>CM068371.1:121934311-123134311 GCA_034769895.1 Magicicada septendecula
CTATTGAGCGTTGCTTAGAGTAAAGCTGCAAATCTACAGTGTTTCTACATGTTTCACAGAACAAACACGCGAAAAAGAAGGAGCGCTCCGAAGTCACTCATGGACCCTCAGCATCTTGCAGAGGGTTCATTCCCTAAAGACGAAAAGTCTGTCTATGAATCGTTCCTCTGTAAACACGTCCAGTTACATTGCCCAGCGATCCACAGGAATCAAATTGATGTCCATTTTTTCGGCTTGCACGCGTTATGTTGGTGTGGGTTTCGGCACTTTCCATTTAAAAAGCGTGCAAATGTAAGAAAATAAACATGAGTGAGGCCAGAAATAACGTGAATTGTGTGTGTGTGTGTGTGTGTGTGTGTGTGTCCTACCTGCCTTTTTATTGCTGTAGGCATAATAATAAAATGGAAACGTAAACATTACATAACTCAGATATGCTTACCTGCCACGAACGATATATTATTTTATACATGGAGGAGTTCAGTGACATACACACGTACAGAAGAATTATATATATAAAGGTATTAACTCATACATAATTTACATTAAAATGAAAAAATTATAATTTTATTGCCTGGCAACAAAATTATTTTATTTTTAACAATTACCATTGTTTGAAAAAGTTTAAATGAATTTTCAAGTACTTTACTGTTGTTAAAATGTAAAAGGTTGCTGGTAAACTACCCATTCCCCTTAACCGATCTTCACCAAAATCGAAAGACTTCGAGACCTCTACAATTCAGGGACGTATGCAAAAAATTATTTGATTCTGTTTGAATTTGCGGCTGTTATCGTTTGCCATAGAAAATACCCTTGATAAAAAAATGTTGCAGGTAAACTACCCCTTCCCCTCAACCGATCTTCACCGAAAACAATAGGTCTTGAGTACTCTACAAATCAGGACTGTATGCAAAACATTATTTGATTCTGTTTGAATTTGCGGCTGTTATCGTTTGCCATAGAAAATACCCTTGTTAAAAAAACGTTGCAGGTAAACTACAACCTTTCCCTTAACCGATCCTCACCAAAAACAATAGGTCTTGAGAACTCTATAATTCAGGGCTGTATGCAAAAAATTATTTGATTCTGTTTGAATTTGTGGCTGTTATCGTTTGCCATAGAAAATACCCTTGTTAAAACATAAAACGTCGCCGGTAAACTACCCCTTTCCCTTAACCGATCTTCATAAAAAACAATAGGTCTTGAGAACTCTACAATTCAGGGCTGTATGCGAAACATTATTTGAAACTGTTTGAATTTGCGGCTGTTATCGTTTGCCAAAAAAAAAATTTCCTTGATAAAAAAAACCGTTGCAGGTAAACTACCCCTTTCCCTCAACTGATCTTCACCAAAAACAATAGATCGTGAGTACTCTACAAATCAGGGCTGTATGCAAAAAATTATTTGATTCTGTTTGAATTTGCGGCAGTTATCGTTTGCCATAGAAAAAAATCTACACACACACACACACACACACACACACACACTTTTCGGAAAACGACTTTTTTTCATGTTTTGAGTGTAGTACAATCAGAATCTGCAATAATCTCGAACACGATTTTTTTTGCCATCACCATACTTCCATTTCCTTAAGGAATATGGAAGTAAAATTACCCTTGATAAAAAAAAACGTTGCTGGTAAACTACCCCTTTCCCTTAAACGATCTTCACCAAAAACAAAATGTCTCAAGTACTCTACAATTCAGCGCTGTATGCAAAAAAGTTTTTGATTCTGTTTGAATTTGCGGCTGTTTTCGTTTGCCAAATAAAAAAAAATCTAAGACACATAGATAGACAGACAGACACGTACACAGACACTTTTCGAAAAATGATTTTTTTTCATGTTTTGAGGGTAGTATAATCAGAATCTGCAATTATCTCGAACACGATTTTTTGTGCCATCACCATAATTCCATTTCCTTATGGAACATGGAAGTAAAATAAGGTTCTTTTTCACCAAGACAATGCACCAGCTCATTCTTCTGCGATTGTCACAGCAAAATTGTTTTAATTAGTAATTCTTTTGCCCTCCCCCTCTACTTGCCAAACTTAGCACACCTTTGGAGTATTATCTGTCGCCAATTTGAAGACGTGGCTTGCTGGAAAGAGATTACAAGAAATGACAAGGAAGAAACATCTGCGTATTTTGAAGACTTCGATAAATTATACTGTAAAAATGGGATCGAAATGGTTGAGCATCATTGGACTAAGTGTGTAGTGTTGAAAGATATTTTGAAAAATTAAAAAAAAATTCCCCAAAATTGTGTCTTCTTTATTTTTGCATGGACTTATCAAACACCCCTCATAAGAACAACTTTTTACTTCCATGTTCCATAAGGAAATGGAAGTACGGTGATGGTGAAAAAATCGTGTTCGATATAATTGCAGATTCTGATTGTACTACCCTCAAAACATGATGAAAAGTCAATTTTCGAAAAGTGTGTGTGTGTGTGTGTGTGTGTGTGTGTGTGTGTGTGTCTAGTATAGATTTTTTTTATGGCAAACGATAACAGCCGCAAATTCAAACAGAATCAAATTATTTTTTGCATACAGGCCTGAACTGTAGAGTACTCAAGACCTATTGTTTTTGGTGAAGATCGGTTA
Source organism: Magicicada septendecula (assembly GCA_034769895.1). NCBI lineage: Eukaryota > Metazoa > Arthropoda > Insecta > Hemiptera > Cicadidae > Magicicada > Magicicada septendecula. The sequence continues at coordinate 121,936,913 of CM068371.1, forward strand.
AGGGAAAGGGGTAGTTTACCGTCAACGTTTAACAAGGGTATTTTCTATGGCAAACGATAACAGCCGCAAAATCAAACATATCCAAATAATGTTTTGCATGCAACTCTGAATTGTAGAGTTCTCAAGACCTATTGTTTTTGTTGAAGATCGGTTTAGAGAAAGGGGTAGTTTACCGGCAACGTTTTAGGTTTTAACATGGGTAATTTTTTCTATGACAAATGATAACTGCCGTAAATTCAATCAGAATCAAATAATGTATTTGCATACCTTCCTGAGCTATAGAGATCCCAATGTCTGCTGATTTTGGTGAAGATCGGTTAAGGTAAAGGGGTAGTTTACCGGCCACATTTTATGTTTTAACAAGAGTAATTGTTTCTATGACGAACGATAGCTGCCGCACATTTATACAGAATCAAATAATTTTGTGCATAACTTCCTCAATTGTAGATTACTCAAGGTCTGTTGATTTTGTTGAAGATTGGTTAAGGGAAAGGGGTAGTTTACCTACAACATTATATGTTTTAACAACGGTAATTTTTTCTATGACGAACGATAACTGCCCCACATTCAAACAGAATCAAATAATTTTTTACATATTTGCCTGAGTTGTAGAAAACGCAAGGCCTATTGATTTTGGTGAAGATCGGTTACGGGGAAAGAGTAGTTTACCTGAAACATTTTTTGTTGCAACAGAGTAAAGTACTTAATATTGATAAATAATGTATTGCGATAAGAAGATCTTAATAATCCACTGTAGAAACGTAGATGAAATATCTATAAATGAAGAGGCTAGTTGAACGAGGTGGGGGCAATTTTCTATAAATGAAAATTATAGTTGAAGGGGGAGGGGATAATTTTTATTTATATGTCATGTGTACTACGTTATCGGCAACAAAGAAGTAGTTTGTTGTTAAAATTCCTTCTTGGGCTGTTTGGGCTTGATCCAATGTTTCCTGAATTGAAGAGTTCTCAAGACCTATTGTTTTTGGTGAAGATCGGTTAAGGGAAAGGGGTAGTTTACCTGCAACGTTTTATGTGATAACAAGGGTAATTTTTTCTATGACGAACGATAACTGCCGTAAATTCAAAGAGAATCAAATAATCTTTTGCATACATTCCTGAATTGTAAAGAACTGAAGGCTTATTGATTTTGGTGGAGATCGGTTGTGGGAAAATGGTAGTTTACCGGCCACTTTTAATGTTGTAACAAGACCACGTTTTTCATGAAGTACGATAACTGCCGTAAATTCAAACAGAATCAATTAATTTTTTACATATGTGCCTGAGTTGTAGAGGAATCAAGGCCTATTGATTTTGGTGAAGATCGGTTAAGAGAAAGGGGTAGTTTACCTGCCACTTTTAATGTTTTAACAAGAGTAATTGTTTCTATGACGAACGATAACTGCCGCACATTCAAACACAATCAAATAATGTTTTGTGTTTTGCACGCTTCCCTGAATTGTAGAGCACTCGAGACCTATTGATTTCTGGTGAAGATCAGTTAAGAGAAAGGTGTAGATTACCTGCAACATTTTATGTGATAACAAGGGTAATTTTTTCTATGATGAACGATAACTGCCGTAAATTCAAACATAATCAAATAATTTTTTGCGTACAGGGGATCGGTTAAGGGAAAGGGGTAGTTTACCTGAAACGTTTTATGTTTTAAGAAGGGTAATTTTTTCTATGACGAACGATAACTGCCGTAAATTCAAAGAGAATCAAACAATGTTTTGCATACTTTTCTGAATTGTAAAGGACTGAAGGTCTGTTGATTTAGGTGAAGATCGGTTAAGGGAAAATGGTAGTTTACCTGCCACCTTTAATGTTATAACAAGAGAACGGTTTTCATGAAGAACGATAACAGTCGTAAATTCAAACAGAATCAAATAATTTTTTACATATACGCCTGATTTGTAGAGTACTCAAGGCCTGTTGATTTTGGTGAAGATCGGTTAAGGGAAAGGGGTAGTTTACCTGCAACATTTTATGTTGTAACAAGAGAAATTATTTCATGTCGAACGATAACTGCCGTCAATTCAAAGAGAATCAAATAATTTTTTGCATACTTTTCTGAATTGTAAAGAACTGAAGGCGTGTTGATTTTGATGAAGATCGGTTAAGGGAAAGGGGTAGTTTACCTGCCACCTTTAATGTTTTAACAAGAGTAATTGTTTCTATGACGAACGATAACTGCGACACATTCAAGCAGAATCAAATACTGTTTTGCATGCATCCCTGAATTGTAGAGGACTCAAGATCTATTGATTTGGTGAAGATCGGTTAAGGGAAAGGGGTAGTTTACCTGCAACATTTTATGGTGTAACAAGAGAAATTTTTTTATGTCGAACGATAACTGCCGTCAATTCAAACAGAATCAAATAATTTTTTACATATATGCCTGAGTTGTAGAGTTTCAAGGCCTATTGATTTTGGTGAAGATCAGTTAAGGGAAAGGGGTAGTTTACCTGCCACTTTTAATGTTTTAACAAGAGTAATTGTTTCTATGACGAACGATAACTGCCGCACAGTCAAACACAATCAAATAATGTTATGCACGCATCCCTGAATTGTAGAGCACTCAAGACGTATTGATTTTTGTAAAGATCAGTTAAGAGAAAGGTGTAGTTTACCTGCAACGTTTTATGTGATAACAAGGGTAATTTTTTCTATGATGAACGATAACTGCCGTAAATTCTAATATAATCAAATAATGTTTTGCATACTTCCCTACATTGTAGATAACTCAAGGCCTGTTGATTTGGTGAAGATCGGTTAAGGGAAAGGGGTAGTTTACCTGCAACATTTTATGTTGTAACAAGAGAAATTTTTTCTATGACGACGATAACTGCCGTAAATTCAAAGAGAATCAAATAATTTTTTGCATTCTTTCCTGAATTGTAAAAAACTGAAGGCGTATTGATTTTGATGAAGATCGGTTAAGGGAAAGGGGTAGTTTACCGGCCACCTTTAATGTTTTAACAAGAGCAATTGTTTCTCTGACGAACTATAACTGCCACATATTCAAACAGAATCAAATAATGTTTTGCATGCATCCCTGAATTGTGGAGGACTCAAGTTCTACTGATTTTGGTGAAGATCGGTTAAGGGAAAGGGGTAGTTCTTGCAACATTTTATGTTGTAACAAGAGAAATTTTTTCATGTCGAACGATAACTGCCATCAAGTCAAACAGAATCAAATACTTTTTTACATATGTGCCTGAGTTGTAGAATACTCAAGGTCTGTTGATTTTGGTGAAGATCGGTTACGGGGAAAGGGCAGTTTACCTGAAAAATGTTTTGTTGTAACATGAGTAAAATCCTTAATTTTGATAAATTAAGTATCCTGATAAGAAGATCTTAATAATCCACTGTAGAAACGTAGATGAAATATCTATAAATGAAGAGGCTAGTTGAATGAGGTGGTAAGTTTCTATAAATGAAAATTATAGTTGAAGGGGGAGGGGATAATTTTTATATGTGTACTACGTTATCGGCAACAAAGTAGTAGTTTGTTGTTAAAATTCCTTCCCGGCCTGTTTGGCCGTAGTCCAATGTTTTCTGCAAAACCAGACGTTTCTGCAGTGCCGTCGACTGCCATCATCAGTGAAAATCGAGTGCGCTAACGTGAGGTGGTATACGTTAGTGACCACATTACTGTGGTTAAGGCTGAAGAAAGAAGTAGTTTCTATGGAAATATTTCATTTCAAAAGTGATTTTATTAATATAATACTTAGAACATAGAAGTCGTGTATGGTTCTCCATACCGATATTTTGTTTAATGTTTACTAAATATAATTTAGCTGAATGTTTTCTTTTTATAGCATACTGTTTGTTATAATACTTTATGCTGAGAAGTCAATGTGAACAAATTTGTAATTTGAACTACTCCTGGTATCAGTTATTTCAGACTATCAAAGCTGTACTACATATTTTATCTTATAGTACCAATTTTTTTTTTCTTTCAGCTCCAAAATTAGTGGAAAATTTAATATAGTATTAATGAGGAAATAAGACTAGAAGTTTATTTATCATAGGTTAATGTATGTATAATTTATAACAATATTCATTGCAATAAAAATAAAATATAAGCATACATTTTTTTAAATCTTATTCATAATTTTTACATGATAATGTATTTGAAAATTTCATAATAAAAAATTGTCTACATGAAATAAAACTTGATAAACTGTAAAATATATTTACTATTCCTTATTTAATCAGAAAATAAATATAATTAAGATAAGTGCCTTTTAATGTGCAACATGAATTTTAGTGTGAAAAGTATAGTACAGTTCTCTCTAATCTACTGTATTAATTGTAACTAGTTAACTTTAAAGTATAATTTAAATAAGATCCAAACAATTAGGTTTCTCTATAAAACTAAAAACTTAGGGTTTTCTAAGGATTTTCTACTGAACTAAAATTAGGTGACATTTTATAGTTTTGTGGATTTAAAATTTAAATTTGGTTTTAAAATAAAATTATTTTATACGGAATAAACACACATTTTAAATTTTATGCTGACCTGTCAAACAGGTTTTCTCTTAAGAAAGTTATCTATCGTTTTGCAAATGAAATACATTTTTAAAGTTTCAGAAATTCACTGGCAAACACGTGTTAATCATAAATAGCTGTGTGCTGTATTTTTCTTTTCTTTTATCATAATCCCGTTTTTATTATTTTTATTTATGTAGACAGCAATATGGTTTTAACAGATTTCAAAGGGTGCAAAATTGACAGAGAAATTGTGTGTATGGTTTTATTGGGCCTTAGTCTATTATTAGTATTTTCTTCATTCCATACGGTGTTAAATTTACAGGTAAGTACCATAGTAATTATATCACTGCACATATTTAGAACATTTATTATCGCACTTCAGTATAAAATATAATTTTTATTATTATATATAAAGATACTACCTCATTGTAATAAACAACAATTTATTACTGATTTTGTAATGGCACATATTATTATCTACAATTTTTTTTACAGTATCATTTTTTATTTCCATGTTCCTTAAGGAAATGGAAGTATGGTGATGGCAAAAAAATTCGTGTTCGAGATTATTGCAGATTCTGATTGTACTACACTCAAAACATGAAAAAAGTCGTTTTTTGAAAAGTGTCTGTGTGTGTGTGTCTGTGGATTTTTGTTCTATGGCAAACGATAACAGCCGCAAATTCAAACAGAATCAAATAATTTTTTGCATACAGCCCTGATTTGTAGAGTACTCACCACCTATTTTTTTGGTGAAGATCGGTTGAGAGAAAGGGGTAGTTTACCTGCAACATTTTTTTTTATCAAGGGTAATTTTTTTTCTGTGGCAAACGATAACAGCCACAAATTCAAACAGAATCAAATGATGTTTCGCATACAGCCCTGAATTATAGACTTCTCAAGGCTTTTTGATTTTGGTGAAGATCGGTTAAGGGGAAGGGGTAGTTTACCTGCAACCTTTTACGTTTTAACAACAGTAAAGTACAGTACTTTAAAATTCATTTTAACTTTTTCAAACAATGGTAATTGTTAAAAATAAAATAATTTTGTTGCCAGGCAATAAAATTATAATTTTTTTATTTTAATTTAAACCATGTATGAGAGAAAGTATATCGTTCGTGGCAGGCAAGCATATCTCAATTATGTAATGTTAACGTTTCCATTTTATTATTATGACTACTGCAATAAAAAGGCAGGGAAGACACACACACACACACACACACACACACCAAATTCGCGTTATTTCTGGCCTCACTCATGTTTATTTTCTTACATTTGCACGCTTTTTTAAATGGAAAGTGCCGAAACCCACACCAACATATAACGTGTGAAAGCTGAAAAAGTGTCCAGCGTGGATAGCGATTTGCTTCCTGTGGATCGCTGGGCAGTGTAACTGCACGTGTTTACAGAGGAACGGTTCATAGACAGACTTTTCGTCTTTAGGGAATGAACCCTCTGCAAGATGCTCAGGGTCCATGAGTGACTTCGGAGCGCTCCTTCTTTTCCGCGTGTTTGTTCTGTGAAACGTACACTGTAGATTCGCAGCTTTACTCTGAGCAACGCTCAATAGGGAATGTTGAAAATTTTTGTCCACAGTGTACCCTCATACACACTAAACCTGCTCTGATGTTTTAATTACGGACATCATAATATTAAAACTTTGGAAACTTGAGCACTACTTAATGTAGATCAAACATTAACTTATACAAGCCATTAATTTTATGCATATTTTTTATATATATGTGTACAACGTTATCGGCAACAAAGAAGTAGTTTTTGTTAAAATTCCTTCCCGGGCTGTTTGGCCATAGTCCAATGTTTTCTACAAAACCATACGTTTCGGCAATGCCATCGACTTCCATCATCAGTGAAAATCGAGTGCGATAATGTGAGGTGGTATACGTTAGTGACCACAGTACTGTGGTTAAGGCTGAAGCAGTAAGTAGAAAGAAGTAGTTTCTATGGTAATATTTCATTTCGAAAATGATTTTAAATATAAATCTTAGAACATGGAAGTCATGTATGGTTCTCCATACCGATATTTTATGTTAGTAAAGATTATAAAGACAAGTAACTGAACATATAAACGTTAAAAACACAGCAATGAACTCATGTGGAATTCTAATAGTCTTGAAAATCTGTTGTAGTCCTATTTAACCTCCTACAGCTGTCCTAAATATTTGTCTCAAGTAATTTGTCTATTATTATATTTTATAAGCACACTAAGTTTATACATAATTGTAACCGAATTTCACTTGATAAGGTCAATCACTATATCAATCTCTAACTTCATGTGTAGATGGTGTAATGGCCAAAAGATAACAGAATAAACATTCACATTAATGGTTCAGAACTGATTACAGATAGTAAAAAAAAAAAAAAAAAAAAAAGTCCTATATTAAAAACAAACTGTAAATAACTACATTTTTAATGTTAACTGCATTTTTTATGTTTTGTATTATGACAAGCAAACAAATAAAGAACAGTATCATGGAATACTGAATATTAAGTAATATTTTCTGTACCCTAAATGTTTATGATATTTCAAACTTTGAGTTACTAACATTTGCATTTATTACCTTAACAAAGTTAGAATGTAAGATTTTGACATATCTATTTCACTGAAATCTTCTAAATAATTACTTACAAACACGTTTTGCTGATTTTCAAAGTTGTGTATGCTGAATGTGTATGTTTCAGCCCTACTAATGCAGTTAGTATTTCTAATTGATTCACGTCCCCCATCTCCATTGACCTCAATTTTGTTTAAACAGGCACAAAATCTCAGAAAGACACACACACACATACACTTGTATAAAGTATTCTACATATGTAGATACTTCAGTATTTATAAATAATAGTGTCCTATTTAGAGCTGTGATTTTCCCAAATAAAGCCTGCACAAATACCTTTTTTATATGCTTAGTGTTTGCAACTATGCATTTAGTTTTAAAAGGACTTGTATTAACTAGAACAAAAACAACATTTATCCTGTTTAAAACTGTGAAAATAAACATTTTTAATTCTTCTTCTATGTCATTACATAAAACAGATTTACTTTCATATTATTAAAGAGAATTTACTTTGTAACTGCAAACATTTATTAACATTTCTACTTATTTTCAAAGAGTATGAATTAATTTGTTTATTTTAAAGAGATGAGAGTTATGAAAGGTTACACAATTTTTGTTGTTGTAAGAGGGTTTTAGCAACCATTACAATATTGTTATACGTATTTATATTTCTGTCAATTCAGTTGATTTATGAATAATAAGAAAGTTCTCATTTCTTGCTACGTTACAGAGTACTGGATTTCAAAATTTAGGAATAAATTCCTTAAATAGCATACTGTATGTGGTATTTTTACAAAGAACTTAAACACTTTAAACTCAGCTAACGCCACATGACAACAAAATACAATCTTATTTGTGGTTTGGGAGTACAATATTCAAAATGACAAAAAAAGGGGACTGGTAAAACAGAAACAATCTCGTGACCCAACGGTGACATTAGGAAAAACTAGATCTGTATAAAAACATACTCTTTCATTATCATAAATATAAGTATCTTGCATTGTTTTGAATAAAATGTAAACATCACAGAGTTTTCTGTAGAAAATACTGCTAGTCAGCATACATGCAGATAAGTCAGATTATGATGGAGACGGCTATGTTGTCCAAGGCATATTCTATACTACATTTGCTGTGTTCATGTTGCTTGTTCCATCTGTGATCAGTGTTAATGGACCTCGAGGTGCTCTTGCTATAGGTGCTTTCGGATATAGGTAAAATACTTTTTTTGTACTTAAAAAAATTTTAAACTATACTTCAAAGTTTTAAAACTACAACTTTTGTCAATAAAGGACTTAATTATTTCTTTCACTCACTCACCATCTTTTCCTTACCACCCAAGACTCTTGTCCCAGAAGATTTATATTTCATGACCGGCTTAACCAGCCTGGTATCATCAACTATATTTAGGTGTTGCAGCTAGTTTTCATTATTTTGTTTAACTCTGTCTCTGACAGGATTTATGTCCTTAATCCTGATGTAATCTCTCAGAACGCAACTCTTGGCTTTTCTCAAAAAAGTTCATTTCTGTGGGCTACAGATGCTGTTCATGTAAGCACTCAAAACTCACTTCCTTACCTACCAACTTATGAAAAGTGCCAGATTCATCTGATATTTACTTATTTTTCTATTTGTAACATCCACATTCATAACTTATGTTGCTTCCTAGGATACTGAAATGAGAAATACAATAATTGTTCACTACTACTCTGGTATATATTGGCTGTTTTATTTTGAAACCCATTAGTTAGTTTTCACTGTAGAAAAATTCTATTTATAAATTTTACTCATTTTTTTGCAAGAAATTTTGTCATCACTGAACAAGAGTGTATTTGTTAATTGCTGTCTGGCATATAATGCTATTCCAAGCAGTGCTTCTTTTTTCCATTATCAGACAGTATAATCAATACATTCTCCAACTCAATTTAATTTCATCAATAAATTATCCAGAGGAAGCAATATTATTTTGATTTTAAAATTACTATGACAAGCAAATATATTTTTCCATTGGGATCAGATTTCCTTGAAAAATTGTATTTACTTTAAATTATTAAATTGTTTATATATAATATACTTTTGGAAAATATTTACTACAGACAGTACATGGTATTACATGATGTTAGCAACACAATCATTTAACTTTCACTTATTTAATTTTACTGGTAATCTAACAAGAGGTTTTATTTAGATTTCCAGTGCTAAACATGATTCTGACCAGTTTCATTTCATAATGCTACTTTTGTTTGTAGTCTGTAAGAAAGTTGTTGCATATCAGAGAAACTTGTTTGATGAGGCTACTAAATAACCTGCTGACTATAGGAGAGTGGAAATGCATAAACATACAGAGTGGTATTGCATATGCAAACGAGAAAAATTTAATTATTCCCAATTTAACTTTCTCTTCTGTCTGTCTAGTGATGAGTCCAACAGATCCTCTTTCACTCCCCCTCCACGTCCCCTCACTTTGCTCCACTCTGTATTTCTCTCTCCATCCACTCTCACTTTTAAACTAGTGTCATCATGTTTCGCTGTATTTGTCACATTACCATTTTTTTCATTTACATCTAATACAGCAAGTTTAAGTAAAATAATAATTTATTGTATTCAATAAAAGTTATTTAATATTAAAAATAAAAGTTGCTTTCACAAACGTAGAGTGCGCACATGTTAATGGGTAGGGGGGAATAGTATGTGTGCTTTTTCTGCTTTAAACTTAATTTATTAAAAGCATTATTATGTTGTTTAAATATTCAGCTATTAACAAAGTTAAATAACTAATATGTTATGTTGCAATTATTGTTAAGAGATCATAACACAAACAGTATTTAACATGTACACGTCAATTGTTACAATAAATTTAGATAATATTTTTAAACAGCAAGTAAAAATATTGTGTGTGTGTGTGTGTGTGTGTGTGTGTGTGTGTGTGTGTGTGTGTGTGTGTGTGTGTGTGTGTGTGTGTGTGTGTGTGTGTGTGTGTGTGTGTGTGTGTGTGTGTGTGTGTGTGAAATATAGAACTATATTTTCCTGGTAAAAAATTTATTCTATTGGTGTTAGTTAACCAAGAGTTATGTGTTGCTAATAATTTCTTACACTGAAAATAAATTAATATATAAATTAGGATTAATTATAGTTTTATAAAAAACAATAAAAATTTATAACAACCTATATATAAAATCGAATTTTTATTTACAACTAATTTGCACAAACCAATTTCAATTTTTTAAATATATGGGATAGTTATATAAATAAAATTACTCCTGTTTTGTATGATGTACACATAGTTTAGTAGTAATTATTATATCTTTTAGTGGGTTTATTGTATCATTTCTTGCTGAGTTGCCATGGGTTCTGTACGTTGGGTCAGCGTTAGTTGGTGCTGGATCATCACTTGTATGGACAGCTGTTTGCAACTATGTTGTACTTACTTCCACACCACTCACAGTTGCAAGGAATATGGCTATATTTGCCGCTCTTTCCCAGCTCTCGTAAGTATGGATAACTTATGTAAACATTACCTACAGCCAATGGAAGTAACTCAAGGTGATTTATCATGAATCCAGACGTGAATATGCTTCTGCTGTTTTCAGCTCTGAAGGGTACAGTTATAGAGTCACAGAAACCTGAATATATACAGTAGAGTCTCGCTTAACCGACATAAACGGGCCAGCAGAACGTCGGATAAGCAAAAATGTCGGATAATAGGGAGGTGTTAAGAAAAAGCCTATTAAACGTCAAACTATGTTATAATTTTACACATTACAAACTTAATAATCTTACAGTTATAGAATTGTCTGAAGTTAAATACACTTAAAAAGTTCAGTCCTGTGATGATTTAAAGAAATTTTTGATCGTAGTCTGCTTTCCTGACTAGTGCCGTTTCTTCGCTGCCAAGTCTCGCCATCTTTGCAGCAACATTATGTCGATTCCTGTAGCTTCTTCTTGTTGCTCAATGTATTTAATTGCAGTTTCTAGAGCCTTATCTCCATCGTTATGTGAAATTGTGAGAGGCTCAACAGTTGGTGCTTGACCTTGATCTTCAATTTCGTTGTCATCTCAATTGACAAGAGTGACAATTTCTCCATCAGTTACATACTGATCATCATGCTTCATCCAACTTTCGATTTCTTGCAAAGATGCATCATCACATCCAGGGATACGTTGCACTAAAGGTAGAATGGTTTCTTCGGTTTTATCTGTGCTTTCCGTTTCCATACTTTCATCATCGCCTAGCAACTTCTTCCATGATTTGGCAATTATTGGAGCCCTTACGTCAGCCCAGGCCCTTGCAACCCAATAAGCAACATCCTTTACATTGATGCGTTTCAATTTTTCAATCATGTCTTGTCCTTCTTCAATTTCTTCTATCAATGTGGACAGTAGCTTCCTGCGATAGTTCCTTTTTATTGTTTCCAAAACGCCCTGATCCATAGGTTGGCATATGGCGGTTACATTGGGGGGCAGAAACATTGCCTTAATGTCACCATCTTAAAGCTCCTCAGCATCAGGGTGTGTTGGAGCATTATCTACCAACAAACTGCTTTTCTGGGTAAATTATTTTCTTTCAAAAATGTCTCTTTTGAAAGAATGAATTCCTTAAAAACCAATCTTTGAAAATTTCACTGCTCATCCATGCACTTTTCTGACTGTAGTTTTTTACGGGAAGAGCGTTTTTTGAAACTGTTTTAAAGGCCCTAGGATTTATGGACTTTTCAATCATTGCAAGGTCCATTTTGAGGTTTGCTGTAGCATTGCTGCATGCTAAAATTGTCAGCCTTTCCTTACTATGCTTGTAGCCAGGGGCTGCCACTTCAGTTCTGGCTGCAAGGCTCTTACTAGATAACATTTTGTAATTAAGCCTGACTCATCACAGTTAAATATCTGATCACCCATTAGGCTTTCAGTTTCAATAAATTCCTGAAATCTTTTCTTGAATGCTTCTATTTCTTCAAAATTCGATGATAGTTTTTTACCACAAACACTTAACTGACGGATACCGTAGTGTTTCTACCATTGGTCGAGCCAACCGACACTTGCTGTGAAATCTGGGTCCCCTTCATTGAATTCATTACGAAAATGCAACGCCTTTTGCAGTAAAATAGGCCCTGAAATAGGCACACCTTTGTCCTTGAACTGTGTAAACCAAACATACAAAGCTTCACTAACTTTTTCATAGTCACATTTTTTCATAGTTTTTCTTTCTTTTAATGCACCCTCCATAACTCTTGATGCACACCATTTTTCTATTTCTATTCGTTTTTTTTCCAGTCTCCTACTGTTACCCGTCCAACGCCAAAGTCATCAGCTACCTTCTGCATTGTCTCTCCCTCGTCCAGTCTCTTGATTGCCTCAAGTTTTTGTTCCATCGATACACTTTTCGTCGCCATACTTGCATAAATTTCAGCTTTTAAACAACACAACAACCTTTGTCAAATTAACACACACAGACACATACGCATGTAACAGACGATAAACCGATCCGCATACAATGATAAACTGCACTGCACTGAGTAGTGAGTTGTGACAGTGAGTGAGTGAGGGTGGGGCGAATAACAGACACATGAGTCGTAGTGTAGACTGTACAGTCGGGGTAACTAATTAGCTGTGGTAGAGTCGGGAGCAACAAAAAATAGACTACACTCACGCTCGCAACTTGCAGTTCTTGTTGCCGATTAATGCGTTTTTTTGTTGTTTTTTTTTGCGGTGGGATGTTGGATAATACGGAATGTTGGATAATCGAAAGTCGGATAAACGAGACTCTACTGTATATATATTCAAACACTTTTTGCTACAGTCCGTTTCTTGATGTATATAATATATTTAATATTTATAAAGAAATACCTCAAGATATTTTTTTCCTTATTAGGAACATGTTTCGAGAACCACTGTGTTCTCATCCTCTGCCTTCGTGATTTTGCATCTGGTGAAGTATTTGTGTGTTGGCTTGTCGTTATTGTGGTTTGGGAAAATTTAGGAAAATTTACAAATATACAAACATAAAACACAAAACAAACTAATACCTGAACAAATACAAATCAATACAAAACATGACATAATTTTCAAAGCACTCAACATAGAAAATACACAAAATACTAATATATACACCACAATCACACACAATAATACCAATTTAAAGCACCAGAGACCAACAGGAAACCAAAGCAACAACCAGCCAACACACAAATACCTCACAAGGCTCAAAATTAGGAAGGTTAAAGATGGGAACACAAGGTTCCCGAAACATGTTCCAAATAGGGAAGAAAACATCTTGAGGTAAAGTCATTATAAAATTATATTACAACGTTATTTTTAGACACTTACTTTTACACATATGCTCTTACTCATTTGTGAGCACTTACCCACGTCTCGAAGGTATACTCTTCTAGTGCAGTATTTACCTTGATGTTCCCTGGCTGGGTCGCAGGCTTTGGTTGTTGATTGAGTGTGGATAAGCACGTGAATATCATTATATAATTTTAATACAAGTAAAGAGTACAGAGGATTTGGTACTGGATGTGAAATTAGTACGACTGTGTTAATAAAATCATGCTCATTTGATTTATTATTTAAAAATTCAAATTATCATATTATTAATTGTTTTGTGTGGGTTCATTACTATTTGAACACTTATATTCGATCTGAATATAATGTAATTGTAACGTGTTTAAATCTTATTTCTTATATTCTAAGACATATTATACACAAACATAACATATGTATGACCTGAAATATTTATACAGACATATAATACATAACACATAGCCTATAATTATTATAAAACGTGATTAACACGTATAAAATTTAATATTCATCTTGTCTTTGCAAGTGTGGTTTTTAATATATATCACTTAATAAAAAATTTTAATTAATTACATTTATTAAACTACTAATAGAGAACATTTATTACTTTAATTGATTCTATTATTTAATGTCTCAATTAATTAACAATCTTTAAATTATGTAACTCTCATAATTGCATTTACTTATCTAATCAAAAACAAAAATATAATAAAAATACGGTTCTTCCTTGACCATTTATTTATGAGATTACTACAGTTATATTCTCTATTATCAATTATACTTTGAACATTTATTTATTCATTATGAAAATTTAAAAATATACTAATTTCTTTGTAAACTTGTATATGGAATCTAGAGCTTTCTTGCAATAGACCTCAGGGTCATTTATAATATTAAATAAATGTCTGACTTCACCTGCATTTTTCTGCAACCATTTAACTTTGTCGTTACCGTCATCTGGACTCTCGAGTTTATTGATCCTCTTCGGTATCACCTTCTCTGTCTCTGCGTCGTTGAAATTCCTCGCTCCGTCTCCTGGATGCTGAGTTCTGACGTGGACCTCTGGTCGTGATGATGTACGGCTGGATGTAACTGCATGTGGATGTCCCTGCGTCCTCTCGTCTTCTGCTCTGGTTCCTCTCCTCATCCTATCTTGTCCCTCGTGGATGTCTCGAAGTTCTATGTTACTTCTTAAAGTTCATCGAAGATACGACTTCTCATAGATTACGATTTTATAGTCTTTTAAAATAATCGTGTTCCACTATTACTTGCACCGACGTAATGCCGGTTACATCGCACTTCACGTTATATAATACTGTTAAAAAACATTACTTGACTTGTAAAATTCGCGGTTGCGAGATGCGTGGATTATCTGAGTCTGAGTGAGTTTGAATGAGTGAGAAAGAGTGTGTCGCTCGCTGGGGTTTTATACTGCTGCCTCTGTCCCCATGCCTGTTGGAAACTGTTTTGACAATATTGAACAGGTCGGCGCGTTGATTTAATTGCTAATTTCAACCTACGCATCTTTCTATGAAGTGCACATTTTTTTATAAATATTATTTCACCAATCGTTAGGTATAATATTAAACTTTGTTTACGCAAATTATGAATCTTAAGGTGTGTAAATTATGGCAGTTATGGCAAAATTTCACACGGTGGCTGAATGGTTCCCACAATCAATGACCACTTAACGCCAAACTGAAGCGCCAGGTGCCAGCGATTTTTTACATATGTCGCTGATTCGTGTGACTTCTGGTTTTCATTCAGTATTTAAAAAACTGTCTAAAATCTTCCACCCTCATTTGCATAATTCAACCTGTCTCTCGTTTACACAAGTATACTAGCACACACACGCTGACTGATACACAAGCGGTTGCCTGTCACTATGACGTCACCTCTGCCGGTCAGCGCATGTCAGCTTCTCCCATTCGCTACGATTAAAAACCAACGAAGCTTTTAATTCCATATGCATGCTCACTTACAATATTTGATTTATTTAAAATTAAATACTACGTTTATTTCTTTTATTATCTCTTATACCTAATGCTAAATTATTACATTATTTTTATTATTTACATCTTATACATCTCATACGTGTGTTCGTATGTTATCATACCTCAGTCAGGGGTTGATACATATACTTATGCTAAACATATCATTGCAATATATATATATGTGATGTTTTCAATTTGTTTCTTCTGCAAGTAGATAATATTGTATATTCTTTTTAACACCTGACGCACGTTTCACTGAAAAATATCAGTATCATCAGAGGTTTCTAAGTGAATTGAGTGTATATTTCTAAAGAATATACAATATTATCTACTTGCAGAAGAAACAAATTGAAAACATCACAAATTATATAATTACTGCAAGAAACATCGAGTTACTTATATAGAAAATGATATATATATATATATTGTAGCGTGACAAAAAATCCAACCTTGTTATAATTTCAAAAATAATCGTATATAGAATAAAAATAAAATGACTTCAAGGAAAATTACTATACAAATTATTTAAGGATCACAGTAAAGTGAAATCATGGTTTCGAAAAAATAAAATAAATCAAAACCAACCATCCAAAATATAATAAATTATAGGAAAATAGTGATAATACAATGTATAGAGTAATAATACCCAGGTAGGATAGGAGCATGTAAGGAAATACCCCGGATAAACAAACCTCCATAATAAAAGGATAACTTTTGGAAAAAGACCAACACATATTATAAAAATAGAAGCCCCAAAATAGATGAAATGTCTCTAATAAAAGTACAATACAATAACATAAGAATAAATGTAAAGTAGATGTAAGTAAAGTTTCTAGACATATGATTAACAGTGTACCAGTGTAATTTATTTTTAAGATGAAAAGCAAATCTTGATGATCCCTTTAAGTGAGATTCTTTATCTTACAAGAATAGATAAAATGAATAGAAATAAGATCAGAGAATGCCATAAATCGTGAAGTGATCAAGGGTAAATCACTAAACTAAAACAAAAACAGCAAAAGACTGCATAAAAATTAATTTTAATGAATAATTTAAATGAAAAAAACAGATGTGTTATGTTGATGTTAACAGTTCATTGAACTGAAGACTTGAATGTTTGAGATTGAGTCTATTTTTTGTTATAGAATATATTTATTATGTTTTAATGATATCAATTAATAATAAACATTATTGTAATTAAATAAGGGCAATTTAGTTAGGATTTTATAAGAATTGTATGTCAGACAGGGTATTAGCAAGCTGAAATAATAATAAGCTTTGTAATTGAACTAACATAAAATGTAGGCCAAATGGTAAATATCACCCACATTATAATTATTAAATAAGTTAATGAAATTAATTAAATTAATGAAAATTGTTTAATGTAAATCAATAACTGTGTATAATAACTGTAACAACACTTTGTGAAGGTACTGAAGGAATGTATAAAATATTATTAGAAAAAATGCAAGTGTAATAACACTGGAATCTAAGGAAAAGCCTAAATTAAAGATAATATTCAAATTAGTTAACCAAATCATAAAATTACTGACAATTAAAGAGAACTAACCATTATAATTCAATCAGTGGTCTTGTTCAATGATAATTAGAATCTAACAGAAATTGTAAATCATTTAATGTGGCAGGAAGTACAGTAGCTAAAGCCTACATCCAACTATACGGTAAATATGACTTTTTGAGTTAAAAAATACTATAAAGTATATCATGTGTGGTATTAAATAACGCAGAATTAAATAAGGAAATTGATTATGTAATTAGTATTTAATAAGAATAAATAATAAGCAAAATGTAATTAATCATATAATGTAAAAGTCAATTATTTACTTTACTATTACTAAAAATGAACTTTATCTTGTGAAAACTTACTTTTTTCGTCGGACGCGTTTCGGCGTATGTATCCGCCTTCTTCAGCTTTTAGTCAGACTGCCTTAGAAGGCGGATACGTACGCCGAAACGCGTCCGACGAAAAAAGTAAGTTTTCACAAGATAAAGTTCATTTTTAGTAAAGTGATAGTGCTGTGAAAGAAGAGATGAACAATCAAGACAACTCAATTATTTAGTTCAACATATAATTGAGGCGGAAATGCCAGCTGAGTAAAACAATGTCAATTTAATATTAAATCAGCCAGGACCTTTTGTATGGAGAAGAAAGAGAGTTAGTTGATTGTTAAACGTTGAGATGCACACATCGGAACGGTCTCACAAGAATTAATTAACTAAAAAAGATAGAAGAATAATTTTACATACGAACTAAACCTATAAAAAATCAAAAAAGAAGGAATTTAAAGATATGAGTTGTCAACATTGAACTCCAATAAGATAAATATAACTAGTCTATTTACGAAGATTGAAAAGTGCAATTAAAATAATAGAACAATAAACGTTAATTCGAATTTTCTCGATACGAAATTTGCCATTGTAAATCCTTATAACTATTGGAACAAGAACACATTTGAACACTGATTGCCGAGCCAAACAACCGATCACTAATCCAGGATAATTACACTGTTATGAAGAGAAATTAATCACTACTACTATGATGAGAAAAACATAAAGAATCAACATTTATTTGGAAAAGAGTCGAATAGGATCTTGGTGTAACTTCGTATCAAGACGGCGGCCATTTTGACGACTAGACATCAAGCATCAGCTGAGATGACGTCAGGCTATGCAGAGATGTTGGTTTGAAAATTTTAAATATTACTAACATTTGTATATTAAATATTATTTCTATTTTATAATTAAGAACTTTTTTATTGTAAGTGTTGTACTTTTCAGTTTGTCCTTTCTCTGACTATTTAAATAACAGCTAAAAGAACCTGTAATTCAAATTAATAATTTATATAACAAATCAATTGCCGTGAGATATGAGTTTGCGAGCTGTGAATTAGCAGATCGATTTCAAAGTCGATTAATTGCGATAAATTTAATAAATTCATTTTAATCTTATAATTTTGAGTTTTATTCCTTGGTAAAAAGATATATAGTAGAATTTCAGATAATATATGAACCCTGGACTCCCAGAAAAGAAGAGAAGAACATTGCGAAGGAGCATAATCAATGAATAACTGAAAAACACTAATCGATTATTACATTTTATAATCTATTTAACGCTGGGAAACAATTCTTGTTATTCGAACATAATAAATCCAATAAATTAGTAATTAAAGAAATAAATATATAAAAATAAATAAATACATTTTTTTTATTTTCAAACAAAATTTTTCTTTCAAGTTATATTATAATTTTTTGTAACTCCGAAACTCGAATTTTGGTTTTATTACTATATATATATATATATATATATATATATATATATATTGTAACATAACAAAATAATAGTTACATATAAATAATATAACACGTCGAAGAAGAGAATACCACGAACATATTTCATCAAACATGAGAAGGAATAACGGAAGTATAAAAGCCAAATGTGTATCTATATATGAATAATGTCAAAGCAAACCAACGAAGAAGAAAGAAGAACCATAATAAAAGTATCATCAAAGTGAGAGGAGGAAAAGAGAAGATAAAGGATCAAAGTAATACGTTAGCAACATAGGCCCAATAGATCATAATAGTGAGGGGACATATTAAATATTATCACAAAAGTGATGGGACATATTAACTAAGGAGAATAAATTATCACTATAGTGAGTGAACACAATATGTAAACAAAATAAATGTGAATTGTGACAAATAACTATGAATATGATGTAAATAATTATATTATGAATATGATATGAGTTATCACACATAATGAGGGAACAAAAGATACCCTGTAAGTGATAAAAATTAAAAATGAAGGAGAAGAAACCGAATAACTAGAAGAGGAAGTAATATGAAGAAGAAGAAGAAGAAGAAGAAGAAGAAGAAGAAATGTATCATGAAAAATGAAGAATATGTAACAAAAACGCTACTTTTTTTTTTTACTAGCCAACGCCCACCCTTGGCTGTTGGGCCATTAGGCGGCGCGCTGACCAGTAGAGACGTGAGAGCCTTGCCGTACCATCTTCGTCTTGGACTTCCGTGTCTGAGATCAAGGCTGGACATGCAATTAGGTGATCCGCATTCATGGAAGCGTATCCACAGAGAACACATTCAGGAGACGACAACATGCCAATGCGGTGCAGGTGGGAGGCCAGGTAGTCATGACCGGTTGTAGTTCTAAAAAGAGCAACACTAGTTGCTCGGGGTAGAGTTCTGTTGATGGGGCCGTCCGTAACCAATGTTGCCCAATGTTACCAATGTAACAAAAACAAGACACCAGCATTCCCAAAGTAAGGAAGGCACCACGACCAGAAAAAGTAATAAGATAAATGTAATGACTACCAGATTAACAGTTATAAAATTATCCAACAAGGAAGGATAATGAAACGAATTGATAAAAATCAAGTGTTGAAAACTTAATAAGTAGTCACAGACAATAATAGTGAATACCTTATATGAATTCTTGGATTTCGTTGTCCATGACGTGTCCCTTACTTAACTAAATATCACTATAATATTGACGACTCGGAACACTAAGTTTTTTATAAGTAAAAACGTAAAGTTTTACCTTACAGCCTAAACCGGCTTTCACCTATAGAAGGCTTCATCAGAGGCTGTCGTAAGTAGCGCTGTTCATCTTGTTGTTGGAGACGAGATAGTTTTTCGAAAGATCGAAGCTGTGTGTGTGTGTGTGGTGAGATGTGTTCGAATAATGCGTGCGATTTGAATTGTGTCTGTTCGTTTAGGATGTCGTTTTTATTTGTTTTTGTGTGTTTGTATATTTCTAATTGTTCTAGAGTGTCTAGTTTTCGGCCTTTTGTGTGTACGTGTAGTATGTTCATGTTATTGTCGATGTTTTTATATGTGTGGTTTGCTTCAATGAGGTGGTTTGCGAAGGTCGATTCTGTAGTGGTGTGGAGTGCTTTTGTGTGTTCAATGTATCTCTGTTTGAAGCTACGTCCTGTCTGGCCTATGTAGAATTTATTGCAATTTGAACAATTTAGCTTATATACACCAGGTAGATCGAATTTGTTTTGTGCTTTGGGCATGCGTTTTGATAGTGTGTGTTCTGTTTTGTTTTGTAACAAAACTACCTAACAAAACAGAACACACACTATCAAAACGCATGGCCAAAGCACAAAACAAATTCGATCTACCCGGTGTATATAAGCTAAATTGTTCAAATTGCAATAAATTCTACATAGGCCAGACAGGACGTAGCTTCAAACAGAGATACATTGAACACACAAAAGCACTCCACACCACTACAGAATCTACCTTCGCAAACCACCTCATTGAAGCAAACCACACATATAAAAACATCGACAATAACATGAACATACTACACGTACACACAAAAGGCCGAAAACTAGACACTCTAGAACAATTAGAAATATACAAACACACAAAAACAAATAAAAACGACATCCTAAACGAACAGACACAATTCAAATCGCACGCATTATTCGAACACATCTCACCACACACACACACACACAGCTTCGATCTTTCGAAAAACTATCTCGTCTCCAACAACAAGACGAACAGCGCTACTTACGACAGCCTCTGATGAAGCCTTCTATAGGTGAAAGCCGGTTTAGGCTGTAAGGTAAAACTTTACGTTTTTACTTATAAAAAACTTAGTGTTCCGAGTCGTCAATATTATAGTGATATTTAGTACCTTATATGAGTGCAACGATACATAATATAATGACACTACCCCAAATAAGCACCACAGACAATATAAGTGAAATGTTTATAATAAGGGAGATAAAAAAAGTGTTGACAACTGGAATCAGTGATTATCAAGTAAAATACACAAACATTCAGTGTGCAAATTGTAATCCAAGATTGTAACACAGACATACTTAGTAAGACCACCAATGTATTAAAATTGAAAAGAGAAATAATTGCTCAAAACACCAATGAAACAAAATACAAAATCCTTGATATGAAATGTGCCTGAATGTCAGAGTAACACAGGACAAAATGTAAATAAATATAATAACTAATGTGTTGTAAACAAGACAATTTGTTATAGAGAGACAAAACCATGTATACAAACCAAGGTACAAACCCATAAAGTGTGTAATATAAATAAGTAAAAGTTAAGTATTGTTGTATAAACAGATAGTATAAAATGTGTACAAAATATGTAGAACATTGTAATAGACAACAGTAATAACATATTATAATAAGATTACAATATTTAGGCAGAATTTTGAACAAAATAGGATGCATATTGTTGTCAAATCAGTAACACATAACCTCATCTGAGCAGGACCTACAACATAAAATCACACATAATAATTAGATAAAGTAATTGAAAGTAATTGTTCAAAGCAGAAACCAAATAAGGACAAATGTATAAGACAATGAATACAGTATAAGCTGAAGAACGTAACTATATAAGTCAAATTATTGATACAAACAATAGCCAAATCAGACAAAACACCAGGTGACTACAGAGTTACACAAAAAAACACTAGTAAAACTTGTTAATAGAGAGGAAAATAGGTTACCAGTAGTAAGAAGAATACTCAATTCATCTATGGGTATACTTAACAATCATTAGATGAGTAAATTAATAACAATTAAATAATAAACCAATATACTTGGCCAGTAGGACTAGATGCAAATAACCATTCTACTGCAGTTTAAAGATAGGTAAACCAACAAGAAGTTAGTCAATACACTAGACAGACAATGTACAATGTCTATTGGTACATTTTAATAAATAATTATACATGTAATAAATACTAACAATGACTAAATAAGAGTGTCAAAATAACGAAATTATAGCATGGTATATTTAAACAATGCTATATGATTAAATGAGACTCCAGTTAATGGAATAAAGTATCAACAAAGGTGTAAAAAGATGTTAATTACCATTTGAATACCGGAAGGGTATATTAGGATAAGACATAATGTTAAAATAAGCAAATACAAATGCTAGGACATATATGGCTTGCACGCCAAGAATGCATTTTGCTAAAATCATAGATACCGTCAATCGGGGTTACTTTGCTCCTTCCAGGTAGACTTTGCTCCTTGTAGGGTAAATGTTATAGATTGTAGGGAATAATATGGGCATATGAATATGGATTGGGATATGTTGTTTTAGCATGTTGGTATCCCTGACTTTAGTCTAGCAGTGTTTGGTTTTGTTTCCCGCCTTTTCTGTGCATTCAGCTTTTGTGAGAAAAGAGTGTTCGTTTTTCAAGAAATTTTGTCACAACAAATTTAATATCTGTACGACTGCTCATAACAAATTTTGAGGTAAGTGTTGTTAACTTCTTATCTTAGGTTATTCACCACCATGAATATTAACTTTGAAACATGTAAATACATTGTTTATAGATTATATAGGTGTTTACTAAAAGTGAGGTTACTTTTCTTAACTTCTGGGGACACTTTGCTCCAGGCTTCTTTTGGAGCAAAGTATACCCACAACACTTTGGGCAGCAGTACCAACTGTATAAGTTAATCAAATAATATTATTTAATACGGTACCTGTACTATTGTGTATACAGTATATTTAAATGTCTCTAACTACAGTATACTCCCTCTTAACCGATCTGGTCGTGACTGACCCCTGGCCGGTTGGCAAAACGGCCGGTTAATCCGAAAATTTGTCGTATAATTTTCTATTAGGATGTTAAACGACCGTTTTTCGAATAAATATAGCACATCAGATGTTTCAAAATAGGTTTATTTGTTTAAAAACAAAATAACAGTGCTTCTCACCTTTCAATATACATACTGACGCGTATATTATTTAGGAAGGTATACAAAAACAAATGAAAAACGCTTGGCAATCAATCAGAAAAGAGAGAGATGGTAACAATAACATGTTACCCACGAATAAACAAATGACAAACAATGGGAAAAAATTGTTCGGTACATAAAATGTGGACTGTTAATCCGATGGCCGGTTGAACCGAGACCAGTTAAGAGGGAGTCTACTGTAACTTGTTTTGTTACACGTGAATACTGAAACATTTTCTGTTGTTACAGAATGCCAAGAACGTATAAACGGAAACCTGGCTCAAGGAGGTACCAAGACTACAGTGAAGCCAAGCTGAATCATTGTTTAAATGCAATAAAAAACAAAGAAATTACTCAGAGAGAAGCGGAGCGTATTACCAAATACCTAGAAGAACAATTATCAACAAACTCAGGAACAATGATAACCAGAATAACAAAAAGCCAGGCTACCAACAAATTTTCAATAAAGAAGAAGAAGACGCCTTTGAGAAGTGTGTTGCTGGATTTTGTGAGTTTGGGTTCCCTTTAACTACCTTAGACTTACGAATGGTTGTACATGCTTATTTAAACAGAGTAGGTAGAGTTGTCACAAGGTTCAAAAACAACGTCCCAGGTGAGGAATGGGCGGTTTCCTTTCTCAAGCGACACCCAAAACTGAATGGGTCCAGGCTTGCTTCTAATATAAAAAAAAGTCGAGCAGCAGTTGATGAGAAGATCCTTCAACAATACATTACAAATTTAACTGCAGTTGTTGCTGGTGTTCCAGCATCCAATATTTGGAACTATGACGAGTCAAATCTGACGGATGACCCGGGAAGAAAGAAGGTCATTGCAAAAAGAGGTTGTAAATATCCTGAAAGAATTTGTAACAGCAGCAAGACAAGCATATCCATAATGATGTGTGGAAGTGCCGCAGGTGATCTACTACCCCCTTATGTTGTTTACCGATCAGGGAAGTTGTGGGATTTATGGACCGAAAATGGACCTTCTGGAACGCGTTACAACAACACCACTTCTGGGTGGTTTGATGCAAACGTCTTTACAGATTGGTTCCAGAGCTTACTTCTTCCCAAGATAAAGAAACTGGAAGGCAGAAAAGTAGTTATTGGTGACAACCTATCATCTCATATAACACCTGAAGTTTTGAATTTATGTGAACAAAATGACATTTCATTTGTATGCCTACCCCCTAACAGCACCCACCTAACCCAACCTTTAGACGTGGCATTTTTTGCTCTAATGAAGAGAGCTTGGAGGAAGATCCTTGGAGAATGGAAGGAAAGTGCTGGGCTTAAAAGCGGAAATCTGGAAAAGTCAAAATTTCCTCATCTTTTGAAAAAGTTAATGAATGTGCTGGAACCAACTTCAAAAGACAATCTGATCTCTGGTTTCAAAAAATGTGGAATCCACCCAATCAGCTTGGATGAGCTATTAAAGAGGCTGCCACAAACCACCACAGACCCTGAAGGATTAATTGAAGACACTTTTCTGCAATCTCTTGAAGAAAAACGAAAACAATGGACAGAAACTACTGGGAAAAAAAATAGGCGAAAAGCAATTCAAGTACCAGCTGGCAAGAGTATATTACCAGATGACTTAAAACCACAGGATGACGAAACAGCTCCTAGCACTTCAAGCGCTGCCGGAAAAAGGAAGATATCGGCTAGTGGGAGCAGTGAAGGAGCAAAGAGGAAGATTTTACAAGAGAAAAAGAGGAAAAAAATTACAACAACTAAATTCTTAGCTAAAATGAAACCTTATGAAGATGATGAAGAAGAATTTGACGACAACTTTTCGGAGGAAATTGAAAACTTTGAAAAAGAGAAAGCATCTGAAGAACTTTTAGTGTCTGTTGCTGAGGGACAGAAAACAATCATGACCTTCTAAATTTGAAAGAAGTTGTTATGGAAGTGGGTAAGTTCGTTGTCTTCACATATGAAGGAGAGTTATTCCCTGGAAGAATAATTGGATTCAATGATAAGGAAGTAAACATCAGTTCCATGCAACGTTCGTTGAAGTCATGGAAGTGGCCAACCCCAGAAGACAACCATTACTACGTATGGGAAGACATCCTTGGGGGAATCAATCCACCCAAACAAATATCTAAGCGGGGGTTTTATAAGGTACCAGAGCTGAGTACTATTTGGGATTGATTTACCTTGTTCAAAAGTCTAATTTTAAAACCATTTATTACACACACTTCTATTGTTATGTGTAATTTTCATATCTAGAGTTCAGTATTTTTCAATTTCTTGGAAAAATGTGATTTCTTTGTACTACTAAGTGTTAGCAATAAAATGTGTTAAACATTATGTGTGGAGCCATTTATACCCTTTCCTAGTCCTACTATGCACCAAGAATTAGTTTTACTTTGATTTTTAAGCAAATTATTATGTTGGAGCAAAATATACCGCTCCCATTGGTAGACTTTGCTCCAAACTTTATTAATTTATTTTTAAAACAATTTCAATCAATTACACAAGAACTTTATGTTAAGGCTTTAAGGAACTCATCCTCAAGTAAAAAAAAAAAAATAGTGTTCTCAGCTAAACTTATAACTATACAAAATTTGCTTTGTCCAATTCAACTCAATAAATTGGAGCAAAGTAACCCCGGTTGACGGTATCTTAATATTTCGTATTAATTAGTGAGAGATATGGACTCTAAGCACTTAATTATAAATATTAGAATAAGATTACACCGAAATATAGTGGAAAAGACTTATTTTTATTAAGAACCACTATAAGTGATTTGTGTGAAGTGAATTAAATTGTTTATGAATGGATTTGTAGCTTGTTTGGACTTAATAGAAAGACCCAAGTATCCGCAAAACAATGAAACCATTCATTTATTGATCAGACAAACCATAAGAAAGTTATGTATAATATAAGATTTCCTATCATTTCCGAAAAAGAATGAATGCGTCACAGTATAATCTCCGACCCAAAAACGGACGCCAAAAATTAAGGGTTTTAATGTTACTAAGGCGTTTGGGGTTGAGATTAAAGACTTTTCAACCAATGAGTGACCTGATTTTACCAGACGCCAGAGGCGACTTCGACGAGAAGAATTAATTGTATTGTAACCATCAAGGCGAGCGGAGCATGCAGCAGTCAGCAACAAGATTTTTCAAATTTGTGCGCGTCACCCAGTATATCTTAGTAAACTAACCTCAACAGAGTAGCTAACCTTTTACGTGTGACAGTGCGATGAGTGATTGTGAGAAATAGTTAACATCGCTAGTGTATAATAAGGGCGATGAGAAGTGTTAATTACAGGGAGTACTATTTATTAACGATATTTAAAAAAATGAAATATAATAATTACCGATTGGTAAAAATTATATCGAAACTACTCTAGTCAAGTACGCACTGTACATGGCTAAACTAGTAAATGATAGTAAATTGACAGGCACATGAGTAAAAGTTCTCGACTTGATTAATTATGTTGATTAAATAAAATATTTTTAATATTTTTAAGAAAATAATACGTGGATTCAAAATAATATCAAATATCGAGAATAACAAGAATGAACATAGTCGCTTACTTGACTACCTCTAACGTTAAACCAAGTCAATTGTAAAATAACCTCTGAGAACTATCATTGCCTTTAACAAACAATACTATCATTCTAAATATGTGTTGAAAATAGTTTTAAGATTTATATACTATGAATTAAAATATTTTAATAACTCACTCTGAACTACAGGTAGAGTTAACCTATAAAGAACGAACGTTCAATGCTAACAAAGAGTCACATTGTAAATTTATAATCTTTTTGAAGAGACTCAAGTAATAAGAATTTATCTATTCAATAAGATACCTTTCATTGGTAATAATTAACCAAATAATATTATTTTAATACGCAGCGTTTTTGAACGCGTATTACACCTGTCTATATAACTGACGACTGTACACCAGTTGTACCATGATACGATAGTTTTGATATCGTATCTGAGGTTAAATATTTTGATTTTTTAATAATTCTATATAAAGTAATATTGTTCAGTATTAACAGCTTTGTAACTTGTATCATGACAATTAAAAGAACTCATGAACTTTGGTAATAATAACCAAAATTAACCAAACAAGGTTCACAATAATATTGTATATCGTATCAGTGTTACCAGCCCTGAGCTGAAAGATTCTCATAAAATAATTAATTATTTTTGTTGTTTAAAAAAATTATTCATTGTTTTAAAAGGAATTCAATTCAAATCAATTTGATGTTAATAAAGTAATAGTTATCTCACTTGTGAATCAGTCGTATTTATTTTTCTTAAAATAGGCACAAGGAAAGTTCATTCAAGGAGCAATTGTTTCCCAAGGTGGCAGCATTGTAATCGAGCGGCCCGTATTTAAATATTTAAGTCAATATTAAATACAAGTATCATTTTATTTACTGTCTGCATACTAATGTCAAAGTGATATATTTTGTGAATTATGTTATGACTTTTCAGTAATATAGAGCCTATGTGAGAAGATTGAGGACATTCACCGATGGTAAGTGGGAAGGTAAACATTTCAGAAAGCATCAAGAGAACAGTTTTTACGGTCCTTTTAAACAACTAATTCGAAATCTCTTAAACAACACGTACATAAACATTATTATTTTACTTATATTACAACGTAACGAACCCAACGTGGTGTTTGACTAAATTGATAGAAGATAGAAAAACGACTCACTTCACTTTATTTAAATTAAATAAGTACATTACAACGTTGCGCCCACCCCGGGCCTTGAAGTGAAGGACAATATATCCGATAAATACATCCGATACAAACTCACTTTATTACTATTTAAAAAAATTATACATTACAATATATATATATATTTTTTTATTTTAGGCAACTTCAATTTTACATGTGTTTCCTCTTTAGTCTTTACAAAGCCAAAATTGGTACAGTTTTTAAGCATATTAACAAAAGTTACTAAATTCCACGTACCTGTAGGTTGGTTTACAAAACACTGAGAAAATAAGAGCTACATTAAGCACAAGAGTTAATGTATGAAATCATACCAGATGCCACTATCTCTTATTTTCTTTCTTTTTTTTAATCAAACTTTGTGACAGAATTTGATGGTATCTTATACATTTGGTTTCAATAAATGTTTGTCCTTAGATATCCTGTTCTACTGCTAATCCACACTCAACCTTAATTTCATACTTGTAATAAAAATATGACAATGATAAATTTTCAATTACGTGTACATTGTAAACTTAATGATGAACATTATTATTATTTGGTGTTCTGCCCTAAGGCAGGTCTTCAAATGGTAATAGCTCTCCAAATGTCGTATCGCTTGCCAGTCTTTTCGTTTCTTCGTAACACCCTCTGATTTTAATGCTAGCTATTAACTTCATTCTTCTACACCCTCTTCTTTTTCTCCTTCTATGACACCCTCCATGGCAGTTGTAAGCAAGCAGTCTCTTTTTAAACAATGACCTAACCAATTACTTTTCCTATTTTCTATTACCTTCAGGATTCTTCTCTCTTCCCCTATTCTTCTTAAAACTTCATCATTCCTTACTTTATCAACCCACCTCACTTTTTCCGTTGCTTGCAAAAACCCACATCTCAAATGCTTCTAATCTTTTCTCATCCTCTTTCCTCAGTGTCCATGTCTCTCCACCATATAATGCAATGCTCCACACATAACATTTGGCCAACTGATAAACATAAAAACACTTAAATTGGAAATTGTTTTAGAGAAAATAATCAAATTTGACTATGCTAAATCCAGTAAGAAGGTGGTACTGTAAACACAGATGTAACATGAATTGCAATATCCATTACTTAAAAGACAGAAATTGTTGAAAGTATTACAGTACACTGAATGTGTGTAATGAGGAGAATTTTCAACACATTTGGGAATACTTTGAATACAGGCATGAAAGATTCAAAGAAACTGGACAGAAAAAGTGTTTTTATGTTACAGGTGTTTTTATGAAGAAGAAGGAAATGGTGGCGTCAGTGCCGAATTTATAATTTAAAAAGTTGAAAGAATTATAGTCAGTTTGAAACAATGTAAAAGTATTACAATGTTGCAACGATATAAAGTTTTCCGAATATCAAAGTATTACATCAACACTAGTGAATTCAGTATTTACTGCATTATAAGTGAATGAAAGGTCATAGAACAACAAAACTTTGCTCACAAGACACTAACTGAATCAACTACAGATAAATATTTAGTACTGTCAACAATTAGACTCCCAACACTAAAATTTCCGCAATGTGAACTCTTACCCACCCCTCACTCTTGCCCTGCTCTAGCCTATAATATGAGCCCCCTCAATATATCTTCAAATAGTGCTTTGTTAGGGGGCCTTCACGTGCCCGATAGTTAGGGGGCTTGCACTACATATTCAGCCTAGGATCCACTAACTTTAAATCCAGTACTGGATATCTTCTGCTTCATAACCAACAAATCATGGAAATATTTTGATAAGTTTTCACAATATTGCATTAGTGTTTCTTTTGTTTACACACCATATTGATTTCTTTATTACTTTTAATTCTCACACAATCTGTTTTTGAATAGCAAATGTTTTTGTACCAAGTTAGAAGACAGTATTCTTGAAGAACTCTGTTGCAAACTTTCCTGTTCTTTTACCTCATTAAAGTGACTGACTTAATACTGGGTGGTAGATTCAAAATACTGACATAACTTTATTTGAGTGAAGCAATATTTAAAATTCTCCCCATCCTTTGATAGAAGAGGTGTTATTACTAACATTAATAAATTTCATTTAGCGATGTATTTATCAATTAATAAAAATTTACTATAATTCTAATACCACCAATTACTGAAGTAGTGAACTATTATATTTTCACTATTCAATTTTCTGATGGAATGTAATAAATTTCTAAAAATTAAATTAACAATTTTTATAGCAAAAATTTATTCTTTGATAACTAATATAATTGTACAATACATATTTCTATAGTATGAAACTTTATATGTATTATATATATAATACATGTTTATATACAAAAATTTGGTGTTTTCATTATCTTGTGAAAAATCTAGTATTATTATCGATATAACAAATGTTACGTACTATATTGTCAAATAATAAATTACTTCTTCATGTGAATTTTTTTATCACTATATTCGCAGGTGGATGAAGTGGTAAGCGGTAGGGCACCTTATTGTCCTGGGGTTGAGAAATCGGCCCCAAAGATGGATGAACTAGTTAGACACTGGGGTGTAGAAGGCAACAAGAAACCACTACATTAAAGATCATTTAGATATCTCTAGTAATATCACCATGGCTATGTTCAAGGCAAAATCATCCGGAGCTTCAAGTTCCCCAATCAGATTTCTGGGGGCAACAGTTTTGAATGGTTATGAAGTAAAAAGAAAATTAAATATAAACACAGACGTGAAAATATGCACTTGGAATGTGAGCCGGGAGCAATGGCTCAAGCCGGAAAAATACATAATGCCATCCAATAAACACAAAGATGAGACTTTTACGGTGCTACGTATTCTTGGTCATCTTCTACGGTTAGAATCTTGGACTTTGACTGATGCCACAACTAAAAAATTTGAATCTTTTGAAATGTGGCTTTACCATAGAATACTGAGCATTTCATGGACAGCACATATAACTAATGTTTAAGTTCTTAGAAAGATGAAGAAAGAAAGGGAAGTTATTACCACAGTGAAGATAAGGAAGCTTCAGTATCTGGGACATCTCATGAGCAATGAACAGAGATTTTACTTATTGCAGTCCATACTACAGGGAAAAGTACTTGGAAAGAGAGGAGTTGGGCGACAGAGAATATCATGGCTGAGAAATTTAAGGACCTGGTTTGGCATGAATACAACTGACTTATTCCCTGTGCAGCAGTACAGAAAGTAAAAATAGTCTGTATGATATCCAACATCCGAAATGGATAGGAACTATCAGAAGGAGATATTCGGACCAGAAATATTTGTTAAATTTTTATTGAAACCTCTGAAGATACAGATTAAATCTGTGAAACATATGTAAGGTGCAAATATAGCAATAAAAAGTAAGGAAAAGAATTAACTTGCAGAATGAATTTTTTATTTTACAATATAATATTTTATAATAAACAAATATTGCAAAAAACTTGAAATAACAAGAGTAACTTACAAAACAAAAGATAATGAAAACATCATATAATATAACAAAAATATAAATGTTTAAAGTTAAGATAGATTTTCTTACTGTGGGTACTTAATACATATTAAAAGGATTCTGTCATGAGAAAGTAAGAATATTTTGACTGAATAGAAATGTTTAGACTGGAATTAAGCTCTTTCATGTAGTGCATTTAATTGTTTAAGTAAGTTATACATTTAACACATATAGGTAGGTTATATGTAGCTTATGCAATATTTTCAGCCTACTATGCTATCCATTTTTTCGTATTACAATTAATTGAGTTTCTAACAGTCAAAGGCAAATTACTACACAGTCAAAAATTGTTTAGTTTTGCAAAGCTTTAGATCTTAAAAATAAATTATATGTATGAATTGTTTAGGATAGTGTATGGGAACCTGTTTGTCAACACAATATGTCAACAAACACAATACATCGACAAAGAAACAAGATCAGTAGTGGTTGCGATACTAATGACAATGGCTATTGCTGCTATCATTCTAATGGCACTTGTACCACCCCCAAAACAAGGAGATGGAAAAATCAAATCAAATAACTTGGGTGGACCAATTCTGGCATTAATAAAAACATTCTCACTTGGATCAACAAAAAATATATTGGTTCTCAGCATCCTCTTTCTGTTTGTAGGTAAATAAATTTTTCACAATTTTCATTAATATTCATTAATAATTTTCCTAATGGTCATAATTACTTTATATATTTTTAGTAAAGTTTATTTCAAGATTGCTATGTGCTTGGCAAAATATGTGACCAATTAAGTAAAATTGATAGCACTTGATTTCAGTTTATAATATTTTTTAATTTTCGAATATTCTGAACACTGTCTGTTTGTAAAATGTCTAAAAAGGTAGTGAAGACATAATGATAAAATGAAAAATATTCGTCTTGTTGCCAATTTGTAAATATAATTTAGTCATTTAATGAGAAATTCATGCCTTATAATTTCAATTACTACTAAATGTTTTGAGATGTGCAATAGGAAGTACAGAATTTCCATATGACACTCCTTATCTGCATAGCTGAATCGAGATCAACATACTGTTGTAACTTATGTCAACAAAAGAGTTAAAATAATAAAAAAATATTGTTTTATTGAATGGCAGATGGCTCTTTCAGTTTTCTTACACTTTTCTTATTATTTCTAATAATTACTAACCTTTTTTGACTATTAATTTCTACATCTTAATATGAATTTGTTGCATGTATTATGTAAGTACATTTTTAGTCTCTTTTTATTTCCACATATAAGCAAAAATAAGCAGATGTCTAATCCCTCCTCCTGTGCTTACATAAGATTTGCCAAATTTCTTGGCATTATTTTTGAAACCAAATGATTTTTTTCAGTTTTTAAATTTATTGTAGATTTTTTATTAGAAGTGTACAGATGTTAAACCATTAACATAAATATCACTATACAATAAATTGAAACAGACAAAATTATACAGTTTTATTAGTTCTTAATTTGTTAATCTCAAATTATTTTTAAAAATGTAAACAATTTATTAGATTCTTGGATTTCATCATGTCCATTGATTAACTAATTGTAATTAAATCACTGCCGTCTCAGAACACAAAGTTTTGTATGGATAAAAACGTGAAAGTTTTACCTTATAGCCTGAACCATTTTTCGCTTATTATAAGCTTCTTCAGAGGCTGCCACTGGGAGCGCTGTCCGTCTTGTTCTTGGCGACGGTGTCAACTTTAGAAGGATCGATGTTGAGTGTGTGGGATGTGATATGTTCGAATAATGCGTGTGATTTGAATTGTGTCTGTTCGTGTAGGATGTCGTTTTTATGTGTTTTTGTGTGTTTGTATATTTCTAGTTGTTCAAGAGTGTCTAGTTTTCGGCCTTTTGTGTGTATGTGTAGAATATCCATGTTATTTTGCCACATCTAAAACATTTTCTGTGGAACAGGCCTTGTCTTAGCAGAATGCTCCTCTTCTAATTGTCTGACAATGTCCCGCAGTTCTTCAAATGTTTTGGAATAGGACACTTTACCAACAATATGATCTTATGATGAAGCAACTCAATTTCCGTTGCACTTTTTCATAGTTTAACCATGGAAACCAAAAACAGGTCTGGCAGCATCATGTATGTTGTTATGAGAATATCGGAATTGTTATGCAATGTTATATTGTGTTACAAGATCTGTTTGGATCATGATCTTAGAACACTGAAATTAATCATTATTGCCAGAGATATTGATTCTCACAGATTTTAAACAATTTTATGAAAAATAACATTTGTGCTACTGTGGTTCTGATTACTGTACAGTTATCCAGTACACACTATACACAACAAGTAATAAAAATCACAAAGTTAATTAAGTTCACTAGTTCAAAATCTACATCTGCAATCTGATAACACTTCACTAATACATACTGTAATTACTTGTATAAATCAGTCTATAAATACTTCTTGATTACCCCTTTTGTTCGGAGTGCTAAATTAAACAATTTTGAAGACAGCACTTCGTTTGGGCAGTAATTATAATGATTTATAATATTTATGAATTAGATTTTAATATCTGTGTTACTAAATACATCCACTCATTATTATATCAATCATTAATTCGGTTGGGCGCCAGAGCAGAGTATCTCAGGGTTTATTAATAAATAATAACTCATTCCGTTCAGATACTAATATTCTATATTATTTCATTCTTATTACAAACATGACACCTGAAATTTGATCATAAACATTATGGTTTCTAATATAATATCATTGAGATGCTTGATACACAATTTTACAACTAATTTCAAAGTATTAATATTCACTTGATTACTATTCTTCAAGATTACCATTATTTAAGTATTCTTCGGTTTAGCAAGTCGCAATATTATATTTTATTCACCTGACACCTATATATATTGTTACGTGACATTTTTACCATACCCTAGTAACATAAATATACCATGATTATTTTATTAAAAAGTACCAGGAGACATAATATTTTAAGAAAGACTTAATTGAATATGTTTAATTTTAATTCTATAAAATAGGTTATTTACCTTCTGTCGACGTTTCTTAAAATCCTTTTAGGATGACTCGAGTTTCGACACCATTTGGTGTCATCATCAGATCAGAATATGAATTAAGTTAAAACATTTTGATGCATGTGCATCTCGTCAGATATTTAAAAAAAAAATTAAAAACAACACATAACATTATATAAAACAATAAATAAACTATATCACAATAAAATAACATTAACAAAAGAATATAAAAACAACGCGGCCGCAAACGAACCTGTACAGGAACGCCCCCACGGTAAGACTGTCTTACCTTCCTGTACAGGTTCGTTTGCGGCCGCGTTGTTTTTATATTCTTTTGTTAATGTTATTTTATTGTGATATAGTTTATTTATTGTTTTATATAATGTTATGTGTTGTTTTTAATTTTTTTTTTTAAATATCTGACGAGATGCACATGCATCAAAATGTTTTAACTTAATTCATATTCTGATCTGATGATGACACCAAATGGTGTCGAAACTCGAGTAATCCTAAAAGGATTTTAAGAAACGTCGACAGAAGGTAAATAACCTATTTTATAGTCTTAATCGTTTCTGGAGGCAAGAAAAATGTTAAAAAAAAATAATTTTAATTGTTTATTGTATGTTATGTTTATTATAATTAAAGTAAGAACTTACTTATGTAATTTGTTTTTTGTGTGCAGACTGCAAAGTTATAAACACAGTCAGTTAAGGGGAATTATAACATATTACTAATAGTTATTAGTAATCAGTTTTTGTCACATTTATTGATATTATGTATACTAGTGTTAATAACACTAATGTTAGTCTTAACAAGAAAGTACAAAAATCATAGTCAGTCAAATTATATGAATAAGATTTCTATTAAAATAATACGGAAACAATGTCAGTTTATGTTAAAAGAGTACCAAATGTATAAAATAAATTTAAGAAAGTGAAAGGTACAAAAGAAATAATAAATAAGTTTGGAACAAAAATAATAAAAAAATGTAAATCATTAACTCAGGAAATATAGATCAGAAAATAGTCAAGAGTGATGTCAAAATGATCAGTTTTTTATCAGAAGAACAAAGAAACAAATAAAAAGAAGATAAGAGCTCTTATAAAAAAGGTATATCCTTTTAAAAGAAAATGACATATAAAATAGTAAAAGGTTTGTTTATATTATTCTTATGATGTCACCAGGGTGATATAAAAATGTTACTTGGAAACCAAGGAGATATCTAAGAGAGGCCTTAGCAACATATATGTGGAGGAAGAAAAATAGAGGGATTCTAAAAAAACTGAATGCAAAAAGGTTGATTTAAATACTTATAGTGAAAAATAAATTATAATATATGTGATATCAGTGCATCTCCAGATAAACAATTGAATAATTATAAATATCAAGATCAAAATAGAAGAAAGAATTGCTACAAGAATCTACAGAATCAAACCAGGACATCTCTGAAGAAATTGGATCAATTGACATGGAAAGAAGTATATTTTGATCTAAATTTAATCTGAAACATTCCCTGTTAAACCTGATCTAAAGGTTTCAAAAAAACTTTGAATACACTTTTTATAAAAACCATAATTGACTTTCACTAAGAACAATATGGACATAACCATAAGACACCAGTGATATATAGTGCTAATATAATTTAAAGATATTTAAGTCTAAAAAACATTTTTATAACTTAACCTATACACTGAACTGTTTTACACTTTTAATATAATCCTTTTAAAATACATTGTGACTATTTCTCATCATATGTATTTTGGTACTTTCCCTGTCAATACTGTTGTTATATCGTAGTCTAAAGGACCTA
Source organism: Magicicada septendecula (assembly GCA_034769895.1). Classification (NCBI taxonomy): domain Eukaryota; kingdom Metazoa; phylum Arthropoda; class Insecta; order Hemiptera; family Cicadidae; genus Magicicada; species Magicicada septendecula. The sequence continues at coordinate 121,973,031 of CM068371.1, forward strand.
CAGAACATCATAATTGTATTTTATTTATTAAATACAAAATATAAAATGTTTTAAAAAGCCTTGAGATCTAAGAGTTACGCTGCCACTCTGAGCGTATAAAAATACAGCTGGCCAAACTTTGTTAAAAATTATGTTTTTTCATTTAGAACAAATTAAAGAATAAATAAAGGATTTGAGTTTACAAATTACAGAAAAAGGTTTATTTGTTTCTTATTTCATGAAAACAAAAATGGTACGATATTCTGAACCAAAATATCTGATACTGTGAGTTGACCTCAGTAATTAGATTAACTTGGCAACACTCATCAATTGAAAATCTTAGCAGATTTCTTTTAAAAAATGTGGTGATGAGTATAAATTATCATATCCATTGCTGAAAGAAAAGAATAAAAGAGAGTTCATTACAGAATAAAGAGACCACATACTATTTACATAAATTTGATCAAAAATTTATTATTGATATTTCACCAATAAAATTTTATTTGCAAACAGTGATTGCAAATTGGCACTCAACAAACATCCCCCTGAACAGATACTCATCCTTAATTTAATATTAACAAAAATATATACAAATAATAACAGAATTAAACAAGACACAAATTCAGATAAATGACCATAGATTCAAGTCTAGATGTAACAAATTGGCTATCCTAATAGTGAAGCTAAATAAAATATAATTTAGAAAGAATGATTATAGATTTGTATAATCAGAATAAAGGGTAACAAATATTACACGTTACAGATTGGCGCCCAACGTGTGTGGCTAGAAAGAGAATAGCTTTGTATTCTTATTGTGAGTTTACAGTGATTTCTACTCTAGTGGCGGCTACGATTAACAACAGAGATGTCAAGGAGAAGAGCGACGTCACGGAAACGAATGGAAGAAGAAGAGATAGAGTTAAATATAGAAGATAAGGAAGCAACCACAGTTGAAGAAGTAGAAGTAATGGTAAGAGAGACCCCAGTAACAGTCACTGATGAAATGGAAACAGTGGTAAGGGATACACCAGGGAACCAACCAAATAAACCCACACAAAAAGAAGATATGAGCATGCAGGAGTTGATGAGAATTATAATGGAAGGGAATAACAAAACCAGCGAAATATTGAAACAAATGAAAGAAAATAATGAAACAAAATAAGGAAGATATGGAAAAAATGGACAAGAAAATGGACAGTAACAGTGAAACGCTTAACAAGAAAATGGATAGCAACCAAGAAGAGTTGAAACAAATGAGAGTAGATAATGAAACCTTATTAAAACAAACTAACGAGGAATTAAAGAAACAAATGAGGGAAGATAAGGAGGAATTAAATAAAAAATTGGAAAGCAATAATGAAACATTACAACAGCAGTTGAAGGAGGATATTAGACAAAGTAATGAAGAATTAAAAGGACTGTTGAAGGAAGAGAGTGAGAAGAATAAAGAGGAATTAAAACAGCAGTTAGAAGAATATAAAGAAGAAATGAGGAATAGAATTACTGAAACTAACCAGAAGGTTGAGAAAACCGAGGAAAATTTAAGTCAATTGCGTGAAGAGTTGATAAACAAAATAATCGAAGTGGAAGATAACAGTAAAACTAGTATTGTTATACTTCACAAAGATACTCAGGAGCAATTAGAGACACTACAAAATAAGGTAGGGGAACAATATAATCAGGCAGAGACTAAGATAATACAGGTACAACATCAAGTTACCAACAACAGGGAGAAGATAGAGGAAATTCAACAGAAGGACATAATAAATCTTAAGGAAGAAATAGAGGTACTAAAACATAGACCGATAAACTATGTACCTACGCTAATCGGAGAAAGTAAAGAAGTGATACTCTTTAAAGAATATCTTCAGAACCCTCTAGAATTTTTGGAGAGGTTAGAAGAAGGTCTGAATAGAATAAAAGAAAATCGGTGACCAATAATAAAGAATCTCCTCGATGATAGTTTTAAAAATAGTAATGATAACTGGTGGAAGGCAGTAAGAAATGAAATCACCAATTATAACGAATTTAAACAAATTTTTAAAATAAAGTATTGGTCTGAGTCTATCCAAAATATAGTCCGAGACAATTTGAGCACTGGCAGATATGATGCTAGAAGAGGACAGACAGTGACTGCTTACTTTTTGGGTGAAGTCTGGATAGCTCGACATTTACAACCAAAAATCCCTGAGGAGTGTCTCATAGCCAAATTGTCATATCACTTTGGAGAAGACATTGTACGGCCTCGTCGGTATGGACAGATAAAAACTATTGGAGAGATGGAGGCTCTCTTAGAAGGTTTTGAGAAAGAAAATTATTATTACAGGAGTCGAAGAAGAACTGAGGATTGGAATGATAGGAACAATGAACAACCACACGACAGTCGACAGCCAATAAACCACGTACAGACAGAGGGATATAATAGAAATCCGAATAACAGGCGATTTCAAGGAAGACGTCAGAATTTTAATAATGACAGAAATTATGACAGACGATATGGAAGAGACGACGACAACAGGAGACAGTGGAATGATCACAATGATTATATGAGGTCAAGAAGTGGGGACAGAAATAGGGATATACCTCCGGAAGATCCACCAAGTAACAATCAGGGAACCAATCAAGCCCAAGTAAATTATATAATGGCTGAGGAGAGGGACTCGAGGAGACATGATGAACAGCGACCAAGAAAGGTGGACAAACGAGGTAACCGTTGTGAAAACAAAGAACCTGAGCCTGGTCCCAGTAATGAAGACGAACGAATATACTCATACGACAACATTGAAATGTACGGGAGTGATCCAAAATGGGGCAATCCCATAGCAAAGTTTGTTGATGCATTTAACCGACAGAATCCACCACGGGGAAAAATAATAGTGGAGTAATCTGGTTTAAACCAGAAGATGAAAAAGAAGAAACGGCTGACAGATGGAACGCATAAAAATCATAAAAAGATAAATAAGTAATTAAAACAAAAGAACTTGCAGAAGAAAGGGAGAATTGAAAAGAAAATATGATGATAAAAGTAATGACCAATGAAGATTTCAAAAAACATGAACAAAATTCTAAATTAAGTAAGAACATCTTACCATGAGTTAAAGAAGAAATTATTTTGAATCTATTAAGAAGAAAACCCCAAGAAATAAATTAAGTAAGAACAGCTTACCATGTGTTTCGGAAGAAATTATTGTGAATTTATTAAGAAGAGTTAGATTGATTTAGATGAAAATAGAATCTAAAATATTATTGATTGACAGCGCCAAGATGGAAATAATACAACATGTAGGTTGAGTAAGGTTAACCAATTACATTTGAAAGATAGAAAATTATTTTGAACTGATAAAGCACTAGAAGTGAAATAGTCATAGAATAAATGTGTGAATAGACATCAAAGAAATAATTTAACAATCCCTGGAATCTAAGTTTGTAGCGAAGGAGCTACCTTGTAGGTAATTATTATATGTATTGTGTCGTGATAGTGCAACTTTATTTTTTCCTGGACAGAGATGAAGTTCCTCTGATTTCAGATGATATATTTAGGGAAAACAGCGGAGTAATGGAAGCCAATAGTGCCCCTCCGAATCCGAACCCATATGTAATATTTAATGTTAGGGAATTATGGTATTTTAGGGATGATACAAACGACGAGGTAAAGAAATGAAAAATAAATATGACAATATGAATCGAGGTGTGAAAAGTATGAAGAATCAACATCAAGTTTTAGGTGCTGAAATAAAACAGTATTATGGAAAATGAGGAAAGTAATGGTGAAGTCAATCAACTTATTTAAGCAACCTAATGATTACTAAAATAACCTGTTTTCTGGAGAGGCATTATGTTACGTGACATTTTTACCATGCCCTAGTAACATAAATATACCATGATTATTTTATTAAAAAGTACCAGGAGACATAATATTTTAAGAAAGACTTAATTGAATATGTTTAATTTTAATTGTTTATTGTACGTTATGTTTATTATAATTAAAGTAAGAACTTACTTATGAAATTTGTTTTTTGTGTGCAGACTGTAAAGTTATAAACACAGTCAGTTAAGGGGAATTATAACATATTACTAATAGTTATTAGTAATCAGTTTTTGTCACATTTATTGATATTATGTATACTAGTGTTAATAACACTAATGTTAGTCTTAACAAGAAAGTACAAAAATCATAGTCAGTCAAATTATATGAATAAGATTTCTATTAAAATAATACGGAAACAATGTCAGTTTATGTTAAAAGAGTACCAAATGTATAAAATAAATTTAAGAAAGTGAAAGGTACAAAAGAAATAATAAATAAGTTTGGAACAAAAATAATAAAAAAATGTAAATCATTAACTCAGGAAATATAGATCAGAAAATAGTCAAGAGTGATGTCAAAATGATCAGTTTTTTATCAGAAGAACAAAGAAACAAATAAAAAGAAGATAAGAGCTCTTATAAAAAAGGTATATCCTTTTAAAAGAAAATGACATATAAAATAGTAAAAGGTTTGTTTATATTATTCTTATGATGTCACCAGGGTGATATAAAAATGTTACTTGGAAACCAAGGAGATATCTAAGAGAGGCCTTAGCAACATATATGTGGAGGAAGAAAAATAGAGGGATTCTAAAAAAACTGAATGCAAAAAGGTTGATTTAAATACTTATAGTGAAAAATAAATTATAATATATGTGATATCAGTGCATCTCCAGATAAACAATTGAATAATTATAAATATCAAGATCAAAATAGAAGAAAGAATTGCTACAAGAATCTACAGAATCAAACCAGGACATCTCTGAAGAAATTGGATCAATTGACATGGAAAGAAGTATATTTTGATCTAAATTTAATCTGAAACATTCCCTGTTAAACCTGATCTAAAGGTTTCAAAAAAACTTTGAATACACTTTTTATAAAAACCATAATTGACTTTCACTAAGAACAATATGGACATAACCATAAGACACCAGTGGTATATAGTGCTAATATAATTTAAAGATATTTAAGTCTAAAAAACATCTTTATAACTTAACCTATACACTGAACTGTTTTACACTTTTAATATAATCCTTTTAAAATACATTGTGACTATTTCTCATCATATGTATTTTGGTACTTTCCCTGTCAATACTGTTGTTATATCGTAGTCTAAAGGACCTACAGAACATCATAATTGTATTTTATTTATTAAATACAAAATATAAAATGTTTTAAAAAGCCTTGAGATCTAAGAGTTACGCTGCCACTCTGAGCGTATAAAAATACAGCTGGCCAAACTTTGTTAAAAATTATGTTTTTTCATTTGGAACAAATTAAAGAATAAATAAAGGATTTGAGTTTACAAATTACAGAAAAAGGTTTATTTGTTTCTTATTTCATGAAAACAAAAATGGTACGATATTCTGAACCAAAATATCTGATACTGTGAGTTGACCTCAGTAATTAGATTAACTTGGCAACACTCATCAATTGAAAATCTTAGCAGATTTCTTTTAAAAAATGTGGTGATGAGTACAAATTATCATATCCATTGCTGAAAGAAAAGAATAAAAGAGATCATTACAGAATGAAGAGACCACATACTATTTACATAAATTTGATCAAAAATTTATTATTGATATTTCACCAATAAAATTTTATTTGCAAACAGTGATTGCAAATTGGCACTCAACAAACATCCCCCTGAACAGATACTCATCCTTAATTTAATATTAACAAAAATATATACAAATAATAACAGAATTAAACAAGACACAAATTCAGATAAATGACCATAGATTCAAGTCTAGATGTAACAAATTGGCTATCCTAATAGTGAAGCTAAATAAAATATAATTTAGAAAGAACGATTATAGATTTGTATAATCAGAATACAAGAAAGGGTAACAAATATTACACGTTGCAATATTCAATACTCTAAATAACATATAGCATAATATTTCTTAACTAACATGAATTTTCTTAATAATTATTATATGCAAGTATTCGACTCGTACTAGGATGCTATTCTTATTATATTTTGTTTCATTCACTTGATTATACAATAATTCTACTAAATACCCTTTCTAGCATGTCATATCACATAAACTGAATTGTTAGTAGCTGAACAAGTGTGGGTTTTTTGAGAATGAGATGAGTTATACTTATGGTAGACATTAATCTCTATGTTTTGCATATTAGAGTTGTGAATTGTTAAGATAGTATACTGTTACTTGTTTGCAGGATTCCAAGACTCTGATTGGTCGTTCTACGTTGCTCATTTCACTTCACTTTCACCAAACATAATTGATTTACCACTTCTTAACTTTATATCACACGCTCCCGTTGTACTTAACGTCACGCACATAAAATAAATATACTTTCTTGATTCAACTTTACGCGCACATATGAAATATCTTCATAATACGTACTTTACGCGCACCAATAAAATATTCTTCTTTATACCTTAACTTGTTCCTTCTCGACTTTTTTTACCGAGCTAATTTATACATTTTAAGCAAAGCTAGTATAACGTTCCATAGATTTCCCGTGCTTGTCTTGGAATTGAAACTTAAAAAAAACTCCTCTTTTCACTTGCTTTTCTCTTTTTATAGTTTGTCTACTGATTCCCTCACCACCGTCCTGGTTGATGACACTTTCATTGGCCAGGGTTTGAAATATTCCCCAGTGAATTTGAAATTCTCCATTCCTGTATTGTTATTTTCTCGTGCGCTGGACTGACGCTATCCGCCATTGGCTGAAACAGTGCGGGTGAATAATTTATGCGCATAGCCGTTATGCTGTTAAAAAACGACACTACTTTCTAAATTTGCAATAAATATTGGTGTGTCATCTTTTGTCTTCTGAAGGACACTGACCTGCTTTCCTAACGGTACTTGCTCGTTTTTTGCTGTTTCTTATACACAAAACATTTTATGTGTTTATGGCATACTAGGTACCTTGGGTATATTATTCACTATTACGGCCAACGCCAGATTGTTGCGGCAAGCCGAACCTTGTACTATTCAAATGGCTACCTTACATATTACTTACATATATGTATATTACAAATTCTTATACTACCATATCTTTATAATTACTATTAATAATTGAGTTTTTATTTATACTGTACACATATTGAATTAATTTATGTGTTCCACAGTAACGTTATAAGTCCACAGAACTAACTCCGCTTTGTCGCTGTCTGTGTTTTTATATGCCAATGTGCCAACCAAGTTCACCTGCATCACAGTGTTGACATAAGCTTCCAGATGTTTCTACATTAATTAGGGGGTTTCAGGAATGTGTAGGTGCATATTTGTTTGTATTTTACCTGTTCTACTGTGCATTCTTGGATTTGTATTCCAAGGTGTGTTAAAGTATCAAGTATACAATTTTCCAGCATATAATAAATCTGAACTATCTACAATATATCTAACATATTTATATAAAATATTAGTGTTCCCTGTTAGAAAAGTGTCAACAAATTATTAGTATTCTACTTTGTATCAGACCGCCCATGCAGGTGTTACTATGGTGCATTGCCATAGCAATATAAAAGAATGAATGATTCTCCTGTAGGAGAGGATCTTTATTGAAGCAAAAACTACTAACAGCTTCTGTAGTTCCTTAGAGATTCCAATTCTGTAGTTTATAGAGTGATGTGAGCCCTCAATGAAGAGTGCGTGAAACAACATAAGTGGGCAGGTGGGCTGGGCAACCAGTTAAACAAGTTCGCTAATTGAACCGAGGCTCATCCTATGTTATAATTCTAAAATAGTGCAGACTTTAAGATAAATAACACCATGTACATTAGTACATATTTTTATCTGATGTGATGTATATCATATAATTATAATTTCCTTACTTTGGAAGTAATGTATCTATAAAGAAAATCTTCATATCTACAAGCAGTTGTAAGTTATATATACATAACTTTTTATGCATTTTGAACAGTGTTTATGCATTCTGTATTTTAAACTTAATTATTTATTGTGTTCTTTAAGCATGACTTATACATTATTTTCATGTATCAGTACCTTATTATGTATGAATCCATAGCCTATAAAGCTAGAATGCTTTCTAACCTTCTGACTGATCTTATTTTTATTGTAAACTAGGACAATTTGCAAGTTCTACTTTTGATAAATGTAGGTTATAAATCATATTAGGATAACCATTATTTAATAAGTTATGATATTCTATTACTGGCATATGTTTATAGGGCTTGAGGAGTCATTCATCAGTTTGATTTATGGCACTTGTGTTGAACACACACAGAAAATGGAGAATTCATTAAAACTCTCACCACTGATTGGATCACTTGTTGGGATTGGCAAAACTGCAAGTATATGAATGATGTATACTTTTCCTCTTTATTTAATCTGAACTTTCATAGATTGTAAAGGATCTTAAGTAGAAAAATGTTTTTTTGAGATTAGTACAGTAGTTAATTGACCTTTGTACATATAAAGGTGTGGTAAAGGTGTGTAAATGCGTTATCACTACTGGTAAAAAACGGATTTTGCCAAAACAGATCTGATCTTCTTTATAGAATATATATAGAATGTGTGTAGATGTTATTAAGAACTGATGATAAGGCTCTTTTGTAAATATGTGTTATGAAATTAGTGCAAAAGCAAATACTGTAAAAAGGATTCTTATCTGTTTACTTTGCTATTATTTCTACATTATGTTTCAGAAAATGTGCACAGAATATGTTCGAATCATATGATAATTTCTTAATCCAGTGATCTGTAAATAGTTCTCATACACTAATTTCTCATTCTATTTAAAAACTTGAGTGGCTCTTTCTATTACAAAAATTACTCATATTCCTTATTTGGTGTTTTCAAGTATATTATCAGTAATGTACAAACTAAAAGAGAATTTTAAGATACTGTTTTAATATTTAAATCTGTAATAACTTGAAGCGTAGGGAAAGAAATTAAATTCATAAAGTTGTTTTTTAAAAAATTACAAATATATATGTATTTTAAAAATTAAAAATATATATACATACATATTTGTTATCAATATTAATAATAAAAATATAATTGTTTCACTACGACTCGGAACACAAAACTTTTTATGGGTAAAAACGTAAAAGTTTTACCTTATAACCTGAACCGGTTTTCACTTTTAAAAAGGTTCTTCTTGGAACTTGGACACCGAATCCAAGAAATTAATAATCACTTCAGCAAGTATATTTTGCTTATTTTTTCCTGTATTTCTACCGTAATAAGCAAAATATACTTACAGAAGTGATTATTATTTAGTAACACATATATAATATACAAATCAAGAGGTACCAGCAAAGATAAGACATACACACACTTCTTGCTATAGTCCTTTTCTTTATATTGTAATAGTACATATCTTCACAATAAAGTTAACAACAAAAGATAAAGAATGAAGCACTCATAAACTAACACCAGAACACCTAAGAAAGGAATGATAACTGAGTAACTGTGTACAAAGTATTATATAAGGTTCAAGAACTCAATAAAACAATTAATGTAATTAACTCAGTAAACCAAAGAACAATAAGTAGTGATAAAGAAGAAAGTATAGAAGACAACTTAGTAACATGATAAACCCAATAGATATGGTAAGTGAGAGGTACAAACAAGTCTAACAACGAAACCACGAATTAAATAAAGACGTGCTAAGCAACAAGACAGTGAAGACCACATTAATTACCAAATAACTTAAATGCATGAAGAACTGGAAAGAAACAAGATTAACAAAAATAGTAATTTTTTAATAAAGGTTAGAATATTTCACCTCACAGAGTCCACCAATTAAATAAAAAGCCTTTTTCTATGTCAGACAATATATTACTTAAAGATAATTAATATTTTCAAGGAATAAAAAGGAATCGAAACAAAAAGGGAAATATTATCATAAATAAATCATTGGGAAATAGGGAAATAGAAAATGCAAATTTAGGATTTAAATAATACAAATAACCTGACAAAACAACAACTGATGATGACAAATACCCAGAAGAGACGATCAAATGACAGAAGATATAAATAGTTGTTAGTAGACATAAATATAATGTGCAAATGTTCAACTTAGTATGTAAGAAATAAGACATTGAGTATATCCTTAGATTAAAACTATGAGGAGGTCTGCGAACCTCAAACAGTTATTTTGTATAAGTGAACTACAGACCGTAAGTCATATAGAATTACAAATATAATAATATTGAACAATAATTATAAAAATCAGATAGTGTAACAGTGTAAAAAGGTGAGAACAACAGTGATAGGCTTTAAAAACTAAAAACAGTGTATAGTGTAAGTGAATAAACATATTTACAATATGAACATTGAATGAAACATGTAATTTATATGAAACAACAAGGCAACTAATATAGTGAAATAAAGCCAAGGGGAAATAATTAAAAAAATCTTCCGTTACAAACTTATGATATAATAGTGACGAAGATACAATGAGATTCTATGGAATCATATTAATTATAAGTTGTGAAATCGAACCTGTGACCCATAAACGTATCATTGCCAAGACCTGAAATGAATGAATTAGTGTTTTAATAAAAAGGAAGGTATTGTTGGAAAAATATTGAAACCAGACAGAACATGCCAGTTTTACTGCTGGATTTTATACAAATTAAAGGCAGGTACGAGACGAAATAATACAGAAAAACTATGGAAATAACTAAAAGAAGGATGTTTTAATCGATGGCACAAAAAACTTGAAGTCCAGGAGCGAAGGATCAAGAAATAAGCTTGTAAAGAAAACTCCAAGATTGGTGAGATTACTCCAATGATCAACCAAGATATTTGAAAACATTTTAACATTTAAAGATTGAGTTACAGCAATATACTATCACAAAAACAATAAAAACTTTATAATAGTGAATACTAATTGTACACAAATAATTATTAATATTAAGAGTTTCTTTTTCAATTGTTCATTTGTTCTTTTGTATGATCCAAAGAACCCACAGATACACAACATACCTCAACAACCACTAATTACCAAACATTATTTATAAATATTATATTTTATGATATGTTTACGATTTGTACTATACTTTGACATGACTAATAGATGAACCCTGAGATTGAGATTTTGCATGCTCTACAACAGAAATAATATTCGAAAAGAGTAAATAAAAAATAATTGAAAGTAAGACAAGAACGAATAAGGAGTTGATTGTTTATTATAACATAAGAGTCTAAAATTTTACAAATTGGCGACCAACTTGAGGGCTAGAAAAAGGGAATTAAACCAAGATAGATTAGAATTATAGTTGTCATTTCTAGCTGGCGATCATACAAAAGTGAACAAGATAGCGTCCAACCAGTGAGGCTGAAATTAGGGAAAAATTATTATAGTAGGAAGTTATAATTGTATCACAGGAAACCTGATTTTAGCTGGCAGCTGTTAGAAGTACAGAAATGGACACAAGAGGCAAGTCCAAGCAGCGCGTGGCGGAGGCCAGAAAAGAAGTCAGCATGGAAGAGAAGGAGTCAACATTGGTTGAAGAAGTGGAGACGGGCGATAAGGCGGAAAATAGAGGAGAAACAAATGTGCAAAAAATGTTGGAATGGATGCTAGAAAAGATGGACAGAAATGAGGAGAATTTTAAACAAATGAATGAAAAATTTGACCAGAATAAAGAAGAAACTCATGAGAATTTTAAACAAATGAATGAAAAATTTGACAGCATTAAAGAAGATAGTAAACTAACTAATGAACATTTTAAACGAATGGAGGAACAAAATAAACAAACAAATGAGAAGATAGACAGTATGGAGGAAAGGATCAATGAACACTCGAAGAAACAAAACGAAGCTTTGAAGGAAAATTTGATAAAACAGATGAATGAGAAGTTGGGCAGTACCAATAAAAAGTTAGAAAGTAAAATAGACGGTATTAAGGAGAGTAATAGTGAAACTTTAAGGGAAGCTATAAAGGAAAATAATGAACAAATGAAGAATGAGTTCAGACAAATAAATGAAGAAAATTTAAAACAAATAAATGAAAGAATTGAAAATGTCAATGAGGAAATTACACAAAAAATAGATGAGTGTAATGAAGAAAGAAAATGAGAAATCGCCGAAACAAATGAAAAAGTAGAAGGCACCAAGGAAACCATTGGACAGGTTTAGATACCAAGATAGGTCAAGTAAAAGAGAGTAGTCATGCCCAAATGCAATCAATAAGAACGAACTTCGGAGATAAATGTCGGGACATCGATACGGCCATAAGCGAAGTACGTGGACAGGGACAACGCAACCAAGAGAGGATCGAGGGACTCCAGCGAACTGTCGATAATCGACCCACTACTATTTCATACATCCAACCCATGGACAACCGGGAGGCTATCACTTTCAAAACTTATAGAAGAAACCCGATGGAATTCTTAGAACGGGTCAATGAACAGCTGATTAGAAATGGAGAGGACAGGTAACAGCTGCAAATTCAAACAGAATCAAATAATTTTTTGCATACAGCAATGAACTGTATAGGACTCAAGGCCTCTTGTTTTTGGTGAAGATCGGTTAAGGGAAAGGGGTAGTTTACCTGCAACGTTTTTTTTATCAAGGGAAATTTTTTATCTATGGCAAACAATAACAGCCGCAAATTCAAATAGAATCAAATAATGTTTTGCAGTTTTCCGGCATCATTTTATGTTTTAACAAGGGTAATTTTTTATATGACGAACGATAACTGCCGTAAATTCAAACAGAATCAACTACGTTTTTGCATACCTTTTTGAATTATAGACAACTCAAGGTCTGTTGATTTTGTTGAAGATCGGTTAAGGGAAAGGGGTAGTTTACCAGCAACATTATATGTTTTAACAAGGGTAATTTTTATTATGACTATAACTGCCGTAAATTCAAAGAGAATCAAATAATTTTTTGCATACGTTCCTGCGTTGTACAGATCTCAACGCCTGTTGATTTTGGTGAAGATCGGTTAAGGGAAAGGGGTAGTTTACCAGCAACATTTTATGTTGTAACAAAAGAAATGTTTCCATGACAAACGATAACAGCCGCACATTCAAACAGAATCAAAAATTTTTTGCATGCTTCCCTGAATTGTAGAGGACTGAAGGTCTGTTGATTTTGGTGAAGATCGGTTAAGAGAAAGGGGTAGTTTACCAGCAACGTTTTATGTTTTAACAAGAGTAAAGTACTTAATTTTGACAAATAAAGTATCCTGATAAGAAGCTCATAATAATCAACTGTAGAAACGTAGATGAAATATCTATAAATGAAGAGGTTAGGTGAACGAAGTGGTGGTAATTTTCTATTAATGAAAATTATAGAAGAAGGGGGAGGGGAGACTTTTTTATATGTGTACTACGATATCGGCAACAAAGAAGTAGTTTTTTGTTAAAATTCCTTCTCGGGTTGTTTAGCCGTAGTCCAATGTTTTCTGCAAAACCACACTTTTCTGCAGTGCAATCGACTGCCATCATCAGTGACAATTGAATGCGAAAACGTGAGGTGGTATACGTTAGTGACCACAGTACTGTGGTTAAAGCTGAAGCAATAAGTAGAAAGAAGTAGTTTCTATGGAAATATTTCAGTTCAAATATGATTTTAAATATAAATCTTAGAACATGGAAGTCATGTATGGTTCTCCATACCGATATTTTACTTTCATGTTCCTTAAGGAAATGGAAGTATGGTGATGGCCAAAAAAATCGTGTTCGAGATTATTGCAGATTCTGTTTGTACTACACTCAAAACATGAAAAAATATCGGTATGGAGAACCATACATGACTTCCATGTTCGAGATTTATATTTAAAATCATATTCGAAATGAAATATTTCTATAGAAACTACATCTTTCTACTTATTGCTTCAGCATTAACCACAGTACTGTGGTCACTAACGTATACCACCTCACGTTTTCGCACTCGATTTTCACTGATGATGGCAGTCGATGGCACTGCCGAAAAGTCTGGTTTTGCAGAAAACTTTGGACTACGGCTAAACAGCCCGGGAAGCAATTTTAACAAAAAGAAACTTCTTTGTTGCCGATAACGTAGTACACATATAAAAAATTCTTCCCTCCACCTACAACTATAATTTTTAATAATAGAAAACTACCCCCACCCCGTTCACCTAACCTCTTCATTTATAGATATTTCAACTACGTTTCTACAGTGGATTATTATAAGCTTCTTATCAGGATACTTTATTTATAAAAATAAAGTACTTTACTCTTGTTAAATCATAAAATGTTGCAGGTAAACTACCCCTTTCCCTTAACCGATCTTCACCAAAAACAATAGGTCTTGAGAAATCTACAATTTAGGGCTGTATGCAAATAATCATTTGATTCTGTTTGAATTTACGGCTGTTATCGTTTGCCATAGTAAAGAAAGATGATAATGTAGTTATAATGGGCGACTTTAATGCATCTATTGGTGCTAACAGTAGTCAAAAATGTGCCGGGAAGTTTGGTTTGGGGAACATCAATGCATGAGGGGAAAGGTTACTTGAGTTTTGTGAGCAGTATGAGATGATCGTCACTAACACATGTTTTGAAGTCCCCAAAAGACGACGATACACTTGGAAAACACCGGGGGATGTTAGGAAGCATCAGATCGATTATATTCTAGTCAGACAAAGATATAAGAACCAAGTCAAATCTAGTCATTCATATCCTGGTATGGATATAGATAGTGACCATATTCCCGTTATGGCCAAGTGCAGTATTAAATTTAGGAAAATCAGGAAATCTAAACAAAAGAACTGGTGCTTAGAAAAACTGACCGATGACAAAATAGTAAAAGAATTGGAAGAGGAGACAGACATGTTGATGGAAGGAAGGCCAAGTTGGGAGGAAGTAAGAGATGGAATAATTGCAACAGCACAGCGTGTTCTAGGGAAGAGAAAGTTAGAACCACGGAAACCGTGGATGACACAGGAAATATTGGATCTAATAAGGAGGCGTAATAAGCTGAGGAATAAGGATTATCAGGAGTACAAGAGAATAAAAAATCAGATTACCTCTATGTGTCGCATTGAAAAAGAAAATTGGATGAAACAACTAAGTCTTGAAATAGAAGATGATTTCAGTAGAGGAAAATGTGATAAGGCATATTTAAGGATAAAATTGTTACAGTTGAAGCATAAGACTCGAAGTAATGTTGTTAAGGATAAAAATGGTAAAATACTTTTCGAAAATGATAAGGTCAGCGAGCGTTGGAAGGAGTATATAGAGGAACTATATGATGGGGAAGCTGTGGTAGTCATGCAGGAGTTTCTAGAAAATGAGAATGCTGTAGATAGAGATATGGTAGGACCGCCAATTAGCAGGGTGGAATTTGATTATGCCCTTAAAGGTCTGAGTATGAAAAAAGCGACAGGGCCTGACAGTCTACCAGCAGAGCTTTTGAAAACTGTAGGGGAGAGAATGAAAGACCAGCTATTTCGAATAATTACTGGGTGCTATGAAGAGGGAGTATTGCCAGTTGATTTCATTAAAAGTAGAACAATCACAATACCAAAGAAAGATAAAGTAGACGACTGTGCTAATTATAGAACGATAGCCTTAATATCTCATGCTGCTAAGATTTTGCTGAACATAGTGAAGAACAGACTGGAAGGACAGATTGATCACACTTTGGAGGAGGATCAGTTTGGATTTAGAGCAGGTAGAGGAAGCAGAGAAGCAATCTTGGCTCTGCGGCAGATCTTGGAGAGGAGAATTGAAGTGAATAGGAAAACCTATTTAGTATTTGTGGATCTCAAGAAGGCGTTTGACAATGTTGATTGGAAGCTGTTGTTTCAAACTATGAGGAAGTCAGGACTTGACTGGAAAGTTAGAAGGGTAATCTTCAATATTTATAGGTTGCAAAGTACTGAAATAGACATAAATGGATGTAAGAAGGAAGCAATAATAAGAAGAGGGGTAAGACAAGGTTGCCCACTGTCACCGTACTTGTTTAATTTGTTTATAGAAGATGTTGTAACTCAGATGAAAAGGAGTTCTAGGGGAATTAAAATAAATGGGGAACAGATACACAGTATTCACTTCGGAGATGATATTGTACTGATGGCTGACTCAGAAAAGGATATGACCCGAATGTTAGGTACGTTTAACAAAATTCTTCACGCTTGGAGATTGAGGATAAATGTTAAGAAAACTAAAATAATGGTTGTAAGTAAAAAAAGAGAAGACATTAAATCAACCATTATGTTGAACAACACAATATTGGAGCACATTACTGAATTTTGTTAGCTGGGTAGCATAGTTACAAGTGGGAATAAGTGTCTGGCAGAGATTAAGAGGAGAGTAGCTCTGGCAAAACAAGCATTCCAGAGTAAAAGGAACTTATTAACAAGCAACCATATTAGTATTGAAACAAGGAAAAAGTTTGTTAAGGGATTTGTATGGAGTGTTTTCGGACTTACGGGTGTGAATCGTGGACCTTAGGGAAGGTGGAGAGTGACAGACTTCAGGCAATGGAGATGTGGATTTGGCAGAGAATGACAAAAACTAGTTGGACATATAGGAAGACGAATGAACAGATCTTAGAGGAAATAAATGAGAATAGAACACTGCTTAGGAGTATAGAGGTGAGGAAGATTAAGTTGATAGGGCATGTGATCAGACATAGTGCTTTTTTAACTAACATCTTTGAGGGCAAAGTAGTGGGGAAGAAGCCCAAAGGAAGACCAAGAGCTGCATACTTCCGCAGCACAATAAGTGTCGTGAATAGTGGGTCCTATGAAGAAATGAAGAATATCGCAAGGGATAGAGTGACGCGGCTACAGCGACAAGGCATTGCCTTTAGGAGTTAATAATAAATCGTTTGCCATAGAAATACCCTTGTTAAAACATAAAACGTTGCAGGTAAACTACCCCTTTCCCTTAACCGATCTTCAACAAAATCAACAGACCTCGAGTTCTGTATAATTCAATAAGGTATGCAGAAGAGTAGTCGATTCCAGGGGCGTAGCCAAGGGGGGGCAGGGAGGGGCAGCTGCCCCCCCCTAGATCAAGTTACAAAGTAAAAAATATAAAATAAAAGTAGATAAAAAACGCATGCGAGGAGTGCTAGAACAGGAGCAGTGATGGACAGTTATCCTTAATTTACTTTAAAGAATTAAAGAAACATATATAGTTAATTTACAGTTTTGAACTTCCCGCTTTTGTAAGTCCCTAGTTTTAAAGCATCCGCCA
Source organism: Magicicada septendecula (assembly GCA_034769895.1). Lineage (NCBI taxonomy): Eukaryota > Metazoa > Arthropoda > Insecta > Hemiptera > Cicadidae > Magicicada > Magicicada septendecula. The sequence goes on from CM068371.1 coordinate 121,990,171, forward strand.
TTTTCCTGGTGAACTCGCGTTATACATTTTCGCGTTATAGTTCAACTCGGCTTTGCAAGCTTCTTTTTAGTTTCCGTCTTTATTTAAATATAGTCTAACCTCATCAGAGACCTCACTTCATCCACAGTACCTACAGGACACATCAATAGTTAGTAGTAAAATGGATATACGAAAGTTTTTTAAAGGTAAATTAGCCATTATTTTTTTATGTCGATTTCTAAAATTTCAGGATATTTCTACAACGTTGAATAGTATTAAAATATATTGGTCACGTAATAGTATTTATAATTATACCTATAGTGGTTACGTTATTTTGTTTGTCTCAAAAAAGTCAAGACTACAGAACTCTCCCTGAGTGAAGAAAGTTAGGTTAAGTTTCGATTATTCGGACGTTTCCAATTTCCAAAACTAAAATTTCGGATACACTAATTACAAGCAGATGTGTATTTTATGATTTCAGAATACCTCTCGCAATAACAAGATATAAAAAAAGAAAAAAAATTACATTTTAATCGGCCATTTCGTCTCGTTCCACTTTGCGAATATTCACTTACTTGGCGTAATAACCAGGGTTGTGAAATTTTTGAAAAAAGATGGTGGATATAATTTTTTTACAACGCTTGTGATCAGGGTTGTAGCAGAGTAAGCATGAGAGTATAAGTCTAGTCTAGGGATAGTAGTGCTGATGCCTTAAGATTGCTGATAGGGATGGGTATCGATATATATATATATATATCAAAATATCGATATTGTCCCTTCAGTTATCGATGTTTTTCTTATTTTATGATAATGTTTTCTTATTTTCTTGTTTATGTCCTTGACAGCTGAATACGAGAATAGTTGACTTCGTGTAGTTTTATTTTAAAATCAGTTTCAAATTACCTTTTTTGAGTTTTTTTGCGGAACAGTTTAGGAACCACTCAGCTAATCAACATCCATTTAAATGAGTGTCCAAGTATCGATATTTACTATTCATAATAACAATTGGTCTAAGTGATGTTTGTTTTTTACATTATTTCTATCCAAGTCACATAAAAGATAAACAGAATCAAAGACGGAACAGACTCACTTGGGGGAAATTATAAATCTCTGTACTTCCAACTTGAACTTAAATCATGACCGATATATCGATGGTTTTCCTTCGATAATATTTATATATCGATGTTAATGACTCGATATTTTATCGATATCAAATATTAATAAGTTGGCGATCGATACCCATCCCTACTTGCTGATTGGTTTCCGCCATATTCAAAACTGCTATGTTAATTGAGCCGGTGAGAATGAAAGTGGCATAAGTCATAAAATTTGAATATATAAAGTATATAAAAACATGCAGAATACATATTTATAAATCAGATTAATCACTTACATGTAGACAGTGATCAGTTTTTAGTATTACAGAATCTTTTTATTTGATTTTTCAATAACAATTTTAACAAACCATTAAATTTCTCCAATTAGCCATAAAGCATTCTCACCGGCTCAATTATATTCGCCTTGTTTCAACATCAGCAGCGCCACCCTAGCGACTTCTTGATGAAATGTCTAAACGGTGAAAAATTATATTTATATAGACAAAATGTAAAGTTATTTCATTTAATAAAAAATTAAAAGGAAAGTAACAAACTAAAAGAAATTTGGACACACCTTCCTGTATGCGGTAATGTAAAAATAAATTTGTTTAATTTTTCCTGCATAATCTTCTTTATTTGGGAATTCTCATCTTTATTTTAGGGAGCAAAAAAAGGGATTTAGATGACAGTGATAAACGTGAAAGCGAGAAGAAAGTTAAAACCTCACCAGCACCTTGCCCTGTTGAGCTTCAACCAGGGGCTTCTTCCATTCCAACACTCAGTGAGTCACCTAAACCTGATGTTGAAGACTGCTGTGAGTGTGAGAATGATTTGGGTCGGTGGATCGGACGGACGTCTCAGATGACAGCGCCAAAAAAAAAAGGAACTGTTGACAAACTGTTGGGTTCCACCCACTACTTATGACTTTGCTAAAGATGTCGGCCTCTCAAGCAGGAAGTTTAATCACGGTTGGCTTCAAACTTACTCCCCTTGGTTAGCATATTCGAAGGGGTCGAAAGGCGCACTCTGCAAATTCTGTGTGCTGTTCCCACCCCTTCTTGGTACAGTGAAGGGTGTTTTAGGATCGTTCATTGTAACTCCTTTTATACGTTACAAACATTTACATGAAAATTGCAAAAGTCATGCTTCCATCCACTGGCACAAAGCTGCAGTCAGTGCAGCCAAAACCTTTATGGACGAAATTCCTGTCGACGTTCAGGTGATATCGGGCCACAAGATACTAATAGAAGAAAACAAAAAAATCTTAGCATCGATAATTTCTACAATCGTATTTTGTGGTACCCATGATTTGCCTCTGAGGGAAATGAGCAGCATGAAGGTGTATTTCAAGACCTGATCCACTTCCGAATCGATGCTGGTGACCAAGAACTAAAACGTCACTGTGATATCCTTAATATGAGAAAAAATGCAACATATATGTCCCCTCAGATCCAGAATGAAATTATTGATCTCTGCTGAGCTGTTATCAAAGATGACATTATAGAACAAGCAAAGAAGGCATTTGCCTTTAGCGTGCTGGCAGATGAGACTGCTGATATATCAGGGAAAGAGCAGCTGTCTATCGGTTTGCGCTTCTTCGATGAAAAAGAAATGCAAGTTCGGGAAGAGTTTGTGGGTTTTGTGGAACTTCCTGCCCTCAATGCCACCACGATTGCAACAGCGATAGACAAGTTTCTGGAAAAAGAAGGACTTGACCCGAAGAAATGTGTAGGTCAGGGTTATGATGGATGTTCAGCTATGGCTGGCAAGTATGGAGGTGTACAATCAATTATAAGAAATAAGTATGAGAAAGCTATCTTCTTTCATTGTGCATCACACAAATTAAATCTTGTTGTAAATGACTTGAATAGTGTTCCACAAATACGCAACACCATCGCCACTATCAAAGACATTATAAGGTTCTTCAGAGAGTCAGTGTTGAGAAGACGCTACGCCCCGAACATTCCAATGCTCTGTGAGTTGTGATGGTCCCAAAAATGCAAGAATATTTCAGTTTTTAACAAGCATTTCATAAAAATTGTTGAAGGGTTGAAGAGATTATCACTGGAAGAAGGAAATTCGAACACGAGGAATCAGGCATTTCAATTACATTCTGCAGCCACAAAACCTGAACTTATTGTTGCTGTTGCCTTGATAGCCAAATATTCTGCCTTATTGGAACCTGTTGTAAATGTTCTTCAATTTAAAACCCTGGACCTGGTCCAGTGCTCAAAACACATCAAACGGATCCTTGGAGTGATAACAACTCATCGTAGTGATGCAGAGAAAGTTACTACAGAGCTTGTAAATAGTGTCGACGAGATTACCAAAGATGTTAGATTGGAATTGACAGTCCCAAGATCTATTCAAAAACAAAAACATCGCTCCAATCCTCCAGCTTCCAGTCCTTTAGAGTACTGGAACAGATCCTTGGTAATTCCTTACTTCGATTCATTAGTTTCTTCACTGGAGGCACGTTTTTCAGATGAACACTCACCTGCCTTTTCAATTTTGTCTCTACATCTGTTAGATGATATCCATGATAACCATGAAAGACTTTAAAATAAAAGGCAAGGAGTTCTCAGATTTTTATAACTTAAAAGATGTTGCCTCCGAAGTTGAATTATGGTACACTATGTGGGAGAAGAAGAAACTCAATAAAGAGCAGCTAAAAAAACTGACAATAGCAGATCTAGTAAAAGAGGCTGAAATCGTTTACTCGGCCACAAAAAAAGCGCTGCTTATCTCTATTACTCTGCCTTGCACCACTTGTACTGTAGAGCGGTCGTTTAGTACGTTGCGGAGAGTAAAGACCTGGCTTAGGTCGACGATGACAGGGGAGCGTCTCAATGGACTATGCTTAATGAGTGTCCACAGAAAAACTGCTTTAGAAAAAAAGGAGCAATTGGAGAAGGAAGTGCTGAAAAGGTTTTCTGAAAATCCAAGAAAACTTATTTTAGTTTAACATTTTTTAGTTATTTGATTTAGTTTTTATTTTAGTTTAACTTATTTTAGTAAGTTATTTTAGTAACATGTTTTAATTTAATACTTTGTGATAATATATCCTTTGCTAGTTTGCATACGAAAACTAATATTGTTTTAAAAATATATAATTGTATAAAATTATACTGTACTATACTAATTTTATATCTTACCGTACTATAAAACTTTAATTTTGTCATTCATCACGGTATTTGTAAGTAATTCTGTTTTTTCATTGTTGCCACGTTTTAATTAAAATCACATTATTATTTGTGACTTTTGGTGATTATTTAACCCTTAAAGCATCTTGGGGTCTCAGACACCCCAGAACATCTTTTCTTGGATCAAGTGTTCCATTCTTTAATTTCACCCCTTGAATTAAAATATTTTTGAACTTCTTGCGGTATATATTGACAATCTAGGGTACCCTCTTAACGACCAAATAGAAGTAATCGTCCAAGAATATAACAGTGCCTAGTACAGCCACGAAAGTAAAATATATCAAATCTAAGTGTGCACTACTATGGTTAAATCTGAAACATTTCTTCGTAGTATTCTTCATTCCAGAGAAAAAATTCCTAAAGTTTTTAAATAAAGGAAAATTTTAATTTTTAACTCGATAACGGTGCGTGTTACTAAAAAGTAGCTAATAAAAAAAAATTTCATGTGAGAGGTAACTCACAAATAAAGTAACATAAAAGTCTTTTAAATAGATCCGACAATCATTGCTTTGGATCAATAGAGTAAAACTTTTTTAAATTCCCTTTTGGATTAATTTTAAAAATTTCTTTTTAGCTTAGATTCCTATAATAGGTATGCGATAGTTATACTGACGAGCCTTAATAACATACCGAGACGAAACAATTTGCTTATCCCCCCCCCGGCGCTTTTTAGGTAACCCTTTAGTCCTCTGCCCCCCCCTATCCAAAATCCTGGCTACGTCCATGGTCGATTCTGTTTTAATGTATGGCAGTTATCGTTAGTCATAAAAAAATTACCCTTGTTAAAACATAAAATGTTGCAGGTAAACTACCCTATTCCCTTAACCGATCTTCACCAAAACCAACAGGTCTTGAGAACTCTACAATTCCGGGCTGTATGCAAAACATTATTTGATTCTGTTTGAATTTGCGGCTGTTATCGTTTGTCATAGAAAATACCCTTATTAAAATATAAAACGTTGCCGGTAAACTACCCTTTTCTCTTAACCGATCTTCAGCAAAAACAATAGGTATTGGAGTACGCTACAATTCAGGGCTGTATGCAAAAAAATTATTTGATTGTGTTTGAATTTGCGGCTCTTATCGTATGCCATAAAAAATACCCTTTTTAAAATATAAAACGTTGCCGGTAAACTACCCCTTTACCTTAACCGATCTTCACCACAAACAATAGGTCTTGAGAACTCTACAATTCAGGGCTGTATGCAAAAGTGTAGTTGATTCTGTTTGACTTTGCAGCTGTTATCGTTTGCCATATAAAAAAATTACCCTTGATTAAAAAAAACCGTTGCTGGAAAACTACCCCTTTCCCTTAACCGATCTTCTCCAAAAACAATAGATCTTGTGTACTCTGCAAATCAGGTCCGAATGCAAATAATTATTTGATTCTGTTTTAATTTGAGGCTGTTATCGTTTGCCATAGAAAAAAATCTACAGACACACACACACGCACACACACAGACACTTTTCGAAAAATGACTTTTTGTCATGTTTTGAGTTTAGTACAATCAGAATCTGCGATAATCACGAACACGATTTTTTTTTGCCATCACCATAGTTCCATTTCCTCAGGCACGGTTTACCGGCAACGGTTTTTTTTTTAATCAAGGGTAATTTTTTTCTATGGCAAACGATAACAGCCGTAATTCAAACAGAATCAACTACTCTTTTGCATACAGCCCTGAATTGTAGTGTTCTCAAGATCTGTTGGTTTTGGTAAAGATCGGAAAGGGAATAGGGTAATTTACCTGCAACATTTTATTTTTTAATATGTGCAATTTTTTCTATGACGAACGATAACTGCCGTAAATTGAAATAGAATCGTCTACTCTTTTGCATACCTTTTTAAATTATACAGAGCTCAAGGTCTGTTGATTTTGTTGAAGATCGGTTAAGGTAAAGGGGTAGTTTACCGGCAACGTTTTATATTTTAAAAAGGGTATTTTCTATGGCAAACGTTAAGAGTCGCAAATTCAAACAGAATGAAATATTTTTTTTACATACAGCCCTAAATTGTAGAGTACTCAAGACCTATTGTTTTTGGTGTAGATCGGTTAAGGTAAAGGAGTAGTTTTCCAGCAACGTTTTTTATGAGGGGTAATTTTTTGTTTGGCAAACGATAACAGCCGCAAATTCAAACAGAATCAAATAATGTTTTGCATACAGCCCGGAATTATAGAGTTCTCAAGACCTGTTAGTTTTGGTGAAGATCGGTTTGAGGTAAAGGGGTAGTTTACCAGCAACGTTTTTTTATTCAAGGGTAATTTGTTTCTATGGCAAATGATAACAGCCGCAAATTCAAACAGAATCAAAAAATGTTTTGCATATAGCCCTGAATTATGGAGTTCTTAAGACCTGTTGGTTTTGGTGCAGATCGGTTAAGGGAATAGTGTAATTTACCGGCAATATTTTATGTTTTAACAAGCGTAATTTTTCTATGACGAACGATAACTGCCGTAAATTCAAACAGTATCATCTACTCTTTTACACACCTTTTTGAATTATACAGTACTCAAGGTCTGTTGATTTTGTTAAAGATCTGTTAAGGGAAAGGTGTAGTTTACCAGCAACGTTTTATATTTTAACATCGGTATTTTCTATGGCAAACGATAAGAGCCGCAAATTCAAACAGAATCAAATAATGTTTTGCATACAGCCCTGAATTGTAGAGTTCTCAAGACCTGTTTGTTTTGGTGAAGATCGGTTTAGAAAAAGGGATAGTTTACCAGCAACGTTTTTTTATCAAGGGTAATTTTTTTCTATTACAAACGATAACAGCCGCAAATTCAAACAGAATCAAATAATGTTTTGCTTACAGCCCTGTATTGTAGAGTTCTCAAGACCCATTGGTGTTGGTAAAGATCGGTTAGGGGAAAGCGGTAGTTTACCGGCAACATTTTATGTTTTAACAAGGGTAATTGATTATTTGACGAACCATAACTGCCGTACATTCAAACAGAATCAAATACGTTTTTGCATACCTTTTTGAATTAAAGAAATCTCAAGGTCTGTTGATTTTGTTGAAGATCGGTTAAGGGAAAGGGGTAGTTTACCAGCAACATTTTATGTTTTAAGAAGGGTAATATTTTTTTGACTGAAGATAACTGCCGTCAATTAAAAGATAATCAAATAATTTTTGGCATACATTCCTGAATTGTAGAGGTCTAAAGTTTTATTGGTTTTGGTGAAGATCGGTTAAGGGAAAGGGGTAGTTTACCGGCAACATTTTATTTTGTAACAAGAGAAATGTTTTCACGACGAACGATAACTGCCGCACATTCAAACAGAATCAAATATTCTTTTGCATGCATCCCTGCATTGTAGAGTACTGAAGTTCTATTGATTTTGGTGAAGATCGTTAAGGGAAATAGGTAATTTACCAGCAACATTTTATGTTTTAACAAGAGTAAAGTACTTAATTTTGATAAATAAAGTATCGTGATAAGAAGCTCATAATAATCCACTGTAGAAACGTAGATGAAATATCTATCAATGAAGAGGTTAGGTGAACGAGTTGGGGGTAATTTTCTATTAATGAAAAGTATAGTTGAAGAGGGAGGGGAGAATTTTTTATATGTGTACTACGTTATCGGCAAGAAAGAAGTAGTTCTTTGTTAAAATTCCTTCCCGGGCTGTTTATTTAAATACGTAACAGACTTATTACACGACATTTGCGTATACATTTGAAATATGAAATACAGGAAAATTAATTCAGTGACCTCGAGAGAAGTTGTTAATACAATGGCAAAAAAATCAAGGCGAACGGACATTACACTCTAAAACATTTCCAATAGTATGTCTTTATGAAGTATAAAATTTTCTTAGTGTGCCTGTTTACATCCATGTTCCGTAAGGAGATGGAAGTATGTCATGGCGAAAACAATCGTGTTCGAGATAACGGCAGATTCTGATTGTACGACCATGAAAACATGAAAAAAGTCATTTTTCGAAAAGTGTCTCTGTGTGTGCGTCTGTGTGTAGCATTTTTTCTATGGCAAACGATAACAGCCGCAACTTCAAACAGAATCAAATAATTTTTTGCATACAGCCCTGAATTGTGGAGTTCTTAAGACCTGTTGGTTTTGGTGCAGATCGGTTAAGGGAATAGTGTAATTTACCGGCAATATTACAGTACTCAAGGACTGTTGTTTTTGGTGAAGATCGGTTAAGGGAAAGGGGCAGTTTACCTGCAACGTTTTACGTTTTAACAAGAGTTAAGTGTTTAATTTTGATAAATAAAGTATCCTGAAAAGAAGGTCATAATAATCCACTGTAGAAAGGTAGATGAAATATCTATAAATGAAAAGGGTAGTTGAAGGGGGGAGGCGGTAATTTTTTTTATAAATTAAAATGGTAGTTTATGATGGTTGAGGTAAATTTTTAGAAGTTTTATATGTGTAGGGCCTACTACGTTATTGATAACAAAGAAGTACAGTAGTTTCTATGGAAACATTTAATTTCAATTTAACAAAATTCAATATTTTTCATTTAATTTAAATCACGTATGAGTGAAAATATATCGTACCTGGCAGGCAAGCACACACACACACACTTTTCCCGTTATTTATGGCCTCACTCATTTTTATTTTCTTACGTTTGCACGCTTTTTAAATGGAAAGTGTCGAAACCCACATCAACATAACGCGTGCAAGCCGAAAAGGTGGACATCGATTTGCTTCTTGTGGATCGCTGGGCAGTGTTGTTGTATTAATGCAATTAATACAATCTGTGTGTGTATGTATGAAAAATATATAAATATTTTTCTCCTTTGGAAAATTCTTTGCCCCTCCTTGAAAATATTTTGACCTCCCTGATGGCTAGTTATTTGCTAGCCTGTGTGGAATATAGCGTTATGACATTGATCAGAATGGTGGGTGTTAAACAGGAGACACAAACGTATTAAGGAAGAAATGTCTTGCTGAGAAATTTATAATTATACGGGTGAATAGAGTAGTCGTTCAGGAGATCAGAAGACAAATGGAAAGAAAAAATCAAGACTCGATTTTAAAAAAGAAAATGACTAGTATAGTATTGACAGGAAAGACTTTGATAACACTATAGACATCCCTCGGCCCCTCGCAGCGAGAGGATGGATGGATGGATGATGCACGGGCGTCTTGCGCCCTAATTTGTTTGCGTTGTCCAGGCCTAGGCATGATGAACGCCAGGTGCCAACAGGTCAGCGCGGTCGTTTGCTCTGCACAAGGAGTTATGGTGAAGTCCGCGGGTCCATGATTAATTACATGGCCACCACGGAGGCAAGCTTGAGCTTTTGCTTCAGCCAAATGTCCCGCCGAGGCGCGACACCATGGTCCCCTCAGGCTAGTCTTTGGGAACGTAGTGACGCACTGGCGAGGACAAGAGGCTCGAGCGCCCTAGGGCGTCGGCCGAAACGGTAAGGAATGACTCCGTGACAGCCAGCTACTGCTAGGCTGTAACTTGCACAACATTCAGCGAGAGGATGGATGGTTGATGCGCGGGCGTCTTGCGCCCTAATTTGTGTGCGTTGTCCAGGCCTAGGCCTGATGAACGCCAGGTGCCAATAGGTCAGCGCGGTCGTTTGCTCTGCACAAGGGAGTTATGGTGCAGTCCGCGGGTCCATGATTAATTTCATGGCCACCCCGGAGGCAAGCTTGAGCTTTTGCTTCAGCCAATTGTCCCGCCGAGGCGCGACACCATGGTCCCCTCAGGCTAACCTTTGGGAACGTAATGACGCACTGGCGAGGACAAGAGTCTCGGGCGCCCTAGGGCGTCGGCCGAAATGGTAAGGAATGACTCCGAGACAGCCAGCTTCCGCAAGGAAGGCACTTGCACAACCTCGCGGGAGCACGTGTCTCAGGTCATTACCCTGCCGAATCAGCAAAGCAGGTGCTGACGGGGATCTTGGTGGTGGTCATGGCTTCAGCCAATTGCAACGCCTGGTCGCGGCTCCTTGGTCTCCGAGGACGTAGCCCACGGAAAACTTAGAGGCGCGTTGGCGAGGACAAGAGGCTCGACCGCCCGAAGGCGGCGGCCGAGTCGGAGGGACTCTTTACCGGGGCAGTCGGCTCTCGCAAGGATGGCATTTGCACAACCTCGCGGGAACCCGTGTCCCGGATCACAGCCCTCCCGAGTCGGCAAAGCCGATGCTGGCAATAAATCAATCCAATCCAATCTGCCGCAGCATGATTGACTACAGTTTCGGCAGGCGCAGGTAGTGAATGATGGTGATCGTTTCAGTCTCCAGAAGGTTGGGGGGTTCGTTTCTAGGGGGTTCATGTGATGAACTTAGGGGGGTCGTCTAACAGCGCCCTAGGGCGCCTGACGCGGCGAGGGGGCGGTGTATTCTCCATGCTGTTAAGCCTTTGGAGGTGCGGATAAGGGGACTCGCCGGCCTTGGCGAACAAATTCGTTGCCAAGGACCAGACGAAGGCCTCTAAGGTGGGAACACGGAGACCCCGGTGGATGGCGGAATTTCGCACAAACCACGGGGACCCCGTGAGGGAGCGTAGGGTCCAGTTCTGGAATGTCGTCAGCCTATGCCTGTTGGTGGCCGACAGGAGAGGCCACCAAGCGGGCGCCGCATAAGTGAGTACTGTCCGGAGGAACAGTAGATACAATGTAAGTTTTGTACGGACAGCCAGGCGGCTGTTCCGAGAAAGCATAGGTGATAGTTTGGCTCTGACGCCACGAGTCACGTTGAGGGTTGCGGTCACGTGGGCGTTGAAGTTTAGGTGCCGATCAAGCCGAACACCTAGGTACTTCACCGTCTCAGTCCAGTTGATGGGTCTCCCCCCTAAGGAGAGGGATTGGCATCGGGAAATGGACTTATGAGTAAAGCAGATCGCCTCGGATTTCTCCGTATTGATCGCTACCCGCCATTTCCTTAGCCAGTCCGGAAGCATAGCCAACTGGCGTTGTAACATTACGCTCGTTCGCCATGGCGAAAGCGAGCTAAAATGAAACATCGCGTCGTCGACAAATAGAGATAACGTGACCCCGGGATAAACAGGCAGATCGTTCGTGTACAGTACGTACAGAACGGGGCCGAGGACAGATCCTTGTGGGACGCCGGCGGCGACAGGGCGAACCCTAGAGAACGCTGATCCTGAAAGTGCGATCCGTCAGATAGGATCGGAGCAAGTGGATGATAGATGCCGGGAGTGGCGAATGCGTCAGTTTGTAGAGCAGGCCTTCGTGCCAGACTTTATCGAAGACTTTGCTCACATCCAACAGGACGCCGCCTGTTGTCTGATGATTGTTGGCGGCGTCTGCTAGACAGGTGACAACCCGTACTAGCTGAAGAGTAGTCGAGTGCCTCGGCCTAAACCCAAACTGCTCCTCGCGGATGAAACCATCCACCAGGGGCCGAATATGGGCCACGAGAAGGCGCTCGAATACCTTCGAGATTACTGGCAATAGTGATATCGGGCGGTAGCTTCCAGGTAGCGTGGGCGGCTTTTTGGATTTCTGGATCATGATGACATTAGCAGTTTTCCACTAGCGGGGGAAGTACCTCAGCCGGAGACAGGAGTTGAACAGCTCAAGAAGAACGTCAACTGCCGAAGGCGGTAGATTCTGCAACGCAGCGGCGCCGATGCGATCGGGGCCAGGGGCCTTTCTCTTCTTCAGTCGGCTAAGGACACACGCAAGGTCTTCCTCTTCGACCGAATTAGGAGGGTCATTGGGGGGAGCAGAAAAGTATCCAGAAAGGAAATCCCTGACGACGGCCGTATGAGTCGGGTCAGAGATGCTTCTATGGACGGTGAACTGTTCCTCAATACAGTCGGCGAAGACTTCCGCCTTGCCTTCTGCAGAGTATACAGTGCCGTCCGGGGTATTCAAGGGATGGCGAGTCCTCTTTTCGCCTTTTAGTCTACCAGCGGCTCTCCATACGGAGGCGTGGTCGACTTCCAAGGACTCCAAATAGGAGTCCCATCGGTCGGCGTTTACGTCAAGCAGAAGCTGCGAGACGTGTTCCGACTGGGCTCGAAAACGCCGACTAGCGGCTGGGTCACGGGTATGCTGCCATCTGCGGCGGAGCTGGCGCCGTAATCGGATGGCCTGGAGAACTTCCGCAGGAAGGTCGAAGCGTTTGTTACTCACCGGAACAGTAGAGGTGTGTTTGTCCATTGCAGACTGGACAAGGTCCTGGAGCTGATGTACCTGGAGATCCACGTCGTCACAAGAGACGAGTGGGTCCGGAGGGACAGATGGCAACTGCCTAGGCAGATCATCGTGATAGGATCGCCACTTGACTCTCCTAACAGGACGATCGGGAAGTCGGGGTGAGACCGACGGCAGCAAGACAGTTACAAGCAGGGGGTCGTGATCGGACAAGAGGTCCGACACCGCGCTGACTTGTAGATGAAAGGGGATGGCCTTGACAATTACAATATCAAGGACATCCGGCGGATAACCCTCACGGGAAAAGTATGTCGGTTCGGACGGGCCGATGGTGAGGACACTGGGATCATCGACAGCCCTACGGAGAGAATTGCCGTAGGGGTTTGATGTTCTGCTGTTCCAAGAGGGATGCTTGGCATTAAGGTCTTCGGCAACGATGGTTGGAAGATCGCTGTCTAGGAGGGCGTCCCACTCCTCATGCGGCGGAGCTCGATGGCCGGGCGGGTGGTACACAGAAACAAAGCGCACCTCCAGTCCGGCAACATCCAGCGCCACAGCACATGCTTCGATGAGGGTAGTTGCAGGGGCAGGGAGTTCTCTATGAGAGTGCCGCCTGTGGACTAAGATCGCCACTCCGCCAGATGCGCGGTGGCGATCGGGACCATTCCTGTCTTTCCTGTAGCAAGCATAGGCTGGCAGGGAGAATCGACGATTAGGGGCAAGATGTGTTTCGGAGAGGAGTACGACATCTGCGTCGTACTCCACAAGGAAAGCTGCCAGTTCGGCCCGACGCGCCGGAACACCATCGGCATTCCACGCGACGAACCGAAACTGTCTAGCCATGGTTAGATGTAGGGAAAATCAGGGCGATCAGCGATGTTAGGATCGCCATGAATATAGACGGGACATCCTGAGCAGCAGGAATTTGCGGGACAATGCCGCTGACCCAGGCCATCAGCTGAGCCTCAGTGACCAATGGTGAACCACCGGCCACAGGGCCCTGACTAGCCGGCGCTGGGGCCGCGGAAAGTGCAGATGCCCGCCTCCAGGGGAGGTTGGGCAGTTGGAGCTGGCTGCTCAGAGAGCTGGCGAGACTTCCATGGAAGTCGCAGGGGACTGGGCAACAGAAGCAGGGTCCTGGCCGGGTAGATGCTGGGCAGCCGGAGGGGCGTTGTTAGCCTCCGGGTATAGTTGTTTTGCCACTAGTGGTTGTCTAGCCTTGCGCTTAGAGCGCCGTTTCTTAGGCGGCTGGGTCTGTGAGGGGGGGGGTGTACTGCGGGCGTTGCCGCTTGAGGAGGTGGCACTCCAGCAGGTGCTAAGGTTCTGGGGGCCACAGGGGGCGCCGTAGCGACCGCTGTAGCGTAAGTTATGGTTCCTCCAGCGGCAGGTGCCGTAGGAAGAGCCGTAGATGCCGAGACGGATGATTGGACTACCGCCCGCTTCGAGGGTCTAGGAGCAGGGCGAGGAGGTTCAACCTGACGATTTTGCTCCCGCTGCTGCTTCTTTAGTGCCTTATTAAAGTGGTTACAACCCCTAAAGTTAGCCGGTTGACTGCCTCCGCAGTTGCAGCACGTCGCGGGTTGAGGCTTCACAACGGGACAATTCTCGTTGTGGGTCTACCCGCAGCGTACACAACGCGGCGGCATCTTACAAAAGGTCGATGAGTGGCCGAATCGCTGACATTGGGAACACTGGGAAGGCCCAGGCTTACTATTGACTGCCCTAACCTCTACCCGGAGGCACAGAATGGTTTCCAGTTGATATACGTCAGCGAAGGAACCAACCTTCTGGAGTCTGATGTAAAAGGAATTGATTTTCCTTTTACGATCACCGGATAGGAGTGGGACGACGGAGGTAGGGAAGAAACCCTTCTCCGCCAGATCCACAAGATCGGTGTGTCATGGGGAATCCCGGATACCACAATCTTGAGTTCCCTCTCCTCACGGAGGGGGAAGGTATGGAAGGCGCGACTGGAGTCTGCCAGGAATTTCTGACAATGCAGCGAGAGTCCAATTTCATTAAAGGAATCAGATCGCAGCGACCTAAAGACATTTAATCCAAAAGTACAGTCCTTCCTCACGAGGGTTGAGGATAGTCTTAATCCACCTGACATGCTGGTACCATTTTAGCTGATACGTAATTTCTTCAGAACTCAAGCATCCAGTTATTTAATTAATATCTAAATGATTTTAAATATAAATTTTAGGACATGGAAATCATGTATGGTTATCCATACCGATTTTTTTCTATGGCAAACGATAACAGCCGCAAATTCAAACAGAATCAAATAATGTTTTGCATACAGTCCTGAACTGTACAGTTCTCAAGACCTGTTGTTTTTGGTGAAGATCGGTTAAGGGAAAGGGGTAGTTTACCGGCAACGTTTTATGTTTTAACTAGGCTATTTTCTATGGCAAACAATAATAGCCGCAAATTCAAACATAATCAAATAATGTTTTGCATGCGACTCTGAATTAAAGAGTTCTCAAGACTTTTTATTTTTGGTGAAGATGGGTTAAGGGAAAGTGGTAGTTTACCAGCAACGTTTTATGTTTTAACAAGGGTATTTTCTATGGCAAACGATAATAGCCACAAATTCAAACAGAATCAAATAATTGTTTGCATGAAACTCTGAATTGAAGAGTTCTCAAGATCTGTTATTTTTGGTGAAGATCGGTTAAGGGGAAGGGGTAGTTTACCGGCAATGTTTTTTGTTTTAACAAGGGTATTTTTTTTGGCAAACGATAACAGCCGCAAATTCAAACAAAATCAAATAATGTTTTGCATACAGTCCTGAATTGTAGAGTTCTCAAGACATATTGTTTTTGTTGAAGATCGAGTTAGGAAAAGGGGTAGTTTACCAGCAACAGTTTATGTTTTAACAACGGTAATTGTTTATATGACGAACGATAACTGCCGTACATTCAAACAGAATCAAATATTTTTTTGCATACTATCCTCAATTGTAAAGAACTGAAGGCTTGTTGATTTTGGTGAAGATCGGTCAAGGGAAAGGGGTAGTTTACCAGCCACATTTTATGATTTGACTAGAGTAATTGTTTCTATGACGAACGATAACTGCCGCACATTTAAACATAATCAAATAATTTCGTTCATACCGTCCTCAATTGTAGATAACTAAGGTCTGTTGATTTTGTTGAAGATCGGTTGAGGGAAAGGAGTAGTTTACCTGCAACATTTTATGTTGTAACAAGAGAAACGTTTTCATGACGAACGATAACTGCTGCACATTCAAACAGAATCAAATATTCTTTTGCATGCATCCCTGCATTGTAGAGGACTGAAGGTCTATTGATTTTGGTGAAGATCGGGTAAGGGAAAGAGGTAGTTTACCAGCAACATTTTATGTTTTAACAAGAGTAAAGTACTTAATTTTGATAAATAAAGTATCCTGGTAAGAATATCATAATAATCCACTGTAGAAACGTAGATGAAATATCTATAATTGAAGAGGTTAGGTGAACGAGTTGGGGGTAATTTTCTATTAATGAAAAGTATAGTTGAAGAGGGAGGGGAGAATTATTTATATGTGTACTTCGTTATCGGCAAGAAAGAAGTAGTTCTTTGTTAAAATTCCTACCCGGGCTCTTTATTTAAATTCGTAAACAGACTTATTACACGACAGTTGCGTATACATTTGAAATATGAAATACAGGAAAATTAATTCAGTGACCTCGAGAGAAGTTGTTAATACAATGGCAAAAAAATCAAAGCGAACGGACGTTACACTCTAAAACATTTCCAATAGTATATCTTTATGAAGTATAAAATTTTCTTGGTGTGCGTTTTTACTTCCATGTTCCATAAGGAGATGGAAGTATGGTCATGGCGAAAACAATCATGTTCGAGATAACGGTAGATTCTGATTGTACTACCATCAAAACATGAAGAGAACCATACATGACTTCCATGTTCTAAGATTTATATTTAAAATCATATTCGAAATGAAATATTACCATAGAAACTACTTCTTTCTACTTATTGCTTCAGCCTTAACCACGGTACTGTGGTCACTAACGTATACCACCTGACGTTTTCGCACTCGATTTTCACTGATGATGGCAGTCGATGGACTGCCGAAAAGTCTGGTTTTTCAGAAAACATTGGACTACGGCTAAACAGCCCGGGAAGGAATTTTAACAAAGAACTACTTCTTTGGTGCCGATAACGTAGTACACATATAAAAAATTCTCCCCTCCCCAATCAACTATAATTTTCATTAATAGAAAATTACCCCCACCCTGTTCACCTAACCTCTTCATTTATAGATATTTCATCTACGTTTCTACAGTGGATTATTATGAGCTTCTTATTAGGATACATTATTTATCAAAATTAAGTACTTTACTCTTGTTAAAACATAAAACGTTGCCGGTAAACTACCCCTTTCTCTTAACCGATCTTCACCAAAATCAATAGACCTTCAGTCCTCTACAATTCAGGGATGCATGCAAAAAAATATTTGATTCTGTTTGAATGTGCGACAGTTATCGTTCGTCATATAAACAATTACCCTTGTTAAAACATAAAACATTGCAGGTAAACTACCCCTCTCCCTCAAACCGATCTTCACCAAAAACAACAGATCTTGCGAACTCTACAATTCAGGGGTGTATGCAGAACATTATTTGATTCTGTTTGAATTTGCGGCAGTTATCATTCGTCATATAAAAAATTACCCTTGTTAAAACATAAAATGTTGCAGGTAAACTACCCCTTTCCCTTAACCGATCTTCACCAACACCAATAGGACTTGAGAACTCTACAATTAAGGGCTGTATGCAAAACATTATTTGATTCTGTTTGAATTTGAGGCTGTTAACGTTTGCCATAGAAAAAATTACCCCCGATAAAAAACGTTGCTGGTAAACTACCCCTTTCCCTTAACCGATCTTCACCAAAATCAGTAGGTCTTGAGAACTCTACAATTCAGGGCTGTATGCAAAAGAGTAGTTGATTCTGTTTGCATTTGCGGCTGTTATCGTTTGCTATAGAAAACAATTACGCTAGATTAAAAAAAAAACCATTGCCGGTAAACTACCCCTTTCCCTCAACCGATCTTCACCAAAAACAATAGGTCGTGAGTACTCTACAAATCAGGACTCTATGCAAAAAATGATTTGATTCAGTTTGAATTTGCGGCTGTTATCGTTTGCCATAGAAAAAAAATCTATAGACAGACAGACACACAGACACACACACAGACACTTTTCGAAAAACGACTTTTTTTCATGTTTTGAGTGTAGTACAATCAGAATCTGCAATAATCTCGAACACGATTTTTTTTGCCATCACCATACTTCCATTTTCTTAAGGAACATGGAAGTAAAGAATAATTGAAAGTAAGACAAGAACGAATAAGGAGTTGATTATCTATAATATAACGTGCTAGGTAGTGTGTCCATCATCGGTATGTTACCATAGTAACAAGTAAATAAACAAATGATATTTACTGGCATCGAATGTATACATTTATCCGTTCCTATAGTTTTTAAAGTTTTTACTATGCGATTGTGTTGAATGTTTTGTAATTTTGTATACAGGTACGTCTATATATTTTGTAATTGTCCTATATTTCTGTATATGTTTTAATTGTGATATTTATGTTTATACATATTTCTGATGATCCAATGAATAAGTAATGAAATACGATCAAATATGCCTCCTAAACACCAGCAACCACCAACTGCTGAAGAAATTGCAGCAAAAAAAGCACGTAATGCTGAAGCTCAAAGACGCCGTAGAGCGGCCATGTCAGAAGAGCAGCTTCAAGCAGAATGTGAAGCTAATGCTGTAAGTCACTGGCAACACAGAGAAAACATGCCACAAAATCAACTTCAACAAGAGCGCGAGTCAAACGCTGAAAGACAAAGGGTTGCACGCCAACATCAAAGAGGACGTCTGAGTAGATATGTCCGATCCCGCAAAACCGCTTTGCTTCCCGAAAACTTCAATGAAGACGAAATTGAAGAAAGTTATCTTGGCCCAATGGACGCTAAATGTCCATTTTGCAATGCCACGCATTTCAAAAATTTATTAATGTCAAATTGCTACCATAAAGGGACCATTGCATTAGATGAAATACGAATGCATCCCTTCATTACAAATTACATGAATGGATCTGATCCAAATTCCAAAAATTTCATGGAAAACATAAGATCCTACAACAGTGCAATGGCCTTTGCCTCAATGGGAGCACAAGTTGACCAATCAGTGACCAGATGTTCAGGTCCTTTTTGTTACAGAATCCATGGGCAAATTTATCACGCTACATCTGCATTACACCCAAATCAAAGTGAATTACCAAAGTATGCCCAACTGTACATTTTGGATTCGGGCCAAGCCTTGACAGAAAGAATGAACAATCAAGCAAACAATGGATGCATTCGTGTCGTAATGGAGAACCTCCAAAAGCTTCTTGGAGATATCAATCCGTTCTCTAGAGAATACAAGAACATGCTCAAATTTGAACAAGACGAAATGCTAAAGGCAAATCGGGAAAACCGAACGCCAATTGAATATAGCATGACTTTCTTGAGAGAAAGAGTAAATAATGTGCTCCCCGGCAGAACCAACGCTCCCACTGCCAGAGGACAAATTGCTGCCGTTTTTCACAGTGCAGATGGTGCACCCCCAGAAAATCGGGATATTACAATTTATCCGAAAAGCGGAATTTTACAAAATATATCCATCCTGAGTAGACTCTGTGACCCAATGTACTACCCTTTGCTTTTCCCATATGGGGATTCAGGGTGGACCACAGATCTGAAGAAAGCTGTTGGTCAAGGAAATGTGTCCCAGCTTCAATGGTATTCATACCATTTTGCCATTCGTGATGGAAACTTTAATGAGTTCCTCAACGCAGGAAAGCTGACTCACCAATTCATGGTTGATGCCTATTGCAAGACCGAGGCAAACCGTTTGAATTGGTTTCGAAAAAATCAAAACACAGTAAGAGCTGAAGACTATGATGTTCTTCACCGATTTGTGAACAACCACAATTTTGAGGAAATTAACATATTGTCTGGAAAGAAAGTTATATTGCCTTCAACCTTCCAAGGGAGTCCAAGAAATATGGCTCAAAATTACCAAGATGCTATGGCCATGGTCAGGAAATATGGCAAACCTGGCAAACCTTATTTGTACCAATTCACGTGCAATCCTAAATGGAGGGAAATCAGGGAAAACTTACTTCCCGGTCAGCAACCATGCGACCGGCCTGATTTAGTAGCAAGAGTGTTTGAGTTGAAACTGAAATTTCTACTTGAAGACTTTACCAAAAACCATAGATTTGGACATGTTAGGGCTATGCTCCACGTGATCGAGTTCCAAAAACGTGGTCTACCACATGGGCACATATTGCTATTCATGGCCCCGGAAGACAAAGTCTGGGAGAATGAAAGAATTGACAAAATTGTCTGTGCAGAACTCCCTGATAAAGATGCCCACCCGAGGCTACATGAAATTGTAAAATCCTGTATGATACACGGCCCATGTGGTCCATTAAATCCAAATGCACTGTGTATGGAAAACGGCAAATGCACAAAAGAATTCCCAAAAGATTTCTGTGCCGAGACCAACAGCAATGTCAATGGTTACCCAAAATATCAATGCCGAGATGATGGTAACTTTGTTGAACTTGGGGGAAACAAAGTGGATAACAGATGGGTGGTGCCATACAACCCATACCTGTCTCTGAAATACAACGCCCACATTAACGTAGAGATTTGTAGCTCAATTCAAAGCATTAAATACCTCTTCAAATACGTTTACAAGGGGCTTGACTGTGCAAATATTCAATTCGTTACTGTTCCCACAAAACAGGAAGCTACTATTGAATGGGACGAAGTAAAAAATTACTTGGAGACCCGATATGTAAGTGCACCTGAAGCATGCTGGAGGCTCAGGGAATACAAAATGCACCACCAAACTGATCATGTGGAAAGATTAAATGTCCACCTTGACGACAAGCATACAATATGTTTTATACCAGGCAAGGAAGCTGAAGCTGTACAGCAAAAAGCCACCAAGTCCAAACTTCTGGCTTGGTTTAAACTTAATCAGGAAGACCCTAATGCCCGAGAGTATTTATATATTGAAATTCCCGAACACTATACCTGGGACGACAAAAATTCTAAATGGAAACCATGTCTTAGAGGACATGAAACTACAATTGGCAGAATGTTTGCCGTAAGTCCCACGGATAGAGAAAAATGGTTCCTCCGAATTCTCCTTCTCAGTGTTAGAGGAGCAACATCTTTCGAGGACCTAAGAACGGTCGAAGGAAATCCTATCCCCTTTGCAACTTTCCAAGAAGCATGCATTGCAAGGGGATTAACTGATGATGACTCAGAATGGGATACTTGCCTAACAGAAGCTGCAACCCATCAAATGCCAGTACAACTTAGGCAGTTGTTTGCATTTATTTGTATCATGTGTGAGCCGTCGGATGCAGCAGCATTATTCGACAGACATAAGGACAATCTTATGCAAGACTATAAGAGACACTTTCCTGATGGAGAAAAAGCTCTCTATTTGACGCTTCAAGAAATTGAATCTGTCCTTCGAACACATGGAAAGTCATTGGTAGATTTTGGCCTAGAACTTCCAGTCGGCAGCTATGACGAGCCAATCAATTCTGGAAAATATTACGATCCAATTGCCAAAAAAACCATGTTTGAAGAAAAGTTTCAAATGCTCAACCCAGGGCAAAGAAGGGCTTTCGACAAAATCAGGGAAGCAATTGAAAACCCTAACGTCTATTCTTTATTGATGGACCTGGCGAAAGTGGTAAAACCTTCCTTTACAACACAATCATGCACTATGTGCGTAGCAAAAATAAATTAGTCTTGCCATGTGCATTTACAGGCATAGCAGCAACTTTGCTTGAGGGAGGCAGAACTTCCCACAGTCGTTTCAAGCTGCCTATTCCAATAAATGAAACATCAACCTGTAATGTTCGACATGGGACTAATACGGCAAATGAACTGGAAAAGGCCAAAGTGATAATCTGGGATGAAGCTTCAATGGCCCCAGCACATGGAGTAAATGCAGTTGACACACTGTATAAAGAACTCTTAGCTGAAGATCCAAAAGTTCCTTCTAAAAAACCATTTGGAGGTGCGGTCTTTCTTTTCGGTGGAGATTTTAGACAAATTCTTCCTGTTGTTCCACCTGGCAGCAGAACTGAAATACTTTCTTCATGCATGAAGAATAGTAAGTGTTGGAAAAATATTGAGGTCCTAAAGTTAGACCAAAACATGCGTGCCAATGAGGACAATGTCCCATCAGAACACCGAGGCTTTTCCAATTGGCTTTTAAAACTTGGGAATGGAAAACTCCAAGAGCCTGGATTAGAGGAAGGCATCTTCGAAATTCCTCCAGTCTGCATTGAAAATGGATGTATTGTTGCTGCTGTCTTTCCTGAGGTCATCCAATCAGGAGATGACAGCATTGCTAACCGTGCAATCCTGACTTCAAAAAACCACGAGTCACTTGAACTTAATGAAAATGTCCTTAGACGAATTCAATCTGAATTGAAATGCTATACCAGCATAGATTCTATTCAGCAAGACAGTGCAAATGCCGAGGAGGCAGCAAACTATCCAATGGAGTTTTTGAACAGCTTAACACCTGGAGGTATGCCTCCTCATAGACTTAACTTGAAAGTTGGTGCAGTAGTAATGTTGCTACGAAACCTTGACTCAACAAGAGGTCTTTGCAATGGCACCAGAATGGTCGTCAAGCAAATGATGTCAAAAGTCATTGACTGTGAAATCCTGACCGGATCTTTTAAAGGTACCAGGGTATTTATTCCAAGAGTTATTCTTGCACCCAGTGACGCCGACCTTCCCTTTACATTAAGACGAAAACAGTTTCCATTTAGACTTGCTTTTGCTATGACCATCAACAAAAGCCAAGGGCAAACACTGGAGTCAGTGGGTATTTATTTGCCATCTCCAGTATTCAGTCATGGACAACTTTATGTTGGATTTTCAAGAACAAAGTCCTTTCAGCAAGTCAAGGTAAAAGTCTTAGGAACTGACCAACAAGGCAACTTAAAGAAAGACCACAGAGTTTACACCAAAAATGTTACAAAGAAGTTTTT
The DNA here is from genome assembly GCA_034769895.1 of Magicicada septendecula. NCBI lineage: Eukaryota > Metazoa > Arthropoda > Insecta > Hemiptera > Cicadidae > Magicicada > Magicicada septendecula. The sequence continues at coordinate 122,012,685 of CM068371.1, forward strand.
GCCCAATAATTAAATTTCATAGCCAATATGTAATTAAATGTATATAATTAAATGTATTTAATATATGTCAATAAATAATTAAATAGGTGCTAATAAAAATGCTCGCCACCCGGGCGTAGAACGGGTAATTCAGCTAGTTTATTATAACATAAAAGTCTAAAAATTTACAATATGTATATTGTTTAATATTTACTACTAGTTTTCAATCAAGATGTATTGTTTCCTTACTTGAAACATGTTTCGGACATCATATATTATACCCATCCTCAGTCCTTTTGTGGCCAAATTGGATTTATAAAGTTATTTTTTTTTATACGTTTAAGTGTTCAAAATAACATTTTTTCAATTTTGTTGTTGTCTGGCTTATATAATTTTTTTGTCTTGGCATTATATATGTGAATGTAACCAGGGGCCTGCTGGCTACCCCAAGAGGGTGGTGGATAGACCGGTACGGGGGCGCTGACTACCGGGGGGGGGGTCTGGGGGCTGGCACCCCCAAGAAAGGGGGGTTCAGGGGTCCTCCCCCAGAAAATTTTGAATTAAAAATGCCTAAAAACACGATTTTAGACTATCTAATGATATCGTTTTAGAAGGCTTTAATTAAAATCTGATTGCAAAATTTGGATTAAACAATGATGATATTTAAATTACAAGAAGGGTTATAGTTACTTCATTCGAATTTTCTGGCCCTCCTATGTTAAACTTATTTTCACAGCATAGTCAGAATTTTTGACATATTCCTCTGATTTCTCCAACTGACTATGGTGTATTTATTTATTTATTTAAAACCTGAGATGAGTAAGTCCAAATTTTTCTTACGAAACATTCATTCTAAATTTTTGCTTCATAAAACAGCTTTAAATATGAAGAGCCGGGCTGAGCGCATGCGCAGAACGACTAGTCAGAGTTGCCACCTCCGCAATACAATATGCAGTAGGTGATTGTACCGTTTTCTGTACTGAATTAATCGGATCAATTAGCCTCACACTAATTCAATACCGTATATTCATATATTTTGCTTTTTAATACGTAAGCGATTTGAACAATAATTTCGTACCATTTATCTCAAATGGTTAGTCTTATTTTCCTAAATCTAATAACTTCTCCAATATGAATATTTTACATTATTAGGCCGACGGCGAGAGGGCACCGAGGGCGCCATGAGAGGAGGGCGCACCGGGACATGTCCCGGTGTCCCAGTGGGCCAGCATGCCCTTGAATGTAACCCACTATTGAGTATTGTTGTTATTACTATTTATGTGTTATTCATTTTGATCATTTTATAAGGATGGGGGCATATTATCTGATGCCTGAAACATGTTCCAAGTAAGGAAAACAATACATCTTGATTGAAAACTAGTAGTAAATATTAAATTACATATATATGCCAAGTAGAGACATAGGTATTCAAATATTGTCACAAGACTGGTATCTTGGCAAATTGTTATTTTATGGCATTATATTTCTCATCTATCCAGCTTTCTACCTGCCAGGAAAATTACTGCAGGAAGCAGCAAGATTCAATCTTAAAAGTAGTTGTATATTGTTAACAATATTTTGTTTGTTGACTGTACGTGTGCATATATAAATGACTAATCATTTAAATATGTATGTTTTGTTTTGTTACAATAGGTTATATATTTTTAATAACGTTTGCTACTACAATATCAACTCACAGTCAGCGTCGCAATGTTGTGCTCATATCTGCAGTTGCCCTGGATTTGCTAGTATTTTTACTGATATTTCTTAACATGCCAAACAAGTCTACCTTGGGACCTACAGATGAACAGCCTTTAATTTTCAATAGGTAATGTTTTATTCTTTATTTTATTCAACAGTCTTTACAGTTCACATAATATAAATTAAACAATTATAAAATAATAATTTTATAATGCAAGCTTAAATTTTTGATGTTTCATGGAAGCCTGTTCTGTGCTGTTAGAGATTCTGTTTTCTGATGATGCAGACCGGGCTTCTGTAAAAGCATATATCAGGCATGAAAATTTGATAATTTCATTAGAAAATAATTATTTTTTATAATGATCGTATTTCAGCTACTGTAAACTTTAAACTTATAATTTCTTGACAATATGGATTATACATGGAAAATTTGTTATTGTGTACTGCATGTATGTTATGTATAACTAGTATTTTATGTGTATACATAGTTGCATGTCACACACACACACACACACACACACAAGAAAAGTTAAAAAAAAAATGGGAGTGACGCTAAAATAAATGCCATTTCCCTGAAGAAGGAATCAGAAAAACGACACTGAAATGTAGAGAGTGAAATAATATTCCATGTAGCCAAAAAGAACAAGAATACTATAACATCACCAAATTCAGATAAATTTTGATAACAATAAGTATGTATAAAAAATGCTAAATGATATTATGTTTGAATAAATAAATTATGTGGATAGTAAAAAATAAATAAAAGGTAATTAACATGGAAGGAGAAGGAGTAATAAACCGAAAGTGATTAATAAAGAAACTAAAATGATAGACTGGCAGACAAACGACATTGACCCAACCCCAGAGATTGGCCAGTTAAGAAACCAGTTAAGAAATCAAAATAAAGAAAACAAGACGGGGAAGGAGAAGAAGAATGAACCCCAAGAGAGAACAAACCAATGAGGAAGAAAACAAGATGAAACGCATCAAGAAAACTAGACAAGTAATAAAAAATAGAGAAGGGAGAAATAATGTAACCCAAAGTAATAAAGACAATGAAATTCGATTAAGAACCCAAACTATTAATGAATGTTAGTATTGATAAAATGACAGTTATAAACCGTTAGTAATCTGAAACAATGTATAAAAGTACACTAACCAAAAGAGTTAGGGATATATGTAATTTGTTAACTAAGAAAGACACAATATTAATAATTTTATATAGATAGTGTGTAGAGAAAGAGAATAAATGATGAGAAATAAATGGAAGTTGAATTAGTGAAAGTGATTTATACTAGAGTGATATAATACTAAAGAAACACTAAATAAATTATAATGAACACTAAATAATTTAAGAAAGTGCTAGTGAAAAATAAATACAAATATTGTCTATCGTATAAATAGTAAGAGGAGAGTAGGCTAAGGTAAAGACTTAGTAAAATTACTCATGTTTTAGTATTAAGAGTGAACAATAACATTTAAAAAGTTACAATGAATAGTATTTAGGATAGAACATTTATTCAGTAAATAATGGACACTAAGTAGTGATATTCACTGTGATGACTAGGAAGTAGTATTGTTATAACTTAAAAATGTATTGTAAAAGTTTAAAGGTGTGTTTCACAAGGAAAAGTAATTAGATGGTGTTAACATGGAAGGGAGAGAAAAAAGCATTAGAAAATAAGTTTGTATTAACATTAATTAAATACCCATGTTATAAGGGGAGTTTAATGGAAAAAGTTCAATAGAGGTGAGATTGTTTAGCACCAGAACAACAAATAAGAAATAGGCTGTAAGAGTTATACAGACCATAGACCTAGATGTTATATTTTATATTGGAAATGAATAGCAAATAATTTGCAAGTAAGATTGAATAACACAATTGTTACTAATTAAAACACATCCAGATACATTAAACTTAATGATAAATGCAAAATAACCATTTGGGAATAAATGAAATATATTGTGTATGAAGCCACAAAAATTCAGTAATGGCTACTTAAATGTGAAACAGGCCTAACGGTCAAACATAAACAATTACTGATTGTACAAAAACCACCATGTAATGGACAAATCCAAGGTGACTAATTCATCAAGGATGAATAGTAGTTATTATTAAAAACCAAATATTAAATTAAGGAATTATATAAACAAGGAAATGTAATTAGTAAGTATAAAATTAATTGTAAACTTAGAAACTTGATAAAACCCAATATTGTGGGGTACCAAAATAATCTTTGTGAGAAAATATAAATGACAGTGCATTTAGATAATAACCCCGAAGGAAGATAAGAGGAGGAAGAAAGTCCGAAGATATGGGAAGATTTGAAAGGAATTCGAAAATTGATAACAATGTACTGATGTTCAGCTCACCCAATGAGAGCAAATACGTAACCATGGAAACGACCGTTTAACGAGGTAATTACCGTTAAATACAATTACTTGAAAAGTGACGCTATCGCAAGCCAGAGCCGAATTTTCTGTACAACACATTTTAATATTTAAAACATCTTAGAAGTAAAACCAAGTATAGAAATCGATAGTACAGAAGTCTGATGGATGCAGAATACCATTTCCAGAGGGAGAAGACGTTTAACTCAATATGAAATATCTAAATAAGTCCAAACCACTTTGAAAAAGATGCCGAAGCGTGAATAAAGAACACAGGAACGATACTGATGCCATAATCCTTCCTTCTTGACATCCCGAGTAATTCCGTACTGCAATGCTGTCAAGTATCATTTAATTATTTCAACTTCCAAAAAATAAACGCACTTTGAACATTTCTCAATGTATGTTGAATATCACTAAATCATTTTTATTCTCTTACAAGGATTGATCCATAAAATTATATCACTGAAAATTTGTTAACTATAGAACTAACCTCATATTTATGTACGACTTATAAACATCTTGTATGACACTTAAATGAAACAATTACCACTACACATTATTCTACATAAGGAAAAAACATTGTAAGGTTGTGTATTTTTAATGTTGTAACTGCATCTGAACCTTTTAATGTGATCCAAACAACTCACAACCATCGATCGAAATATTTGTTGATTGGCGTCAGAGAAAGCCATGCTGTTTATATGTATTCGAAATCGATTGGTTAACCCTTGAGTAGAGTCTTATAAAGAATTATCCGGTGCAGAATTATATATGAGCAAATTAATTACAACTTGTGTCTATAAAATATTAACTTCCAATTAATAATAAATTTATACTGTGTGTGTTAAATCGTGTCTTATTTCTATTAGCAAAGTGTATGTTTAAAAATATAATGTATAGTGAAGGTTTCCAATGCGACGTCTAGCGCTCAAGTAGCGAATCCTACAACCGCTATCTCGATTGACACGAAATTGAGAAAAGGCGGGACGGATTGAATTCATTGCCTCGTTCAAATAGAACATTGATAAGTAAACCATTTTAATTGTTTTATATAAACAATTTGGCGCCACCCGGAGATTATCCACTACGTTTGAACCTCAAAGCAGGAACCACGATACCTGGTCCCCAGTACGTTCGCTACGGGCCCAAACATCGTGAAGTACATCGCCGTGCGAGGACGCAGTGGTAAGAAACACAGACACACTTTCACACTCAGACACACTGTTATATTTTACAGAGGTATACGAACGGACACGAGGCACGACTAATATATATAACAATACTAATATTTACAATTCTTTTAAATCAATATCAAAAGTGTGGATTATTATGCCTTTTACTATTTCACAATAAATTTATGATTGTTTTAAGCAATTTAGTGGTTTGAAGTAAATATTGCCAAAATAGTTAATGAAAATTTTAAGGTGTATCAAGATTTTGTATAAAATTTTTGCAATGGAAAAATTAACTTTGTTGTTGAAATGTCTATAAGTTTAACCTTAACTGAGTTAAAACATTAGAACATTACAATCAGATAAAATATTACAAAAATGACTAGGGAATTAAAATTATTTAAATAGCTAAAATTTCATATAAAATTAATAAATCATTTACAATTAATTTTCGATTAATCTCTCAAAAGAAAGTATTTTGATTATTAATAAATGTTTATTAATTAATGATTATTAATAAATTATTAATAAGGTGATTCTTTAAATCATTTTACATGCTTTAATCAACAAAAAATAGATTGAAGTATGTCTATTTTAAGATGGGTTTTCATGAGAATAATTACAACAAGAACAATAATAAACAGTACTTACATGAAATGGAAGCTGGAGGATCTCTAAAAAAAATCAATTTTGAATTTTGAATTAGACAATGTCCTAATATAAAATACCAGGCCATTGGTACGGCAGAGACAATTTTGTTTTCAAAAGTGTATTTTTAATATTTAACAGTGATTAATTCCAATCAAAAATAAACTTCAGACTTAGCAGATAATCAATGTCACTTGGTAAGTAGTCTAGAAAATCTGGGTTTGACCAAAACGTCTTATAGGATTTTTTTAAAGACTCTTCTGATTCAATCATAAGAGTCTTAATTGGTAAGATCTAGTAACCTCACCAACTGCATTTTAATCTCTTCACTAATACATTAGTTAATGTTCTATTACACAGGTCACCTCAATTAGGACAGCTTTCATTATATGTTCTCATTTGATGTTCATAGACTCTGTTCTTGGCTATTTTCATGAATCTTAATTTTATTTATTTATTTTTATTAATACCCATGCCTGAGCTCCATATAATAAGAAAAACAGCTTTTTACTTATATACATGTATATAAGTTTGTACGTGTGTATACAAAACTGTTACTTCATAATAAGTTATATTAATTTGGCCTTAGTATGCTCTATCATGCCCCTTCATCTTATTCTATTAGTAGTGAAGGACTTGCATACTCAGGCTGCCAGCATCTCATTCACATCTGTGGCAGTAACATCCTCCAATTTTTTTCTTTTATGGCCTTTTAGTCTTATGTCCTCCATATTTCCTATGAAGTATCCATTTCAGTATTCTACCATTATCCATCCACCTCACACCTAGCTCAGTATGGTCTCCACAGTTTTATATGCATTTCTACAATCAGCTCATTGAAATGACAATAAATCTCTTTATTATTTTAAATCCTTCACTCTAAATATATATCATTCAAAGGATTTGCCTTAAAAGCTTTCTTCAATTATCTTCAAGCACTCCAGTGCCCTTTGCAGGTTTTGCTACCATAACGTAGGATGAGTCACATAATAGTTTTATATATGTGCGTTTTTTTCCTTCATGACTAGCTATAAATTTAAAGGTTGTGAGCACAAAGTAAATCTTGTTGGCTAGGCCACAATTATTACTGGTATTGTCATAGGACTGAAACATTTAATCAACACTGTGATAATATTTTTATGCAGACTCTAAAAACAAATTATTCATCCGTAATGTAATTAAACTAATCAAAACAAGCCTAATTTATATTAAGTTAATTTATATTAATGTTATTAAGTTTAATTGATGTTAAAACTAATTAAATAAAACTTTCAGTGGAAGCAAGATTTCTTGTACTCATTAGAGTATGAATATATAATGCTCTGTGTATATGACACAGCAGATAAGACTGTATCATATACATAATACATGTATATTTTAAATTACTGTTTCAGCGTGGTTTTGGCAATAGTATGTGCTGTACTGATGGGTATCAGTGATGGAATTTTGTTTATCTCCGTCGTGTCACTTTTAGGGATCATTTATCCTGAAAACAGTGTTGAAAGTATGTCTTTATTCATGTTCGGAATGGTGAGTAAGATGATTAATGGTAATACAAATGAGAAAGCATTGGAAAGAGTAAAAGGGGGCAATGAATAATGCATGCATGCGCGCGCGCGCGCGCGCGCGCGTGTGTGTGTGTGTGTGTGTGCGCAAGTGCACATGTTAGAGAAAGTTAAAGACAATTATTAGCAACTTAAAATTGTCAAGTGGTTTATGTTATACCAGACCAAAGGCTGTCATGTTTGGATTAATTTATTTATTTGTCTTTTTTTAAGACTATATTAATCAGTTTGTGTCTTTTTTACTATGAACGATTCATATGTTTTTATTTCAAGCCCTACAACATTCCTCAATATTAATTTCAATATTTTTTGCCTTATTTGGTTAGACTGAAACTACTTATGTTATTTTGAAATACCATAATTAATTTGATACACAATAGAATTTAGACAACAACTTTTCCATTATTCTATTTATCTAGATTTAATTAAACTTAGGAACATTCCAAAGATTTTATTCCTCTGGTCAAAGAGCTGAGACCAAATTAGGTTTTGCCACCACATCTTGGTTTTACTTTTTCACTATCGGTATAATAATAACTTGACAAGTAGAAACATTCAGACACTTCTGAGATATTATCAGTTACACATTATTGTGAGCTGGTTACACATTCTCAGTGTGGTACCAACTCAGTGGAGTTCCATACTGACGATGTAATAAATGTTACTAAATGTGTCTGAGTAAGTTAAAATATTCCTAATTGTCAAGTTATAATAATAGTGACAATCAGACCAAATGTTCATCTGACACCACTGGTGTGTAAAGTAATTAGTAGATTTAAATTTAATACACTTGTTGATACATCTGAAATTATTTTATACTTTTCAGTATGTTGCCTCTGTATTATTCCCACGATATGTCCTCCATATTTCCTATGAGTTATCCATTTCAGTATTATGCCATTATCCAGAAAGTACCGCTTAGTACTGAACAGAAAGTTTGTAGTTTTTCTAGTAAATTTTTAAATAATTCATGTACAAGAATATTAAGTTTAGCGTTCAACTTCGACTGACAAGTTGCACCTTTTCCATCTTTGTTTATCAAATATTACAACTATCTAAATATATAAAAATTTAATTTAAATTCACTGTTTCAGAGCGTTCCATTGGCCATAAGTTTCTTCTTTAGTACATACATAGGCCTGTTCTTCAACCTTGCAGTCCTCTCACTATTTGGTGCATTAGGTGTGTTTGCATTTTGTCTTGTCAGCAGTTCAACTGATGATTCTACAGATGAAGGTGTACCTGAATTTCAGCAAACAAGATTGTGAAGAAGAAAAATATCACTTCCTGTAATAACCTTATGTATAGTGATATGTTCTATGCATGTGTGTGTAAAATAAGCTATATGCTACAAAAAAAAACTCAACAGACATTACTTGTGTATATATGCTATTCATGTTATAACACTATTGTCTTATTAGTAACATGAGAAATTTTTGTTACAAAAAAAATTTACAATAATTATAGTTACAAAGTTAAAATAACTTAAATAGGTTAAGTTACTAAAAATCAAGTACATTGTATGTATGTAGGTCAAATTAGTTGAAAATGTACACATTTTGTTTATCTGTATAATTTAAGTTATGCAAATAAAAATTAAAGGTGTGCCACATAAAAATATGATTTGAAATAACTGTGATATCATTTGCTTAGAGGTACACACACACTTTTATGGGAATGTGTACAGTGTAACAAATAATTTGTAATTATATTAACTACTGAAATATTAAAAATATTTGAATTTTGTTATAGTATGTTAATATTTCAATTTATTATTTGTGTAGATATTTATAATGTGTGCATACAATAAATGTTATTTTAGTAATGTACATAAACAAAATAATTAAGTTTTGTTATTAATAAAATAAATGCCAGAGACTGAGTTTGCGTGTTGTTTGGATGTACAGCTGCATGTCCAGGATTGTGTTGACTGTATTACCAGTTCACTGTAGCAGACAGTAACTCGGCTGAATACGGCCAGAGACTGAATTTTTTGTGACGTTTGGATGTATAGCTTCATGTCCAGGATTGTGTTGACTGTCCTACCAGTTCACTGTAGCAGAGGTTAACGCAGCTAAACAATGCCAGAGATTGAATTTGCATGATGTTTGGATGTACAGGTTTATGTCCAGGATTGGGCCGACTGTATTACCAGTACACTGTAGTAGATGGTAACTCAGCTGAATAAGGCCAGAGACTGAGTTTGCATGTTGTTTGGATGTACAGCTTCAAGTCCAAGATTGTGCTGAGTGTCCTATAAGTAACATAATAACAGCCTCAAATGTGAAGTAACTGTGTGTGTGTTTTAAAAAAGGTATCCATAAAGAACAGGAGAGGTAATACTGCAGTATTAATGCAACAATTGGATTAAAACTATTGAGGTAATATAGTACATAATTACTTACATGCAATTACAAATGTTTAGCTCAGTTCCTCCACCACACTAATGTTGCCTTTATTGTTATCACTCAAATTGTCTTCACCACTGCTGTCCTATCCTATATTTGAAACAATCTGTTACTTTGTCCATTCTTTGGTCCGAAATCATGTAATCTTTTCAATTTTTATGACATGGTCACATCTTGATGTCCAGTGTGTGGAAGATGTAGCCTACACTCAGATTCCTTTTTACTAAGTTTACAACACTGTCTGCAAAAGTGCACATTTCTTTTTTTAACATGCTCTTCACAATGGCCCTAATCATTTCTATAAGACTAAGATGTGGATGATAGGGTAGAAGTTGTAAAACAGAATGACCATGGTTTGCCAAAATAGCATCTATTTTAAAACAAAGTTTTTTTAAAAATATATAAACACTTGGTACATTTCACAGTTTTTTTAATTAACTCTGACAGCTGTTTCGACTTCTTAAGCCATTGCCAAAGAGCTGAGTGAACACTAAACAGAGGATGTAAGGGTGGTTGACATCTGTTTAGGGCATGTATCAGAACATGTGTGAGGTATGAAGATGGAGAGGGGGGTTGCAGGAGCTAAGGGAAGGTCAAATGTCTGTAAAAACTAAATATAATCTGAATGCAAAATATAAAATTAACTAAACTTTTTAGCTGATGAATTTTCACAAACATTTTACTGGAAGGCTGCCTACAATCTGGATAAACTTCACGATATATGCGGGCTGTTTTTGTAGCAGATCCATTGGCTTTCCTGTAGATGAAATGCATGTTAGCCATTTCATGATTACTATACAAATTTGATATATCTAATGACAATTATAAAAATAACGCACAATAAACAATAAAACAAAAAATAATAAAAACAACGGTATTGCAAAAAAATTATCAAAATAACGCACAATTCACTACTCTGTTCACAACACTAAGATCAACTGCAGCTTCAGTTTTACAGATTTGCTTATTAATTTATAAAACAGCTGATTGAAGTATTGTTGACTTATATTCAGTTGGTCTAGTGTTTTTGAGTAATACCTGGACGAGATAACATCACTGATTTCATGGTATTGAGCATTGAGTGACTCACACTGACATTTTCCATCATAACTCGGTTGTTTAAGATCACATTGTAACAAATAAGGTATCATTTTTTCATGAAATAATGCTTAAGATTTTGTCTAATGAAACATTATTCCATAAAACTAATAGTTTGTGAGATATGTATGATTTAAAAATTAAAACAGCCGCCATTTAGAAATTTGTGAATGTAAAATTTTCAAAAAATTTAATTTTGTAGATTATGTTACTGGGGTAACAAATAACAGATTTTACTAGAATACTAGATGACCCGGCAGACTTTGTCCTGCCTCTAAATTTTTTTTTTCATTTTGCTGAGGCCAAAAAAAATGATGTTGATATTTATTTTTTAATTTAGTAATAATTAGTAGAAGTATAACTGTCCTCAAATGTTATCTAAATTGGCAGTTATTGATGAATGTTTGGCTTCACAGCAAGTTGATGGTGGCTGATGATGGACGTTTTCATGTGACAGACGAATATTATAAGCAGCATAGTGATAAATACATGGAGCATTATTATTAACAGAAACAACATTTTGTCTTTAAATTAATAAATTTATTTAATGTATTTTTATATTAATTGAGTAATAATATAAATGATTTGTTTTCCATGAAATTTATTTTTTGCTTATTTTGATAATGATAATTGTGTTTTGAAAAAATAAAAATAAATGAAATTATTAAAATTGAAAAAACAAATGTTTATATTTAACGTAAAGCTAAATCATGAACGATATTTGTGGTTTTGCCTTGGGGGGCGTAAACAAATAAATTTGATGGTCAACCAACACGGGAACACGCAACATATAATTGACCGTGTGAAAAACATGGGGTTTCTAAATCCAACCCGCATATATTCATTGTTTGACCCTGCGCTTTATTTATAGTCATAGCAAAGGCCAGCCGGATAGGAAACTGTAAACGTTTAAATTGAATCGTTGAATCAGCGGGAATCATTGGTATCCTTGGCAACAAAACATGATCACCCTTGAATTTTCCGTTTAGAATTGTTGCCTCTATTAAATTCCCCATTAATTTTTTCACGACTAATCTCGTTCCATTACACAGCCGTGGTGCATTGAGATTGCACAGTAAAATGATCGGTGAACCAATTTTTACTTTTAAATTGTGTGGTGGAAAACCTGGTAAGTCCAGAGAGTTAAGAAATTCCGTTGGAAAATGTACAGCTACGTTTTCATCTACGACTGTATCAATTGACTTAATGAAATTGCTTCGCCGTGCAACATGTCTTGTATTTTAATATTCATGTCATCAACATCAACATTTTTTGCAGCCAGTATCGCACGTTTGCTGAGCCATTGATGATCACGGATATTTTCGCGAATATTTGGGAACACGTTAATTAATAATTCTTTCGTATCCATAATGTTACAGAAGCCATTTGGCAAATTAATTGTTCAAGTATTTTGATCCATAACAATTGTTCCATTTCCAATATTGAGTAGTTGTTTAGAAAATGAGTCAGCCAAAGGATCATTATGAAGCATTACATGCATGTTAGTTGTTAATTTTAATGTGTGCACGTTTCGCCATAAATTTGAAGATTTTAGGCATGCATTTATTTCGTCTGCATATGTCGAACTGGCAACGTTTGTCGGTAATCGCCTGATAACAAAATGAGTGCACCTCCGAATAGCCTGTCATTTCCTCTTAAATCTTTGAGCGTTCTATCCAAGGCTTCCAATGAATGCTTATGGGCCATTGTGCATTCATCCCAGATGATGATACAGCATCTTTGGAGGACTTTAGCCATACTGGAATGTTTTTTAATATTGCAACAGCGTTTTCGTTTGTTTGTATATTAATTGGCAGTTTAAGGGCGGAATGTGCTGTCCTACCACCGTCTAATAAAGTAGCAGCAATTCCAGATGATGCAATTCCAAGGGCAATGTGATATTGTGCACGTATTTTGGCCAAAATTAGTGATATCAGAAATGTCTTACCAGTTCCTCCTGGTGCATCAAGGAAAAAGAAGCCGCCTTGTTGAGCATCAACAGCATGCATAATTGTATCGTAAACCATTTTCTGTTGTCGTGTCAATTTTGGTTCATTAATGTTAACATATGCAATCAATTCGTCTGTATTGTATGACTGCTCTCGTTGCATATCACGATTAAACAGATCGCTTGCTGTCCGATTCGGTCCAGGCATTCCTAAATTTGCAAGTGCTTCATTAGCAATTTGCAAACAAATGTCCTCAATTAGAACCAATGATTCATTATAAATCTCTGGAGTGAAATTTAAATCGGTATTTTGCTGTATTGTACGCAATCGGTGCAATATGTCTTCGCTCATTGCATCTTTGTATTTAACCCATAAAGCGTCTGGTTTTGTTGGGAAGCATGTGGTTAATAAAAGTGCGAACAAATTGTGTATTTGGTGTGCTGATGAAGTAAGCAAAGCATCAGCCAATGTTAAATCCCAATGTGTATCGTCTTCAAGCAGTTGCAATCCTCGGCATGCGTCATGATTTATGCATATAATTGGCCACTAACGGTCCTTAAATATTCAAATGATGTTGGGCCACGGACATTAATTAATAGCAAGCGCAAATAAAAACATTCTCGTTGTTTTGGATGTACAGTGTATAATCTTCCTAATGCATTTGTTGAAAAAATACCGGGGTAACCATCGACTGGCGTGTCTCATTTCCTTGGTTCCCATTTTTTTGATGTTTTATTGAATGTGAAATATGTTGGAACTTGATCATAAAGTTCGTGCAAATATACCAAAAATGTTTTCCTGTTTGCATAATTCAAAAAACTCAGTTAATGTTGTTTTTGGTGCTGTTAATGCTCTCTCCAATACATTTTGTTCATTGAAGAATACACGTTGTCCATTTTCAAGATGTATAGCCAAGTGAATAACTGCTGGATCTCGTTCATGTATGGGAAATGATAGAATACGCCAAATGGCTTCATTGCTGCTTATGTATCTGACCATTTGATAACGCGTAATTTCGTCATTTTCATTAACATTTTGAACAGTAAATACAGCCATATCACTGCCTTTATTTACGCATTTACATATATACTTTATTGATTTCACTGAACTGCAGAATTCAACATTTATGTGCGCTTTGTACGTCTTAGATAATAAAGGCGAATTTGGAACCACCCACCTATTGTCGATTTCAACCTCATCTGCATTATTTCTCAAGTTCAACATAAACAATTGTCCACCATTTTCTCTGGATCTTTGACGATACAAAGGATAACCATCTATACCAGTGATTGTTTCCGTGACAAAATTTTTTTGGAAATTTCTTTGTACATCTACCATTATCCATACACGGAGAATTCATATTTATCGAACCACATGGATCATGAATCATATTTCTTGTTACGATATCAAATAATTCTGGATGAACATTTGCATTGGGTATTTCAGCAGAGATAATTCTATCAATTTCTTCTGGTCTAATTTTTTCAATTAACCAAATTAAAATGTGTGCATGCGGTAACCCACGTTTCTGCCACTCAACTGAATACATCCAGCAGCGTGTTTTTCCAAATACATGATGCTTTACAATAAAATCGATAAGAGATTTTAATTTTTGTTTTAACACTCTTGCAGTTACATCATGACGATCAATTGGTTTTTGTCCAGGTAGTAACAGTTTAGTAATTTCTTCCCATTTTGGATTGCAAGTGAACGTTATGAACAGATCAGGCCGACCATAAGCACGAACATAAGCCATAGCGTCTTGTATGTACTCTTGCATACAGAGCCGTCGCGTGGGCGGGGCGCGGGGCGACTGGGGCGGTCGCCCTCGGCGCTTAGGCCAGGGGGAGGCGCTTAAAAAAAGTTAAAAATCAACAAACTATAAGGAATTCAGGTTTTGTTGGTAAATTAAATTTCAAAAAATGAATGTTATATTGATTCAGATATTTTAATGATGGCCAGACTAATAAATGAGAAAATGAAAATAAGTAAAACACTTTGTCACGTTTCTTAGTATTTATTTTGTTATTAAGATAACAATAACAGTACTCTGATGATTGTTTTGGTCACCGACTACTCTCAAAGAGTACACAATAATTACTAAGAATAGTCTTTGATAGGTGACTGGAATGAACGCTAGAGCATTGTTTTTGTTAACTTAATAACGAAATAAGTGTTGTGAAATGCGCCCATCGACTTTGTCAAAACACTGTCGTCCCTGCATCATAACATTAATCTCACTAGTACTGCTTGTGTTCAGTTTAGTGACGAGCGTTGGAGCGTTTATATTGGAGTTGAGTACGGGCTTTGTTGCGGTGTAACAAGTGTTTTATTATTTTAGAGAAGTTGAAATTGTGTTTTGGATTGTAATACTTATCCAATATGTCTTAAAAAGTTGTTGGGAGCTCAAAGAAGAAAGTTAAATAAGGAGAGTGAATCAGCACGTGAAGCTTTACTATCGAAAGTGCCGAAATTAACTAGTTTTTTTAGTGCTTCAAACTCGACAGAGTTCGACCTCCATGTACCATCAACGAGTGGTCAAGGGGCTGATATTGAACAATCTACTTCTCCTATCGAAAACACTGATAGTCAATAGGTGCTCTTAACGTTACCAACTATAGACACTGAAACGGTTATTTGTGAGTATAGTAGTGATAATTTGGTTTTAATTTCAACTGATCTTGCAACATGGCCTGAGCATCTTCAAAAAGAGCAGAGTATTAAACTTATTTTGAAAGGGCCTGCTGAATTTTTGAAAGAAGATTACGAGTACCCGAAAAATTCCCAAAACAGACATTTTTCGAATGAATTTCGATGTCGTTTTGCTGAAAACTGTGAAAAAATAATAAGACGATGGTTAGTTTACTCTGAAAAATCTGATTCAGTATATTGCTTTTGTTGTCGTTTATTTGACCCTTCCTCAAAACCTCAGTTTGGCCAAATATCAGGTTTCAATGATTGGAAACACATAGGAGATCGTTTGAAATCCCATGAAATTTGACCAGATCATTTCAAGTATATGGCTCAATGGTTTGAAGCTGAAATTAGACTAAAAGGGGAAAATTCGATCAATCAGGAGATGATGAAGCAAATTCACACTGAAGCAGAGCGCTCGGAAGAAGTGTTGCGGCGATTAGTAGAAATAACTCTATATTTAGCAGAGAATAACATCGCTTTTCGTGGAACATCTGCCAAGTTGTTTACCAAAAATAATGGGAATTTTCTTGGCTTTGTACAGCTTTTAGGAAAGTTTGATGTTGTACTAATGGAACACCTATGACGTATATCTTATCAGCAGACTCACTTTCACTTATTAAGCGTATCAATACAAAATGAACTTATCAATCTGTTAGGAATGCAGTCAAGCAAACTATCCTTAAGAGAATACAGCAGGCAAAGTATTTTTCAGTCATTTTTGACTGCACTCCAGACATAAGCCATAATGAACAAACTTCTCTGACAATTCGTTACGTCCATGAAGACCCAGAAGATAGTGGAAAAATCACCATAGAAGAGAGCTTCATAGCCTATCGGATCGCTGAAGAAACCACGGGTGAAGCTCTCGCTGACCTAATGTTCAAGGAGATTGCTGAATGTGGCTTAAATATGAGAAACTGTAAGGGAGTACAAGCGCGTCTCCGAGAAGATTTTCCTTTGGCTTTTTTCGTCCCTTGCGGGTGTCATAGTCTGAACTTAGTAATTGCTGACGGAGCTAAATCTTCGGTCGTCTTCATCCCTTTTTGGAATCCTCCGACGTTTGTTTACCATATTTGATGGTTCTACAAAGCGTTGGTGTGTGAAATCATAGCCCCCACAAGGGGGGCAAGGGTTGCCAGAGCAAGGGGGCCCGGGGTGGATGGGGGCCCGGAGAAGCCAAAAAGCGATAAACTATAACTATATAGGTTAAACTAAATATTAAGTACACTAAAACTAAACTAGTAATATTTTCGTAAAATTGCATTAAAAGAAAATGTTGACAGTGTTCATTGACAACAAATTTGTATGAATGGAATCTTGGTAAGACTTTACACATAGGCCTACAAGAGTGGAGTTTATTGGGATTGGGAATTTTTAACTGACAAGGGTGAAACTGGGAATCGGGCAACACTGCCTGCTGGCGCGATCGTAGTCGCCTAGCTCACTCTGGCGCCTACACGGAAAACCCGGAGCACTGTAAATACAAGTGAGCCTCGCGGTAAGAAGCAAGAAACAATGTGTTTACGTCAGGCGCTACGAAATATTTCGTGTTTATGTTCAGTGCCGACAATTGAATTCACCGAAAAAATCAGTGATAGCGTTAGCACGTCGCAGACATCGCTTCTTGCTTCTGACCGCGAGAGGCTCACTTGTATTTACAGTGCTCCGGGTTTTCCGTGTATCATTCAGGGACAGTTGTTGCGTTGTTGCATCGTATTCTAGTTGATAGTTGTGTTGTGTTGAACGTTGAACTCGTGTTAAATAAACAGTAAGGATCTCTAATCTAAATGCAAGTGCAGTTTGTGTTTTGACAATTGACAGTTGACACTTTTGAATAGTAAATCTAATCTAATTATTATTTTTCCGAGAGTAGAAAAGTTATCTTTAAAAATGTTAACCTCTTAACCAGTTAGTTCATTTGTATATACAGCCTAGCCTACGCACGGTGCCCTGAGTTCAGTGAGTTGAGTTAGTTTTGGTTATCTGTAAAACATTCAGCTGTCAGCTATAGTGGTATGTGTTGTTTACCTGCCTGATGATTATTACTCCTAATTATGTGATAGTACTGTATTATTCAATGAAAGAGCATATTGAATTTGAATTAATTATATAACTTACGGTAGATAATAGATATATTAAAATGTTGTGGCTTTGTTTCTTTAATAAAGAAACAAAAATATTTATGTTATTAAATTAATACCAAAAATTTGGAGAATAAAAATTATCGTTAGTGATGATGTTAATTTCAGATTTGATGGAGTCAAAAATGTCGAGTTCAAACTACAAGCATCAATCAAGATCCCTTAAACGAAAAATTCAAGCTGAAAGATTAAGAAAGGAATCGGTTGGTCATCAAACTATAACAAAATTTTTCAAGTCAAATTCTGAACAACAAGCAAATGAAGCACACCATTTAACAGTATCATCTCCATCTTCTGAGACAATCGAATGTAGTACTACAGAACATGACCACTTCCAAATGCAGCCAACCTGTTCATCTGCCGGACTGAATTTAGAAATTATTGAAGATACATCATCTTTTCAACCTGAAAGTCTCCCAGATGACGATAAAAAAGAAGTCTCAACTGAGCCAGTTTTCATTTTGAATCCTAATAATGTCAAAAACTATGATGATTTTGATGATACATATGCAGCACTGGACTCTGATAACTCTAATCTTGAGAACCCGGGCACGTGGCCCTCAAAAATCTTCGATAATCTGAGACAGAAAATTGTTTCTTCTTACGCTGGTTTTTCAACAATCCAGTCTCTTACAAAATGTTTTCCAAAAGATGTCAATGGTAAAAACTTTCAGGATTCACTGCTATACAAGAAAACAGCCGATGAAAGGACAAGGAAACAGTTTCCACGTGAATGGTTGATATGGAGCAAGACAAAAGAAACATTACATTGTTTACCCTGTACGATTTTCCTGGACACAACGAATGATACTAGTGGATCAAGACTAAGCCAGTTATCTAAAGACGGGTTTTCTCCACGAGAAAAAGCTTGGAAAAGACTGTACAACATTTTACCAAAGCATGAAAACAGCTCTGAGCATAGAAAGAATTACTTGTTGTGGAAGACCCTTCAAACATCTTTACGGGGATTTGGTGTAGACAACAATCTCCAACATCTAATACAGTGTGAAGCAGAAAAGTGGCGAGCTATATTACAAAGAAATTTGGACACTACTTTGTTTTTAGCTTCGAGAGGTTTAGCTTTTCCAGGGGAGAATACCGAGATCGGTAATGTTCACAATGGTAATTTGTTGGGGATATTAGAACTGATTGGAAAGTATGACGAAGTAACTCGTCAACACTTACCTAAGGTAAAACAACAGCTGGAAAAAAGGACATGCATGGTCAAGTTCACGTCTTGGAATTCTCAGATTGAGTTAATTGCCCTATGTGGTGAGAAGCTCCTTGAAACCATTTTAAATCAAAGAGAAGAGGCTATTTTTTATGGGCTCATTGTTGATGCTACTCCAGATGTTTCTCACCAAGAACAAAATGTTCTTATACTGCGTTATGTCTTACGTAATGACGAGACTAGTTCGTTTTAAATTTACTAGAGGTTCATTAAATTCATTAATTTTTCTGGTAAATGTGGAGAAGCAATAAGTCAACAAATACTTTCAACACTAGAAACGCTCAATGTACCTCTTGCTGACTGCCGATCCCAAGGCTACGACAACGGCTCAAATATGAGAGGAGACATAAATGGAGTTAAAGCAAGACTTTTGGAATTGAATGATTCTGCTATTTTCTCACCTTGTGGAGCACATTCCCTAAACAGGGTTGGAGTTAATGCCGCCAAATTAAACCATGAAGTAATGACATTTTTTGGGAACATTGGCAGTTTTTACTGTCTCTTCTCACATAGCCCTGCTCGTTGGGAAATGTTAAAACGGCATATCCCTCTATCGTTGCAAAGCCTATCCGAGACCCGATGGAGTGAGAGAATTCAAGCTGTGCGACCTATAGTCAAACACTATCCAGGTGTTCTAAAAGTCCTGGACTTTCTCCTTGAGGACACAATCACTACTTTGACACCCTCAGCACGAAATATTGTCTTAGGACTGAAAAAGTATTTTGGGTCATTCAAAGGTCTTCTGATGACTTCATTTTGGCATAAAGTGCTATCTGGTATTGACAGTAAAAATACTGTCATACAGGGGTGCACTCGTAAATTTTCCAGTACCGGAACACTTTTTTTTTTTTTTTTTTTTTTTTTAAGATTATGGTCCACAGCCAATGTCGGCTACATAGTCACTCCATAACGGATAACATATCACTGAAAGTAAAAAGTGATGGTTGGAATCTAACTAAACACTTGTAATATTCACAAAAAATATTTATTACTTGAACATTTGAACAACATAATTTAACTTAGGGCCTACCTTAATCACAGATATTTAGCAAATGGATTGGATTCTTCCAGAGTGGTTGGTTTTGCTTGTTTCTTTCGGGTGTCGTCTGCAGTCCGGTGTTTTCGGAGCCATGTTTTTACATATGGCTCTGGATCCCAGACACTCAAGTTTGGGCCGTGTAGTTTAACAAACATCAAACTTGACACACGTGGCACTGTCAGTCTCGTACGGGTGGGTGTAATGATGAGATTCATTAAACTGAATCCTCTTTCGCAATCAGCTGAACTGCAAGGGATCAGTTTTGTACAGTTAAGCAAAGGTGTTAAATGTTTTGGTATTGTTGTATGGTTTTCGACAAAATCTCTGTAGCTGTTTTTGATTTTGGGTATATTTAACTTAAACCTTCTGCACAACTTCTCAATCTCTGGTTCGCCAAAGCCTGCAGGTTTTCAGTAGGCCACGTATCTGGTTCCAGCACTTTTAATTCATCTAAAAGTAATTCGTAAGCTTCATGATGATGTGATGGCGCACTTGACCGATGGGGTTCGTGGCTAGAAACTGTAGTAAACATTCTTCTTTTTAAGTTATTTATGACACTTGTTATTAACTGCTGATGATTGATGGTTGGAATTGTGTTATTTTCTATGAGTGGAACGCCATTAAATGTTCCTTCCCTGATGCAAATTTTTGCTTCCAAAGTCTTAGTACCGGGATTTTCCTTCATAGCCTCAAAAAACCGGACATTTCGTCGTATAAGTTTATCAGCATAGATTACTGTTGTTTCTTGGTTTTGTAAGGATTCTGACAGCATCGACAGCTCAGCCAAAATATCATACATTATAGTCAAATCTAGCAAAAACTGAGGTGATGAACATCGTTTTGATAGTCCACTGTACATGGCTCGCTCTGTCAAATTTCTGCTCTTATCGGCTTTAGCAAAGTCAAAGTGTCTGTTTAAGGCACCGTATCCATACCAAGTAGCTGACACGGCTCTAAATGAACTTTCTACCCAACGTGTCCCTAAAATTTTCCCGATTTTATTTATTTCTTGATCTAGGCCACTAGCACATTCTGCTAACTCCCTTTTATCGATTACATATATTTATAATATATAAATATTCATTACATAAAACACTTTGATTCTTTGGAGACCTGCTATAAACGGAGTACACTTTGTCCATAAAAATTTGGAAATGGTTTACAGCTCCCACTTTGTTTGTTGTATCACTCAGAGCTAACTCAAGTCTGTGGTTCATGCAGTGCCAAATAATAAGGCTTGGATATTTTTCAAGCAATCTTTCTGCGACTCCTGATTTTTTCCCCAGCATAACACTTGCACCGTCACTTGCAAATGCAACAAAGTTTTCTTTTAAGTAGTTATCTTCAAAACCGTATTTGCTTAAGCAATCAAGGAGATTTTCTGTTACGGTCTTAAACGTTTGGTCGGATAGTTCTAGGAGATCTAAGAATAAGAAATGTGGAGAGTCCTTTTTGCAAACTTCACACTTCAAATATATAATCAGAGTAGACTTGCTGCCGAGAGTGGTCGATTCGTCTATCAGGACTGAAATTTTGCCTGTACACCTAAAATTTGTTTCACGACTCTTTTCTTCATATCGTCAGAAAAGTGACAAATTATTTCCATTGCAATTCTTTTAGAGTGTAGCCCCACACCTATATCCAAGCCATTCAATTTTTGCATCTGCAACAGATCAAAATGGTCAGTGCAAGGCCTATTGTTTTTCGCAATGAAGTTCTAAAGACAATTTTTGTTGTCACTAAGTGGGTTGCATTCATTTCATCAAAAACCTTGTCTATTGACTCTTTTTTGGCTTCAGCAGCAATTCTTTCAGCTGTTGTGTGACCAAAAGAGTTTTTATGTTCAAATATTTTTTTTCTCAACGATGTAAGTTGAGAGGTTTTACTTGATCCATTAAACGTAATTAGGAACAAACGCCATTCTTTTGATATGCTCATGCGCTCTTTTTTAAATGTGCCAAGTTGAGCAACTTCTTTACAAACATTACAGCCAAGTTTGCCGTTGATGCAATCAAGCCAAGGAAAAGCATTCTTTTTACGTTCCCACATTTCTTCTGTCCAAATGGAAAGCCAACGAGAAATAGTTGAGTACTCAGTTGATGAACTCGGTACAGACAGAGAATAATTATCAATAACACAAATACCTTCGGTTTCTGTATACTGCACAAACGAGCTTTCGCCAGGTTTAAGGAGAGTATTTTCATCGCGAGAAGCAAAGGTTGAAGACTCGCACGAAGACTGTATAGTCCCTCTACTGAAGAACGACGTTAGAGTTTTTTGTTTCTTATTGGCAGATTCCATGACTGTTGTAGCACTGAATAAACACACGTAACGGTTCACAACAGCGATTTACAACTGACAAGCAAGACGCGGGAACCACTAATGACTCATCAGTAAATACCGAGTTGAGTAGTGAGCCGATCGGTGGAAGGTACCCCCTCCACTGCATTGCCCGCTGGTCTACACTTCAAGGTCATCCCGCATCCAAAATAGATCTCAGTGCGTTGTGTTCGGCGCCGTTCGGTGAGCCTAGTGCATAGTTACCAAATGATTATTTTTTATATTCTTTCGTCAGTTTTAATTTTCGATCTTGGCGATGTTCATTGAGATGAATAATGTGTATAAACAAAATTAACAGTAAAACTAAAAGGAATTATTTGTCGAATATGTTAATATTTCTTCATTATCTTGCAATAAGAAGTATAATAACAGTGAGTACTAAATCTTAAAATAATACGTGGACCAGATTTTTGAGTAAAAAAACATTTCATGTGAAAGAAAATAATTCTTTTTCTCAAAAAAAGACCTGCTGTCATACAAAGCAAGGAGGTATCCCTCAATACTGAAGTCCAATTGATCAAAGATTTGCTTGGCGAAATGCAACAGCTAAGAGATTCTTGGGAAACAATTGTTCATGAACCAAAAATTGTTGCTGAAGCAATCAAGATCACGCTAAGCTTTGATACTAATTTTTGCAGAAGGGGGACCACTGATCCTATGAATGAAATTGATGTTAAAAAACAAAATGAAGATGATTTCAAAGCATCTGTAGTTTTTCCGGTTTTGGATTTTATCATGACAGACTTGACGACGAGATTCTCAGCTGCTAATTCTATCTGCGATTTATTTTCCCCAGTCCTAAATTTTATGGACGCCAAACAAGATGAATTAGAAATAAAAATGAAAAATCTTATAGAAAAGTTCCCTAAGGACTTTACGGAAGAACTACTGGAAGAGGTAATTCATCTGTGTGCGATATTATTTTAAAAGATTGACAATCTGAAGGTAAGAAGTTTATTCTTATGGTATAATTTATCCTCTGGTGAGCTCTTTAAGCAGTGCAACATGCAGAATTGCTAGCAATCAAATAATTAGAAAAAACATGACTTACCGAAATCTCATGAATGGTTGTTCTTGACACACAGGCAGAAAAGACTGGTTGGAATAAAGGATAGGTTACATGAGATGGATTCTACCTGACAAAAATCCGGCCCGTGGACGTGTACACTACAGTGGTTGAAGCATGACAAAGGGTTCAGGCCCGATGCATGAATCGACTTTACAAAAGCCATAGTGCCAACCTCGAAAAATTAACAATTGACCGGTTCGATATTCGAAATATCAAACACCGGCCCCCGTTGACCACGATGGGTCAACAAACAAGTACACCAAGAGAACTGCACAAAATACATTACAAAAATTTTTTAGTGGACATGAACACACTCTGAAAAAATTACCCTCCAACATAGGAGGGGGTCACACGCAACACGAGAAAATTCAAAACATACAACAAAACATGCAATTAATTAGAAAAAAAATGCCGAATAACTCCGCCGCGGGTGCATCGACCAGGCGAGCAATCCGAAAGGTTCGGGTAGAGCAGACAAAAAACAAACAACATGCAATAAACAATTGCCCAGCCAAACACAACTTAAAACTCAGCAAATCAACTTAGTTAACATTCCCTAGGTTTTAACCATTTTTCCTTTTTTTATTTTTTGTTCCCTTTATTTTTTATCATTTTTTACTTTTTTTTTTGTTGATTTGTTGAGCATCCATAACTCACAATAGACTGGCACAACGCCATGCCAGAAACATTCCACAATGTAAACTTCAATGCGGACAACAGCTGGAAGGAACCACCTGGGAAATCCCAGAAAAGTGTCAAGTAAGTCCACAACACAATCATTAAAACTAATTCTGCTCACCCGAAAACAAGACAAACACAGTCAAGAAGCTATAGGCAACCTGTATAATTTAATAGCAGGTCGTTCAAAAGAACCAGCGGAAGTTTTAACTAAAACGCGACGAACAACCCCGTCGCTCCACGGAAATACAGCTGAAATTCGGCCAAGAGGCCACATCAGGGGAGGAGAATTCTGTTCTTCCAAAACAACCAGGTCCCCAACCATTAAGTTTCTGGACTTAGACGACCACTTCGATCTGGCATGAAGTGCCGTCAAGTATTCCAAACGCCACCTTTTCCAAAATGCTTGGAGCAAAGAGGCAATTTGTTTGTAATGGCGGACCGTCCCTTCCTTTAACGAGACTTCAGCTTCCGGGGGCGCGGTAATGGGGCGACCAACCAGAAAGTGACCAGGCGTTAGAGCCTGGCAATCACTTGGATCTGAAGATAGGGCAGTTAAAGGACAGGAATTTAAGATTGCTTCTAAACGAATACATAACGATGAAAATTCCGCTACAGTCAACGACCTGGTCCCAATCATGCGTTTCATATGAAACTTGGTCGACTGGACAGCCCGTTCCCACAAGCCACCCTGATGAGGGGCAGACGGAGGGATAAATTTAAAATCAATATTGTTATCGACAGCAAAAGCTGTTATCTGAGCTGACATGTCAGGATTAGAAAGAACATTTTTTACCTCCCGTTTAAGTTCGGAGCGCGACCCCACAAAATTCCTGCCACAATCCGAATACAGCGTTTGAGGAGCTCCACGATGACTAATAAATCGCCTCAACACATCAATAAACTGTGAAGTAGAAAGATCCATAGCTACTTCAAAGTGAACTGCTTTAGTGGCTAAGCAGATGAAAATACATAGGTAAGTTTTGACTATAGGCGCCTTCCGAACAGCGTAAGCCCGTACCAAAAAAGGGCCAGCATAATCCATTCCGGAAGAATAAAATGGAGGTGCCGATTAACCCTAGGGATTGGCAGATCCCCCATTAACGGATTGGTGGGGCGAGGACGCGCCCTGAAACAAGGAAGGCATTTCCAAATTATGG
Source organism: Magicicada septendecula (assembly GCA_034769895.1). NCBI lineage: Eukaryota > Metazoa > Arthropoda > Insecta > Hemiptera > Cicadidae > Magicicada > Magicicada septendecula. The sequence continues at coordinate 122,037,954 of CM068371.1, forward strand.
TTCTTATGACCTGACGTGCGGACAAAATCCAATAATTTTGAGCCAGCTGAAATTGAACTTGCAAAGGACCAGCATGACCTAACCACACATGGGTGTGATGAATTAGCAACCCGACTAGATGGTGATGCTTGGGCAGTAAAACCGGAAAACGATTTCTAGCTACCGTAGAGTTGGTCAAGCGACCGCGTACTCGAATGAGGCCAAAATCATCAATAAACGGGACCAGGCGCTGAATGCGGACCGGGAGCCGCTTACCTAAACGAACAGCCGCGAGCTCCTGTCCAAACACGCTACGCTGAATGTAGCGTAAAATATAGTTAACAGATAACCTCTTCCAACCCACGGCTGTTGAAGGTTCAACCCCCGAAGGCATAGCCCACCTTAAGATAACTGAGGTACCCCCACCACTAAGGGCCACGAGGACAAGTGATCGAACAATTCCACCCGGGGCTCCTGTGTAAGAAACGAAGAGACCTTGGTCTCCAAGGCAACATCTTGCACGTCGTGATTCGGTCGATAATTAATAGGGGGCCAGTGCACAGAATCAAGCTTTAGCCAATCTGGCCCTGACCACCACAATGTCGACGACTGGAGGCTGGTGATTGAAGTACCTCTAGAGGCCAAAATCAGTGGGGTTAGAAACACCATGAACATGACGCCAAGACTTAGTATTGGTCCACTCGGTAATGGCAGCCACCCGATTAGCAATAAACGTTTTAAATTTAAAAGTAGGCATATTCAGCCAATCCAAAACAATCGTCGAATCTGTCCATAAGAAAATTTGACTCATTTGAAAACATGAAGAGAATAAGCCAACATAATGACAAACTACTTTCGCTAAAAGATAAGCTCCCAACAACTCCAAACGTGGGATTGATAAAGTTTTAAGAGGTGCCACTTTAGTTTTAGAAGACACCAACGAAACCACCGGAGGACCAGAGTCAGTATACATGGACAGGTAAAGGACTGCCCCGTAACCCAACTGGGAAGCATCACAGAAACCATGTAATATAACCTTTTCAATACGCCCACCTTTAGGGAGGAATGGCCGAGAAATAGTGATTACCAAAAGATGATTCAGAGAGGACAGGAATTGACTCCAATAATCATTTAAGTCATCATTGAGAGGAGCATCCCATTCCAAGCCCTCAGCCCAGAGTTTTTGGAAAAAGGCCTTAGCCCTGAAAATCACTGGTGAAAGCCAACCACATGGGTCAAATAATTGTGCCATCTGGGATAACACGACACGTTTGGTGAATTGTACCTGAGCATTACTGCAACAGCCAAAGGAGGAAATGAGAAGCAATCGGTTGAATGGTCCCAACTTAAACCCAGAATATCCTTAGAAACGACGGAATCACTCTGAGCGGCTGATTCAGGCAGGCAGTCAGGTTGATTAATACACCATTTTTTCAAATTGAAACCTCCTGACGATAACAACAGGATTAATTCCTGTTGTAATATGCAAAGCTCTGGTTTTGAATCAGCACCAGCAGCAATATCATCAACAAAAATATTACGGCTAAGTACCGCCGCTCCCGCAGGAAAATTAACTACCTCATCCTGAGCCAGCCGCTGCAAGGTTCGCAACGCCTGAAAAGGGGCGCAAGCCAGCCCGTAAGTAACGGTACGCAAAGCGAAAACCCTTAGTGGGGTGGTAACCTCCTCACGCCATAAAATACATAGGTACGCCGAGTCATCAGGATGCATGGCAATTTGGCGATACATCTGTTCGATGTCGCACGTGAAGACTTGGCTAAAACGCCGAAACAAAGTCAAAACATCGGACAGTAAGGTCTGCAACTTAGGGCCGACACATAACACGTCATTTAAGGAAATCGCGGAGGACGTCTTCATGCTGGCGTCAAACACCACTCTTATTTTTGAAGTATCGCCTCTAACCTTAAAGATACCATGATGTGGGATGAAATATTTTGGAAAATTGGGGTCAGACACCAGCGACATATGCCCCTGAGCAACATAATCAGTTATAAATTGCACATACTGGCTCTTAAACTGATTGTTAGACGCAAATTTCCTTTCTAATGCGAAAAACTGAGACATAGCTCCCTTAAGGGAATTTCCCAAAGTGTGAGAAGAGTTTTTGAAAAACGGCAAGCGCACCTGGTAACGACCCGACGGCAACCGACTTGTTGACTCCATATAAAACTTTTCAGCAAAGTGATCCTTTTCAGATAACTGGTGGGGCAAAGCTGGAGGCTCTTCGACCTCCCAAAACCGATGAACTTGCTCAAGTAGGTTGGTTGTATCAGTTGATAATGTTGTGACTGAAGGATAAAAGTGGTGGAAATGACAGTGAAGCTGATGTGCAGACACCAGATCAAAGGAAGGCCAGTAAGACCGCTAGCACAAGTCAATGCACAATTAAGTGAAATTGGGGCTCTACCCATAATTACAAACCCAAAACGTGTCCTAACTGCAACAGGCAAACCTGCACCCACGGGAATAGTCTCTTTCAAAAGAATAGCCGCTACAATATCGGCTCCAAACAACGCATCAATTGGGGCTGCTACATCGAAGGTAGGGTCAGCTAACAGAAGGTCTTTCGTAGCCTATTTAACTTCAGGCAACACCTGGAACCTAGGTGAGTCCGATGAGATCTTTGAAAGAATTACAAAAGCATGGTTAGACGCCACAACCTCGCGTTTTAAAGTTTCCAAAGAAAGATGGCACACCCTTTTAGCTTTGGTGGCAATATCACCTACCCCATTGACACTTATTGAAGCGTCAAAACAAGCGCACTTTAAGCGAGATGCACACTCTTCAGTGATGAAAGACGCATGGGACGCGCTATCGAGGATGGCCCTAACTACGATATAACCACCATTGGGAGACGCCAAGACTGCTAGACATGTGGCTAACAGAACCCCTGCACGATTGGGCAGAGACACGGTCAAAGTAGTGCTAGACAGATCAACTTGGTCAGCAAGCGATGACCCCGAAGCCTTGAGTTCAGCTGTTTCAGAAATCTGTGAACGAGACGGAGACGGACGGGCATTCTTGAAATGAAGTAAAGTGTGGTGGTACTTAGAGCCACACGTTTTGAACCCATTTTTGCACCATCCAGAATGTTTATGTTGGAGGCACGAAAGACAACACTTTTTATTCTTGAGACTTTGAAATCGAGCCCTAGGGTCCTTACTCAGCCACGCCGGACACTTGAGAAGCACATGGGTCCGGGAATCGCAATGAAGGCAACGTGAATTAGATGAATCCCGTTGCGTAACCTCCGCAGATAACGTGGACACAGCAAGAGGAGTAGCCTTAGAAAAGGAAACCTTCTGAGTTTTCTGGTGGCTAGTGCCAGGAAGAGCAGGTAAAGCCGATTCCAAAGATGCCTGTTCTTTTTGTTCCGCCATGGCGGTTAAAAATGTCATAATTTCTTGTAGAGAAGGGAGATTTTCTTTGTCCGTAACAGACGCCTCAAAGCGTTCACGTAATGATAAATCCAGCCTTGACAATACAAAAGACGCATATATTGCTTGATATATATCAGCAATGTTTAGAGCTGACAACGCTGAAAAGTTAGCAATGAAGCTGTCTACCAATTTTCTAATGGACGCAGCTTATCGCATAGAAGCGGCTGGTAATTGAAGCAGATTGGTACAATGGACCCGGGCGGCCAAACGAGGGTTGTGATAACGGCTTTTAAGAGTTGACAGTGCAAGCTGATAACTATCGTCAACTATGGGAAGCGCGGCAACCTTCTCATAAGCCTCACCCTTAAGATGAGTCAATAAATATAACAACTTCTGCTTTGGGGTGAGGGCATAACTTTCGTCCACTAATGTGGTAAACTTCGACCAAATCTCGGACCAACATTTGGACTGGCCATCAAAAAAAGGTAAAGAAAGCTTCGGCAACTCATGAACGAGAACACCTGAGTGCCCGCCACTTGCCGATGAAGACTGACCAGAACCAACCGGTATCTCTGGTTTAGTTAGTTTTGACGCTAAAACGCTTCCCCGGACATAAATATCTTTAATTTGCGCTACCACCGAAAAAATGTGGTCCTCGTCCAATCCCTGGGGCAATGACTCTGCCGATAGGTAAGGATCTACCTTACCTAGAAGATCCTGATATTCTTCGGACAACCTGGAGGCCAAGATATGTTGATCCACGACTCTCAATTGCGGCAACACTACCAACCTATTTATTAAGTGTTGCAACGGAAGTATTCCCACCGAAGTGGTCCAGTCAAACGCTGCCAGCGACAATTTAGCAGGCATTATGATTTAAAGAATTTCGCGCAACCGACAACCACCCTGGACGAGAGAATTAGAAATTAAACAATATAGTCACGACCCAGACCTAGCCTAACAGTAATCTAGATAAATCGGCCTCTGAAATAAACTAGTTTTCATGAACAATACCGAACATAGTAAATACAAAAGTAAATTAGTGCAAGGCAAAATACAATTTACAGAAACCAAAAGGCTAATAGTACAAAACACAATAAATCACATACTCAAAAAATGCAAAAGATTAATTTGCACAGTGCAAAAGCACGAAAAAACCAACAGGTTGCACAATATTAAAGCACATACGGTGCAAAATAATGGTACACCAAATTGTACACAAAGAACATGTGTAATACCAAATAGAATAAATGCACAAAAATACACTAATACACAACAAGGTACAATATACAAAAATTCCACAGTTAACGATACAAACACAATAACTTAGACACATTAAATGCAAAAATTTATCATGGTCAACGCGGCGTGTATGGACAGGATATCGCGCATATGCCAAATATAAACCGCACCAGAAAGGTAATGGTCAATTCCAAAAAAAAATAAATATAAATGCAGGCTATACCGACAAAACCGGGTAACCGAAAAACCAACCGTCCCCCACACGCCTTACACATTCGCAAGCACGTAACACGTCGACTTCACGTGTAAAGCAGACCATAACAGGACGGGTACAAACTTCTCATGATTTGACCGAGTAATCAAATGATTACCAAAAAATCAAGGTGCAAAAATTTGACACAATATTCGCTCACCTGGCCCACGCACACGCGACGAAACTGCCCAACATAACCAACCAACAGCATTAGACGCAAAATAATGGTCCACATGCCTATCGTACCAACGTGTATCCGTGCCACAACATGCAAATAACGAACATTGTTATAATTTTGAAACTAACAGCATGCAAAAAATCCACGAGCAGGCACAAAAAACGAAACAGCACGCCACGTTGGTGATTAGAATAGAAATCGCAACGCCAAAACTGGCTTGTAACCCATTTACCCAACACGGCCAGCATCAGCATGAAAAATTACAAAGCACGTGTTCCCATTCGAAACTGCAAGCAATTAAATTGAAAAACTAGCAAATTCATAAACCTCTGGTAGTATAATATGTGCGATATTATTTTAAAAGATTGACAATCTGAAGGTAAGAAGTTTATTCTTATGGTATAATTTATCCTCTGGTGAGCTCTTTAAGCAGTGCAACATGCAGAATTACTAGCAATCAAATAATTAGAAAAAACATGACTTACCGAAATCTCATGAATGGTTGTTCTTGACATACAGGCAGAAAAGACTGGTTGGAATAAAGGATAGGTTACATGAGATGGATTCTACCTGACAAAAATCCGGCCCGTGGACGTGTACACTACAGTGGTTGAAGCATGACAAAGGGTTCAGGCCCGATGCATGAATCGACTTTACAAAAGCCATAGTGCCAACCTCGGAAAATTAACAATTGACCGGTTCGATATTCGAAATATCGAACAATCTGAAAAACATCCATCATACTGTTTTTGGTTCAGAAAAAAAGCCTCTTAAACTGTTAAATCTAATTTATGAAAAAAATCTTCAGGCGATATTTGCCAATGTTTGCATTGCACTTAAACTGTTTTCTACAGTTCCAGTGACAGTTTCCACAGCTGAGAGGTCGTTCAGTAGACTTGCCAATTCTCTAAAGACCTTGCAAACAACAGGACAAGATAGACTGAATAGTCTTGCCATTTTAGCCATGGAAAACGAACTTGCAAAAAGAGTGGACTTTTCAGATGTTATAGATAAATTTTGCAAGACAAAAGCTAGGAGATTTCACAACGCAGGACCATAGACTAAAAATAGTAGTCTGAACTACTTCCCAGATTACTTCTTGCTTATAATCGTATTATCTTTAGTTATACTGTATCTAGTTCCAATGCTATTAATAAAATTAATAAATTAATAATTAGTAAAATTTTGTGTGTGAATCCTTTAAATAATCTAAAATGCATGAATTTCCTTGTTTTGGCTATTAGGTGGATAACTTATAAGTAATTTTCTTCGTTTAAGGGGATAGATTAATTTGTAATTAATAAAATAAAACTCCACTCAAAATTTTAATATTACCTTTCTGGCGATTTGGGAATATGAGAAAGTAGAAGACAGGGGAAGCCTTGGAAGGAAATGCACGCAGGGCAAGGGGGTGCCGAGCTGAATCCTGGCAAGGGGGCCCGTAACTTGTTGTGGGAGCCATGTGTGTGATAAGTGAGCATGTTAAGAACCTCACGCTAAAGCAAGTGTGTGAGACACGCTGGGAATCCCACATAAATGCAGTCCAAGCTGTCCGCTATCAGTACGTCGAGGTCCGAGATGCACTGATTAGGCTGGGTGACAAAGCTGATGATCCTACGACAGCTTCTGAGGCGCAATCACTAATCAGTCATATGGAAGATTTTTCATTCCTCGTGTGTTTACTGATATGGCACGATCTACTGTTTGAAGTAAATATGATTAGCAAAGCCTTCAAGGGAAAACTACAGATATTGGAATGGCTGTGCATAAGTTTAACAACTGTTTGGACTTTTTAGGAAGATTTAGAGAGAGAGAGAGAGAGGATTTTTCGACTCTGTAATTGCTGCAAAGGAAATAGCTGATAAACTTGACATTGAACCTGTGTTCCCTGAGAAGAGATTTCGGAAAAAGAAACGTCTCTTCTTGTATGAATCAAGTGAGGAAGTTTAGTTTTCTCCGGAAGAAACATTCAAAAGAGACGTTTTTTATCCGTTGGTGGACACTGTCTCAACCTCACTTAATAACAGGTTATCTCAAATTCATGAACATCAAATAAAATGGGGATTTTTACGTAATGTAGCTCAACTTCCTGACAAAAATGAGCTAAAACAATGCTGTAAGGACTTGGAGAGCCTTTTATCTGATAATAACGGGGTGTCAGACATTAATGGGAATGAGCTTTACAGTGAACTACTGCATGTAAAGTCAATCTTAGACCAAGGAAAGGAGACAAATGAAGTAGCACCAAGAGAAGTTCTAAGTGCTATAAAGAAAACAAACAGCAAGGATTTGTTTACAAATCTTTCGGTTGCATTAAGGGTATTTTTGACGATACCTGTGACAGTTGCGAGCGCTGAGCGTAGCTTTAGTAAGTTAAAGCTGATAAAGACATATTTACGCTCAACGATGGCGCAGGAAAGACTTAATTCACTCGCCATACTAGCTATTGAAAATGATGAAGCCAAAAAGTTAGATTTTAAGGAAATGTTGTCCACATTTGCTCACGCAAAAGCCAGAAGAATGCCATTTAGTGTTTAAGTATACATATTTTATCATACAGTTTGTTTTTTTCATTCCTATTTGTGTATTTAATTAATATTTTTATATTATCACGACATAATTATACTACATACTTTGTAATAAAGTAATCATTGGCTTGCAGAGGAAATGTTAAGATACAATTTGATTGTAAATATACATTATAATTGTAGGATTGATGCAAATGCTCACAAATCATTCCAAATGTCATTTATGTTCTAAGATTTTTTATTTAATATTACAGACTAATATAATCTTATTATTCAAAATTATCAGTGCTACCATAGTTTACTGTAGTTACTATTGAATATTACTGTTGTATATCAAGTTCAAAATAAACAAGTAGAGCATGTTTTTAATGATTTCAAAGAAAACTTCATTTTTCAATTCATTCTTTTTTTTCTTTAAAAATATTATTAATTGTGAATTTCTGATGATGAGTATGCTTTGCATAAAAACGTTGATGGATTTTAGAGGCATTTTTCGTGATATTATATATATATATATATATATATATATATATATATATCTTAGTATTTATAATTTTAGTTGATTCATTTAATCTCATTTCCCTTTCTACTAGAGAAATTGTCAAAAAAATATAACTTTCCCACATTTAAACATGCTAATTAGTTATTGATTATAAAGAAAGTTATTGATTATAAACAAACCGTACAACGACCACATAAATTTCGATCGAATATTTACTCAATGATTTTAATTTTTAGTTTTTAATGATTTTTATTTTTAAACCACAAGTCATTCACTTTAAAGCCTTAAATAATACGGACTTAATTTATTTTACGATTATGACCTCATATACTTGTTTACAACTAGAAGTTGACAGGATCAGAGCTGGTTATTTTTTATAACATGTGATCATCAAGTTCTCTTCTATTGTAGTGAAAAGGGACGTATACTGACAAAACTCGCTAATATGGGAGAGTAGGCTACAACTGGCCGTCGTTTAGGGGGGGGGGGCCTGGCAAAATCTCGCCCCGGGCGCCTACAACCCACGCGACGGCTCTGCTTGCATATGACGTGGACTAACTGTATATGAAGATTTTGTAGTATACATGTATATGTATACTATATGTATAACTGTACATGAAGATAGTATGTACACATTTCCCAGATCATTGATATTCATTTTTGCATCATTGTTATTGTTAATAGCGTCATGTAAATGTATATATTCAACCGTGCGCAATCGTGCTTGATTAAAACGAATGTATCGCAAACGTTCGCTTTCTATTTTTGCGTACATGTCCACTACATATTGATGAAATAAGTGTCGACATTTGAGTATGTGGTTATCTGCCTGTTCCCGTATCATCAATCGATATGCGTAGTAGTTCATGCAGCTAACTTTTTTATTAGTTTCTTCACCTGTAAATAAAAAACAATTAGTTACACAGAATTACTTACATGTTGTAAATATTGTAGATATTGTAAATGTTGTAAATAATGTAAATGTTGGTTGTACCTGTTGAAGGATTACGTTGTTGGATATTAATATGATAGCCATCCTCTCCTTCCCAGAAAATAAGTGGATATTGCAGGGCATCATATGAACGATGAATATCATGTATGGTTTGTACGGTATTATCGCGACGCATAATTTTTATATCTCGCTGGGCAAATTGATCACCAACAATAACAATGGCCACTTCATTAATAGTTGGAGCATTAAACCGACCAGCGTATTGCCCAGCTGGACTTTTGTCGGCTTTGATCACAACCATGTAATTATCACTTTGCATTCTTTCCGAAGCGTGTTTGAATAATTGAATGAGCTGATTTCTTTCATTTAACATCGTTTCTAGAGATGCAACAATGGCGCTTTCTGTAATTTCTTCAGTGCGATTGTAATGGCAGCGAATGTTAACTTGCTCTGCTTCGTCTCCCATGAAATAAATTTGCAAGAATTTTGGATCTTGATTTGGCATTGGAAGTAAAGAGCCGATTTGGTGATACACTTGTCCTTGAATTTTGAATGTGGTATCGAAGTGACGACCATCGTTATTTCTAACGATTTTCTTGGCGCCAAATGATGTCATTTACAAGCAAGAATTGAATTTTCGTATTTTCTGTAGAAACAATTTGGAATCGGCAGTATCACCTATTAGTAATGAATTTAATGGTTCAGGCGGTGGATGCAATTCTGGTAAAACAACTTTTCCGGCAGCGCAACACATTCCAGGAGTTTCATTTTTAAATTTTAATGCATGACAAAATTGACATACTTTATTCATATCTCCAATAATTATTTTTGAATGTGATGAGTACTCAATTTCTGGATCGTATTCAAATGCAAGGCGGTTAAATGATGCTGCTATTAATGCCCGTCGTACTTGAATTCGTTGTCGTTCTGCTAATAGATGAAGGCCTCTGTTTTCATTAGTTAAACGTTGACGTGCCTGTCTGTGTCGTAATCTGTCTGCTTCTAAACGTTGACTGCGCTGCTCTCCACTTTCTTGTGCGCGTGAACGTACATTTAAATTCCTAATATTTTCATTCTCCTGCGAGTGTTGTTCCTCCGTTCTTCTTTGTCGTCGCGCCTGCTCGTTTTGAGCATGTTGTGATTTTCGACCGATGTTTGCCCGCCCTCTTCTTGGCATTTTTCTATCACAAATTTCACAAATGTATATATGAAAATAAAACGTTTTAATTGTAACAATTTTATAAATACATCACGTAGCATTGCGGTTATATTGAATTTCCTTTAATTGATTTGTTGTTTGCAGCACATTCCTAAACAAAATGTAAATAGAGTATTATATTCACCACTAAACAAAATGTAAATACAGTATTATATTTACCACTGTGTTTTTTAATCACTGTGTTTTTCACCCCACCTCCCAACGTGGACCAAAACACCTATCCTATGTTGCTTCTCCCGTTGCATAAAATATTTCTGGCAAGTTGGTTGAAATCGGTCCTGCCGTTTTTCATATTTTCCATTTTTGACAACCCCCCCTCAAACCGCCCATTTATTAAACCCAAGGGCCCAAAAATTTTCAATTGTGCATACATGCATGTAAAATTGTTACTTGCATGGAAATTCCCTTTAATTCGATACCCCATATGCGGTATTTTCATTTTTTCCAATTTTTACCCCCCCCCCTTTCGGGCCAACCTCACACTCGGCACATGTAAACCTTACTCTGAACCTAACGAACATATGGTGCGAATATGAGCTCTATCGGATAAGTGGTTCAAAAGTTTTAAGAACATTTACAGACGTACACTGAATTTTTATATATAAAGAAGATCTCACTCCATTCTTGAGAAATAAAATTTTCCTTAAAAAATACAAAATGGTGGACAGATGTAAAACTATACGTTTGTGGACCTATGTTTACAGGAACTTTTTTTCTTGTAGTTATGTAACGAACACATTACCAAAAAAATTGGACGACCATTTGTCAACACTCTGTATTCTATTTGTTTATTACAAAATTTGTTTTCCATATTTTTGGGGGAGTTCTAACCCCCCAAAACCCCTGGGTGCGCCACTGGTGTAGTTCAGTTTTGTGCTGGTGCAGACCTCTTGCAGGTCACTACAAACTAAATCCAAATCGACAACTTTACATTAGACTATCCAACATATGGTTGTCAAATTGTGCACTTTTGATGTTAAGTACCTTTTACGGATTGCTACCAACTTAAAACAAATTTAAGAATTACGTTAAATAATTGAGTACAGGGTTGTCAAAACGTCTACTATTTGTTCAATACTCCTTACATATAGCTACTAATTTAAACCAAATTGAAAATCTAAACCAGTACAGTACTGACAAATGTTGCATCCCTTTACTACTTCCTGTGGTTGGCTGGCTACACAATAGCACATGGTCGTCAAATTAAACAACGCAATTTTACTTCCATGTTCCTTAAGGAAATGGAAGTATGGTGATGGCAAAAAAAATCATGTTCGAGATTATTGCAGATTCTGATTGTACTACACTCAAAACATGAAAAAATATCGGTATGGAGAACTATACATGACTTCCATATTTTAAGATTTATATTTAAAATCATTTTCGAAATGAAATATTACCATAGAAACTACTTCTTTCTACTTACTGCTTCAGCCTTAACCACAGTACTGTGGTCACTATCGTATACCACCTCACGTTATCGCACTCGATTTTCACTGATGATGGAAGTCGATGGCATTGCCGAAACGTCTGGTTTTGTAGAAAACATTGGACTACGGCCAAATATCCCGGGAAGGAATTTTAACAAAAACTACTTCTTTGTTGCCGATAACGTTGTACACATATATATAAAAAATATGCATAAAATTAATGGCTTGTATAAGTTAATGATTGATCTCCATTAAGTAGTGCTCAAGTTTCCAAAGCTTTAATATTATGATGTCCGTAATTAAAACATCAGAGCAGGTTTAGTGTGTATGAGGGTACACCATGGACAAAAATTTTCAACATTTCCTATTGAGCGTTGCTTAGAGTAAAGCTGCGAATCTACAGTGTACGTTTCACAGAACAAACACGCCGAAAAGAAGGAGCGCTCCGAAGTCACTCATGGACCCGCAGCATCTTGCAGAGGGTTCATTCCCTAAAAACGAAAAGTCTGTCTATGAGTCGTTCCTCTGTAAACACGTGCAGTTTACAGACTGCCCAGCGATCCACAGGAAGCAAATCGCTATCCACGCTGGACACTTTTTCGGCTTGCACGCGATATGTTGGTATGGGTTTCGGCACTTTCCATTTAAAAAGTCTGCAAATGTAAGAAAATAAACATGAATGAGGCCAGAAATAACGCGAATTGTGTGTGTGTCTGTGTGTGTGTGTGTGTGTCTTCCATGCCTTTTTATTGCGGTAGTCATCATAATAAAATGGAAACGTAAACAGTACATAACTGAGATATGCTTGCCTGCCACGCACGATATATTTTCTCTTATACATGATTTACATTAAAATGAAAAAATTATAATTTTATTGCCTGGCAACAAAATTATTTTATTTTTAACAATTACCATTGTTTGAAAAAGTTTAAATGAATTTTCAAGTACTTTACTCTTGTTAAAACGTAAAAGGTTGCAGGTAAACTACCCCTTCCCCATAACCAATCTTCACCAAAATCAAAAGGCCTTGAGTTCCCTACAATTCAGTGAAGTATGCAAAACATTATTTGATTCTGTTTGAATATGCGGCAGTTATCGTTCGTCATATAAAATTACCCTTGATAAAAAACGTTGCAGGTAAACTACCCCTTTACCTTAACCGATCTTCACCAAAAACAACAGGTTTTGAGAACTCTGCAATTTAGGGCTGTATGCAAATAATCTTTTGATTCTGTTTGAATTTGCGGCTGTTATCGTTTGCCATAGAAAATACCCTTGTTAAAACATAAAACGTTGCAGGTAAACTACTCCTTTCCCTTAACCGATCTTCACCAAAAACAACAGGTCTTGAGAACTCCATAATTTAGAGTTGTATGCGAAACATTATTTGATTATGTTTGAATTTGCGGCTGTTATCGTTTGCCAAAAAAAAATTACCCTTGATAAAAAACAACTGTTGCAGGTAAACTACCCCTTTCCCTCAACCGATCTTCACCAAAAACAACAGGTCGTGAGCAATCTACAAATAAGGGCTGTATGCAAAAAATTATTTGATTCAGTTTGAATTTGCGGCTGTTATCGTTTGCCATAGAAAAAAAATCTACAGACACACAGATTGATAGACAGACAGACACACACACAGACACTTTTCGAAAAACGACTTTTTTCATGTTTTGAGTGTAGTACAATCAGAATCTGCAATAATCTCGAACACGATTTTTTTTGCCATCACCATACTTCCATTTACTTAAGGAATATGGAAGTAAAAGTCGTTTTTCGAAAAGTGTCTGTGTCCGTCTGTATATTTTTTACTTCCATGTTCCTTAAGGAAATGGAAGTATGGTGATGGCAAAAAAAATCGTTTTCGAGATTATTGCAGATTCTGATTGTACTACACTCAAAACATGAAAAAAAGTCGTTTTTCGAAAAGTATCTGTGTGTGTGTCTGTGTCTGTGTGTCTATCTGTCTGTAGATTTGTTTTCTATGGCAAACGATAACAGCCGCAAATTCAAACAGAATCAAATAATTTTTTGCATACAGCTCTGATTTGTAGAGTAATCATGACCTATTGTTTTTGGTGAAGATCGGTTGAGGGAAAGGGGTAGTTTACCTGCAACGGTTTTTTTTAACAAGGGTAATTTTGTTTGTTTGGCAAACGATAACAGCCGCAAATTCAAACAGAATCAAATAATGTTTCGCATACAGCCCTGAATTGTAGAGTTCTCAAGATCTTTTGATTTTGGTAAAGGTCAGTTAAGGGAAAGGGGTAGTTTACCGGCAACGTTTTATGTTTTAACAAGGGTATTTTCTATGGCAAACGATAACAGCCGCAAATTCAAACATAATCAAATAATGTTTTGCATACTGCCCTGAATTGTAGAATTCTCAAGACCTTTTGTATTTGGTGAAGATCGGTTAAGGTAAAGGGGTAGTTTACCGGCAACGTTTTATGTTTTAAAAGGGTATTTTCTATGGCAAACGATAAGAGCCGCAAATTCAAACAGAATCAAATAAGTTTTTGCATACAGCCCTGATTTCTTGAGTACTAAAGACCTATTGTTATTGGTGAAGATCGTTTAAGGGAAAGGGGTAGTTTACCTGCCACGTTTTACTTCCATGTTCCTTAAGGAAATGGAAGTGTGGTGATGGCAAAAAAAAATCGTGTTCGAGATTATTGCAGATTCTGATTGTACTACACTCAAAACATGAAAAAAAGTCGTTTTTCGAAAAGTGTCTGTGTGTGTGACTGTGTGTCTGTGTGTCTATGTGTCTATGTGTCTGTCTGTCTGTAGATTTTTTTCTATGGCAAACGATAACAAACGCAAATTCAAACAGAATCAAATAATTTTTTGCATACAGCCCTGACTTATAGAGTACTCGCGACCTATTGTTTTTGGTGAATATCGGTTGAGGGAAAGGGGTAGTTTACCGCCAACGGTTTTTTTTTATCAAGGGTAATTTTGTTTGTTTGGCAAACGATAACAGCCGAAAATTCAAACAGAATCAAATGATGTTTTGCATACAGCCCTGTATTGTAGAGTTCTCAGTACCTATTGGTGTTGGTGAAGATCGGTTAAGGGAAAGGGGTAGTTTACCCGCCACGTTTTTTGTTTTACCAAGGGTATTTTTTATGGCAAACGATAACAGCCACAAATTCAAACAAAATCATATAATATTTTACATACAGCCCTGAATTGTAGAGTTCTCAAGACCTGTCGTTTTTGGTGAAGATAGGTTAAGGGAAAGGGGTAGTTTACCGGCAACGGTTTTTTATCAAGGGTAATTTTTACTTCCAAGTTTTCTATGGTAAACGATAACAGCCGCAAATTCAAACAGAATCAAATGATGTTTTGCATACAGCCCTGTATTGTAGAGTTCTCAATACCTATTGGTGTTGGTGAAGATCGGTTAAGGGAAAGGGGTAGTTTACCGGCAACGTTTTATGTTTTAAAAGGGTATTTTCTATGGCAAACGATAAGAGCCGCAAATTCAAACAGAATAAAATACGTTCTTGCATACAGCCCTGTTTTTTTGAATACTAAAGACCTATTGTTTTTGGTGAAGATCGGTTAAGGGAAAGGGGTAGTTTACCAGACACGTTTTTTGTTTTATCAAGGGTATTTTATATGGCAAACGATAACAGCCGCAAATTCAAACAGAATCAAATAATTGTTTGCATACAGGCCTGAATTGTAGAGTACCTAAGACCTGTCGTTTTTGGTGAAGATCGGTTAATGGAAAGGGGTAGTTTACCGGCAACGGTTTTTTATCAAGGGTAATTTTTTTCTATAGTAAACGATAACAGCCGCAAATTCAAACAGAATCTAATGTTGTTTTGCATACAGCCCTGTATTGTAGAGTTCTCAATACTTATTGGTTTTGGAGAAGATCGGTTAAGGGAAAGGGGTAGTTTACCAACAACATTTTATGTTTTAATAAGGGTAATTTTTTATATGACGAACGATAACTGCCGTAAATTCAAACAGAATCAACTAGGTTTTTGCATACCTTTTTGAACTAAAGAGAACTCAAGGTATGTTGATTTTGTTGAAGATCGGTTAAGGGAAGGGGTAGTTTATCAGCAACGTTTTATGTTTTAAAAAGGGTAATTTTTTTATGTCGAACGATAACTGCCGAAAATTCAATGAGAATCAAATAATTTTTTGCACCCCCTGAGTTGCAGAGAGCTCAAGGTCTATTGATTTTGGTGAAGATCGGTTAAGGGAAAGGGGTAGTTTAACTGCAACATTTTATGTTGTAACAAGAGAAATGTTTCCATGACGAACGATAACTGCCGCACATTCACAGAATCAAATATTTTTTTGCATGCTTCCCTGAATTGTAGAGGACGGAAGGTCTGTTGATTTTGGAGAAGATCGGTTAAGAGAAAGGGGTTGTTTACCAGAAACATTTTATGATTAATAAGAGTAAAGTACTTATTTTTTATAAATAAAGTATCCTGATAAGAAGCTCATAGTAATCCACTGTAGAAACGTAGATGAAATATCTATAAATGAAGAAGTTAGGTGAACGGGGTGTGGGTAATTTTCTATTATTAAAAATTATAGTTGAAGTTGGAGGTGAGAATTTTTTTATGTGTACTACGTTATCGGCAACAAAGAAGTAGTTTTTTGTTCAAATTGCTTCCCGGGATCTTTAGCCGTAGTCCAATGTTTTCTGCAAAACCAGACTTTTCGGCAGTGCCATCGACTGCCATCATCGGTGAAAATCGAGTGCGAAAACGTGAGGTGGTATACGTTAGTGACCACAGTACTGTGGTTAATGCTGAAGCAATAAGTAGAAATACGTAGTTTCTATGGAAATATTTCATTTCGAATATGATTTTAAATATATATCTTAGAACATGGAAGTCGTGTATGGTTCTCCATACCGATATTTTTGTTTTATCAAGGGTATTTTGTATGGCAAACGATAACAGCCGCAAATTCAAACAGAATCATATAATATTTTGCATACTGCCCTGAATTGTAGAGTTCTCAAGACCTGTAGTTTTTGGTGAAGATCGGTTAAGGGAAAGGGGTAGTTTACTTGCAACGGTTTTTTATCAAGGGTATTTTATATGGCAAACGATAACAGCCGCAAATTCAAACAGAATCACATAATATTTTGCATACAGCCCTGAAATGTAGAGTTCGCAAGACCTGTTGGTTTTGGTGAAGATCGGTTAAGGGAATAGGGTAGTTTACGAGCAACATTTTATGTTTTATCAAGGGTAATTTTTTTTTATAACGAACGATAACTGCCGTACATTAAAACAGAATCAACTACTCTTCTGCATACCTTTTTGAATTATACAGAACTCAAGGTCTGTTGATTTTGTTGAAGATCGGTTATGGGAAAGGGGTAGTTTACCTGCAACATTTTATTTTTTATCAAGGGTGTTTTCTATGGCAAACGATAAGAGCCGCAAATTCAAACAGAATCAAATAATTGTTTGCATACAGGCCTGAATTGTAGAGTTCTCAAGACCTGTCGTTTTTGGTGAAGATCGGTTAAGGGAAAGGGGTAGTTTACCTGCAACGGTGTTTTATCAAGGGTAATTTTTTTCTATGGTAAACGATAGCCGCAAATTCAAACAGAATCAAATGATGTTTTTGCATACAGCCCTGTATTGTAGAGTTCTCAATACCTATTGGTGTTGGTGAAGATCGGGAAAAGGGTAGTTTACCAACAACATTTTATGTTGTAACGAGAGAAATGTTTCCATGACGAACGATAACTGCCGCACATTCAAACTGAATCAAATATTTTTTTGCATGCATCCCTGAATTGTAGAGGACGGAAGGTCTATTGATTTTGGAGAAGATCGGTTAAGAGAAAGGGGTAGTTTACCTGAAACATTTAAAGATTTAACCAGAGTAAAGTACTTAATTTTTATAAAAAAATTATCCTGATAAGAAGCTCATAGTAATCCACTGTAGAAACGTAGATGAAATATCTATAAATGAAGAGGTTAGGTTTACCGGGTGGGGGTAATTTTCTATTATTAAAAATTATAGTTGAAGGTGGGGGGGAGAATTTTTTATATGTGTACTACGTTATCGGCAACAAAGAAGTAGTTTTTTGTTAAAATTCCTTCCCGGCTCTTTATCGGTAGTCCAATGTTTTCTGCAAAACCAGACTTTTCGGCAGTGCCATTGACTGCCATCATCGGTGAAAATCGAGTGCGAAAACGTGAGGTGGTATACGTTAGTGACCACAGTACTGTGGTTAATGCTGAAGCAATAAGTAGAAAGACGTAGTTTCTATGGAAATATTTCATTTCGAATATGATTTTAAATATAAATCTTAGAACATGGAAGTCATGTATGGTTCTCCATACCGATATTTTTCTATGGCAAACGATAACAGCCACAAATTCAAACAGAATCAAATTATTTTTTGCGTCGGTAAAAGTTGACCATCCCCACAAATCTCGCGATGCCTTTGGCATCCTTTGGTGGGGGAAAGTCCCTGATTCCCTGTGTTTGCTCAGGATCCACAGTGACACCTCTATGGGAAATCAGGTGGCCCAGAAAAGAAATTTGGGTCTGGGCGAACTTCACCTATTCAGGGTTGACAGTGAGGCCAGCACTCCTCAACCTGCACATCACCTCGTTCAGATGACCCAAATGCTCCTCATAACCCTTGCTGTACACCAGCAAGTCATCAAGATAATTAAAGATGTATTTAAACTTGACTTCGTGAAAGACGGTGTCAAGTAAACGGGTGAGAGTTTGGGCCCCTACCGCTAGACCCATGGGAACCCTAGTGTATTGATAGAGGTTCCACGGAACACAGAATGCCATGTAGGGCCTACTTTCCTTCGTCAACGGGATCTGGTGATATGCCGAGTTGAGGTCAATGATGGTAAAATACTACGCCTCACTGAACCAATCGAACGCGGAATGAAGGTCAGGAAGTGGGATCGAATCTACCTCAATCTTGGCGTTGAGTTTGCGGTAGTCGATCACCATACGATGTTTACCTCCAGGCTTGGGCACTAAGAACGCTGGACTGGCATAACTGGAACTGGAAGGTTCAATCACCCCCTGGTCTAATAATTCTTGAACCTTCTCCCTCAAGATGTTCATCTTTGGAGGGGCAAATTTATAAGGGTGGGAGCGCACCACCTTGGAGTCCGTTAGGCGGATCTTATACTCCAAGAGATGTGTGAGCCCAAGGGCCGGAGTTAACACAGTGGGGAACTGCTCACACAACTGATCTAATGCGGACCGCTGGGACTGGGAGAGGTGGTCTCTAGATGTGTCGGGGCACTCAACCTCTTGGATATCTTCCCTAGTCCCCTGATATCCAAGAAAAAGGGATTACAACTCCCCGATTAAATTTAAAATAACATTAGTGCTCTTTGATGTCAATGAGGACACCACTTTTACAGATGAAATCGGCACCAATAATGCACTCAACTCCCAGAGCAGGAGAAACCAGAAAGCTGATTTGTCGATGATTTGTTAACCGGTGCAGACACCATTTCTAATCTGACCAAGTTGAAATCTGACTTGGGTACGTTGTTGAGTCAATATGGCCTTACTCTGCATAAATGGGCATCAAATGAACCCAATGTGGTCGCAGATCATAATAATTTATCACTCCCATTAAACAAACAAGGCAATGTGCGTACGTTGGGCATTCTTTGGAATAACTCTGCAGATTCATTTTTGTTTGACATCAAGTCATTTCCAGTTGAGTCAAGCATCTCTAAGAGGAAAATCCTGTCAATTATCTCGGGTATCTACGACCCACTCGGACTCGTCGGTCCAATTGTTTTTCTTTATAAACAGTTTATGCAGCAACTGTGGCTGTGCAATCTTGGTTGGGATGAGCCATTTTCTGGGCAATCATATTTGCATTGGCGTTCATTATGCGATAAGTTATATCTAATTGGTAAAATTATTGTCCCACGCTCTATTCGCAGCAAGTCCAAGGCAAAGATAGTTGAATTACATGGGTTTGCGGATGCTTCTGAAAAGGGCTATGGATGTTGTGTTTACGTTAGAGTCATTTATCAAGATTCGTCGGCCTCTTGTCACCTTTTGTGTTCTAAATCTCGCGTGGCTCCACTACGACAGGTGTTATTACCCCGCATTGAACTCTGTGCTTGCTTGTTGTTATCGCGACTTTTATTCAAGGTCACCCCTGCTCTTCATTCTTTTATCAATAGCGTTCACCTGTACTCTGACTCCATGGTATCCCTTTACTGGATTCATGCCCAGTCTTCAAAGTGGAAGACCTACGTCGCTAATCGTGTTGCCGAGATTCAGCGTCTCACTGAAACCTACACATGGCATCATATCAATTCGCAACATAATCCTGCTGACATCATTTCTAGGGGATGTCACCCCGACGTTTTGCGCGATTGTTCGCTTTGGTGGCATGGTCCCGCTTGTCTGTCTCAATCTTCTGAGCCCAATCTTTTTTCACCTTTCTTGCCTTCTAATCTGTCGTCTCCTGAATGCTCTGCGGAGGAGAAACAAACCCCCAAACTCTCTCTAATTTCTACCCTATCTATTGATCTTTCAAAGGACTTTTCTTCATTGCACCGTCTGACTCGCGTATACGCTTATTGCTTTCGATTCATCAAAAATACTAGACCCCCTAGGGCTGAGAAAATCTCGGGTGTTCTTACCCCCGCCAAAATTCATTCTACTCTTAATTTCTTCATAAAACAATCCCAGTCCATCCACTTCGCTGCTGAGCTTAATTGCCTTCGTAATGGGTCTTCTGTCTCTATCAGGAGTAAGTTGTCTTCTCTGGACCCGTTTCTTGATGAGTTTGGCGTCATACGTGTCGGCGGACGCTTACAGCAGTCGCAGCTACCCTATGACAATAAGCATCCATCGGCTCACATCACTCGCCTTATAATCGAGTGCGAGCATATTCGTCTACTCCACGCTGGTGCTCAACTTGTCTATCATTCACTTCGTCAACGTTGGTGGATCATTAACGCCAAGATAGTCATTCGTTCCATCATTCGTAGATGCGTCAAGTGTCTCAGATTTAGCACCAAACATCAGGTGCAAAGGCTTGGTATTTTGCCATCTCCTAGGGTCACTCCTTCGCGGCCGTTTCTATTCTGCGCAGTTGATTATGGTGGTCCCTTCATGATTCGTCATGGCGGGCAGAGATCTAGGACTCTGTCAAAATCCTACGTGTTTTTGTTCATTTGCTTAGCCACCAGGGCCATTCATTTGGAATTGGTTTCCGACCTTACGGCCAACGCGTTTATAGCTGCCTTACGTCGTTTCATGGCCCGTAGGGGCATACCCAGCCAGATATATTCTGATAATGGCACGAACTTTCGGAAGGCCCGCAACGTTTTGCATGACCTTTACAATCTTTGGCATAGTAAGGATGCCACCTCATCAATCCATTCCTTTACTACCTCTCATGGTATTAAATGGTCATTTATTCCGCCCTCGTCACCTCATTTTGGTGGTCTTTGGGAGAGCGGCATAAAGAGTTTAAAGTATCATTTGCGCCGCGTGGTCGGCAAGTCCATACTCACTTTCGAGGAGTTTACTACGATTTTGTCTCAGGTAGAGGCCTGTCTAAACTCACGTCCATTATTTGCCGTTTCATCGGATGTAAACGATCCAGTGCCACTTACCCCTGGCCATTTTTTAATTTGCGCACCATTAACGGCAATACCTGATCCTGACTTATCTCACGTTCCCATCTCTCGTCTTGGACGTTGGCAACTTCTCCAGACGTTTGTCCAAGTCATTTGGAAATCTTGGTCTCGCGACTACTTACACCAATTACAACAACGTCACAAATGGAAATTCGCAAAGGAAAACGTTTCCATTGGTGACCTGGTTTTGCTGATCGAGGATAACTTGCCTCCATTAGCATGGAAATTTGGTGTAATTACCGCCACATTTCTCGGCCCAGACAACTTAATTAGAGTAGTTGACGTTCGTACGCCTACTGGCACCTATCGCAGACCAATTCTTAAGTTATGTTTGGTGCCTGCGAGAGACGAACAGTAAAAAAAGAGTTTATTTCCCTTTTTAAAATTAAATGTATGTACTTGTCAAACATGTGTTAAATCAAATGTTCTAAGAAGATTTTGTTAGTTATAAGCACCTTTGTGTTTAGCATAAGCTTTAATTTGTATATTTTTAATTCAAAAACTGTTTGTTTTACTCAAGCAAGTGTCAGTTTATTTAATATGCAAAGCTTCAATTATTTTTTGCATTTTCGTGTATACAACATTTGATTTGTGCGTCATGTTTTTGCTTAGTATTTGTTCTTATGTCATAATCTTGTTATATAATATTCACATGGTTTGCAGCTATACAAACTATGTATGCATCTTTCTTGCACATTTTTTGTTAATATGTGTGCCATTTTATTACTCTATGAATTTATATGTTACTCGCAATTGTTCAACACATGCATTACATTTTGTATAAACACATTTGCTGTACTTGTCACTTATGCTATTGTGCCTTGTATTCATGTATTTGTAATTATCCAAACCGATTTCTATTGTATTTATTATGTATAACTTTGTATCTATGTAAAACACATTGTTTTATCCGCATCTACTGTCTATAACCATGCGCCACGCACATATTTTTATATTTTGTATTTGTATTTTGCGATCACGTATTGCACAAGTATTATTCATGCTTTCAATAATTTATTGAGGTTGATATCTATTATTAAGAACACACATTGTGTTTTCGTATAATAAATTATTAAAATGTATTAAAAAATCTTTTGATTTTTTGCGGGCAGCTATGGACAGTAATGTGGTAATTTTCATATTTAAAGGTTGGCTAATCTGTACGCCGGCATCACGCTTATCGTGTACATACATGTCATTACACTTATGTACTTGCAATCATTCAACAATGTGTAATCTGTTTTCACATGTCAATTTATTGTGCATTCCTGCAACTGCCAGGTATAGCATGCACCATTTAATTATTATATTACAGCGTTATGCTAAATCTATGTTTTTACATGTATAATTTTGTAATAATTTTTGTCTATTCATTTTACACTCAATACTATTATGTATAAGTCAACTGGCCTTGACTGGTTTAAGCCATCCATCATGACTTGCATAAAATATTTGCAATTTGTATCGGGCCCATCATGTGATGAGTCACCGATTATTCATCATCAAACATTGTCTAACTATGTATTATTCATGTTTTATATTATCTTATATTGTATACATACAATATATATTAGAAATACATTGCTAATTCTTGCATTTATACTCATGTATAAATCAGTTTGCAAGCCAACTGTGGCCTGCTCAACTGTTATCATCATTTCTCAGGTTTTATCTCTGAACAGTTTAATGTTATAACTGTTATCTAACATTTCAATCTCAAGGTTCAATACAATTTATTGAGGTTGATATCTATTATTAAGAACACACATTGTGTTTTCGTATAATAAATTATTAAAATGTATTAAAAAATCTTTTAAATTTTTAAATTTTCATATTTAAAGGTTGGCTAATCTGTACGCCGGCATCACGCTTATCGCGATCAGGCTAAAACACAGTGCAACGTGCGTCGGCGAGCAGCGGACGTAATCGCGTCTCTGCTTCGTTCTGTCATTTTTTCATTTTTCTGTCGTCGAGACAATTTATGTAGGCCTTAGGCCCTACAGTACTCATTACTGTAGCTTGGAGTGCCGCGTACTCGCGCCTCAATTCATCATGTAACATTTCTTACCCGACGTGGTTTTCTCAAAATTCAAATGGCTTTCAGACGTAGCCAACCTTAATCTTCAAATTAAATTGTAATGAAACATTAATAAATGTATTAAAATACAGTCCACGCTCATCATTATTTTCAGCATCCTGGCAATTACATTTTAAAACATTAGTCTCCCTAACAACAATAGTCAATAAACTCCTACACAAAACAAACAACAGACAACGACAGAAAACAACAAATTCATAACACTAACATACGTCAATAACCACACTGAAAAAATAGCCCACAAATTTAAAAAAGCAGGATACAGAATTGCATACAAAACTACAAACAAAACAGAACACACTATCAAAACACATACACACACACAAAGAACAAAACAAATTTGATCTACCTGGTGTTTACAAACTAAATTGCTCAGATTGCAACAAATTCTACATAGGCCAGTCAGGTCGTTGCTTCAAACAGAAATACATTGAACACACAAAGGCACTACACACCAGTACCTAGTTTATTTACCACCTTTTTAAACGACCTCATATTGATGCAAACCACACATACACAAACACCAACAGTAACACGGATATTCTACACGTACACACAAAAAGCCGAAAACTAGATACTTTTGAACAACTAGAAATATACAAACACATAAAAACGACATCCTAAACGAACAGACACAATTCAAATCACACACATTATTGTAACACATCACACCCCACACACACAACATCGATCTTTCAAAAGACGGCACCGTCGCCAAGAACAAGACGGACAGCGCTCCCAGTTGTAGCCTCTGACAAAGCTTATAATAAGCGAAAACTGGTTCAGGCTATAAGGTAAAAATTTTACATTTTTACCAATAAAAAACGTTGTGTTCCGAATTGGTAGTGTTATAATTAGTTAATCAACGGACACGTCATGGACAACTAAATCCAATAATATACTCGCACAACATTTTTATTGCTATTTGAAGTACATAGTTACCATCATTGTTGAAGCACTTTTCATAGCAGACCACCAGGCGTTCTATATCTTTGTCGTAGAAATTTCCCGCCTGTGATTTGAACCACGTATTAACAGCTTGTTTGATATTGTCTCGTTACGAAACCACTGGCCACCAAAGAAGAATTTCTGATAGTTGAAAAGGTGATATTCGGTGTGTGCGAAGTTTGGATTGTAAAGGCGGATGATCAGATTGTTCGCAGTCGAAGACTGTAAAGGGGGAGGGAACGTGCGTTGCAGCGGCAGTGTGTGGGCGGGAATTGCCATGAATCAACACAACGACTCGAGTAAGCATCCTACGTCGCTTACTCAGAATCACACTACGCAACTTCATACGCTTTTTCGAATTCGAATAGACATTCGAGTTGATTATGGAGCCTTGTGAGAAGACGTCCCTAAGCAAAACCCCTTTCATATCTCAAATGAGTGTGCACATGACTTTCCGAGAGGAAACCGTTGACTTGATTTGTTTTCCGGGCGATGATGTGCGTCTCCATGCCATGGATTTGATTCAGAGGTAGCGTGTGATACCCATGTCTCGTCTACGGTGACTACACGGCTCAAGAAGTCATCCCCTTGCTGACTGAATCGTGTCAAAAAAAAGACACTGTCCCACGGTTTTTTTTTGTGTCTGGATTCCTGGAATCCAGAGTGCACATAACTTCCGGTAGTTTAGTTTTTCAGACATAATTTCATGAAGAACTGAACGCGAAATTTTCGTAAAACGCCGCAAGAGTGATGTCGTGACTCGTCTATTCTCTGTAATCTTCTCTTCAACGGCCCGCATCATGTATATTCATTTCACGGCCGCCCTCTCTGTTCACTGTCGTGAACATTTTTGCGTCCTTTGTTAAAAAGGGATACCCATCTCTATACCCCCAAATCACTCATTGCTTCTTCTCCATAAACATCGCAAATTTGACGGTGAATTACAGCTAATTCAATGCCTTTTGCATTCAAGAAACGCATCGCACACTTACTTTAAAACGCGGCGGGCGTCGCGGTTATCTTCAACATTATAAACACGTCCAGCAAAGCTTACTAAGTGATGGTGTTGTCTTATTTTTTTACTTATTTACAAATGGTGTTGTCTTGAGTTAATAATTCGCCGCGCATGCGCAACAGCGTGACGGTATCGATACCGCGGGAATATATACAAACGCAACTTATTTTCTGGATATCACTCGTATATAACCTATGATGCAAGTTGTCTAAACTTGAATGTCTTTCAGGTCGTCTCAGATGAATTTATGTTACAGCCACACTGTAATTTGAAATTAATACCAATAATTTATTGGATTTTATTGAAACATTATTGCTATTTACGGAAGTCAAGTTAGAAGATAAGCTCAGTTAACACTGTTCATTTATAGTGTTACGATAGCACAGAACAATCTACGTGTTTGTCGAATGTGCCAGAAGAATCTCGATGTAACGCGTGTGGCGTACGTGCTTGTCGACGCATTTTCGAGAGGTTTCTCAAAGGCACCAGCCGCGCCGACTGTGTCAAGGCCGCAGTTAATTACGTAGTTCACAAGAGCGCTAAGATGCAATTAGGAACATTCTGATCTGTGAGCGCAGGTAGGCAGGTATAAATACATGGGGGTAGCGGCCTTAAGTTTCAGTATAGTGGCGATATATTTACAGAGCGATTCAAGAGTTATTATCGGGCGAGATTACTGTGTAAGTTCAAATGGTTATTAGTAAAGTGTTGAGTTTTATAATCGGGCGGTATAATTGTAATACAATTGTGTTTAATATTAGTGACATTTTATTGCGCGTGAACAATTTTTATTTGATTTGTTGTAGTAGACTGTGTTGTTAATTACGAACTGTTTTACTGTAAAAATTTAAGCTGGTGATTAGTAACTTAATTGGTGTCTTGTACTTATTTTGTTTCCACTGTACCTACGACGATCAAGTAGATCGTCGTAACAGTGGTGTTAGAAGTGGGATAGAACGGTTAACAGTGGAAACAGTGGACACTTTGTACAAGACGAGTGTAATTCATAATTATTCAGAAAACAATGGATGCCAGTCAGATGATGGAAAATTTCCAGGCGCTGCTGTTGCAGACGCCGACAGGAGGCGGAAGAAGCAGAAAAACGACAGGATGAAAAACGCAGGCAGGAAAGAGAAGAGACAGAGGAACGACGACGACAGGAGGCAGAGGAACGAAAGCGTGAAACAGAAGACATCAAAGCATTGATACAGGAGCAGAAACAGATTCAAGAACATAGTACTGCAGAATTGGGTCTCCTACGAGGTAAGCTTAACAAACAAGTTACTAAAATATCAGAGGTACAAGAATCAATGACATTAAAAATAGCTGAAGTAGAAAAATCTGTCTCGAGTGTTGAAGAATCGATGTCTAATAAAATAGCTGAAGTAGAAAAATCAGTCACGAGTGTGGAAAAAGCTATGTCAACAAAAATAGAAGACTGGATTACAAATATAAAAGAGCAGATTGAAAATGAAGTCGAGCAGTGCCTGAAGTTACAACCAAAACAACTTGGTGAACAGACTGTACCAATGATAAAGACAGAAAAAGACGCAGAAAATAAGTTAATAGAGAAAGTCACTTTGCCTGCAGTAGGGACAGTTCATGTCAAAGCTCCAACCTTTGACGGAAGCAGTCACAGGGCAACTTGTACCTCCGCCAATTTGAAGCTACTGCATGCGCAAATAATTGGACAGAGAAAGACAAGGCTCTTTCACTCGTTCTTGTATTAAAAGGACCTGCGGCAGAGTTACTACAGAAAGTGCCACCTGTCAGCCAAAACACCTATGCCGAATTGATAAAAGCTCTGGAATTACGGTATGGTGATAAACATTTGCGAGATGTGTACTGCACCCAGTTGAGAGCAAGGCGACAGCATTCCGGGGAGAGCCTTCAAGAGTTTGAAGCAAGTATCGATAGATATAGACTGGGCTATCCTGAAGCGCCAGAAGATTTTCGAACGAGTTTTTTGCGATGCAGACATTTACTGCCGGTGTCTGAGATAACGAACTACAGCAAGTGTTACAAATGGCAAGACACCAGAACAGTGCGGACGCCCTGGTACATGCTTTGCAATTTGAGGCCGCAAAATCAGCGTCTGGTTGGACAAGTCATAAAGTGCGCGCGCTAAAAGATCGCGACGGCACAGACGATGAGGAAGAAGAACAAGAACAGAGACTCGACGGTCGGCGCCACAGAATAAAATAAGAAAGGATGGAAGACCGAAGTGTTATAAATGTGGGAAACCTGGACATCTACAACGAGATTGTCGGGTTAGAATTCAGCAGCAGGGAAAGTGTGCTGACTAACTGGACGAACGAAGCCCATAGAGAATACGCAATTTCTACATTTCAGAAAACCAGCGGGAGCTTGGTAGTTACCGGATTTGTTCAAAAAAGGCCAACCTCGATTACAGTTGACACAGGCGCAACAGTTTCTATTGTGCGCCCCGACGTGGTGAAAGATCTCAAACCAATCTGGTGCTCTTGCAGCTTGCGAACAGCTACTGGACGGCCTGTAAAAGTGTATGGAAAAGTGGAGATACACCTACGCCTCGGTCGACTTTAGTTTAATCATCAAGTATTTGTTGCAGACATTGTGAGTGTACCAATTCTTGGTGTGGACGTTATGAACGCATACGGATTTATAGTCGACTTCAAAAACAATGTCTTGAGAATCGGAGGCGAAGAGGTAATGCTATCAACAATGACGACAGCAGAAACATTGATGGACGTCGTAAACCAAGTGGCTGTAACTGTTCCGCCAAACTCCGAAAAGATCATCATGGTTAGAACTGCGGTAGATACTAGGGGCAACCAGTGTTCTATATTCGAACGCCAGGTAGTCAGTACACCGGGCATACTAATTGCCAGTAGTTTAGTAAAACCTGACGAAACCGGAAATGTACCTATTAGAGTGGCGAATATTTTGGATCAAGCTATCACTTTACAAAGCAATACGCTCCTAGGCAAATTGACTCCTGTGGCCTGGGTAGCCGGAATAACGCAACGAAGATCCAGTGCTTCGGATAATTCCAAATTACCAGAGGAACTGCAAGAATTATTGAACAGAACTTCTAACCACCTCTCAAGTGGTGAGGTAAAAGAAGTCAGATAGTTTTTACACGAATTCAAAGATTGTTTTGCAGTTCGGGGACAGTCACTGGGAAGAACCTCTCTTGTGCAACATCGCATCAATACCGGGGACACAACATCGATACGCCAACCTCCTCGAAGGCCTCCATTATCTAAACAAGAGGAAATGTCTCGGTTAGTACAGGACATGTTGACAGAGGGAGTAATCGAACCTTCGTCAAGTGCTTGGTCTTCTCCTGTAGTCCTGGTAGCGAAAAAGGATGGTGGATAGGGTTTCTGCGTAGACTACAGGAGGTTAAATCACGTTGCAAAGAAAGACTGCTATCCATTACCTCTCGTTGACGATACGCTCGACACGTTGTCCGGAGCACAGTGGTTTTCGACATTGGACCTGAAGAGTGGATATTGGCAAGTGGGTCTTCATCAAGAAGACAAGGAAAAGACCGCTTTCTCGACCCCAAGTGGCTTATTCCAATTTAACGTCATGCCATTTGGACTCTGTAATGCACCGGCAACATTTGAGAGATTGATGGACCTGGTACTCCGAGGCCTGACGTGGAAAACTTGCCTTGTTTACTTAGACGATATCATAGTGATCGGGAAGACTTTCGAAGACCATTTGGAAAACCTTAAGGAAGTTCTAACTAGAATTCACGGTGCACAACTGAAGCTGAGCCCGAAGAAGTGTTCTCTATTCCAGAAGGAAGTACAGTATCTGGGCCATCTGGTTTCGGCAGCGGGTGTTAGCATGGATCCTAATAAAGTAGACACCGTAAGAGACTGGCCAGTTCCGAAGAGTAAACACGAAGTTCGGAGTTTCCTGGGGTTATGCTCATATTACCGACGTTTTGTGAATGGCTTCCCTACTATTGCTAAACCACTACATGAGCTAACGGAAAATAAACGAAACTTCCAGTGGTCGAGAGAGTGTGACCAAGCATTTAGGACTTTGAAAATTGCATTATGTTCGCAGCCAATTCTCGCTTTTCCAGCTTCCGAAGGGAAGTACATCGTAGACACAGACGCAAGCAATACTGGTCTAGGAGCAGTTTTGTCTCAAGTTCAAAACGGTGAAGAACGAGTAATAGCATAGTACAGCAAGACGCTTTCTAAGCCAGAAAGAAATTATTGTGTTACAAGGCGAAAGTTGTTGGCAATTGTCAGAGCTTTGGAGCACTTCCATAAATACCTCTATGGAAGAGAGTTTTCAATACGTACCGACCATGCCGCGCTTGCATGTCTCTTAAGATTTAAAAATCCGGAAGGACAGTTGGCAAGGTAGCTCGAACGTCTGAAAGAATACAACTTCAAGGTACAACATCGGCGGGGGCGCCTGCATGGTAATGCAGATGGCTTATCACGAAGACCGTGCCCGGAAGACTGCCGACATTGCCACAAAAAGGAAGAACAAAACTCAAGCGAACATGTTCAAGCCATCATGGTAGATTTCCTGGTAGACGGCTGGACAACACAAGACTGTCGACAAGAACAGATGACTGATGAAGACACCGGACCGATCTTGACAGCAAAAGAGGAAGATCGCCGCCCGGATTGGCAAGATTTCTGCCATGGTTCCGAAGTGCTGAAGGGCTACTGGGCACAATGGAATCTCTCACCTTAGAAAACAGATTGGTGAAAAGGGCTTGGGAAAGTGCAGATGGACGAGGCGTGGTCATGCAGTTGATAGTTCCCCGAAGTAAAGTGCAGTCTGTTTTGAAGGAGATGCATGATGGAACATCTGGAGGCCATCTTGGCGTTAACAAAACCCTTGACAAAATACGGAAGCGATTCTATTGGCTTCATCTTCGCCACGACGTAGAGGATGGGTTCGGACGTGTGAAATATGTGCTGCAAGCAAGGGCCCACAAACCAGAAGCAGGGGAAAAATGAGACAGTATAACGTTGGACTGCCTTTCGAGAGAATTGCCATAGACATTGCTGGACCATTCCCAGTTACTGACGATGGAAACCGGTACATCATGGTT
Organism: Magicicada septendecula; assembly: GCA_034769895.1. Taxonomy (NCBI): domain Eukaryota; kingdom Metazoa; phylum Arthropoda; class Insecta; order Hemiptera; family Cicadidae; genus Magicicada; species Magicicada septendecula. The sequence continues at coordinate 122,068,429 of CM068371.1, forward strand.
GTAGGTGACTACTTTACTAAGTGGGTGGAAGCCTACGCAATTCCAAATCAGGAGGTTACCACTGTGGCAAAGGAGTTACTTCTGTTGCTGTTATGGAGCCCCTATGGAAATCCATACGGATCAAGGGGGAAATTTCGAATCAGGAGTGTTTAAAGAATTATACCGTCTACTCGGAATTCGAAAGACCAGGACAAGGCCTCTGCATCCTCAGTCGGACGGGATGGTTGAGAAATTCAATATGACACTTGAGCAGCATCTTTCGAAGTTTGTTGACGAGAACTAAACAGACTGGGACCAACGTATACCACTATTCCTCATGGCGTATAGATCATCAGTACACGACACGACATCATGGCTCCAGCAAAATTGGTGTTTGGGCGGGAGATTCGTCTTCCTGGGGACTTAATGTTCGGATCACCTGAGACTCAGTCCCAAGAGCCGCAGAACTATTCCTCGCAATTAGAAAACCAACTGCGAGAAATGAATCGCTTGGTAAGAGGACGGCTGAAGATTGCCAGTGATAAAATGAAAACTCGGTATGACATTCGCAGCAACAGTATGGGTTTCCAAGAAGGAGATCAGGTCTGGTTGTTCAAACCAAAGCGCCGTCGTGGTCGCTCACCTAAGTTGCAAACTAACTAGGAAGGATCCTACACTGTGAAAAAAAGAATCAACGATGTTGTTTATCGGATTGAACAGGAAGGACAGCGAAAGTTCAAGGTCGTCCACCTAGATCGCCTGGCTAAGTATTACTTTAGAGACGGTTTGCCAGTTCGGGACGAACAGGCTTAAGGAGGGGAGTGTTACGACATCACAGAACAATCTACGTGTTTGTCGAATGTGCCAGAAGAATCTCGATGTAACGCGTGTGGCATACGTGCTTGTCGACGCATTTTCGAGAAGTTTCTCGAAGGCGCCAGCCGCGCGGACTGTGTCAAGGCCGCAGTTAATTACGTAGTTCACACGAACGCTAAGGCGCAATTAGGAACATTCTGGTCTGTGAGCGCAGGTAGGCAGGTATAAATACATGGCGGCAGCGGCCTTAAGTTTCAGTATAGTGACGATATATTTACAGAGTGGTTCGAGAGTTATTATCGGGCGAGATTACTGTGTAAGTTTAAGTGGTTATTAGTGAAGTGTTGCGTTTTATAATCGGGCGGTATAATTGTAATACAATTGTGTTTAATATTAGTGATATTTTATTGCGTGTGAACAATTTTTATTTGATTTGTTGTTGTAGACTGTGTTGTTAATTACGAACTGTTTTACTGTAAAAATTAAAGCTGGTCATTAGTGACTTTATTGGTGTCTTGTACTTATTTTGTTTCCACTGTACCTACGACGATCTACTTGATCATCGTAACAATATATTAAGGGCTGAAATATTTTTTTGAAAAATGGTTACTAAAATGGTTGCATAAAAGAACCATTAGAAAGAACCATAAAAGAACAATTAGAAGTAGAGACAGATACTCCTGCTATACATTTGTTTATCAGGTAGGCCCTGATTTGCAACACATTTATTGCAAATCAACTAGATTTTACTAAAATTATAATTAATAAGTGATCTGAAAGTTTTAAAAATTCAGGTACAGTAGAGCCCCGCAAACTCAACCTAATGTGGACTGAGAGGCTGACGAGTTACCGAAAATGTCGAGTTTTACGGAATAAGGGGTGTGTTATTCACAACTCACAATATTTTACTGGATATTACTCTAATGAAAGTTCTAGCACAATACAGGACACAGAAAAGTACAACATACCATAAAATCATTGTTAAAAATTTAAAAAATCTGACATACAAAACTGAAGAAATGACTAGTTCTTTTTAGATAAAAATCTCGTGATACTAGACTGTCTCTCAAACTCATTTCGTCTTCATGCGGCTTCATCACGTAAGCGACGAAGAAACAAAATCTTCGTAGCAGATGCAGCCTGCTCCTCCAAGTAACGGAGCTTTCCTTCAGCGGCCTTTAGTCCTTCAATGTGAGGTATCTTTTTAACTTTTCCGTTGTCTTCCATCTCTTCGTCTTCAGATTCATCTTCATTTTTATCCTCGTTCTCTTTCACTAGTGCAACTATTTCACCATCTTCTAAAAGTTCACAGTTTTCATCCTCCCCATCCATTCTCCTACATCACCATCAGTAACTTATTCGCAGCCTGGAATTTTCTTCAATAAGTCCACTATTTCACAATTTTCTGTCTTTTCTTTGCTTTCTTGAAACTCGTTTTCTGAATGGTCCAGCAACTTTCTCCAGGAACAAACGAGGCTTATATGCTCGATTTCATTCCAAGATTCAGATATCCACCCCACTACGTCCAACATGTCTGTTTTCTTTAGTTTATCGATCATGTCACACCCGTCCCCCATGGCTAAGACAAGAGATGAAAGAAGTTTACGTCTGTATCTCTTCTTCAATGCTTCCAAAATGCCCTGGTCCATTGGTTGACATACCGAAGTCACGTTAGGAGGGAGAAACATGGCTCTTATATCATCGTCTCATAACTGTTCCGCATCAGGATGGGATGAGGCATTGTCGAGAACGAGAAGTTCTTTCCTTGGCAGATTTCTCAATTTTAGAAACGTTTCTACCGAGGGAACAAACTACTGATAAAACCAGTTGTTCAGACCTAAAGTGTCTTCAAACCATGATTCCGCCTGTGACGTCGGCTGCATATCGCGTTATCGCCCGACGAGCTAAGGTCGGTCCGCGCCCCCCTCCAATCTATCAGTCAGCTCACGGAGCTACAAGAGGCAAGAGCCTGTTCCGCGCGTGTGTTACGCAAATTTACTTTACGGCCGTCAGTATGTTAACGATTTAATCAATTCAATTTCAATTAGCCTAAATTAATAGATATGCAGTCGTACGGGCGCGCGCGGATTCGCAGAATCGCATAAGCATAATTTAATCTGTTCTTTATAATAAACCGTTTTATACAGTCCACTTTTATCGTTTTATATTTTATTAAACCCAGCCTATGGTTTAAAGTGTGAACAGCCGTTAACCCCAAGCTACGCAAGGGGACAGCAGGTTCAACCGCAACACCAGTCCTTAAAAATGGCTTCATTTATCAACGCATTAGATTGATTCCTGTACCAAACAGGCAGATCATAGTAGGTGTCAGTCCCATTAGTGCACTTTTTACGTTTTTAAACGCCCGGGGATTTTTTGATTTGCTTATGAGCGCTAGTTTGAGCTTATGGCTGCCTGTTGCATTGCTGCATGCCAAGATTGTAACTCTCTCCTTACTTATTTTATAGCCTGGGGCCGATTTTTCTCCCCTGGATGCAAGCGTTTTCGAAGGCAGCATTCGAAAATTCAGACCAGACTCATCACAGTTGTAAATTTGATCCCCAGATAGACCCTCCTTTTCAATTAGTCTGTGGAAATTTTTCTTGAATTTATAACATTTTCCAAGTCAGCAGATAGTTTTTCGCCACAAACGTTTACCTGTCTGATGCCGTATCGCTTCTTCCACCTGTTGAGCCACCCAACACTAGCAGTAAATCCAGCCCCTCCTTCTTGAAATTCCTCATAGAATTTAAGGGCTTTCTTTTGCAAAATGGGTCCTGAAATGGGTGTTCCTTTTTCCCTTTGCTGCCTAAACCAAAAATAAAGCGCCTCACTCTCTTTCTCGTATTCGCCACCTTTCATACTTTTCCTTTCCTTTAAACTATCAGTAGTGTACATGCTCTTTTCACACACCAAGACTCGATTTCGGACCTCTTCTTCTTCCATCCTATTATAGTAGTTCGTCCAACACCTAAATCCATGGCAATTTTATTAACACTTTCCCCTTTGTCCAGTCTCTTTAAGGCATCCAATTTCATTTCCATTGTCACGTTAATTTGTTTTCTTTTCTTCTCGTTCGACATTTTCACTTGCGCAGACAACACAACACAACACTTGTAAGCCTATATGTAAACTGAGGAACTGTACCCAGAATGAACTGAAAGTTTAGATTACAATAGGGTACAGCCATAAACCTGCAGGCAAGCCTGCTAACGGCTAGCAACAATAGAAAGGAATGCGAGTGGTGATTGACAGTGGCTACCTGACTTTCTTCAGCCACTTTTTTACTGAGAGGGGGAATGTGGTAGATTGGCATTTCCACAAAAAAAAAAACAAAACCTGTCACCAACGTTAGACAGTTCCAAGAATTAGTGTCATAAAGAGAAAGGGACAAAAATTTCAAAAATTGAATACCGTAACAAATCTTTGAATAGAACAGGAAAAAATGCGGACATTCATACACATAAATATGTAGGTATTGTAATTACAATAATACAATAATTAAAATGTACCTATACTGTTTACACCACATAGGCGATGTTAGAAATTATTACAGTCTAGCTTTTAATAGACCACCACATTATTTCAAAGATAATGTTCTGCTTGACCATCAGAAATCATTTAGCGATTAAAAAAAAGTGTTGTCGAGTTATACGGAATGTCGAAATATCGGAAGGCGAGTTAGCGGGATTCTACAGGATGCTGATTTTACAAGTGCGAAACTACGTATTGTGCCAACTTAAATCACACTAGCTGTATTTAACCATGTTTTTGCAAAAATCAATATCTTATTATCTTGGATTTCGTTGTCCATGATGTGTCAGTTACTTAACTAAATATAATTATTTCACTACGACTCAGAACACAAAACTTTTTATGGGTAAAAACGTAAAAGTTTTACCTTATAACCTGAACCGGTTTTCACTTTTAAAATGATTAACTTAATGATCTTAAATAAATATTGGAAGGATGAAAGTAGTAACACTGCATCATTACATAGAAAATTGCTCACTTCCCAAGACCTTCAGAAATAGAGTTATTCAGATTTGTTATATGTAACCTTCTATAAACAGTTGCTGATCTAGTTTCTTGATCTAGTGAGTCATAATATGTTGATCTACTTTACTTTTCAAATTAACTTAATAAACTGATATTTTTCTAACATTTATATTACGGTACTTTAAAATACTATAGATTTTTTTACTTTTTTGCTGACTCCCTATTTCATTGCTAGAAAAGTATAACTACATGCAAGAGCTTAGTACTTATTACACTGTTTATTTAAAAATTGTATCTCACAGTTTCTGAATTGCATTGAATCCTTGCTTTTAGTATAAACTTTTTAAATGACATTCTTTTATGTTTCACCACTTTAACATAAAACATTATATAAAAGTCTATAATTGATCTTAAATTTGCAAATAAATAAGTAAAAATCCTACCACGAGGGCGTAATATGGGTCTAGTCTTGTTAGAAGGACTTTTTACAGAAAAAATGAGTTAGCTTGTGCCTGCCCTGCCTTCTTCACCAGAGGAAGACTAAGTGGAATGTACATTAAAATATACATTAGTTTCATAATGTTAAGTGGACACATTACAGTAGGCTGACAATGAGTACAGTTTTCAACAGGACATCACTATTTATTTTATATTTCATGGCTGTGCCATGGTTTTAGTAAATATTTTAGGTTTGTCCTATTTTTAATAGGAACAATAAGTTTATTTAAGTGTATTTATATTCAGAGAAATTAATGAGGATAAGATTTTTTTGAGGTACCAGTAGTTTAAAATTTCTATGAAACCAGTTTAAAATATGTTAGTAAGTGGAAGTGCAGTTTAGGAACTACTAAATAGGTACTACTAAGGAAGACAAGTAAATGAAATGAAATACAGAACAGTCTGACTGAGGAATTCAACACATTTACAGGAACAGAAGAAACTAATTGAGATCTAGACCTTCATAATTGCTTAATTGTGGGGCAGTTAACATAGGATTTATTCTTTGCCTTCTAGGAATTACAGCACCTGCTGAAAGAATATTTTTTGTTATGAACAATATGTGAAGTAAATTTTCTATTGTAGTGTATTTATTGTTCATAGCCTAAAGGTACCATACATATGATTTGCAATAAAGTTTTTATTACTCACTTCTCATTACTCATATTACTTACATGTTTAAGAATGTGAGTAATAAAAACTTTATTGCAAATCATATGTATGGTACCTTCAGGCTATGAACAATAAGTGTGTGTATATTATAAATACACCACATTATCATTAATATATGAAGGGGAAATCTATATTACTTATTAGTTCTAAAAAAAAATTGTATCTATGTTGAAGGAACAAAACTTCTCATAAGATTTACTTTATTAGAATAATACTCATGGTACAATCATAATGTAATTAAGGTGTCTACCTAAAGTTTCGTATGGGTTCCGTCACTGAAGAATTATGGCAAGTTTTTATTATTAGTGCATATAATAAAAAGCTTTTTTTCTCGTCATAATTTTTATGAATACAGAATATTATATAACCCACTTCCCATATTACCTCCCTAATGTCACAAATAAATATGATCAGTCTACTTTACAGACAACCTGTAGGATCAAGCCCCTAACCTCTTACAACAGAGACAAGAGGAATAATCACTAGGCTAAGGAGATTATCAACCAACAAATTTGTTGTGTAATTATTTAGAAGATAGAATTTATTTATGAGAAAAAGGGTTCATATGCTTTCATGGACTGTAATCTTGAAATAGCCTATGTATTAAACAGAAATGAAGCACAGTTAGAATTGAGTTAGTAGAAAGTATCTACATAGAAACAAAAGTAGCAACCTGGAACATAAAACACTCATAATATGAAGACATCTAAAATTGTATACCTGTGTATAAAATTAGGACTGATGCTACAATAAGAGAGTTTCATATATGTACTCTGTCTAATGAAGTAATGAAAACAACAGTAGTTCCTACCTGTATAAAAATACTAGAGAGATTGGATAATATTCTAGTTCTATTAATGACCTACAGCTCTGAACCAATTAAAAAACTATGATGCGTATTAAAACCAGTAACAATATGAACTGTAAGTAGGAGGTAATGCAGGATAGAACATGGACATGATGCGACTATGATGACTATGATGGACATTTTACTATAAACAGAATAATTTTGTGTTATAATGAAATGAAAATGTTGATTTTTGTAACTTCCTTGTCTTTTATATTATGATATTTACAATGTAGTAGTATTTTGTATTTTGATATTTACAAAATATAATGTAGTTTTTCATTTTGTAGGTCAGTGAATCTTTGTATTCTATATTGAAGATAATATTTACTCACAACTAACATTATTTACATACACACACACACACACACATACACACACACACACACATTCACACACACACACACACAGCTTTTGTTTAGTGGGACAATTACATGGCTAGTACAACGCGTTGCCAGCCGCTAGTTGCGGCATTCACAGCCAGGAGGCGCCGGTTTGATCTCAGCGGTTACTCAATTTTGCCTCATGTCACTGAGTGCACGCTGTACTGAGCCTCCGCCAGGAATGAAACCCAGGACCACATGGAATCATGTGTGCTAGCTACTAGACCACCTGGAGGCCTATATATTATATTTTTTATTGTTTTTTACATTTCAACTTTACAATAATTAATTTCAAATTTATTTAATTATTTATTATAATAACTAGCCAATTTACCCAGCGTTGCTTGGGTTCATAATTTATTCATAGGCTCATAGGCACCTATTCTTGTTCTAACGTTATATTACTTCTATATTGTATAATATTCCTTATATTGTTACGTTTCCATTCTCACTGGAGGAATACTCTGTAGCGCACCTGTTTAAGAACATATCATAAACTTTATTCTTATATCTGGAGAAGAATTCTGTTGCGCGTGATGCTCCTGCTCGATTTCTAACTCTGGGAGAGGGCAAACAGCTAAATTAGTTTTCAATAAAATGTCTACAGTACTTGCACGCGCTGCGTATTTAACTGTCATTTTATAATTCATTGTGTTAATGTTGAAATAAGGTATTTGTTAAATTAGTGTATCCTAGACTTATTCTAACAATGTAATACCTCTATAAATTTCAGCTTATCAATTTTTAAATTCAAACTGAAGCAAGCGCATTTATATTGTCTGAACACTACGATCTGAATACATTTGTTATCACAACGTTGTTTTTTATACTCGCTTATAACTTACTTTGATATTAACTTATCCACTTTTAAATTCAAACTGAAACAACTCTGAATTCACGCATTATACAGTATGAACTTAGTAACCTTGGTTAAACTGTCGGATTTGGTGCACGATTTTTCCCCAAGCAAAAAGAGCAACAATAATATTAGAAATGTAAGGTTAACAGAATCGAGTTTATTTTGTTAGTTGCTGTGGCAACCAGAATGTTTTAACATGATAATGTTTTCAGGCTGGGGGTCGTTCCATAAAAATGTAACGCTTCCACACGTTCGATTCCACAGTTTTTTTTAAGACCCCAAAGGACCCCCCAAAGGATCGTATCGAAAAAACACCTATCCTATGTTGGTTCTCCCGCTGTGTAAAATATTTGTGCCAAGTTTGGTTGAAATCGGTCCAGTGGTTTAGGAGGAGATGTGGAACATACATACATACATAGATACATACATACATAGATACATACATACATAGTGTAACAAAACAGAACACTGTAAAAAATAATTATAATGATAATAGTGAAACCCTATCCAGGGATGGAACCCAAAACAATGCTCAATAACTAGTTAACAGAAAATATCAAATTTTGAAGATCAGTAAGGAACCAAATATGACTCAACAACATCAACCTTTGACTTAATTAATAGTATCAAGACCCAGCCAGACATTACCCAGTAGAATAGGGCAGTAAACAAACCAAATTAAAAAAAATAAAGAACCCTGGTAAATAACTTGCAATGAGTAACCTAAACAGACCCAATAAAGAGTACAACATTCAATAAAGTAAAATTGTATTAACTTTATTAAACCAAATTGTATTAAACCAAAGAGAGAAAAAGGGACACAACGCCTTACAGTGATAAAAGTGGTGATAAACACAGAAAAAGTGGCATAATAATAATAGTTACACAAACTGTAGTTAAATAGTGTACTATTCTTTATAAAGAAGTATTCAATTATTATGAACAGTAGTGATGAATGAATTATCACACAGACAATTGTTAAACAGTGTGCATAAATTAAAATTGTTAAACTAAGTAGTATTATTAAGAGTTTTGTTATATATTATAAGAGTTTTATGTTACCATCTAATTAATTTAAATTAATGTATCTCAAAGGGTCAAAGTATAACTATCATCAACCATTATAAATTGTTTCTTCAGATATCTGGAAAATTCACTAAATACTAAGATTTTACAGGACTAAACCAAGACATGTTTAGTACCAAATTATTTGTAATTTTGTGATTAATAACTATATAAACTTTGTATGAACCATTAGTATATAATGATAAAATAATAAGCTAAAGGCAAATTGTAAAATATAAAGTAATTAAGGGGTATTGGTCATATAACACTTGAACTGTGCATAAGGGGCCAATCAGAATTTAAGAAATTTTGGTCAGTTCGATGACAAAAAGAAGAACTTACACTTGATTGTTAACTATGGTTGAAGACAGTTGAATAGTGCTCACAGAATGATTATGTAACAAAATTATAAAACCCAGGAACCGATTTGGAAGAAAAAATTATAACCACAATAGAAGATACCGAAATTATGAACTAAATTCACATCATCAAAAAGAACAAACACCAGTAAGAAAAATCAAGCGATTAACAAGAAGACGCACAGTTAAATTCCACGTATAAGTGTAACGTATAGTACCATTATTCTAATTGACAAAATTATTAATCCAACACGGACAATCACTAGTCACCGCAATAACTCACACCACAATTAATCACTAGTGGACATTTCATAAAGTGAAACACATTATATAAGAATCAGTGAGTACAAGGAACACATTTATTTAAAATACATTGGTACAAAACTTCATGCATTATCAGAGACGGACGAAGGCAGCCATGATGGTGACGTCATTCTATGACCAGCATGCTCTGCCCATAGCGAGCTAAATATTGCCAGACATTTTTGTTGGTCTGAATACTTTTTGTAACTCTCACATTAGATTATAAGCATTAGAATTGTCTGTAATGTACTCTATATTGTTTGTTAATAATTAGTGGAACCTTTCGTAGCAGCCAAAAGAATTCCCACGTTATATGTTTAATCCATTTTTACTATTCAACCCTGAGATACATATCGATTATTACTAGCGTGTATATCGAATGCAAAATTCTATCAAGTTGAATTAAATTGCAAAGATTAAACGATAATATTAATAAATCATTTCCATGCGTTCTTATTTCTTGAAGGTAAGATATAATCAATATTTATTCTATACTTACGAAGATTAAGAAGACATCGAGGAGTCATTGGAACCATAGAAACTACAAAACCGAGATTAACCTCAAGGAATAGGGTTAAGACAAATATCGAAAGTGAATGTTGAGAATTGTTTGGAACAACTCGACCGCTACATTCAATTTAATTTCGAACAGATTAACTGGTGAATTAAAATAAGTCAATTTTAATTATTAAAGAAGGCAGAATAATTCAGTCATTAAAATTATATCTGAAATCACTTCACAAAACACGCAACATAAATAACAACTGAACAACTTATACACTTAGAGCAAAAGTTTTCATCAAAGAACCAACAACCTTTTATTACAAGTTAACAATAAAAATAAAACGGGCGAATTATTATCCAAGGTAAATTAAATTTATTAATACCCGATTACAAGAGGAGTTATAAATTGACGCATCCAACGTGTGGCAAAATAACACGGGAGAGAGAAAAGTAGAGTTATAAATTGGCGCTCCAACTAGTGAGGCTTACATTAGGGAAATAATAGGTGAAGAAATAAAAACAAGCAAATTAATTTCCTAATTTTTAGCTGGCGACTGCTATAGATTCTAAAAAACAATAAGAATACATAAAAGGGCGCCGTCACTGAGTCGGACGAAGGAGGCCGAGAAGGAAGTAACATCGATTGCGGATGTGGAAATGGTAGTAAGGGAGGAAGCTAGAGGAGACCCAAATTGGATGAAATTTATGGAACATATGAATGAAAGTTTAATAAAACAAATAAACGAAAAATTGGACAGAAATAAGGAAGAAACGAATGACAATTTATGAAGCAGAGGGAAGAATTCACTGAAAACTCAAAGAAACAAAATGAAATTTTGAGTCAAAACTTATAAAACAAATGGAGGAAAATTTTGATAAGATCAAGGAAGATAACCAACAAACAAATGAGAAAATAGACGGTATGAAGGAAGAGATTAACGAGAACTCAAGGGTACAAAACGAGATAATGAGTGAAAATTTAATAAGACAAATGGAGGAAAGTTTTGACAAGAATAAAGAAGAAACTAATGAAAATTTCAGGAAACAAAACGAAAACACTAATGAGAGTTTAAAACGGATAAATGAAAAAATTGACAGTATTAAGGAAAGTACTAATGAAACCTTAAGGCAAACTATAAGTGAAAATAATAACCAAATGAAGGAAGAGTTCCGACAAATAAATGAAGAGAATTTAAGAAGAATTAATGGTAGGATTGAACAGGTAAATGATACAATTAACCAGAAGATGGACAAAATCGATGAGGAAAGGAAGCAAGAAATAGCTGACACTAATGAGGGATTGAGAAAAGCTAACGAAACCATTACACAAAATAAAGTAATGGTAAATGCCAGAATAGACCGTGTCCAAGAAGATAATCGTATTCAAATAGAAGGAATACAGAAGGAACAAGAAAACTTAGTAAATTTACAGAAACAAACTGGAGAAAGGTGTGATAATATTAACACTACAGTGAATAATTTAACTGGTCAAGTCCGCCAAAACCAAGAAGAAATTTAATTAATTAGAACCAGACCAAATAATATCACTCATATTTCCACAAATGGAAACAGAGAAGGGATTAATTTTAAAAATTATCGTAGATTTAATGAGGATCTCAGACAAATGAAGGAAAATAAAACGGGTTTATACGATTTTCTTAAAAAGGACAGTGAGAAGACCACACAAGTATGCATAGAAGATAACAATAAAACCATAGAAACATTGAATAACAGCAGGGAACAGGTAAATCAGAAAATAAAAAAGAAGGAGGAGGAAATAGAAATTAAAGAAAACCCAAGTACATTGTTACATGAAAATAAAAATAACAAAAACAAAGAGAATATCCAAAACATGGAAATGAAGACTAAGAAAATGCATCAAAGAAAACTAATTGGAGATGAATTGGAGATGATGAAGAATGGAATACTTGAGATGTTGAATGTACCAATTACCGACCAGAATGAAATAATGAATTTTAAAAATAACAGAAGGAACTTAATAGAAACTTTAGAAAGAAATCACTACAAAACAGTGTGTAACAAAATAAGAAGGAGAAGACACTTAATAGACATGCATAATCCAATATCAATGATAGCATCTATGATAGATATACCATTGACCTATTTGTTGTATAAACAAAATAATGAAATGATTGAGATAGGACTAGAAACAAGTGAAAATTTTACGACAGAAACATTTAAATACAAGATAGTAGCAAGAAAGTGGACAAGAACAGAAATCATTCTGAAAACGACAGCAATCCGAACAACAGGGGTAACTCATGTAATCTTGGACCATGGGTTCAAGTGCTGATGAACACCGAGAAATGGGACTGATTTTAGGTAGACCGACCATGCAAACCAATGGAAAAGAAAAAAATAAATAAACTGCCAAATTCCAAAAAACTAAGTAAGATCAACTTACATCCATTATTTACAGGAATTAATTTTGAATTAAAATATTAAATCTTCAAAATTCAAAAAATTAAGTAAGAACAACTTACATCAATCATATGAATAAACTGATTTTGGAAAGGGAATATTAAAACATTTATGAAATGCAAAAGGAGGTAAATGCCACTTAAACAATATAATGTTAATAAAATAATTTGGATAAAAACAAGGGTGAAATAATAATTTTTGTGGAATGAAAAAAAAGGGGACTATAATCACCACGTTAATTTTAATAAACTTAATTATAAAAAGAATAATTGGAAGAATGACTGTCATAACATAAAAACAGTAGAACAATTTATTGGAAACAAGATGAAAAACAAACAAAAAATATGCTATTAATATTGGTAACCAGAAGCAGATTGTGCGAACAACAGAAGAAATAAAGAGAACTTAGACGGAAAATTAACACACCATACCTAGCGATAAATATATCAGAAGAGCTTTAAAACATAAGAAGAAAAAATGAGATAGAAAATATTAGCAAATCTGAGCAACCATGAAGTGAGGAATCCAAGGATGTTTTTTATTAGTCAAAAAATAGACTATTCTTTTCTAATTTTTATGTAATGACTGTCTGTAGATGAATTCCAGCAGTATTATATTTTGAGCAGAGATGATGTTCCTTTGATCTCAAAAAGTGCAGTATGGCCAGCTGAGTATTGTAGCCACATGTGCCGCTCTGGACTGCCCCAGCTCACGTGTTAGGGAATGTTAGGGAGTGAATATCCCATGGATAAAGCACTAGGTTAAGGAAAAAATAAATATAATAATAATAATATATCTCAGATTACAATAACTATCTAATAAGAATAAATTCAATGAAAAAAAAAACAATTTTAAAGCTCAGCTACAAGGAAGCCGGTATAGAAGTGGGTAGAATATTAAGAATTGTCACCACCAATAAAGGAAGTGACCCTAGTACTTATCAGCCACAGAAGATTTTCTAAACTTAGCGTATCATCCATCAATAAATTGCACTCCATACACAGCCATGTACGAAAAACAACCACCCAGAGAGATACAAGAATTAATCAAGTTTCCTGAGTCTCAAAAAGTTAAAATTTTATAACCAAGTGATAGAAAACATGAAAAACGTAGAAACAAATATCAGGTCAGGGGTAAAATAATTAAATATGAAGTAGGAGAGAAAGTGTTATTAAAGAACAGGGAATTGCCTAGCACTCTAGAAGGAATATCAAAGAAATTATTATTACTCTACGTAGGACCCTATACAGTAACAAAAAACCACAATAACAACACATACGAATTAACCAACCCTTTTTCAAAAAAGATCAAGGGCAATTATAATCAACAATCTATGAAGAAATATCACGAGGAACAAAAAGAAAATGTAACATAAGAAATTATGTCCTCACACCTAATGAAGTGTTCAGAAATAATTACTTCTGAAGGGGGGCAATTTGTAACGAAACAGAACACTGTAAAAAATAATTATAATGATAATAGTGAAACCCTATCCAGGGATGGAACCCAAAACAATGCTCAATAACTAGTTAACAGAAAATATCAAATTTTGAAGATCAGTAAGGAACCAAATATGACTCAACAACATCAACCTTTGACTTAATTAATAGTATCAAGACCCAGCCAGACATTACCCAGTAGAATAGGGCAGTAAACAAACCAAATTAAAAAAAATAAAGAACCCTGGTAAATAACTTGCAATGAGTAACCTAAACAGACCCAATAAAGAGTACAACATTCCATAAAGTAAAATTGTATTAACTTTATTAAACCAAATTGTATTAAACCAAAGAGAGAAAAAGGGACACAATGCCTTACAGTGATAAAAGTGGTGATAAACACAGAAAAAGTGGCATAATAATAATAGTTACACAAACTGTAGTTAAATAGTGTACTATTATTTATAAAGAAGTGTTCAATTATTATGAACAGTAGTGATGAATGAATTATCACACAGACAATTGTTAAACAGTGTGCATAAATTAAAATTGTTAAACTAAGTAGTATTATTAAGAGTTTTGTTATATATTATAAGAGTTTTATGTTACCATCTAATTAATTTAAATTAATGTATCTCAAAGGGTCAAAGTATAACTATCATCAACCATTATAAATTGTTTCTTCAGATATCTGGAAAATTCACTAAATACTAAGATTTTACAGGACTAAACCAAGACATGTTTAGTACCAAATTATTTGTAATTTTGTAATTAATAACTATATAAACATTGTATGAACCATTAGTATATAATGATAAAATAATAAGCTAAAGGCAAATTGTAAAATATAAAGTAATTAAGGGGTATTGGTCATATAACACTTGAACTGTGCATAAGGGGCCAATCAGAATTTAAGAAATTTTGGTCAGTTCGATGACAAAAAGAAGAACTTACACTTGATTGTTAACTATGGTTGAAGACAGTTGAATAGTGCTCACAGAATGATTATGTAACAAAATTATAAAACCCAGGAACCGATTTGGAAGAAAAAATTATAACCACAATAGAAGATACCGAAATTATGAACTAAATTCACATCATCAAAAAGAACAAACACCAGTAAGAAAAATCAAGCGATTAACAAGAAGACGCACAGTTAAATTCCACGTATAAGTGTAACGTATAGTACCATTATTCTAATTGACAAAATTATTAATCCAACACGGACAATCACTAGTCACCGCAATAACTCACACCACAATTAATCACTAGTGGACATTTCATAAAGTGAAACACATTATATAAGAATCAGTGAGTACAAGGAACACATTTATTTAAAATACATTGGTACAAAACTTCATGCATTATCAGAGACGGACGAAGGCAGCCATGATGGTGACGTCATTCTATGACCAGCATGCTCTGCCCATAGCGAGCTAAATATTGCCAGACATTTTTGTTGGTCTGAATACTTTTTGTAACTCTCACATTAGATTATAAGCATTAGAATTGTCTGTAATGTACTCTATATTGTTTGTTAATAATTAGTGGAACCTTTCGTAGCAGCCAAAAGAATTCCCACGTTATATGTTTAATCCATTTTTACTATTCAACCCTGAGATACATATCGATTATTACTAGCGTGTATATCGAATGCAAAATTCTATCAAGTTGAATTAAATTGCAAAGATTAAACGATAATATTAATAAATCATTTCCATGCGTTCTTATTTCTTGAAGGTAAGATATAATCAATATTTATTCTATACTTACGAAGATTAAGAAGACATCGAGGAGTCATTGGAACCATAGAAACTACAAAACCGAGATTAACCTCAAGGAATAGGGTTAAGACAAATATCGAAAGTGAATGTTGAGAATTGTTTGGAACAACTCGACCGCTACATTCAATTTAATTTCGAACAGATTAACTGGTGAATTAAAATAAGTCAATTTTAATTATTAAAGAAGGCAGAATAATTCAGTCATTAAAATTATATCTGAAATCACTTCACAAAACACGCAACATAAATAACAACTGAACAACTTATACACTTAGAGCAAAAGTTTTCATCAAAGAACCAACAACCTTTTATTACAAGTTAACAATAAAAATAAAACGGGCGAATTATTATCCAAGGTAAATTAAATTTATTAATACCCGATTACAAGAGGAGTTATAAATTGACGCATCCAACGTGTGGCAAAATAACACGGGAGAGAGAAAAGTAGAGTTATAAATTGGCGCTCCAACTAGTGAGGCTTACATTAGGGAAATAATAGGTGAAGAAATAAAAACAAGCAAATTAATTTCCTAATTTTTAGCTGGCGACTGCTATAGATTCTAAAAAACAATAAGAATACATAAAAGGGCGCCGTCACTGAGTCGGACGAAGGAGGCCGAGAAGGAAGTAACATCGATTGCGGATGTGGAAATGGTAGTAAGGGAGGAAGCTAGAGGAGACCCAAATTGGATGAAATTTATGGAACATATGAATGAAAGTTTAATAAAACAAATAAACGAAAAATTGGACAGAAATAAGGAAGAAACGAATGACAATTTATGAAGCAGAGGGAAGAATTCACTGAAAACTCAAAGAAACAAAATGAAATTTTGAGTCAAAACTTATAAAACAAATGGAGGAAAATTTTGATAAGATCAAGGAAGATAACCAACAAACAAATGAGAAAATAGACGGTATGAAGGAAGAGATTAACGAGAACTCAAGGGTACAAAACGAGATAATGAGTGAAAATTTAATAAGACAAATGGAGGAAAGTTTTGACAAGAATAAAGAAGAAACTAATGAAAATTTCAGGAAACAAAACGAAAACACTAATGAGAGTTTAAAACGGATAAATGAAAAAATTGACAGTATTAAGGAAAGTACTAATGAAACCTTAAGGCAAACTATAAGTGAAAATAATAACCAAATGAAGGAAGAGTTCCGACAAATAAATGAAGAGAATTTAAGAAGAATTAATGGTAGGATTGAACAGGTAAATGATACAATTAACCAGAAGATGGACAAAATCGATGAGGAAAGGAAGCAAGAAATAGCTGACACTAATGAGGGATTGAGAAAAGCTAACGAAACCATTACACAAAATAAAGTAATGGTAAATGCCAGAATAGACCGTGTCCAAGAAGATAATCGTATTCAAATAGAAGGAATACAGAAGGAACAAGAAAACTTAGTAAATTTACAGAAACAAACTGGAGAAAGGTGTGATAATATTAACACTACAGTGAATAATTTAACTGGTCAAGTCCGCCAAAACCAAGAAGAAATTTAATTAATTAGAACCAGACCAAATAATATCACTCATATTTCCACAAATGGAAACAGAGAAGGGATTAATTTTAAAAATTATCGTAGATTTAATGAGGATCTCAGACAAATGAAGGAAAATAAAACGGGTTTATACGATTTTCTTAAAAAGGACAGTGAGAAGACCACACAAGTATGCATAGAAGATAACAATAAAACCATAGAAACATTGAATAACAGCAGGGAACAGGTAAATCAGAAAATAAAAAAGAAGGAGGAGGAAATAGAAATTAAAGAAAACCCAAGTACATTGTTACATGAAAATAAAAATAACAAAAACAAAGAGAATATCCAAAACATGGAAATGAAGACTAAGAAAATGCATCAAAGCAAACTAATTGGAGATGAATTGGAGATGATGAAGAATGGAATACTTGAGATGTTGAATGTACCAATTACCGACCAGAATGGAATAATGAATTTTAAAAATAACAGAAGGAACTTAATAGAAACTTTAGAAAGAAATCACTACAAAACAGTGTGTAACAAAATAAGAAGGAGAAGACACTTAATAGACATGCATAATCCAATATCAATGATAGCATCTATGATAGATATACCATTGACCTATTTGTTGTATAAACAAAATAATGAAATGATTGAGATAGGACTAGAAACAAGTGAAAATTTTACGACAGAAACATTTAAATACAAGATAGTAGCAAGAAAGTGGACAAGAACAGAAATCATTCTGAAAATGACAGCAATCCGAACAACAGGGGTAACTCATGTAATCTTGGACCATGGGTTCAAGTGCTGATGAACACCGAGAAATGGGACTGATTTTAGGTAGACCGACCATGCAAACCAATGGAAAAGAAAAAAATAAATAAACTGCCAAATTCCAAAAAACTAAGTAAGATCAACTTACATCCATTATTTACAGGAATTAATTTTGAATTAAAATATTAAATCTTCAAAATTCAAAAAATTAAGTAAGAACAACTTACATCAATCATATGAATAAACTGATTTTGGAAAGGGAATATTAAAACATTTATGAAATGCAAAAGGAGGTAAATGCCACTTAAACAATATAATGTTAATAAAATAATTTGGATAAAAACAAGGGTGAAATAATAATTTTTGTGGAATGAAAAAAAGGGGACTATAATCACCACGTTAATTTTAATAAACTTAATTATAAAAAGAATAATTGGAAGAATGACTGTCATAACATAAAAACAGTAGAACAATTTATTGGAAACAAGATGAAAAACAAACAAAAAATATGCTATTAATATTGGTAACCAGAAGCAGATTGTGCGAACAACAGAAGAAATAAAGAGAACTTAGACGGAAAATTAACACACCATACCTAGCGATAAATATATCAGAAGAGCTTTAAAACATAAGAAGAAAAAATGAGATAGAAAATATTAGCAAATCTGAGCAACCATGAAGTGAGGAATCCAAGGATGTTTTTTATTAGTCAAAAAATAGACTATTCTTTTCTAATTTTTATGTAATGACTGTCTGTAGATGAATTCCAGCAGTATTATATCTTGAGCAGAGATGATGTTCCTCTGATCTCAAAAAGTGTAGTATGGCCAGCTGAGTATTGTAGCCACATGTGCCGCCAGCTCACGTGTTAGGGAATGTTAGGGAATGAATATCCCATGGATAAAGCACTAGGTTAAGGAAAAAATAAATATAATAATAATAAGATATCTCAGATTACAATAACTATCTAATAAGAATAAATTCAATGAAAAAAAATAATTTTAAAGCTCAGCTACAAGGAAGCCGGTATAGAAGTGGGTAGAATATTAAGAACATATTGTCACCACCAACAAAGGAAGTGACCCTAGTACTTAACAGCCACAGAAGATTTTCTAAACTTAGCGTATCATCCATCAATAAATTGCACTCCATACACAGCCATGTACGAAAAACAACCACCCAGAGAGATACAAGAATTAATCAAGTTTCCTGAGTCTCAAAAAGTTAAAATTTTATAACCAAGTGATAGAAAACATGAAAAACGTAGAAACAAATATCAGGTCAGGGGTAAAATAATTAAATATGAAGTAGGAGAGAAAGTGTTATTAAAGAACAGGGAATTGCCTAGCACTCTAGAAGGAATATCAAAGAAATTATTATTACTCTACGTAGGACCCTATACAGTAACAAAAAACCACAATAACAACACATACGAATTAACCAACCCTTTTTCAAAAAAGATCAAGGGCAATTATAATCAACAATCTATGAAGAAATATCACGAGGAACAAAAAGAAAATGTAACATAAGAAATTATGTCCTCACACCTAATGAAGTGTTCAGAAATAATTACTTCTGAAGGGGGGCAATTTGTAACGAAACAGAACACTGTAAAAAATAATTATAATGATAATAGTGAAACCCTATCCAGGGATGGAACCCAAAACAATGCTCAATAACTAGTTAACAGAAAATATCAAATTTTGAAGATCAGTAAGGAACCAAATATGACTCAACAACATCAACCTTTGACTTAATTAATACTATCAAGACCCAGCCAGACATTACCCAGTAGAATAGGGCAGTAAACAAACCAAATTAAAAAAAATAAAGAACCCTGGTAAATAACTTGCAATGAGTAACCTAAACAGACCCAATAAAGAGTACAACATTCAATAAAGTAAAATTGTATTAACTTTATTAAACCAAATTGTATTAAACCAAAGAGAGAAAAAGGGACACAACGCCTTACAGTGATAAAAGTGGTGATAAACACAGAAAAAGTGGCATAATAATAATAGTTACACAAACTGTAGTTAAATAGTGTACTATTATTTATAAAGAAGTGTTCAATTATTATGAACAGTAGTGATGAATGAATTATCACACAGACAATTGTTAAACAGTGTGCATAAATTAAAATTGTTAAACTAAGTAGTATTATTAAGAGTTTTGTTATATATTATAAGAGTTTTATGTTACCATCTAATTAATTTAAATTAATGTATCTCAAAGGGTCAAAGTATAACTATCATCAACCATTATAAATTGTTTCTTCAGATATCTGGAAAATTCACTAAATACTAAGATTTTACAGGACTAAACCAAGACATGTTTAGTACCAAATTATTTGTAATTTTGTAATTAATAACTATATAAACATTGTATGAACCATTAGTATATAATGATAAAATAATAAGCTAAAGGCAAATTGTAAAATATAAAGTAATTAAGGGGTGTTGGTCATATAACACTTGAACTGTGCATAAGGGGCCAATCAGAATTTAAGAAATTTTGGTCAGTTCGATGACAAAAAGAAGAACTTACACTTGATTGTTAACTATGGTTGAAGACAGTTGAATAGTGCTCACAGAATGATTATGTAACAAAATTATAAAACCCAGGAACCGATTTGGAAGAAAAAATTATAACCACAATAGAAGATACCGAAATTATGAACTAAATTCACATCATCAAAAAGAACAAACACCAGTAAGAAAAATCAAGCGATTAACAAGAAGACGCACAGTTAAATTCCACGTATAAGTGTAACGTATAGTACCATTATTCTAATTGACAAAATTATTAATCCAACACGGACAATCACTAGTCACCGCAATAACTCACACCACAATTAATCACTAGTGGACATTTCATAAAGTGAAACACATTATATAAGAATCAGTGAGTACAAGGAACACATTTATTTAAAATACATTGGTACAAAACTTCATGCATTATCAGAGACGGACGAAGGCAGCCATGATGGTGACGTCATTCTATGACCAGCATGCTCTGCCCATAGCGAGCTAAATATTGCCAGACATTTTTGTTGGTCTGAATACTTTTTGTAACTCTCACATTAGATTATAAGCATTAGAATTGTCTGTAATGTACTCTATATTGTTTGTTAATAATTAGTGGAACCTTTCGTAGCAGCCAAAAGAATTCCCACGTTATATGTTTAATCCATTTTTACTATTCAACCCTGAGATACATATCGATTATTACTAGCGTGTATATCGAATGCAAAATTCTATCAAGTTGAATTAAATTGCAAAGATTAAACGATAATATTAATAAATCATTTCCATGCGTTCTTATTTCTTGAAGGTAAGATATAATCAATATTTATTCTATACTTACGAAGATTAAGAAGACATCGAGGAGTCATTGGAACCATAGAAACTACAAAACCGAGATTAACCTCAAGGAATAGGGTTAAGACAAATATCGAAAGTGAATGTTGAGAATTGTTTGGAACAACTCGACCGCTACATTCAATTTAATTTCGAACAGATTAACTGGCGAATTAAAATAAGTCAATTTTAATTATTAAAGAAGGCAGAATAATTCAGTCATTAAAATTATATCTGAAATCACTTCTCAAAACACGCAACATAAATAACAACCGAGCAACTGATACAATTAGAGCAAAAGTTTTCATCAAAGAACCAACAACCTTTTATTACAAGTTAACAATAAAAATAAAACGGGCGAATTATTATCCAAGGTAAATTAAATTTATTAATACCCGATTACAAGAGTAGTTATAATAGATACAATGACTTTTATTTATATTAAGATAAGATATACTTCTGATGATCATAGTAAATATGACAAATGATAGTAAACTGCCGAAACATTGTAAAAAAACAATTAAAAAATATTCTTATTTAAAAATATAAGTATTATTATTTATTAGCAGTTTTAAGAACAAGAATAATGTGAGTGAATATGAGAGTATGAATACATACACACACGTGTATGTGTGTGTGTAGTAAATTAAAATTTTTATTTTTCACTATCACTAGATTGCTGAAGAGTAGCTTAACAGTTCAGGATTATTTCTAACCATTACAACTATAAAACCTGTAATAACAATATAAATGTATGAAAATCGTGTAAAGCAAAAGATAAAATGCTATCTCTTACTGTCTGGTGTCTCCAAAACACCAAGGTAAATACAATTCATATTGCTCCCATTATGTACCTGTTCGAGGCTAACAGTAGTGTGCTGTGAGACTGTTTATCAGTCAGTCTGCAGCATGAGTTGTGACAGGATAGACATACTGCTTGACACTGTACAATGCTTTCTTACCGGTTGTAAACTATGCTGTATTAAATTTTGCGTTCAAAAAATAAATAAGCTCACAAAGTTAAATAAACTTGAATAATAAGTCCAGTGAATATAGATGTCTGTGTGTGAAGTTAGAAGAAGTATATTATTTATATTGTACCATTAAACTGCAGCAAATTACTTGGCTAAAAAAAAGACAGTATAAGTATCTTTAGTGAAAATGTTGCCGGCAAAATTGAATATCTTCAATATCAGTAAGGGCCTCAGGAACATGATGTTTCTTGGCATAGTATTCATGTTCCTTTTCACAGCTTTCTTCACAATGTCTAATCTCGAGGTAAATGTTATGTTATGCTTCTAATTTGATTTCAAGCATTTTTATAAATTTTATTTTATATTTTATGTCAGCAGATATTTTATAAACTTCCTAATTAATTAGTAATTTGGGTGAACTAATGGTTTTCAACTTACTGTGGTATTATATAATTGAAAAACAAAGTTTGATTAGTAAATTTTTATTAAAAAATTAAATTGTTATGAGTATAACCTTCATATATGAATAAACACACACACCTGTTTTAATAATTATATACATTATTCTAGTTACTTAACATTAATAATAATTAATATATTTTTTAAACAAGAATAGATTTTTTTGTTATGTATTTTGCAGTGTTTTGACAGCTTACGTTACTGACATTTCTAGAATTATAAGTAAATAAATAAATAGTTAAATAAATTTTAAGTCAATTGTGCATATCAGCTGTTGTAAATATATATGATTTTACATGTTTAAAAATGGTGTATCCTGTATTATATGTAAATTTTATTATAACTGTGCATGATATTGTGCATTTTATTCAGAACTGAATAAGAGATACAATAGCCAGATATTTGCTAAGTGTGCGTGTGTATTTTTTTACTGACCACGGTGACACTGATCCTCATTACATTTCATAGTATAATATGTTTTATAAATGTGTATAATATGCATTAGCAATTGACCATAACTGCAGGGTTACACTGAGTGCACCGAGTGTGTGTGTGTGTGTGTGTGTGTGTGTGTGTGTGTGTGTGTGTGTGTGTGTGTGTGTGTGTGTGTGTGTGTGTGTGTGTGTGTGTGTGTGTGTGTGTGTGTGTGTGTGTGTGTGTGTGTGTGTGTGTGTGTGTGTGTGTGTGTGTGTGTGTGTGTGTGTGTGTGTGTGTGTGTGTGTGTGTGTGTGTGACAATTATGGAAGTATGGAAGACTTCAAGCTGAATGCAGAATGAGTCTTACCCAGTCTCGCTTAGGATAACACAAAATTCAGTCAGTGACTGTGCATGCAGGTGTCTGGTCTCCACCAATTACAGATCATAAGTATACAGTTACAAATCCAAAATACAGTTAAAATTTGGAAATACATAAAAACAAAACAAATAATAAATTAATAAACAAACAAATACATAATAAATTAATTTACCTTCAACAATCCGCCTTGTGACTTCTTATAAATCTCTTCTATTAAGCGTTTCGGAGACTATGCTCCATCTTCAGATAGTAAAATAAAAGTAAAACTATATCACTCTTACGAGATCGTTACATAATAAAAATGTCAATTTGCATATGAACTGTACACGATGTTGGGTGCGCACCCATTCAAGTTCAATCTGCTATTGAGCGGTTGTTACTTTATCGTAGTTTTAGCGAGCAGACTCAAGGCGGTATCATACAATCGGTTGGATCCAAAGCGGTTAAACAAATACAAATTAACGTATAAATGATAATATTACCTATAAAAATTGTTAATTTAATAACAGTGAGTAAATGTACCAATATGTATATACGTGTGTGAACATAAATTATATATACAATGGCTGTTAAAACAATTGGTTTCAAAATTTTTAACTGTTTATTTATAATTCTAATAGTAATGTAAGCTGTTGAAACATTGTAAAATAAATAATAAAAAATACATTCTTGTTTAAAAAAATATAATCTTTTTCAGGTACAGGTTTTCAGGTATACCCATGTTACAAAATGCCAATGTTTTGTTCCATAATGTCAGAACATTTTCATTGGAACAAACATTTTAACAAAAGTTGTTAAATCAAATGTTGCTGTGTGTTTTATTCCACTTTACTGCTTCGTATGTGTATCAAAATATATTTTCTAAAAAGTCATGTCTAATTTCAGAATTGGCACATTGTAATGCTAACTCTGCAGCAAGTAATGACTCTCCAACTTTTCAGAAATTCAACTCAGTATTTAGTATTTTTTAGTGATAGGGAATTTAAATGAATCATCAAATAAAATGCACCAACTGGCATGTAATTGTGTCATTTCACCAAATCATAAGTTTTTTTAATTTTGTATATGTTCTTTACAAAAGTAAACCATCATCGGTACACAAAGCCAAAATTGGGTGTATGCATAATTTATTTCTCAGCTGGAAGAAGAAAGGAATCAGCATTTGTTTAGAGAATAAAAGCAACAATATCATAATATGAATGCAGACAGTCATTAATTGGCACTAATTTTATAATAAGTTAAATTAAAATAATATTGTTCACTGATAAATACACAGTTTAGTAATTACTGCATATAATTATATTCAACATTATTGTTAAATTTGGTTTTCAGCCTCCTTAAGAATACTGGGATTTCTGAATCAAAGTCATTTGTCAAAATTATGATTTCAAATTATGAGGTCCATACATGTTACAGCTGAGGAGACTCCATTTGGTTGTTCAACATGGAAATAGTTTTTCATTAAATACTGAAACCCATCTTTATAGAAAACCAACTTAATCATTATAGTTGTTAAGAGTAAGAAAAATGAATACACATCTATTTTTCAAAATGCTGTAAGCCCTAATGTATGAACAAAAACTACTGATTGCTAAGTGTAATGAATGCACAACTGAAAACAGTTACAGAATTTGTGAGAGTGAGGTGAAGGCTTTTATTAAATAAGTTTATAATTTACTGAATGCAATTAAACACCTGCAAACTAGATTTCATACTTAATGTCATTAACAGATACAAGCAACGTTTACCAATTCAGAGATATACATTGCTTTAATAAAAATAATTTTCACAAATCAATATCTATATACTCAGTTTCATATCACTTGATTTCCAAATAATTAATTTGGCCTTCATTAAATATTCTTATTTATAGAAGTCAGAAATTTAGAAAAAAATAAATGTATTAAATATTATTTAATATGTTAAACAATGTGGCTGTCCTCTATTCTTATGTACAAAACGAGGTCATTTAGCATTACTGAATCTATCTGTGAATGTCTTATCAACTGTCCTTGTCTGTTTATGTGATGACTAAAGGGCCACAACAAAAAAGTTGTTTTAATGAAACTCATTAACATGTCTAGTAATAGAAATAGGTAACACATGAAGAAAATGTTATATGAATAGTAATTATATTATAATTCTTGTCACTTTTATTCGCAAATAAAAATGAACATATAATATCTTTGTTATTGTATCTGTTGTTTATAATTTTTGTTAATTTTGTAAAACTAAGACATTAAAGTAAAAAATACTTTTGTTCAGAAAACTACACTCATGTTAATACAAAAGTTGTATAATACTGTATTCACCAATTTCATAAAAACACAAAGCACACAGTCAAATTACACACATACAGGGCCTTCATACACCAGTGTATAACTATGCAAAAATGCTTGCAGGCAGCCAATTAAAATTAGTAGCATTATTATGATGTTTAAACTAACATTTCATTTGTGTGACAATAAATAGTATTATTAGCTATATCTCTTTCACTTTACTGGTTCAGACCTTGTGCGTAGTGAAAGTAAGATTGTTACAACTTAAAAAAAACTGTAAGGTTAAAGACAGAGATAAATGTGGTCATTGTAATTTGTAATGGAACTGTGCAAGGCAAAGCCGTATTCAGACAGAACAGTTCATTAAGAGAACAATATATAATTACAGACAAAATTATTTGGAGGGAACAATTTTGGCAGATTATTATCTGATTCAAACCGGTACGGTATTGTAATTGAATGTTAAATGATTAATATTCTAATAATTTAGTAAATTGAATACTATTCCATTTGTATAGGGACTTTTGTCAGATTCAGATTCGTTAAAGTTTGTTTTTACTCTATACATTTAAGTATTCAAATGCTGGAACACATTATAATACTTCGCTTGTCACTATATTAAATATATGGTTGGTACTTTGTACATAACAATGATCTAAGAATAATAATAAATAATTTAAAAATAATAATAAATAATCAATAATCATCCTCAAAGCAGATACGACATTTTATTTCAGTGAAAATAAAGAACTTAAATAACATTATAATTTTTTCAGTATAATCTAATTGCTTTTCAACATATTTGTTCCATCAGCACACAAACCTCTTTGTACCCTCAGAAAAAATGTTTTCAGCAGAATAATAAGCTATACATGTAACACTTTCTTCAGTTACTTGTTCCAAGTGTATCAATAGACCTACAATACCATTTTGAATGGGCCAAACAGATGGTAGTCTGAAGAGGCCAAGCCTGATTATCGAGGCTGTGCCAAAACTTGAGTTGTTGGAGATTTCAAAAGAATGAACAAAGTATATAGACATTATCATGCAATATTATTCAGTGATAGTCCTCAACGCCTGCTTTGTCTTGCAGGTTTTAGCCTGTCATCAAGCACAAGGAGTAGGTTAGACACATTTTTTACTTATTAATTTTTTTCGACATGTTTCAAGGTTTTTTTGCTTAAGTAAATATATCATAAAATACTTGTACTCTTATGTACCTTTATATATTTTTAATATTACGTTATCATTGTTAGTTTTTCATGTACATTTTTTTTGTAACTTGTTCCAAGTGTGTCAACCTGCCCCTATTACGCTATTACGGGGTAAGTTGACACGGTACCTGGGGTAAGTTGACACTATACTATATTCGAGGAAAACAGGACATAGGCTAATTCAAATCACTGGTTGTTTATAAACATGTGTATTGATACAATTTTTTGTTGAGATACATATGTAAACAGGAGTATTGTTCTTTATCGATAAAAAGTGTTAGTCAAAAAATCATCATCAAGTACAATTAGCACACTTGAAAAAATGTCACTTCCCCCAGCACACTCTTCGTGTGCCCACATGTAACATTCCATGCATTGAATCCATTTCTCTCCTGGTCTGCTATTAGAATAGGATGACAGGCAATACAGGCAGAGTGTCTCATCTTCATCGTCATCTTCTGAGTCCGCTTTTCTTTTCTTTTTTTGTGTCTGTTTACAAGTTTTTTTAGGTGTGGGGGTATTCTTCAACTTTTTTGCTTTGGCAGCCTCCTGCTCTATTCGAAGAGCTTCTTTTATGGGTGTGTCAGCAAGTATGGCCGATTTTCTCTTTTTTCTACCTTTCCTAGTTGTTTTTCTGGCCTCAGCCTTTGGATAAGGTCTCACTGATTCGGGGTCACCACTGCTAATGTTTTAGGTGACTCGGTCCTTGATTTGGGCATTGTAGGTCCACCAGTTGATGTAGATGGTTGGTTGTCTGGTGTGGATGGTCTAGTAGGCACAACTAGATCGTCAACATTTTCCATTGTTTCAGGGCTATTACAATTGTTGTGTGTTTCATCTGAACGAAGGTTTGCCTCGTTCGGATCCCGCCGATCTGTTACATAACTGGATATAAAGTTGGATCCTTGAAAAATGTTTTCATTTAAGGGGTAAATTCCTGTAGCATTAAATCCTTTAATGATATTAATAGGACTTGCTGCAAGTGGTAATGTGTTACTTACTACCTTAGGCATATCATAAATGGTCTGAGTTTTTCCTGGGTTTGATGCCAACCAGGAATCGCACGCTGTGTTAATATATTTTTTAAAAGGCCCATATACACTTTTGTCCAAGGGCTGCATCTTGTGACTGCAGTGTGGTGGAAGTTACACCAAAGTGATGCCATTGGCCTTGGAGTAGTCTAACCCTTCTATGGATAAGTGGGTTTCATGATTGTCTAGAAGCAAGATAACTGGGGCATCTACTGAACAACGTATGTTTCTAACAAAATGCTTCAGATAATTTTGAAACACTGGCGCAGACATCCATCCACTTTGGGTAGCACCACCTGCACATCCCGGAGGACCTTGTGATATGAAGTGGTCCTTATAATGAACCCGAGGGAATACAAGAAAAGGAGGCACAGTATTTCCTGTAGCAGACACTGCTAATGTTACTGTCACAAGATTCCCTCTTTCTTGAGAGAGTAATTTCCCTAACTGCTTAACTCCCCTTCGAGCTACAACTCTATCTGGGTTGTGGGTTGCTACAACCCCAGTTTCGTGTACATTCCAAATATCAGCTAGTCCAGGTTTAAGACAATTAAGTACAGTCTTGTAGTTATTAAAAAAGAGTTCCACATTGGTTTTATTCAATGCTGAAGCTCTGGCAAGGCTTGTAGCTCTAGGTGTCCTGACTGAGAGTCCAGGATGTCTCTTCATAAACAAAGTGAACCAGTCAATGCCTGCTAGTTCCAATTCCCCCCATGTTTGTGGAACTGTGTTGTTTAATTTTACAGCATCCTGCCATGCTAATTATCTAAATTCTTTTGGTGAAAGCCCAAAAGATAAAAAAGCTTAATATCAGCTGCTTTTTTAAGGTAGGCTTAGAGAAGAATTCCTTGGTCTTCAGAAAAAACCTAAACACACCAAAAAAGTGTGATTAGATCAGGGATAAAATAATTTTAAATATTAAAATAACTATAGGCTTTACAGCGAGTTAGGAAGATAGCTCTATATTGTTAGATAATACTTAGGTTATAGTTTCAATTATGATAAACATTATTATTTTTAAATTCCTATAAACCAATTTATTTTGCTGTAGGCTAAGTTAATTTTGCTAAGTTTTAAACAATATTATACGGCACTGATGATAACTTACAGCAGCCTAAAATATATTGGTTTATTGGAATTTTATTTTTTTAGTAGGCTTACTTGTCGTTGTTTTCTGTACCCATATTTGGTTTCCGGAGCACCGTCCTTTCCCTTTAACTCCTCTTGTGTAACCTTAGTGTACTGTCTTGCTAAGGATTTTAATAGGATATCAAAATCTTTAAATACGCTTCTCAGAGATTTGTGTTCCAATTTTACCATTCTTGCTGCTTGTAGCATTATTTCTGGGGGCGTTTTTACTCTCTCGGTTTTTCTTTTATAGGTGCGCATTTTCTGTAACAAAAGTTGGGACTGTTCAGTCTAGCATAAATTAGTATTTGAACAACAACATCAATTAATAACACAGCAACATGCTTAAATTTAACGTAGAAAGAAAAGCGCTTGAGAACAAAAATATTTTTATAATGTGTCAACTAGCCCCTAGCTTTGTGTGTCAACTTACCCCGAATCGCCATTTTGAATCTTTGTGCTCATTGTAGGAAGACTTGCGTCTACCTCCGAGCTATAGCGCGTGGACTGAGAAACGTATCTGGCATGGTGGGGCGTAGTACAGTACGTACAGTACGAATATATACAGAGTCCGCCAGTGAAGCAGGAAATTTTGAAAGTCCAATAGTTCATTTTCTGCTCACGTGAGGGCGTGGAGGTTTTCGATTGTTGTTTTACATTTAATGCCATTTGTGAAACATGGAGCAGTGGTCCCAGGGCCGGAACTAGCCCTCCTTTCACCCGGGGCAAGGGTATATTTCGGCGCCCCCTCCTCCCCCTCCACGCCATACTCACTCCATTTAAAACTATTTAACAAAAAACAAAAGCATATACTTTCCTGTACTTAAGTCAATGCTATTAATTACAGCTTCGTAGCTTTACTCATCAACACACTACACTATAGTGCAAACAGATCAAGTGAAATTCAGTTGTGAAATTACAGCACTCCTCTATTGTATTTTGTGTAATAATTTTTAATGGAATCTAAAAAGTAAAAGGTTTTTTCTTCATTTGTTAATCTGAAATTACAGAAGTGGGTAACACATTAAGAAATGAGACATTCAGTTAAACTTCAAATCATTCTTAAGTTTATTTGGTATTTTGGTTATAAATTGGTACAGTATTCATGTAGTACTTTACTATTTCAATTTGGAACACATTGAAAACAAATTAGATTTTTACATGAGTTTTGGGTACTAAATTTACTAACAGTCCTTATTCATTCTTGAATCTAAATAAATCAAATTGTCACTTTTTGAGCTTTTTTGGCAGCAAAGGTGTTAATAATGTCATCAAAAGAAATAGATGATGTTCTCTGGTGCTCGATAGAAATGATGCTCAAGTTAGAGAGTCTGTCTTGTTCCATTGTGCTCCTCAAGGTTGTAACTTGTATATGGCCGATTGAAACCGGGCGGGGATAATTCTCAATTAATAATGAATTCTTAACATCTATGTGATATGATTACTGCTTTTTAAATTACATCAAATTAAATGAAAATAAAATTGAAGACGTTAAAAACTAAATCGCACAAATAATGCTTTATTATTTGAAAAATTGTAACATATAGACGATATAGAAAATAATTTTACTATTTCTTCGCTTTTTCGGCGCCCCGTGTCTGGGCTGGCGCCTTCGGCGCCCCCCTCCAAGCCGGCGCCCGGGGCACATGCCCCGTCTGCCCCCCCCTAGTTCCGGCCCTGAGTGGTCCGGTGCACAGCGTGTTTTCTGCGTAAAATCGTTTTATAAGAATGGTGACTGTGTGACGTCTGTACAACGATTGTTTCGTAATCATTTCAATATTCCACGACATGGAAGAGTGCCGTCCGCTCATGCAATTATGTCATGGGTGAAAAAGTTTGAAGAAACTGGTTCCACATTAAACTTAAAGCATAGAGGAGCAACAAGGTCTGTAAGTACAGAGGAAATCATTGAAAGAGTTCGAGTAGCATTGACGCGTAGTCCACAACGTTCTGCAATGAAACATGCATCCGCACTAAACATTAGTGACACATCGTTACGACGAATTTTGCATAAAGACTTATCTTTTCTTCCTTACAAAATTCAAGTAATCCAGGAGTTGAAAGATGGCGATATGCTGGCTCGCAGGATTTTCAGCGAAGAAATATTGCGACGTGTAAATGATGATGAAAACTTTATTCACCGCATGTTTATGTCAGATGAAGCAATTTTCATTTGAATGGATATGTAAACAAACAAAATAGTCGATATTGGAATGATGAAAACCCAGGTGAGTTGCATGAAAAGCCATTACATAGTCCGAAAGTTACGGCGTGGTGTGCAGTTTCATCATCTGGCATTATTATGAATTCCGGAAATTAATTTTTTCCAGTAGGATGGGGCCACAAGTCATACTCCTCGTGTGACCATGGCTGATTTCAGAGAACTCTTCCCGGACGGACTCATATCCAGATATGGCGACATCTCGTGGCCTGCAAGATCCCCAGATTTGTCCGCATGCGACTTTTTTCTTTGGGGATTTCTGAAGAGCAGGGTGTACATTGATAGACCGCACACCATACCGGAATTAAAAACGAATATCAGACAAGAAATTGCACGGATTCAACCTGACCTGCTTCGTCGAGTGATGGAAAATTTTTGGTCAAGATTAGAAGAATGTTTACACAGAAATGGCTCTCACTTGAGCGGCGTTATTTTTAAAAAGTAAAATAATGGGGCATACTTTACTCAACTCAAATCTGTAAAAAAAAAATTCTGATAATAAATGTTTCATGAAAAAATTGGGTACTTTTAATTTTCCCGCTTCACTGGCGGACCCTGTATATATGGGGGGGGGGAGCGCTAGTGAGTGCGAATGTGTTTCATTGCCCGACATAACTTCAGTAACAGCTGATCTGATTTTTAAAATTCTTTCACCACCGTGTTCCTTGAAGTTTGAGGATGGTTTTAGATATAAATTTTAACCGATAGTTTTAACAATTTTCAAAAACAGAGTCTTCAGACGGTTCCACGTCATGAAGTTTCTTTTTTAATTTTCATGTAGTGAAATTTTCGGCATGCGACAAACTTTCGTTTGATAAGAGATAGCTATGTGGTGTCAGCGAGTGAAAATTATAGAAAATTCCAAATTTTATTTTGGTTTTGTTTCAATAAAATCGGCTTTTTCGTTTTCGAGATATTGGCGGTTTTGTAAGAAATTTAGTTGGTTGGCACATGCAGCGATTTTTCTTGTAACGATTTTTCTTAATAATAAATATTACCTTAACGTAATCATATTACGTTATGTTGGCACATGCAGCGATTTTTCTTGTAACGATTTTTCTTAATAATAAATATTACCTTAACGTAATCATATTTTAACATTTCAATTTTCATGTAGTACCTTAATGTAATTTGAATTCATGGATTTTGTTGTCCACTGATTATGAATATATTGGGTTACGACGGTCTACTCGATCATCGTAGGTACAGTGGAAACAAAATAAGTACAAGACATCAATTAAGTCACTAATCACAACTTTAATTTTTACAGTAAAACAGTTCGTAATTAACAACACAGTCTCTACAACAAATCAAATATAAATTGTTCACCCGCAATAAAATGTCACTAATATTAAACACAATTGTATTACAATAAATTGTAATTATACCGCCCGATTATAAAACGCAACACTTCACTAATAACCACTTGAACGTACACAGTAATATCGCTATTATAACTCTCGAACCGCTCTGTAAATATCTCGCACTAAAACTGACTAAACGTCGTTGAGTACCGGTATATATATCGCCCCAAATTACTAGATTATTCGATAGCGCCAGTATAGTTACGACGTAATTACTTGCGGCCTTGACACAGTCCGCACGGCTGGCGGCTTCGAGAAACTTCTCGTATATGCGTCTACAAGCACGTACGCCACACGCTTTACATCGAGTTTCTTCTGGCACATTCGACAAAGACGTAGATTGTTCTGTGATGCTGTATCACTATCATATATATATATATATATATATATATATATATATATCACAACTTGGATGGACACGTGTATCTTTGCTTGAAAGATCTTAGAATAGTGACAGTGTTTGAGAAGAGTAATTGTGAAATGTGTATAATAGGGTACCGGTACAATGTATAAATGATAGTAAATAGTAATGATAGTAAATGATACTACACTATAATTACACTATAATAAGTAGTACTAGGAGCCTGGCAAAATCTTTCTCAAATGCAACTTACACATATCCCGTTTCTTGCTTAAATGTATGTCATGTGCGCGAGCGAGTACACTGTTCTGCCAGTTGTGAACAGCGGCATTTGCACCAATTTCACTTGCAGACACTTTAGATAAATAAGATACCTAATTAATTTATTGTTGATGTGAGAGGGTAATTTTTATACCTGATTTGCTATGCTACATTTATCAAAGACACATGGAAAAAGTAAAATTTACATTTTTACATGTAAAGTACTCAGACAGATTTAAAAATTAATACCAGTTGTAATGACAGCTGAGTAAAATAAACAGTGCTTATAAAATTTTATTTACTTAACCTAACTCATTTCATATATTTCATTCCCTATATTTTTTAACTAGATTACTAAGTACATTTATCAAATTAAATAGTGTACCCCCTCCACACACACACACAGCATGTATGTAAACCTTACCTCTGATCTGACTTAACTAACTTTTAAAGTTTTTATGAACAAATTATTCTTATAATTTTAAATTGTTTTGTTACTTTTAATTGCTTTTATGTTTTTTATTTTTATATTACATTTTATGTTTAATTCACTAATTTTTACTATACTGCTAAGCCACTTACTAAATTACGTTTATTATAGTGCGCGTGCGCGCGTATGAAAAAATGTGTGCGCGCGCGCGAGAGAGAGAAAGAGTGAGTGAGGGGGGAGAGGCGAGCGCGCGTTTGCTACACACCTCTTCGTTAAATTCGTACCATAATCAGCTAAGCTCCCCACCATGCCAGATGCGTTTCTCAGTCCACGCGCTATAGCTCGGAGGTAGACGCAAGTGTGTCTACTCCAGGCCATCTTTTGAACAGACTAAAGCGGAAGTGATGTCGTCGCCTCGTCACACTCGCCTTGGTTGCCAAATGAACCGGCGCGCGATTCAAAGTTGTGCTCTAGCACTACAATACAGCACAGCTGTCAACGTGCTCACCGTAAGTAAGTGCGGCAGCTCCGCCTTGGCGACAGCATTGCCATAACTCGTGCTGACAGGCGTGCGCCCCTGCCCCTCTCCTACCATCTGACAACACCGTAGGCGCTGCCCTTTCACCCGCACCTTCCCCTGGCCTACTCCCTCACTTCCGCTTTAATCGCTTCCGACAGTCTAGGAAGGAGCATGGGGCTACCAACCTTACAGAACAAAAATTATCACGCATGTGTCAACTTACCCCTATAGCCAACTAGCCCCGGTCTCCCCCTACTGTTTACTGGTGATCCCTGCTCCCCTGTAGTAACCTTTGTGAGTTCCAAAACCCGTTAACATACATTTTTCTGCTGTACTCACGTTAAAGTCTCCTTCTTTATGTGTCAATAAATGTGTGACCACTTTTGATTTTTTACTTCTACGTTTCGTAAGGAAATGGAAGTATGGTGATCGCAAAAAAATCGTGTTTAAGATAATGGCTGATTCTGATTTTACTACCCTCAAAACATGAAGAAAAGTCATTTTCCGAAAAGTGTCAGTGTGTGTGTCTGTCTGTGTGTAGAATTTTTTTCTATGGTGAACAATAACTGCTGCAAATTCAAACAGAATCAAATAATTTTTTACATATTTGCCTAAGTTGTAGAGGACTAATTTTACCAATTGATTTTGGTGACGATTGGTTAAGGGGAAGGGTAGTTTACCTGCAACGTTTTATGTTTTAACAAGAGTAAAGTACTTAATTTTGATAAATAAAGTATCCTGAAAATAAGGTCAGTCATAATAATCCACTGTAGAAAGGTATAGAAAAGGGTAGTTGAAGGGAGAATGGGTAATCTATATATATAAAACTCAAAGTTTGAGGAGTACTGAATACAAATCCACACCGTTACATCTACTGCCACCAAATTTTGCACAGATAACCTTTGACACAAGGCGAAAAATACTGTCTAACTTGGAATTTGATATTTTGCTCCGTTTGCACGATTTAGGCCCTTTTACTTACGCCTTTTCGTTGGTGCGTATAAAGATGTCATCAACACCATGGAGGCCAGAATTAATTACCATAGTAACAAGTAAATAAATGATATTTAGCGGCATCGGAACTGTACGTTTATCAGTTCCTGCAGTTTTTAATGCTTTTACTATGCGATTGTATCGATATGTTTTGTAATTTTGTATACAGATACGTCTATATATTTTGTAATTGTCTTAAACGATTATAAAATTTATGTTTATACGTATTTTTGATGATGCAATGAATAAGTAATGAAATATATTAAATACTACTACTAAAGATGTCAAGAACACCACGGAAACCAGAATTAATTACCATAGTAACAAGTTAATAAACAAAACCTATTTAGCGGCGTCAGAACTACATTTATCCATTCCTGTAGTATATTTTTGATGTTTTATATAATATGCGATTGTATCGATATATTACGGTGTGGAAAAGAAGAAGTGTACAAATTGTAAATTGTCCTATTACTTAATGCAAAGCGAAAATACGTGTTGTTTTCATTTGTGAGGTTAGGTGCAATGGTTTTTAGTTTTTAGTTTACTGCTGAAGTAAATAAAAGCCATGCTTGAGGAAAACAACTTTTAATGTGTTATACAGTGCTTCTAGCACAGTAACACTTAAAATAAAGAATTTAGTGTTTTTGATTTAACAGGTCCTTTATAAATATCTCCAAAGACTTTATAATCGGGTAGGCCTACTTTAAATCTCCAAAGGCTGTTGCATCAACATAATAATTTGGTACAAGTTAAAATAGTACAAGTGTTGAAAACAGCTTTGGAGAGAATTTGACTAATGAGTACAAAAATGCTATAGGTACGAGCTGACAGAACGCCATATAGACATAGACAATAAAAATTATTTTAAAATACTTATTAAAAGTCCAATATTCGCGTGCGAAGCCGCGGGTAACAGCTTATTTTCAAAAATGAAAATGATAGTTGGAGGGGGAGGGGATAATTTTTTATAAGTGTACTACAATATCGGCAACAAAAAAGTAGTTTGTTGTTAAAATTCCTTCCCGGGCTGTTTGGCCATGGGCCATGGTCCAATGTTCTCTGCAAAACCAGACATTTCGGCAGTGCCATCTACTGCCATCATCAGTAAAAATCGAGTGCGCTAACGTGCGGTGGTATACGTTAGTGACCACAGTACTGTAGTTAAGACTGAAGAAAGAAGTAGTTTCTATGGAAATATTTCATTTCAAAGATTATTTTAAATATAAATCATAGAACATGGAAGTCATGTATGGTTCTCCATACGGATATTTTTACTCTCTTATACTCTCCTTTGTAATAAAATATTAACAAATAATATATTGGATAGGCGATACCTAGGTGGTGGGCCGATATACCTATAACAGGTATTTTGGAACGATATTTTTGTGGAACGGATATAACAGTGACTGAAAAGTTGAAATACCTGTTCCGATTCAACGATAACTGAAAACTGAAAAGTCGAAATACCCGTTCCGATTACCCGCGGCCTCGCGGTTCCGTGTCGCGAGACCCCCCTACGCAACTAACGAATAAACAAGTAACTTAAACGAGTACTACGAGTTACGAGTACAAAGCCACTTTTTGGTGCTAAATACTTCTTTCTGCGCATGTGCCGATTGCCATACAAGTACGAAGGAAAACAGTGAGGTTCATAATATCTCCATGCAAAAGAGACGAACCTGTTTTTAATAAAAAAAATTAATTCTCATGTTACATTTATTCTCGTGTGCTATGCAGATACATGTGATACAGATTATAATATTACACATATTATGTCACAAACTTGGTAAATTTTGAAAAAGCGAATTATATTGTGTTATAACCTACAGAGAGGCTGATAGTCCATTATAGTACTTTTTGTTAATGTGATTTCGGAGATGATTTTAACTTCACTGCACATCTCACGTAAATGTTTTTGATATTCTTTGTTGTCCTATTACGTGCGTTCTAAACTTCATTGCCTAAGTTTTGCAACTGATTTGTCTAACCAAAATGGAATCAATAATTTAATATTAAATCTGTCAGTTTGTTTACTCCCAGTGAAAACTTAAATTAGTATTCCCAAAGGAAGATAGGCCTATAAATTCTGTTGTTTCTTATTTTCTTTTAAACAGTAACAGCTTAATAAAGTCACAGTATAAAGTAACACTGTTAATACTTTTAGTTTTATAACAAATTATATAATACAGGTATATGTATAACAGGTATACAATAACAGATATTCGTACCTGTTATTTTTTTGTACGCTTTCATTTGTACCTGTTATTTGAGAAATACTAGTTTACCACACCTCTAGTTGGCAACTTTTGCCAGTCATTAGGAACGCAAGGATGTGTGGCCAACACTACACTTCAGCCGGCCCATTATTACCCCATTATACTGTATTATTTTAAATAATTATGTCTACAGACTGAGTGATCCTGGAAGTTGAAAAATGGATCTTGATTTATGGTGCTGCTCGGGAAACAAAACTACGATCTCTTGGTTGGTAGCTACGTAACTTTGGTGATACAAAAGCAGCAATTAGAGTTACAGAACTATTAATAATAGATAAAACTATTTGCTTCTATTGAAAATATCAAATTATTAAAGTAAAATAATAGCGATGTTCTTATATTAAAATTGTGTAATGTCTTTCATAATTTGATCCGTTATGAAATAATATTTAATGTATAAAGGGAAAGAAAGGTAGAAATAAGATTCAATACGGATTTAATAAAAATAATTATTCGCGTCTGTATTTATTTCGGAATAACTGCAACGCGTTCTGAGTAACCGAAAACCATCATGCGAGGTTTGATCAAAAAGTTCGCGCAATTTTGCAATTTCCACCGCTACAAGTGACCCATTAAAAACTGTTTTTATGTGATGTTGGTACATTCGTAACAATCGTCTAAAATTTTAACCCTATTTGACGCATAGTTTAGATTTCACAGCTGATCGAGTAAGTCATGTATTAGGGGATTTTTTGTCATTCTACAATGCAAGGTTGAAGAACATTGATTAAATTTTGTGTAAACTGTCAGATAATCTGCTCTGTCTGGTAAACGTATTCATAAGGCTTCTGGTGAGACTGCTGTGCATGAACAAACGGTTTACTGGCTTCAAACTCTGCCGTAAATGAGTTGAAGATAGTGGTTGTCAGATGAAGATTATGTTTTTGCGTTCCACGAAGTATCATCGCTAGACGCAGTGGTAAACGAGTACTATTCGGGCATTTTACGCCATTTGTATAAAACTATTGGTAGAAAACGGCCAGATTTACAGAATTATTATTATTATTATTATTATTGGGTCCTTCAGGTTTCGACTGGTTTGTACCCTCCCCTCATATACCCGTGGTGCGTCTGTTACGGAGTCTCTCACAGGTATATGGGACCTACAGTTTAACGCATAGTTGGGAAGGGTTTATACTAGGCAGAAACCTCCCGCTGGTTTGCCATTGCCTTGCGAGGGGGAACAGTAGTATCTAAAAATCAGATGGGCCCGGCGGAAATCGAACCCGCGCCGACAGCGTAGCAGCGCCACACGCTAGCCAGTACGCCACGACCACTCAACAGAAGAATCATTTATGAAAATTGCAGCCCGATAATGAGCCTGGACGCATGTTATTGCTTGTTAGGAATTCTGCCAGGCTAGGCACAAAAAACGCCATAATGACGACACTGCAACTGCCATATTCGTCAGACGTGTCACAAAGCGATATTTACTCCTCCCACGAAAGTGGTGATAATTTCCACGAAAAGACAACGTTCCGCGACCGTTGAAGACGTAAAACGAAATTCGCTAAGAGAGCTCAGGGTGTAGCAAAAAGTGCATGCTTGAAATATTTTGTAGACTGCAAAACGGCTGGCTTAGTAGTGTTACATTCGACAGAGACTACTTTGAAGGGGTAGTATAAGCGTTGATGAATGAAGGCATAATGTTTAAAATAAACAAGAACTGCACGAACGTTTTGATCAAACCTTGTATGATTGATCATTACCAGATTACTGACCGTATCTCAATTGACCACACCGCGTTGAGAGCAATTACGCTTGCAATATACCACAATCCTGAGCGATTAAACGGTTCTCTTCAGAGAAAATCATTATTCTAACAATAGCCAGCAGCTCTCTTTTTTTTTTTCGAGTAGAGCAAAAATATTCGGCATCCGTTAAACACTGGCTGCTGATATTTAGATTTTCCGTATCTTTTGTGTTGCTAATATTTTTACTGTAAGGTTACTTCCTGCTAAACAGACGTTTTAAAATTTCCAGCCGATTTTGTAGTTTTCAAGTTCACTACTCTCGCTACAAATTTCGCTACTACTCTCGCTCTGGTCAATAAGAGACACAATTTCTTACTGAAAGCAGTTCTTTTATATATCGAATTAATTGTTTCTAGTATAAACGAATTTTAGATTCGTAATTGCTCAACGAATAAAATGTCTACCAAGAACAGATGAGTGATCAATGTATGCCACAAAAAATCTTGAGGGTGCAAGTGTATAATAGCAGAAAGAGGGGCCGCCCTAGAATAAGATGGTTGGATGATGAGCTGGAAGATGTAAGAAAAGGATGTGAGGGGTTACACTGAGATGGCAATGGATAGGAGACATTGGAGAAGATTGTGTTGGAAGGCTCACGTTGGTCTGTAGTGCTAAGGAAAAATACAAACGAATTTTATACTGAACTTATTTCAAAACGAATCTTCTGTTAATACTCATAACAACCGTTTCGCTCTGAAGGTGGCCAGACTTTTAAACTCTTAACCTGAAACGAACAATTAATTTGTCAGTCCAAAAGTTTAACATGAAGGAGTTTATATAATTCGTTTATTTACGTCATTCAGTCCACATAATTCAAAATATTTAAGACACAATAATTACTATGCAAATTTGTGTTGTTTATTACTTCCATATTCCTTAAGGAATGGAAGTATGGTGATGGCAAAAAAAATCGTGTTCGAGATTATTGCAGATTCTGATTCACTCAAAACATGAAAAAAAGTCGTTTTCCGAAAAGTGTCTGTGTGTGTGTGTGTCTGTCTGTCTGTCTGTCTGACTGTCTGTCTGTGTGTCTGTCTGTGTGTGTCCGTAGATTTTTTTTCTATGGCAAACGATAACAGCCGCAAATTCAAACAGAATCAAATAATTTTTTGCATGCAGCCCTGATTTGTAGAGTACTCGCGACCTATTGTTTTTGGTGAAGATCGGTTGAGGGAAAGGGGTAGTTTACCTGCAACGGTTTTTTTTATCAAGGGTAATTTTGTTTGTTTGGCAAACGATAACAGCCGCAAATTCAAACAGAATCAAATAATGTTTCGCATACAGCCCTGAATTGCAGAGTTCTCACGATCTGTTGATTTTGGTAAAGATCGGTTAAGGGAAAGGGGTAGTTTACCTGTACCGTTTTATGTTTTAACAAGGGTATTTTCTATGGCAAACGATAACAGCCGCAAATTGAAACATAATCAAATAATGTTTTGCATACTGCCCTGAATTGTAGAGTTCTCAAGACCTTTTGTTTTTGGTGAAGATCGGTTAAGGGAAAGGGGTAGTTTACCTGCAACGTTTTATGTTTTTAAGGGTATTTTCTATGGCAAACGATAAGAGCCGCAAATTCAAACAGAATCAAATACGTTTTTGCATACAGCCCTGATTTCTTGAGTACTAAAGACCTAATGTTTTTGGTGAAGATCGTTTAAGGGAAAAAGGTAGTTTACCGGCCACGTTTTTTGTTTTATCAAGGGTATTTTTTATGGCAAACGATAACAGCCGCAAATTCACACAAAATCATATAATATTTTGCATACAACCCTAAATTGTAGAGTTCTCAAGACCTGTCGTTTTTGGTGAAGATCGGTTAAGGGAAAGGGGTAGTTTACCTGTAACGGTTTTTTATCAAGGGTAATTACTTCCATATTCCTTAAGGAATGGAAGTATGTTGATGGCAAAAAAAATCGTGTTCGAGATTATTGCAGATTCTGATTCTACTACACTCAAATCATGAAAAAAAGTCGTTTTCCGAAAAGTGTCTGTGTGTCTGTGTCTGTGTGTCTGTAGATTTTTACTTCCATTTTTCTATGGCAAACAATAACTGCCGCAAATTCAAACAGAATCAAATAATTTTTTGCATACAGCCCTGATTTGTAGAGTACTCGTGACCTATTGTTTTTGGTGAAGATCGGTTGAGGGAAAGGGGTAGTTTACCGGCAACGGTTTTTTTTTATCAAGCGAATTTTTTCTGTTTTTGGCAACCGATAACAGCCGCAAATTCAAATAGAATCAAATAATGTTTCGTATACAGCCCTGAATAGTAGAGTTCTCAAGACCTATTGTTTTTGGTGAAGATCGGTTAAGGGAAAGGGGTAGTTTACCAGTAACGTTTTATGTTTACAAGGGTATTTCCTATGGCAAACTATAACAGCCTCAAATTCAAACAGAATCAAACGATTATTTGCATACAGCCCTAAATTGTAGAGTTCTCAAGATCTATTGTTTTTGGTAAAGATCGGTTGAGGGAAAGGAGTAGTTTACCTGCAACGTTTTTTTAACAAGGGTATTTTCTATGGCAAACGATAACAGCCGCAAATTCAAACAGAATCAAATAATGT
This sequence comes from Magicicada septendecula, assembly GCA_034769895.1. NCBI lineage: Eukaryota > Metazoa > Arthropoda > Insecta > Hemiptera > Cicadidae > Magicicada > Magicicada septendecula. Next base: position 122,110,639 of record CM068371.1, read on the forward strand.
TTTGCATACAGCCCTAATTTGTAGAGTACTCAAGACCTATTGTTTTGGTGAAGATCGGTTGAGGGGAAGGGGTAGTTTACCTGCAACGTTTTTTTATCAAGCGTATTTTCTATGGCAAACGATAACAGCCGCAAATTGAAACAGAATCAAATAATTTTTTGCATACATCCCTGAATTGTAGAGGTCTCAATGACTTTCGATTTTGGTGAAGATCGGTTAAGGGGAAGGGGTAGTTTACCAGCAACCTTTTACGTTTTAACAAGAGTAAAGTACTTGAAAATTTATTTAAACTTTTTGAAACAATGGTAATTGTTAAAAATAAAATAATATTGTTGCCAGGCAATAAAATTATAATTTTTTCATTTTAATGTAATATAATATTTTTCATTTAATACAGCAATAAAAAGGCAGGTAAGACACAGCCTGGCTGTTTGGCTGAAAATGATTTTAAATATATATCTTAGAATATGGAAGTCATGTATGGTTCTCCATACCGATATTTATTATTTGTAATAAAACGATTCAGTAAAATTTTTGGCTTAATGGTTCGGTCTGTGTTTTTACTTCCATATTCCTTAAGGAATGGAAGTATGGTGATGGCAAAAAAAAATCGTGTTCGAGATTATTGCAGATTCTGATTCTACTACACTCAAAACATGAAAAAAAGTCGTTTTCCGAAAAGTGTCTGTGTGTCTGTCTGTCTGTCTGTCTGTCTGTCTGTCTGTCTGTCTGTCTGTGTGTCTGTCTGTAGATTTTTTTTCTTTGGCAAACGATAACTGCCGCAAATTCAAACAGAATCAAACAATTTTTTGCATGCAGCCCTGATTTGCAGAGTACTCGCGACCTATTGCTTTTGGTGAAGATCGGTTGAGGGAAAGGGGTAGTTTACCTGCAACGGTTTTTTTTTAGCAATGGTAATTTTGTTTGTTTGGCAAACGATAACAGCCGCAAATTCAAACAGAATCAAATAATGTTTCGCATACAGCCCTGAATTGTAGAGTTCTCAAGATCTGTTGATTTTGGTGAAGATCGGTTAAGGGAAAGGGGTAGTTTACCTGTAACGTTTTATGTTTTAACAAGGGTATTTCCTATGGCAAACGATAACAGCCGCAAATTCAAACAGAATCAAAAGATTATTTGCATACAGCCCTAAATTGTAGAGTTCTCAAGACCTATTGTTTTTGGTGAAGTTCAGTTGAGGGAAAGGGGTAGCTTACCTGCAACATTTTTTTAACAAGGGTATTTTCTATGGCAAACGATAACAGCCGCAAATTCAAACAGAATCAAATAATGTTTTGAATACAGCTCTGATTTGTAGAGTACTCAAGACCTATTGTTTTTGGTGAAGATCGGTTAAGGGAAAGGGGTAGTTTACCTGTAACGTTTTATGTTTTAACAAGGGTATTTCCTATGGCAAACGATAACAGCCGCAAATTCAAACAGAATCAAATAATGTTTTGCATACAGCCCTGATTTGTAGAGTACTCAAGACCTGTTGTTTTTGGTGAAGATCGGTTGAGGGAAAGGGGTAGTTTACCTGTAACGTTTTATGTTTTAACAAGGGTATTTCCTATGGCAAACGATAACAGCCGCAAATTCAAACAGAATCAAATAATGTTTTGCATACAGCCCTGATTTGTAGAGTACTCAAGACCTATTGTTTTTGGTGAAGATCGGTTAATGGGAAGGGGTAGTTTACCAGCAACGTTTTTCTATCAAGCGTATTTTCTATGGCAAACGATAACTGCCGCAAATTCAAACAGAATCAAATAATTTTTTGCATACCTCCCTGAATTGTAGAGGTCTCAAGGACTTTCGATTTTGGTGAAGATCGGTTAAGGGGAAGGGGTAGTTTACCGGCAACCTTTGACGTTTTAACAAGAGTAAAGTACTTGAAAATTTATTTAAACTTTTTCAAACAATGGTAATTGTTAAAAATAAAATAATTTTGTTGCCAGGCAATAAAATTAAAATTTTTTCATTTTAATGTAAATCATGTATAAGAGAAAATATATCGCGCTTGGCAGGCGATATTAAGATTTAAATATAAATCTTAGAATAAGGAAGTCATGTATGGTTCTCCATACCGATATTTATAGATATAGATGGGTTCTTCATTGAGGTGGGTACTTGACGACAGTGACAGGGCTTTCCACCAAATTCAGCAGAGTGACAGGTAGGCCCAACTCTGATTGGCTCCTCAGATTTCCCCAGCGTTAATAGGTTCTATGAAAATATTTTATTTCAAAAATGATTTTAAATATAAATCTTAGATATGTTTTATAAATCTCATGTTTTATGTTTTAACATGGGTAATTTTTTATATGACGAACCATAACTGCCGTAAATTCAAACAGAATCAAATAATTTTTTACATATGTGCCTGAGCTATAGAGAACTCAATGTCTGTTGATTTTGGTGAAGATCGGTTACGGGGAAAGGGCAGTTTACCTGAAACATTTTTTGTTGTAACATGAGTAAAGTACTTAATTTTGATAAAGTATCCTGATAAGATCTTAATAATCCACTGTAGAAACGTAGATGAAATATCTATAAATGAAGAGGCTAGTTGAACGGGCTGGGGGTAATTTTCTATAAATCAAAATTATAGTTGAAGGGGGAGGGGATAATTTTTTTTTATATGTGTACTACGTTATTGGCAACAAAGAAGTATTTTTTTGTTAAAATTCCTTCCCTGGCTGTTTGGCTGAAAATGATTTTAAATATAAATCTTAGAATATGGAAGTCATGTATGGTTCTCCATACCGATATTTTACTTCCATATTCCTTAAGGAATGGAAGTATGGTGATGGCAAAAAAAATCGTGTTCGAGATTATTGCAGATTCTGATTGTACTACATTCAAAACACGAAAAAAAGTCGTTTTCCGAAAAGTGTCTGTGTGTGTGTCTGTGGGTCTGTGTGTGTGTCTGTGGGTCTGTGTGTGTGTGTCTGTCTGTGTGTCTGTAGATTTTTTTTCTATGGCAAACGATAACTGCCGCAAATGCAAACAGAATCAAATAATTTTTTACATACAGCCCTGATTTGTAGAGTACTCACGACCGTTTGTTTTTGGTGAAGATCGGTTGAGGGAAAGGGGTAGTTTACCTGCAACGGTTTTTTTTTATCAAGGGAAATTTTATTTTTGGCAAACGATAACAGCCGCAAATTCAAACAGAATCAAATAATGTTTCGCATACAGCCCTAAATTGTAGAGTTCTCAAGATCTATTGTTTTTGGTGAAGATCGGTTAAGGGAAAGGGGTAGTTTACCTGCAACGTTTTTTTAACAAGGGTATTTTCTATGGCAAACGATAACAGCCGCAAATTCAAACAGAATCAAATAATTTTCTGCATACAGCCCTGATTTGTAGAGTACTCAAGACCTGTTGTTTTTGGTGAAGATCAGTTGAGGGGAAGGGGTAGTTTACCTGCAACGTTTTTTGTCAAGCGTATTTTCTATGGCAAACGATAATAGCCGAAAATTCAAACAGAATCAAATAATTTTTTGCATACGTCAGTGAATTCTAGAGGACTCAAGGTCTTTAGATTTTGGTGAAGATCGGTTAAGGGGAAGGGGTAGTTTACCTGCAACCTTTTACGTTTTAACAAGAGTAAAGTACTTGAAAAATTATTTAAACTATTGTTTAAACTAATTATTTATAACCCATTGTTTTATAAAAATATATTTAAATTTTGAAAACTGAAAATTCATTTCTTGTTGTAAATATTTATATTTTATAATCAAAATGACTTTATTATTGTTACCTGGCAACAAAATTATTTTATTTTTAACAATTACCATTGTTTCAAAAAGTTTAAATAATTTTTCAAGTACTTTACTCTTGTTAAAACGTAAAAGGTTGCAGGTAAACTACCCCTTCCCCTTAACCGATCTTCACCAAAATCTAAAGGCCTTGAGTCCTCTAGAATTCACTGACGTATGCAAAAAATTATTTGATTCTGTTTGAATTTGCGGCTGTTATCGTTTGCCATAGAAAAAACCCTTGTTAAAAAAACGTTATAGGTAAACTACCCCTTTCCCTTAACCGATCTTCACCAAAAACAATAGGTCTTAAGAACTCTATAATTTAGGGCTGTATGCAAATAATCTTTTGATTCTGTTTGAATTTGCGGCTGTTATCGTTTGCCATAAGAAATACCCTTGTTAAAACATAAAACGTTACAGGTAAACTACCCCTTTCCCTTAACCGATCTTCATCAAAAACAATAGGTCTTGAGAACTCTACAATTCAGGGCTGTATGCGAAACATTATTTGATTCTGTTTGAATTTGCGGCTGTTATCGTTTGCCAAAAAAAAAAATTTCCCTTGATAAAAAAAACAGTTGCAGGTAAACTACCCCTTTCCCTCAACCGATCTTCACCAAAAACAATAGGTCGTGAGTACTCTACAAATTAGGGCTGTATGCAAAAAATTATTTGATTCTGTTTGAATTTGCGGCAGTTATCGTTTGCCATAGAAAAAAAATCTACAGACAGACACATAGACAGACAGACAGACACACAGACAGACACACACACAGACACTTTTCGGAAAACGACTTTTTTTCATGTTTTGAGTGTAGTAGAATCAGAATCTGCAATAATCTCGAACACGATTTTTTTTGCCATCACCATACTTCCATTCCTTAAGGAATATGGAAGTAATATCGGTATGGAGAACCATACATGACTTCCATATTCTAAGATTTATATTTAAAATCATTTTCAGCCAAACAGCCAGGCTGTGTCTTACCTGCCTTTTTACTGCTGTATTAAATGAAAAATATTATATTACATTAAAATGAAAAAATTATAATTTTATTGCCTGGCAACAAAATTATTTTATTTTTAACAATTACCATTGTTTTAAAAAGTTTAAATAAATTTTCAAGTACTTTACTCTTGTTAAAACGTAAAAGGTTGCAGGTAAACTACCCCTTCCCATTAACCGATCTTCACCAAAATCGAACGTCATTGAGACCTCTACAATTCAGGGACGTATGCAAAAAATTATTTGATTCTGTTTGAATTTGCGGCTGTTATCGTTTGCCATAGAAAATACGCTTGATAAAAAAACGTTGCAGGTAAACTACCCCTTCCCCTTAACCGATCTTCACCAAAACAATAGGTCTTGAGTACTCTACAAATCAGGGCTGTATGCAAAACATTATTTGATTCTGTTTGAATTTGCGGCTGTTATCGTTTGCCATAGAAAATACCCTTGTTAAAAAAACGTTGCAGGTAAACTACCCCTTTCCCTCAACCGATCTTCACCAAAAACAATAGGTCTTGAGAACTCTACAATTTAGAGCTGCATGCAAATAATCTTTTGATTCTGTTTGAATTTGCGGCTGTTATCGTTTGCCATAGGAAATACCCTTGTTAAAACATAAAACGTTACAGGTAAACTTCCCCTTTCCCTTAACCGAGCTTCACCAAAATCAGCAGATCTTGAGAACTCTACAATTCAGGGCTGTATGCGAAACATTATTTGATTCTGTTTGAATTTGCGGCTGTTATCGTTTGCCAAACAAACAAAATTACCCTTGCTAAAAAAAAACCGTTGCAGGTAAACTACCCCTTTCCCTCAACCGATCTTCACCAAAAACAGTAGGTCGCGAGTACTCTGCAAATCAGGGCTGCATGCAAAAAATTATTTGATTCTGTTTGAATTTGCGGTAGTTATCGTTTGCCATAGAAAAAAAAATCTACAGACACATAGACACACAGACAGACAGATAGACAGACAGACACACAGACAGATAGACACACAGACACTTTTCGGAAAACGACTTTTTTTCATGTTTTGAGTGTAGTAGAATCAGAATCTGCAATAATCTCGAACACGATTTTTTTTGCCATCACCATACTTCCATTCCTTAAGGAATATGGAAGTAAAATAAATGTTTCTTTGTTTGTCGTCCCGTATGCGTTCCTATACCATTCATCCGATTGCGATGAAACTTCGGTGAGTTGTTGTGCGCACGTCCGCGAAGGTTTCTTCCACATCTCCTCCTAAACCACTGTACCGATTTCAACCAAACTTGGCACAATTACGCAACGGGAGAACCAACATAGGATAGGTGTTTTTTCGATGGGGTCCTTTTGGGGGTTCTTTGGGGTCTTCCACATCGCCTCCTAAACCACTGGACCGATTTCAACCAAACTTGGCACAAATATTTTACGCAAAGGGAGAACCAACATAGGACAAGTGTTTTTTCGATACGATCCTTTGGGGGGTCCTTTGGGGTCTTCCACGTCTCCACCTAAACCATTGGACCGATTTCAACCAAACTTGGCACAAATATTTTACGCAACGGGAGAACCAACATAGGACAGGTGTTTTTTTCGATACGATCCTCTGGGGGGTTCTTTGCGGTCTTAAAAAACTATTAGATCTGGTTACTATGGCAATCCAATAGAATAGATTCTGTTCTAAATATATTATCGCATTAAATTGAAGACCACGCGAACGAAGTTGTGGGCAACAGCTATTTATTTTTAAGAAGCCTACTTTAATTAAACTTTATTAATTAAACTAACATTTTCATTACGTACAACGTGAAACTCCGTAGCGAAGCACGGGTATTCTGCTAGTCATGTATAAGAGAAAATATATCGTGCGTGGCAGGCAAGCATATCTCAGTTATGTACCGTTTACGTTTCCATTTTATTATTATCACTACCGCAATAAAAAGGCAGGGAAGACACACACACACACACAATTCGCGTTATTTCTGGCCTTTATGGCCTCATTCATGTTTATTTTCTTACATTTGCACGGTTTTTAAATGGAAAGTGCCGAACCCATACCAACATAACGCATGCAAGCCGAAAAAGTGTCCAGCGTGGATAGCGATTTGCTTCCTGTGGATCGCTGGGCAGTGTAACTGCACGTGTTTACAGAGGAACGATTCATAGACAGACTTTTCGTCTTTAGGGAATGAACCCTCTGCAAGATGCTGAGGGTCCATGAGTGACTTCGGAGCGCTCCTTCTTTTCCGCGTGTTTGTTCTGTGAAACGTACACTGTAGATTCGCAGATTTATTCTAAGCAACGCTCAATAGGAAATGTTGAAAATTCTTGTCCACGGTGAACCCTCATACACACTAAACCTGCTCTGATGTTTTAATTACGGACATCATAATATTAAAACTTTGGAAACTTGAGCACTACTTAATGGAGATCAATCTTTAACTTATACAAGCCATTAATTTTATGCATATTATATATATATATATATATATATATATATGTGTACAACGTTATCGGCAACAAAGAAGTAGTTTTTGTTAAAATTCCTTCCCGGGATATTTGGCCGTAGTCCAAAGTTTTCTACAAAACCAGACGTTTCGGCAATGCCATTGACTTCCATCATCAGTGAAAATCGAGTGCGATAACGTGAGGTGGTATATGTTAGTGACCACAGTACTGTGGTTAAGGCTGAAGCAGTAAGTAGAAAGAAGTAGTTTCTATGGTAATATTTCATTTCGAAAATGATTTTAAAAATAAATCTTAGAATATGGAAGTCATGTATGGTTCTCCATACCGATATTTTATAATTAAAATACAAACTATTTTTTTTTTTTTTTTTTACAACGAACTCATTACAGTATCGATTAAATATCTCTATTTAAAAAAAATTTTAATCTAATTACCACTTAATTACATTATTCACCAAACAATATGTCGTATAAATAAGAAGAATAAGAAAACCACTATGGCATCGAATCCAAATACAAAGGTGGAGTCTGCCATATGATGAACATTATGTCAGTTGCTAAATTAGTTTTTCAACATCGACTTGCCTTCACGTTGTGCCCAATTGTTTAATATGAAAGTTACTCATTCACTATATAAATGCAGTCAATGGTTTCGTTGTCTTGACAACTTTAAGCGAGTTTCCTGCCCATTAACTTTATGGTAGGAATTTTGTTTCACTTCTGCTCAATCGGTTTCCTGACTGTGACATAGATACACAATGTTTCGAGACGATATGAAGTACTGCCATTACTTTGAGCCCTACAGTCACTGCAAAACGACTCCTTCAGTGAAGTTTGCATGGACGCTAAAGTGCAAACGTTTTAGGGTAAAATCAGGGCCGTATTTAGGATCTGTAGACCCCTAGGCTGAACCTGTGTTGCAGGCCCTACCGGGGATCTGGGGAGTATTCCATACCCCCCAGTAAAACGGGGGGGTCCGGAAATTTTTTGAAAATTAACCTGCAAAAATCGCATTTTAGAGCAATTTTCTAACTAAAAACCTAAACAGAAACATTTAAAGTTTATTACTAAATTGTAGAAAATGTTACTGTACAGTATTTAGAAGTTAATGAATTGATGACATAAAAATGAAAAGAATTGAAAATCATTAACATATTCAACACGATTTATTAACATTGCTATGAACAACTATATTAAAAAAAGAACACAAAGTTTGGGTGTGAATGAATTTATTAGCAGTGTGTTAAAAGACGATACTATACTACAGTAAGTTACATTACTACAGTAGTGAGTAGAGTAATATTACAGTACTATACAATTCTATGACACTAATATGTATGAAAATACTGTGTGTACAATTTACTATTAAATTGTAGTTACTACATATAACAATTTGGAAATGGCTTAGTGGCTAATTGGTTTGCGCCTACAGTTCATACTAATGAATCTACAATTATATCTTCATAAATTAGTTGTCTTAAAATCTCACTTTCAATGCTGAGAAAAGCCAAAACGTTGAACCTGTCTTCTAACATGGAGGTTCGAAACCTGTTTTTGATCAACTTCAATTTTGAAAATGACCTTTCTCCACTGCAGTTAGTGACCATAAGTGACAGGTGCATTCTTAGAGCGACCTCGATATTAGGAAAACAATCTTTGACGTTTCTTTCTAGGAGGAGTTTATACATCCACCTCAACTGACTAATGACTTTTTCATTTTCCTCATCATCTTTTTGAAACTCATGGTAAAAAGCCTTGAACTGAATCAGTTCATTTCCCAATTGATCGTCTAAGTCATTGCTATATGTTTCTACTAAGTTTTGAGCTGCTGCAATTATCTCTTCATTAGTAAGTGTATCCAACTTGTTGAGAAACCCAAAACGGGTATCAACTAGTTTGTATGCGTCAAGCCTCTGCCGCAATGAAGATTCAAATTGATCTATGACAGGAAGGAAACTCTGTGTTCGAAATTTTTCTGATGGGGTCAGCTTAACTTCTGGTGCTTGGACTGGGACACAGTCAAGAGCTGCCAAACGCACGTTTATTTTGCGGTTGCGCCGTGTTTCACTCTCATACTCAGTGCAATCAGTTAACTCAGCAGCTTTCACCTCATATTCTTCAAAGCTATCCCGTTTTGTTCCTATGAAGCTTGTTAGCGATGTCAGTGCTGAGGCAGCTGTGTTCACGTCCAATCTAGGGTTCTGCAGCGTTTCACTAGTTTTGTTTACTTGTCCCAAGATATCATCCCAAAATACTGTGTACAGATTTACAGTCAAATAGATCACCGTCACAATTTTGAAGAGCTGTGGCGCCCATTTTTATGCAGTAATCTATATTACCTTGTGTCATAAACTCCGGCCACAATCCAATGTCATTTTCCAAGCAAACATTTTCACTTAAAGCAGGTCCAAGAGAAACCCCCTCCAGTTCCCACGCGATGCCAAGCGATCGAGTTTCCTAAATGCTGACTCACTCATATCAGTTGACCACTGAAGAGTTCAGCTGAATTAGTCCACACGAAATAACTGCGTCGACGTCTTTTATGATTATGAGGCCCGCACCACGGTATTAAAACAAAGACATTTTTTATTTTAGTCTATTCAAAATTAAAATTTTTAAACAGTTTTTTTTGTGGTGCGGGCCCATAGGCTGCAGCCTAGATAGCCTGTGCGTAAATGCGGCCCTGGGTAAAATAGTCTTTGTCACGAAACTGTTTTATCATTTTCTTCTACTTATTTCAACAACTATAGTTTTCCTGTTGATTATCAGTAAATTTCACAATTCTTACATTTTTCAAATACACCAAGTAGACCACTAGCTCCAACATATACTTGCTCTATTAGTTCAGTCAGTGTGTTTTAATTACTAATTTACATCTGTTCAAAATTTCCATTATTTATGACCAACCACCACAAATTCCCCCAAAAATTGGCTAAAAAAATCTTAGACAATAGGGAGAGCTATTGCTTTGTAGAATTTCAGGCAAGTTTCTACAAGCATGTTGATTTTAGAGTTTTCCTATTGTCCCCACACACATATCGTTGAACGTATGTAGCTTTTTCACCACATCATTTTTATAATGTAAGACACATTACAGCCTTCATATTCAACATTACTGCCGTGCTTCAAAACAGTACCGTCTACAACAGTGTTCGCTTATTTGGTCCGTGTTTCAAACAACGTTTGATAAATCGTGATGATGTTGGTCTTCAATGTAGAAGTCTGTAATCTTTGCAGATAAACTCAATGAGTGAAAAGACATCCGCAAGCCGCTTTCCAATTTCAACAGGATAGCCTGGTCATGTATCAAATTTTTTTTTATTTTTTAAATTTACTTTTAGTTTTGTTCATTAAATTCTGGACCTTCGTAAAAATATTTGAACAAACAGTGTTAAAGCTAAACAAATTAAATGAAAAAGTTTTTAATTTTACTTCCATATTCCTTAAGGAATGGATGGTGATGGCAAAAAAAATCGTGTTCGAGATTATTGCAGATTCTGATTGTACTACACTCAAAACATGAAAAAAAGTCGTTTTCCGAAAAGTGTCTGTGTGTGTGTCTGTGTGTCTATCTGTCTATGTGTCTGTGTGTAGATTTTTTTCTATGGCAAACGATAACTGCCGCAAATTCAAACAGAATCAAATAATTTTTTGCATACAGCCCTGAGTTGTAGAGTTCTCAAGACCTATTGTTTTTGGTCAAGATCGGTTGAGGGAAAGGGGTAGTTTACCTGCAACGGTTTTTTTTTATCAAGGGAAATTTTTTTTTGCAAACGATAACAGCCGCAAATTCAAACAGAATTAAATAATGTTTCGTATACAGCCCTGAATTGTAGAGTTCTCAAGACCTATTGTTTTTGGTGAAGATCGGTTGAGGGAAAGGGGTAGTTTCCCTGTAACGTTTTATGTCTTAGCAAGGGTATTTCCTATGGCAAACGATAACAGCAGCAAATTCAAACAGAATCAAACGATTATTTGCATACAGCCCTAAATTGTAGAGTTCTCAAGATCTATTGTTTTTGGTGAAGATCGGTTGAGGGAAAGGGGTAGTTTACCAGCAACGTTTTTTTAACAAGGGTATTTTCTATGGCAAACGATAACAGCCGCAAATTCAAACAGAATCAAATAATGTTTTGCATACAGCCCTGATTTGTAGAGTACTCAAGACCTATTGTTTTTGGTGAAGATCGGTTAAGGGGAAGGGGTAGTTTACCTGCAACGTTGTTTTAACAAGGGTATTTTTTATGGCAAACGATAACAGCCGCAAATTCAAACAGAATCAAATAATTTTTTGCATACGTCCCTGAATTGTAGAGGTCTCAAGGACTTTCGATTTTGGTGAAGATCGGTTAAGGGGAAGGGGTAGTTTACCTGCAACCTTTTACGTTTTAACAAGAGTAAAGTACTTGAAAATTTATTTAAACGTTTTGAAACAATGGTAATTGTTAAATATCGGTATGGAGAACCATACATGACTTCCATATTCTAAGATTTATATTTAAAATCATTTTCACCCAAACAGCCAGGCTGTGTCTTACCTGCCTTTTTATTGCTGTATTAAATGAAAAATATTATATTACATTAAAATGAAAAAATTATAATTTTATTGCCTGGCAACAAAATTATTGTATTTTTAACAATTACCATTGTTTCAAAAAGTTTAAATAAATTTTCAAGTACTTTACTCTTGTTAAAACGTAAAAGGTTGCAGGTAAACTACCCCTTCCCCTTAACCGATCTTCACCAAAATCGAAAGTCTTTGAGACCTCAACAATTCAGGGACGTATGCAAAACATTATTTGATTCTGTTTGAATGTGCGGCTGTTATCGTTTGCCATAGAAAATACGCTTGATAAAAAAACGTTGCTGGTAAACTACCCCTTCCCCTTAACCGATCTTCACCAAAAACAATAGGTCTTGAGTACTCTACAAATCAGGGCTGTATGCAAAACATTATTTGATTCTGTTTGAATTTGCGGCTGTTATCGTTTGCCATAGAAAATACCCTTGTTAAAAAAACGTTGCAGGTAAACTACCCCTTTCCCTCAACCGAACTTCACCAAAAACAATAGGTCTTGAGAACTCTACAATTTAGGGCTGTATGCAAATAATCTTTTGATTCTGTTTGAATTTGCGGCTGTTATCGTTTGCCATAGAAAATACCCTTGTTAAAACATAAAACGTTACAGGTAAACTACCCCTTTCCCTTAACCGATCTTCACCAAAATCAGCAGATCTTGAGAACTCTACAATTCAGGGCTGTATGCGAAACATTATTTGATTCTGTTTGAATTTGCGGCTGTTATCGTTTGCCAAACAAACAAAATTACCCTTGCTAAAAAAAAACCGTTGCAGGTAAACTACCCCTTTCCCTCAACCGATCTTCACCAAAAACAATAGGTCGCGAGTACTCTGCAAATCAGGACTGTATGCAAAAAATTATTTGATTCTGTTTGAATTTGCGGCAGTTATCGTTTGCCAAAAAAAAAACAAAATCTACAGACAGACATACAGACAGACAGACAGACAGACAGACAGACAGACAGACACACAGACAGACACACACACAGACACTTTTCGGAAAACGACTTTTTTTCATGTTTTGAGTGTAGTAGAATCAGAATCTGCAATAATCTCGAACACGATTTTTTTTGCCATCACCATACTTCCATTCCTTAAGGAATATGGAAGTAAAAATAAAATAATTTTGTTGCCAGGCAATAAAATTAAAATTTTTTCATTTTAATGTAAATTATGTTTGAGTTAATATCTTTATATATACAGTGGAACTTGGTTATTACGGCCTCGGCTGTTACGTCAACTCGGGTGTAGCGTTATTTTGTCATAAGTCCGGTCAAACTGATATCTTTAACATTATAAAAATTCCCGGTTTTAACGTCACTAAATATTCGTACTACTCTGTTATAGCGTCAAATATTTCTCAGATATTTTACTCTAAATTTCATATAAAAGTATATATGTGCGCGCGCGCGCTAGCCCATGGCTACAGACATACATTGTATGCAAGCGATAAGCACTGTAACAGGACTGCCGGCGCCAGCCATTTTACGTGCTCCAACGGATGGCTAGATCGATTTAAGGCCCGACACTTGATTTCCTTTGCAAAAATTTGTGGTGAGGCAAAATGCGTAGATCTGAACGTTACAGGCGATTGGGTGCGTAACACTTGGCCAGAAATTAGACGATCATATAAAGATGAAGACATCTTTAATGGACATGAAGCCGGAATTTTTTATAAATTAACTCCAGATAAGACTTTCAAATTTAAAAATGAAAAGTGCGTTGGTGGGAAGCTCTCTAAACAAAGAGTTACAGTTTTTGTTTGTGCGAACATGACGGGAACCGAAAAAAGGAAACTTTTAGTTATCGGGAAAAGTTTGCATCCTAGATGTTTTAAAAACATCAAAAAACTTCCTGTAAGTTACACTGCCAACATAAAAGCGTGGACGACTTCTAGTATTTTTGAAGATGACTTCTGTACGTGTGTATGTCACTGAACTCTTCCATGTATAAAATAATATATCGTTCGTGGCAGGTAAGCATATCTCAGTTATGTAATGTTTACGTTTCCATTTTATTATTATGCCTACAGCAATAAAAAGGCAGGTAAGACACACACACACGCAATTCACGTTATTTCTGGCCTCACTCATGTTTATTTTCTTACATTTGCACGGTTTTTAAATGGAAAGTGCCGAAACCCATACCAACATAACGCGTGCAAGCCGAAAAAATGGACATCAATTTGCTTCCTGTGGATCGCTGGGCAATGTAACTGCACGTGTTTACAGAGGAACGATTCATAGACAGACTTTTCGTCTTTAGGGAATGAACCCTCTGCAAGATGCTGAGGGTCCATGAGTGACTTCGGAGCGCTCCTTCTTTTTCGCGTGTTTGTTCTGTGAAACATACACTGTAGATTCGCAGCTTTACTCTAAGCAACGCTCAATAGGAAATGTTGAAAATTTTTGTCCACAGTGTACCCTCATTCACACTAAACCTGCTCTGATGTTTTAATTACGGACATCATAATATTAAAACTTTGGAAACTTGAGCACTACTTAATGGAGATCAATCATTAACTTATACAAGCCATTAATTTTATGCATATATTTTATATATATGTGTACAACGTTATCGGCAACAAAGAAGTAGTTTTTGTTAAAATTCCTTCCCGGGATATTTGGCCGTAGTCCAATGTTTTCTACAAAACCAGACGTTTCGGCAATGCCATTGACTTCCATCATCAGTGAAAATCGAGTGCGATAACGTGAGGTGGTATATGTTAGTGACCACAGTACTGTGGTTAAGGCTGAAGCAGTAAGTAGAAAGAAGTAGTTTCTATGGTAATATTTCATTTCGAAAATGATTTTAAATATAAATCTTAGAATATGGAAGTCATGTATGGTTCTCCATACCGATATTTCATTTTAATGTAATATAATATTTTTCATTTAATACAGCAATAAAAAGGCAGGTAAGACACACACACACACACACAATTCACGTTATTTCTGGCCTCACTCATGTTTATTTTCTTACATTTGCACGCTTTTTAAATGGAAAGTGCCGAAACCCACACCAACATAACGCGTGCAAGCCGAAATTTTTTTTAAGGAATCACTAAAAGGACGGTGGTTCAAATCGGACGCTGAGGTAGAGTTTGCTGTAACCGAATGGTTCCACAAACAGCCGTAAGAATTTTACTAGCAGGGAATCTACAGGTTAGCGCAACAGTGGAACTCATGTCTTAATGTTATTGGAGACTTCTTTTAAAATCGTTGAATAAAAAGTACTTTACGGCTCTATACGTGTTTCTATTGAACAATCCTTGCATTAATCATACACAATAATACAACTGATTGAACTTCAAATTTTTAAACTTGATTAGTTTCTATATATATGTTTAATGTTACAAATAATTCAAATACAAATCTTGATCATCTGTTAGTTCAGCGGAATAACAGTGACACTTTTAATAACCGCATAAAATAAACACTTAGAAACAACACAGGTGCTTTAACTTAACTGTTTGGACCACAGAAGTGAGGCATGCCTCAACGCTCTATGTGTACAGCGCGGGACAATCCCCCCTCCCTACACTTCCCTATCACACCACTACATTGCTTACATACGATGTATACAAAAAACGCTGAGGCAAGTTCAGGTTGCCTCATTCGCTTTAAACGAACTATGCCGAATCTCACCTGTCACCATCTAGCGGTCGCTCAATAAAGCACGTTTCGGTTTAATAAATTTGACAGTCGCAGTAACAATGTATAATCTTTACGTTATGTAGTTCATACGTATTTATAATTTTTATTCTACAGAATTTTTTAGGGTAGGCATTGCCTCAATTGCCTCCATGTAACTTCGCCACTGATATATATGTGTACAACGTTATCGGCAACAAAGAAGTAGTTTTTGTTAAAATTCCTTCCCGGGATATTTGGCCGTAGTCCAATGTTTTCTACAAAACCAGACATTTCGGCAATGCCATCGACTTCCATCATCAGTGAAAATCGAGTGCGATAACGTGAGGTGGTATACGTTAGTGACCACAGTACTGTGGTTAAGGCTGAAGCAGTAAGTAGAAAGAAGTAGTTTCTATTGTAATATTTCATTTCGAAAATGATTTTAAATATAAATCTTAGAATATGGAAGTCATGTATGGTTCTCCATACCGTATTTTATTTCTGTAAACTAATGTTGGCCTTGTTCGTAGTGTATCAAAGACTATATGAAAAAATTATAAATTTCACAAAATATAAGTTTTGAAAAAATTATCACATCCACAGAGTAGCGGCGATACATACAGATTAGTCTTGATAGCACATCACAGTAGCAGACTGGATCCGGAGGTTCAGAACTTCTCCACTCCTGCCGCTGAGTCAGAGGCTGCTCGCCACCATCTTCACCCCGATATCCTTCGCAAATCTAAAACTAATGCGTCCACACCGGACGTTCGCTTCCGAACTCCTGCCGTCCCATTACCCAAGAAAAATCCTGTAGTTCGGTCTTACAAGTCCGACGAATCACAACGATGAAATCCGTCTGCCAATGAATCCGCTCGTACTACTAACTTGGTCCTGCGGCTTCCACTGCTTTCCGATCTGCCGTAAAACCAGGTCGCTCTTATGCGGCCTTAATTTCCAGGCAAACCGCCCCAACCGGAAACCTCAGACAATGCAAAGTTCGTCCGCAACGTTCTGGCCAGCTGCGACCTTAAGAAAGTTGCATCAACCTTCAGGTAAATCAAACATCGCCTGGAAACTACCAGCCCTACTGAGAGGTTATCCTCTTAGTGGAAGCTTGCGAAGTAACCGGTCTTCTATGAACAGAGTCCTTAAAGGAGACCTCTCGCTAGTGGCCTGGAATGCTAATAGTGTCGGTTCAAGCATTTCGATCTTCTGGAGTTCCTGGCTCGGTTCAACCCCGACGTACTTCTCTTGTCCGAAACCCATTTGACCCCTGCAAACCAGTTCCGGTACTCAATTACGTGTAGTATCGGGACGACAGAGTCGGACGACAAGAGGGCAGCACGGCGATCGCGATGAGGCTGATGAAATTTTTGCCCCCCCCCCCCCCAATTTACCTTTCAACCTCTCAAAAAATTAATATTACTCACGATTTTCTCATATATTATAGTCTACCGGTACTTATTATTTAGGAACATGTGGGCTGTATAAACAACAATTCGTCTTGTTTCTATTTTAATAGCGTAATTTTCTTTATCACAATAGGATGAACACATCGACAAATTATGATAAATCGTATACTGTACTTCACTTAAACTTTACACACAGTAAATCAAAACACTAAGAACAAAATTTTTCTAATAATTTTCGTGTCCGTGTAAAGTTTTAGCTTGTCAGAATCATTTAAGCTTAAACCTAAACAGTCAACGAGTGAAATAACGGCTTCTGTCATTTCCTCATCTTTGTGTCCAGAGTTTGGAAGAAGCTTTAGAAAATGTTCGTTTGGAGCCCCATCAGAAGAATCATGATGTTCCGGTATTACAAATGTCAGTTGGTTCACATTGGAAACATATGGTGTTGAGTCAACAATAATGGAATAATATTTTTCTTTTCGGATTTGTTCCATAAATTTTAATTTCACTTGGTCTGCTAACTGTAAGATAAATCCATCAGTCACGGTGAACGACAAATAATCACTCCTTTTGTTACCGAAACGATCAGCCATGAATGGGGCAAATTTAGGTATCAATTCAATACAACCAAGAAAATGTCCATTTCTTACAGAACCTAAAATTTTGTTGTCACCATGGAAAGGAAGCCCTCAAGAAGCTAAGATTTCACTAGTTCAACAACTCGAGGCAGAACATTTCTCCAATATGTTACTTCTTTTTGATATTGAGTCATTAAATCGGATTCTGCTCTTTGGGAAATATTATTTCTATTTTGTTAAACTGTGTCTGTGCTCAGAGTTATTGTCATGATCATTAATTATATGACTATTTATCCAGTCATTGAAGCCATTTGTTGCTAGAGCAGAAGTGCCCCCCATACAGTTTGCAAGGTGCACAAAATACATGCCCAGTACAAAATACATTCCTCCTTTAACAAGAGTTTGTAAAAAATATTTTTACTCAAAATACGTTTCTGGTCTGAATACTGACATGCAGATTTTGAAAAATCAGCATCACCGTTTTGTTTAATGCCATTCTCTGCAAAAAAGTCTCGAAGTTCCTTGTTTATCTCCCATAATGCTAGATCATCAGACGACTGATTCAAGCTTTCCTCGCTCGGCGCAATTTACTGTATAAATGTTGTGGGCAGTCTGGGACCTGTGACCTCGGTGTAGGCCTGTCGGCTCTACTTGTACACAGCACAACATTACGGTGAAAAACGTTTTCATCACACATTGGCCTACTAATATAAGTTCCTTTCTTCACAGAATCCTCACTTTTGATAAAGAAACTATAGAAAATATATACAGTGCTACATGACTTTCTTATTATTTTTTTGTTCCCTTAAATTTTTGCGGTCCCCAAAAGCTTGCGCCTGAGGCTGCAGCCTATTCAGCCTAATGGTACATCAGGCCCTGATCTTGGCCGGCGACCTGAATTTGCAAACATCGCGTTTGGAATAGTCGCTTGACCACTCCGAACGGGAAGCGCTTGCTCAGGTATGTGGATTCTCGCGGGGCAACGGTAGTTGGTTTAGCGCAAACCATGTTCGTTCCGTATAGGCCTAACGCGACTCCCGATGATCTGGAGACCCAGGGTACTTCCTGTCCGGTTGAGGTATTCTCGTTTACAGAGCTGACATCCGACCACAACTCCACCTTGGTCCACTTCGTTACCCAGAACGGTATCGCACGTGACAAGAGGAAGGTCTCGATTGGGCACGCTACGGTCCGGTACTTTGCCGTCGATTACCGCCAGCTGGCCCACTAGAAACCGTCCCCCAAGTCGACGAGGCAATCATCTCAGATTTATACGTGTCTTCTCGTATGCAAGCCGGTCTCACGTCCGACTACCAACGCATCCCTGACGAAGTCGCTTGGTAGGCTCGCGAGAGCAACTACTTCCGTAAACGTTGGCTGGTAACTTGTGATCCGGCCGACAGGGTAGCTTGTAAACGGCTCACCGGGCAGCTGCGTGGCAGCTTGGAGGCTTTCCAACGAAGCTGTTGGGAACTCGCCGTGGTCCGAATAGGGTATGCGGATTCGTAAAATTCCTTACAAAATTGCCAGCGCGATGACGGGACAGAGGCAACGACTTCCTCTCCCCGCCATCGTTGGACCGTTCGGACAACTCCCTGGATCACCCGGAGAGGAAGACCGAGTACTTGGGCTTGTGTTTCGAAAGTCAGTTCTCTTCCAACCCGTCCATGGACTGGGACTTTGACGAACAAGTCGAGATGGACGTGGAAGAATTTCTGTCCCTTCCTATTAGTGCGATGCCCAAACCCCATCTCTCGGGAAGAGATCACAGATTGGCTCGCTGAACTCCAGCGAAGAAAAGCTCTAGTCCCCAACGATGATTCGAACACCGCTCTTCGTCTTCTTCCGGAGCCTGGAATCCTGTTCTTGTTTGAGTTGTTCAACGCGTGTCTTAGACTGGCCTACTTTCCCAAGAAATGGCGAAATGTTACCGTCATAGTGATACCGAAGCAGGGAAGGGACGCTTCCCGTGGCGACAATCTCAGGCCAATCAGTCTTCTATCCGCTAAAACAGCGATGCTCGAGTGACTCGTACAACGTCGTGAACGAGATCATTTAAGAAGCTTTTGACGTTCTGGTCCTGGACCAGTTCAGCTTCCGTGGGCATTCCACCACTCATCAGCTTATGACACTGGTGGAATACATCTCGGAAAGACCAGACCGTAGGCTGTTTCTGAGAAAGGCTTTGATAGCGTATGGCACGGTGGGATTTTATACAAATTCTGGGCAGTCTAACTCCCAGATTGGTACCTTCTTCTGATTGCTAGCTTTTTGACGTAGAGGATCTTCTGCGTGAGACAGCCCTCTGGCGCTGCGCACGAAAGTCACCATTTATCTCTTGTTCCTCAGGTCTGTACTGACCTATGAAGCACCCGCTTGGTGGTCACCAACAGGCGTAGACTTGGAAGTTTCCAATCAAAAACACTCCGTTCCTTGTCGGGATCTCCTTGGTTTATAAGGAATAGTGTCATTCGAGGAGGTCTTAGAGTTTCTACACTTTCTGAATTTCTCTTTGCTGCAGCTGCGACCTCTTCCTTCCCTTACCTACGGACCATCAGCACCACGCAACCGCCTCCCTCTGTCCGAGTCAAACGCCCTCGGGAAATTCTTGATGACCTCCCATAAACGTAAAACAAATTTTAACATCTGCCCCTGCCCCAGAGTTTACCTGCTAAGCTGTCCTTCCTTCCATCCTTGCACGCCGACCGCACTGTTTGTCGCTGCTACGCCTATCACTGGGACGGAGGCTCTCTGCCACGCGGAGAGCGACCAACGACTCATGGCGTCTGCTCGCTGGGCTTGAGACAGGTGACATCTGTCACCTGAATCGGTTCAAACGGCAGTGCCCAACGATAAATTAAATTAAAATAAATAAAGATTTCTTTCTCCCCCGCCTTCTGAGTTAACTTGTTGGCGGTTGTCCTTTCCAGTCTTAAGAACCTGATTACTGAACCAGGTCTAAGTGTATCACCAGGCATTGGGCTCGACCCAGATGCTGCAATCATGTACCGGGTGCAAAGACGTCCCGCTACTACAATGCTACATGCTACTGTGTGAGAGAAGATTCTGTCTTGCGAGACAGAATCCAACGGTCCTACTGCATTGCCAACTCGATTCGTTCGGGGACTGGATCTGATATCTGGAAACCTTAAACGCAACGAAGAGTGTAGCCGTCCCATTTTCTCTAAGCGCCGGAAAGATCCGCGAAGGCGTCTTCTCACCAGCATAAAGTACTTACCCTGGTCCAAGGAAGTGAATTACCTCGGAGTACACCTAGATAGTCGGCTCACCTGGCCCACCCACGACTAAGCAATACATAAGGGAGCGTCCGCTCGTCTGGGCTTACTGTTTCCAGGCCTGGCTATCCCGGCTGTGACAAGGAAATTGGGCATAATCAGGCCATATTTTAAGCAATAAACTAGGAGGTACTAGTGCCGCCTAGTGGCAGGTATTAGTGCCGGTGTCGAAAAGTGAGGAAAAAGGGGAGAAATCAGCAAATCACGAAGTCGTGTTTGCATTTGCTTATAGTAGCTTTCAGCATTGTCTGTACAGTGTGCGAATTGGGCGCTTATTCAATATTACATAATTAATTATATTGAATCCAATTGAGTGCTTGTGTTTTTTTTTTTAATTTTCCTAGTGTCTAAAGCATTTGTATCTATTTTTACAGTTAATTTCACGAGTAAAGAATGAACATGATCATAGTCAAGTTAAATTCAAATTACATTATTTTCAATATTAGGCCTACTAAAAATTCATTTTTCAAACAATCATTAGGTAATCGTTAAAAATAATATAACTTTGTTGCCAGGCAATAAAATTATAATTTTTTTTATTTTAATTTAAATCATCTGTGCGTGAAGATGTGTCGTGCCTGGCAGGCAAGAATATCTACATTATGTACTGTTTACGTTTCCAAAGTTTTGTATTATTGTGATTACCGCAATAAAAAGGCAGGCAGGAGACACACACACACACACACACACACAATTAGTATTATTTCTGGCCCAACTCATGTTTGTTTTCTTACGTTTGCACGCTTTTTAAATGGAAAGTGCCGAAATCCGCACCAACACAACGCGTGCAAGCAGAAAAGATTTCCAGCGTGGACAGTGATTTGCTTCCTGTGGATCGCTGGCCAGTGTAACTGCACGTGTTTACAGAGGAACGGTTCATAGACAGACTTTTCGTCTTTAGGGAATGAACCCTCTGCAAGATGCTCCGAGTTCATGAGCGACTCCGGAGCGCTCCTTGTTTTCCGCGTGTTTGTTCTGTGAAACGTAGGGGTGTACACTGTAGATTCGCAGCTTTACTCTGAGCAACGCTCCATAGGGAATGCTGAAACTTTTTGTCCACGGTGGACCCTCATACAGACTAAAACCTGCTCTAATGTTTTATTACGGTGATCATAATATTAAAACTTTGGAAATTTGAGCACTACTTAATGGAGATCAAACATTAAATTTTACAAGCCATTAATTTTTTGGATATTTTGAAGCAATAAATATTTTAATAAATTAATACAATCTGTGTACTTATTTCTATTATGATATAAGAATTATGAACTAATATGTGCATGTATGTATGTATGTATTGTAACATAACAAAATGTTACCTAACCTAAATGTATGTTATCAGATTTTATAAGGACAAAACAACAATGTAAATAGGAATATAGTAATAAAAATAACCAAGAAAGGAGAAATCAAGAAAGAAGAATGAAGCAGAGTGCCACATGAAACAGTAACCCAAAGACTGTTTGACACTACAAGTAGACTAAGACTAAGACAAACTGATGGACAGAGTAAATTTACATTCAGCTGTCAATCAAGTCAGTAGTTGATATAAACCGAATGTTATATGTAAATAAAAAATGAATTAATAAGCAGTTAAATACTGTGAAATCAGAATTAGTATTCTGCTGATAATAAATTTGACAATGACTAGTAAATTAGGAATGCCAAAACTAAAATTTGCAATGGCTACATAGTGAGAACAATGATGTATTTCAATATCAGATATACTTGTGAGAAAGAGAAACTAATTATAAGAGGGAATCTTATACAAATAAGATACCTCCACAAATTACCGAATTGAGAACCAATAAACGTTGTTAAGGTAAAATTCCAATATAGGCGATATGTCTTAACAACGCCTAGACCAAGCATTAGTCAGTAAATTGACTATTGAGAATTAACATAAGTGTAAATTAAAATACACCGAACAATGGTTATGCCCTGACATAACGAAAAACATTATTAAAACAATATAGTTAATCATAATTTTAATTGTTAAATAGTAGATTAAAACGAGTTAACATAAAACGAAATGTCATAGTAAGTAGGATTATTCATTACAATGTATAGAGTTTAGGTGTACACATAATGTTCAGTGAAAATGTCAGTACAGAGTTAAGGGTGTTCCCACATAAACGTTTGAATAATAAAATGATATGTGAACACAAACAATATTAACCAAAAGTGTAAAATCGGCGATTCAGAAAAAGCAGACGACAGTGAAAATGCTGTACCCGAACATTGATGTTATAACAATGTCGGTCAAAGTGAAAGTAATTCGATATTGAGTGATATCAAATTAAAGAAGAAAAAACGATCTTTAATTTGATAATGATATCAACCCAATCGCAACTGTATTTAGTGCGGGAGAGATGTTAGCATCATTTTCAAAATAGGCATCAGAATTTTGTTTATGAATAACAACAACAAGGACAACTATCTGTCACATCAGCGTTTGACGGTTAAAAAACCGTTATCAACGGCCAAAATGATGATACGTCATACCTGTCACACCTGCCAGGACCAATCAGAAAATTAGTTAGTAATTAACATTTTCCCTAACGCCGATCAAAGAACGGGGTATATAAGGAGGAAGCAGCCAATTTCAGACAGACTCTTACCAAACTTCATATAGCACAGACGTGCGCTCGCTACCTCTACATTCTTAATACCTATTAGCGTCATCTACATAATACATTGAAACAAATAGTTCAACACCAAGAAACAACTACTTCAAGTTAATCTACAGAAAACAACAGTGATTATGTGCAGTATCATTTCAATTTTGTGCGGGAAATAATGAACAGAAATATTTAATTGTTATCATACACGATCCATTTAGGCAGAAGAGGATCGCATTATTCTGTTCTTGTGCGAGTGTTGTGAAAAAACCCAGTAATCATTATAATCCGATTACTGAAGTGATTAATGAGTTTTAATTGAATAATTAAAACCAGAAGGTAACAGTGCAATCATTATTAATTTTTATCTGAGCGCCATAACCTGTATTTCTTTTTTCAACACTGGTCTGTACTGACGCAAAACACAGAAACATTTTAAGATTACACCACGTCTCAATTTATTATACAAATTTGTTATTATTAATTAAGCTATATGTTAGTTGTAAGGGTTCTCACTTGATAAACTTTGTCAATCAAAAAGCAAGCGTTGATGAACGCGCGACCTTTCAACAGGTCATTTTTATTTTGTTTACTTTATGAAAGTAACCTCAAAAAACGTTGTTGATCCATTGTATATCAAAAAGATTATTGGATATTGTGTAGGCATAATTGTTTTTTTTCGTGTTTCAAAGAATTCACATCTGAGATTTTCATAATTTTAATGTTAAAAATAAATAACATCTGGACTTAGCCAGATTTATGATTCATGTTCTGAGCAAGCCGTATGAGGCATATAATAACCGATTTATAATTGTACAACTTTGTATGTTTGCATTATATTTGTTTTTTGAATTCTCTATGAGGGTGTAAATAAACCCATTATTAACAGCATCACTTGATTTGATTTATTTCTATAGGATAATTAAATATTTTATTTTAAAAAACTTAAACAACCTTCCGTTGTGTTTAATATTTTGGAATAACATTGCCAAAAGGTGATACACAATTATTTTAAAATTTTCTAATCATTCAGTAATTCTATGTGTGGGTTTTACACGGGATTTTCCCTGAATAAATCCGTGTGGCGCCCACTAATTAAGAAACAAGGTAATCTAACCTTGCTACTAAGGTGAATTGATGTTTGTAAACTGAGTTGACAGCTTAGTGAACTTCCAGTAAACACAACCAGGTACATAAAAGTATATTTTTGTTTATGATATTGTCCAGACATTACGAGACGGAACATACTAAGACTATCAGCAACCTGGAGAAGAAGTTTTACAGCCAAAATCAACCAGACGTTCATCAATATCAAGCAACCAACTATTGGATTTCACATTTCAAATTAAGCAAACTTAGCACTTAATTATTATCAACTTAACTATTTTTATTTGTTTAATATAAGGGAATTCTTTTTAAACAAGTATAATTGAACCATTGTAAACACACTGTGAGTAACCTTGAATGTTACATTTTAAATTACTTTATCACGTTAGTGACCTTCAATTAGAAACAACTATTCCAAACTTTGATTTATTTCAAAAGAATCTTTCACACATCATTGAACTTTGTTTAAATAAGATCTTTAATATTTTAGACACGAACATAAATATAAATAACAACACTTTTATATTATTACAAGTTAACGTGCACTCCGTATTCGGTAGATTTATTTACAGCATAAACATAATTTTAAACACACCGAATTTAGTTCACTTACAGATTGGCTGGCCCAACAGTGTGGCTGTTAAACGTAATTGAACTTTATTTTAAACATAATTAAAACAAGAAAACCCCCGTATTTAGTTCACTTACAGTATGTATGAAAAATATATAAATATTTTTCTCCTCTGGAAAATTGTTTGCCCCTCCTGAAAAATATTTTGACTCCGCTATAGCTAGTTATTTACCAGCCTGTGTGGAATGTAGCCTTAACACATGGTGGGTGTTAAACAAACAGAAGACACAAACGTATTGTCACGACGGTCTACTCGATCGTCGTAGGTACAGTGGAAACAAAATAAGTACAAGACACCAATTAAGTCACTAATCACACCTTTAATTATTACAGTAAAACAATTCGTAATTAACAACACAGTCTCTACAACAAATCAAATGAAAATTGTTCACACGCAATAAAATGTCCACTAATATTAAAACTCAATTGTATTACAATTATACGGTCCGATTATAAAACGCAACACTTCACTAATAACTACTTGAACGTACACAGTAATAACTCGAACCGCTCTGGAAATATATCGCAGCTGTACTAAACTGAACGTCGTTGAGTACCGGTATTTATAGCCAGTCGAATATCTAGACGATTCCTGAGTGCGTCTTAGCGTCTGTATGAACTACGTAATTAACTGCGGCCTTGACACAGTCCGCACGGCTGGCGGCATCGAGAACTCTCTCGTAAATGCGTCTACAAGTACGTACGCCACACGCTTACATTCTGGATCTCTGTAGAACGTTTGGAACGTTCGATAAACACGTAGATTGTTCTGTGACGTCGTAACACTTCCTCCTCCTTAAGCCTGTTCGTCCCGAACTGGCAAACCATCTCTAAAGTTGTACTTAGCCAGGCGATCTAGGTGGACGACCTTGAACTTTCGCTGTCCTTCCTGTTCAATCCGATAAACAACATCGTTGATTCTTTTTTTCACAGTGTAGGATCCTTCCTAGTTAGTTTGCAACTTAGGTGAGCGACCACGACGGCGCTTTGGTTTGAACAACCAGACCTGATCTCCTTCTTGGAAACCCATACTGTTGCTGCGAATGTCATACCGAGTTTTCATTTTATCACTGGCAATCTTCAGCCGTCCTCTTACCAAGCGATTCATTTCTCGCAGTTGGTTTTCTAATTGCGAGGAATAGTTCTGCGGCTCTTGGGACTGAGTCTCAGGTGATCCGAACATTAAGTCCCCAGGAAGACGAATCTCCCGCCCAAACACCAATTTTGCTGGAGTCATGCCGGTTGTGTCGTGTACTGATGATCTAAACACCACTGGCTGATTTCCTTGGTTCTCGTCAACAACTTCTTGCATGACCTCATCTTCAGACACTTTGCCGTCGAGCGCTTCTATCAGCTCAGGAACAAGCAAGAGTTTTGTCTCGACACGCATAGTTGGTTTTCCAATCACTTCTTTGGTCGTTATACTTATTTGTAATTCCTCTGCTAGTTCTTCCTCCATTTCCGCTTGCAACAGGGAGGGTTCCTCTTGACCAGACTTGTTGACTTTTTCTTCGACTAATGCCACTCGCTTAATCGAATGTTTGTAGACCCTGTCATTTTAGCCATGCAAAGCTTTATCTTCTCTTGGCCAACCTTCAGGACATTCTCTCTTAAGCCCACAACGAATCCGTAGGCATTCATAATGTCCGTGCCAAGAATCACTTCATCGACAATGTCTGCAACGAGCATTTGGTGGCTAAACTCGAGAAGACCCAGGCGTACACGTACGTCTACCTTTCCTAGTACCTTGACGGGGCTTCCAGTCACAGTCTGTATTGTACAAGAGCTAATTAGAGGCTGGCGGTTGCTGACTAAGTCAGGGCGCACAATGGACACTGTTGCACCCGTGTCAACTGTAAATGATGTTGATTTACCTTCCGCAAATCCATTAACGATCAAGTTTCCACTGGTCTTATGTAGCGTGGAAACTGTGTGGTGTTCTGGGGCTTTACTTCTCCAATTGGTGCGATCACTCTCTTCTCTCGGTATCTTCTTCTCCCAACAGTCTACCTGTAGATGACCACGTTTTCCACAGTTGTAACGCTTCGGTCTTCTGTCTTTATCCTTTGGTTCGAAAGATCGTTTTTTTTTTAATCGTCTGTTGTTTTTGAATCGTCTCTTTATGCCGTCCGCTATGACGATACTGTGGTATTGGATCCGTTTGGCTACAACGTGATGGCATACTTTGATTAATGTAGGTAGCCGACTTGGCAGCTTCAAAACGGAGAGCATGAACAAGAGCGTCTGATTTATTATCATGACGAGCCATTCTTAACACTTGTAACTGACTATCTCTGATACCATCAATAAACATAATGAGAGAAATCCACTTCCGGAAATCCTCCGATTCTTCGGGATAAGCCAATCTCGTCAGTCGGTCGATATTCGCTTCAAACTCTTGAAGGCTCTCCCCTGAACTCTGTCGCCTCGCTTTAAGTTGTTCACGGTACACTTCGCACAAATGCTGGTCACCGTACCGTAATTCCAGAGCTTTAGTTAATTCGGCATAGACATTCTGACTGTCAGATGGCACCTTCTGTATTAGTTCTGCGGCAGGCCGTTTTAAAGCAAGAATTAGTGAAAGTCCTTTCTCTTCTTCCGTCCATTTATTTAAGCGATCGGCAGCTTCAAATTGGCGAATATAAGTTGCCCAATGAGTGCTTCCATCAAATGTTGGGGTTTTTGCGTAAACTAGCCCTGCTACAGTTAGATTTCTCTGATATTTTGAATCTCCTTCAGCTCAAATTTTAATAGTCTTTCGTTATCAACTATTTCTTTCACTAAATGTTCGACTTTCTTTTTAATTTGTTTTATTAAATTTGTAATAGAATCTTCTAAATTTGAAATATTCGTTTTCACAGATTTTTCTATTTCAGATATTCTGTCAACTTGTTTGTTCAGCTCACCTCGTAACAGGACAGATTTTGCAGTGGTGTCCTCTTGTACGAACGTCTTAACGTCGTCTGCTTGACGGCTAAATTCTTCTTTTTTCGTCCCTTTGGTATTTCATTTTCACGATTACGTTTTCCGTCTTGTCGCTTTTCTGCTTCTTCTCTTTCCTGTCTTCGTTCTTCTTTTTCTTGTTCCTGACTTTGCTGTAGCATTGCTCGGAATGCTTCTATCATCTGACTGGTATCCATTTTATTAATTAATTACGAACTACACTCGTCTTGTACAAAGTGGAAACAAAATAAGTACAATACACCAATTAAGTCACTAATCACACCTTTAATTATTACAGTAAAACAATTCGTAATTAACAACACAGTCTCTACAACAAATCAAATGAAAATTGTTCACACGCAATAAAATGTCCACTAATATTAAAACTCAATTGTATTACAATTATACGGTCCGATTATAAAACGCAACACTTCACTAATAACTACTTGAACGTACACAGTAATAACTCGAACCGCTCTGGAAATATATCGCAGCTGTACTAAACTGAACGTCGTTGAGTACCGGTATTTATAGCCAGTCGAATATCTAGACGATTCCTGAGTGCGTCTTAGCGTCTGTATGAACTACGTAATTAACTGCGGCCTTGACACAGTCCGCACGGCTGGCGGCATCGAGAACTCTCTCGTAAATGCGTCTACAAGTACGTACGCCACACGCTTACATTCTGGATCTCTGTAGAACGTTTGGAACGTTCGATAAACACGTAGATTGTTCTGTGACGTCGTAACAGTATTAAGGAACAAATGTTTTTCTGAGTAATCTTATAATAATACGGATGATCAGAATCGTCGCTCAGGTAATCAGAAGACGAGTGGAAAGAAAGAAAGACTCGATTTTAAAAAAGAAAAATGACTAGTACGGTATTCACGGGACAGACTTTGATAACACCACAGACATCATTCACCCTCAGCCGATAACGCGCAGCGAGAGTCCAAATTCATTACAGGAATCAGATCACAGCTCCCTTTAGCCAGCTCTTCGTTTGACCTCCAACATTTTATCCAAAAGCTCACGAAGGTTGGAGATAGTCTTCTCCCACCTGACATGGGGGTACCATTTTAGCTGATACGTCATTTCTTTAGAACTCAAACATTCACTTATTTGATGTTTTGTCACCATATCTAGCTCTGCTTCTTGCCAAATATATATTACAGACACAAACGTAAAATTCTGCACCTGTCATTTCTTGGTTGTAGAGTAAAGAACGTAAATTTCATGCCCCCATGCTCAGAGCACCCGTACTCAGAACACCTATCGACAAATACTAGTAGCGGTCACTAGTCCTTTGGTCTTTGTGGTTTGCACAGATAATGAAATTACATCTGAAAGTCACCCTATAATAGATCCTCTTGTTGAACGAGGAAGCGAGTTCTTAGGGTTTAACTCAACCGTTTGGCATTTATCTGTCTGTCTGCCTAACTATTTGGGGTATGTTTCACGATAACTTTTGAATCCATCAACCGATTTTCGTAAAACTTGGCACATATATTCACACTTTTACCCCCACAGAACCTAGTTGGTTTTTAGATTAATACCCCAAAAATAGGACGGGGAGTCTAAACTGTGAAAAAAATGGCAAAATCCCATGTGAGGTATCAAATTAAAGGGAATTTAAACCACAACCTGAATACAGTATTCTTTTTTCAAATTTTCAAAGTTTTTGGACGTCAGAGCCTAAAATGTTGGCGAAATTTTAACATTGAAAATGTTTATAAGGACGTATAAAATGGGAACCGGTGCGTTATCGAAAATGGGAACCGGTGAGTTTCGATAGAAACTACTTCTTTGTTGTTAATAACGTTGTACACATATAAAACTTCGCTTATGAATGCGACTACATTTAACTTATAATCTGTACATTGGTAAATGAAGAATGAATTCATTGATTGGTGAATGAACATATACCGGTATACATAGATTTATTGAAGCATTTTCAATGCCCTTCTCTGTGCATTGCATTTGTGCAATGCCTGTAAATTTTTGATAAAATTACAAAAATCCATGTGGCATATTAAATTAAAGCAACTTTTACTAAATGTTCTTAAGTTGTAAAATTTCAAAGTATTTGAACTCTAAGAACCAGTAATGAGATCACAATTTTTTTTAAAAGTGAAAATCCAACTGGGTGTCAGATTAAAAGGAACTGCAACCCAAATCCGAATGTTCCTAAGTGTTAGCGTTTATTGTATGATTGTGTGCTCTACAGTTGTTATGTTACTAAAGAAATATTAGGGCAATCGCTATGTATGTAATTTTTCCCACAATTGGAAAATTGTCTAATAACGAAATTTATGTAATAATAAATGTACTCCGTTCAAAATAGTGAGCGAATTCTTCAGCTTAGGGAGTATAGGCCTACTAGTTAATCATAATGTGACAAATATATTTAAATAGAATCCTCTGTATGAACACAGAAAGGTTATTTACAGAAAGGGGTAAGACAGGGAACGACGTATATATTTCCAATTTTACTGGAGGTTAACAGATATTAGAATGAGAAAGAATGGGCGTAGAATAGCTAGAGTATGAGTCTCAAGTGTTAAAGTTAAGTCTTTTGCAAAGTACAGCCTACATTGTACGACACCACCTTCTACGATAGGAGCAACACCAACAACAGAAAACTAAACAAATACAGTAGCACCTCGCTAATTCGTCACCTACCGGACCAAAGGGGTGGCGAATTAGTAAAATAGACGTATTAGTGAGGGAGTAAGAAACAAACCCATTCAAGACAATATAATATGTTTTATTATAACACTAGCAATGTACAGTACTAATGTTATGCTCGGACATATTTTATTGCTGGAAATTTTCAAACGCAAAAGAGTTAAGCACTGTAATTGTAAAAAATTGTTTAATGACTGAAAAAAAATCTCTAATTTTCTTCTGTTTTTTCTGTCGACCGTACTTTTCAAGAGTCAAATTATGTACTTGGTTCAGCAAAATTATTTTAGCCAGTTCTGCTTCATCTTGGCCTTCGTACCACTTGATTGTTGTAGTCAGTGATTGAATGATCTCCTTATGAGAGATTGCAGGTTTTATTGGCTGGTCATCTTCATCATTAGCTTCTGTGTTACGTGTGTAACAATTTCATCATCACTAAACATTTCGTAGCCTGCAACCGGTAAGTCATTTCACACCAATTTTTAAAATCGTGTGGGGCGAATTACAGAGGGAGACGAATTAGTGAGGTTCCACTGTATATTAACGAATGTTTTACAAATTTATTAAAAAATATGGAAACTATTAATTACAGAAATACATTAAATGAAGTAACAAGAAAACTCGAATTTGTAGTTTCTGTTAATATATATATTATAAGTTCAGCATGGTGTACGTGTGTATCCACTAGAAATGTATATATTTATTCTGTTGAATCGTAGTCCAGAACATGTAACGTGTTTTGTATGTTGTCTCTACAATAAATTCAACGCTGGCTGAATTTTCCCATTGCGAATATACTCCAGTTGCAAAATTTTACTGCTATGATTGCCATGATTAAAACAACGAAGCATGTGTGTACACCGCGAGCGCACATGAGTGCGACGTACCAGAGTGCGTGCTGGAGTCAATGCAAGGCGCGCGCTTGCACTGACCTCCAACACGCAGACTGCATCGCAGGACATGTGTCGACTCAGTGGTGCGGTGTGAGTCTGTATGCGCGGGCAACACATGCGCGCGCTTACCAGAGTGCGTGTTGAAATCAATGAAAGGCGCGCGCTTGCACTGACTCCCAACACGCAGACTGCAACGCAGGACATGTGTCCGCCAAGCGGGTGTGTGAACTGTGATGTCCATATCCTAATTGTGAAAATCAGAGGAGCAAAAATTCCACTACCTGGAGTATTTCACAGTGGGTAAAAGAGCCACAAGCTGAATTTATCTGCAGAGACATCGACAGGACACATCTGTTGTAGTTGCCCGTTTGAATTAAACTAAATAATTCCATTTAATTTCTATCAATTGCTTAGAAACGAACAACTCATTGTTAATAACAATTACAACAATGAACATTTAAAATTTTTTTCTAAATACTTTACTATTAACGAACAGTGAGAATTAAGTTCTGTAATTTGGGTTTTTAGGAAATATATAACATACTACGTAACATACTATGATGTAATTCCTTTAAACATTTTGTAAAAATAATTCTTAAAATACAGGATCAGTCAATGATACGGGTGGCTTTAGAAATTCAGTTCTTTTTTTATTTATGGATTGTAAAATTAACATTTACACTAAATTGAAAGTACATATACATAACAGCATTTAACTAGACGCAGAAACTACAAGTTTTTGAACACTACGCTCCGAATGTGGCGGCAATTTCAACTCATACTTTTGAAGTCGAGTTTTTACGTTTTTCATTACACGGTGTAACATGTGAAGAGAAATTACACTAACTTCGACTGTTTCAATGTTTCTGGGGGGGGGGTGGATCATTGTACACCTTACTCTCAAAATATCCCCAGTAGAATAAATGGCACGCTGGCGATCTCGCCACGGAAAGTTGCACTCCTGAAGGTAACTCGTTAAACTGCGTCCATTGATCGTCTAGCCCTATGGCTGGTTGCTTTCCATACTGTTTGGTATGATTTCAGACTTTTCTGCGATTTGGGGAGACAAAAATTCGTTAATCATTTGGACATATTGCTCTGACGTGACAGTAATGGAATTCCCATTCTCATCCTTAAAGAAGTGAGGACTGATTATTCCAAAGGAAGCTATTGCACACCATACAGTAAGTTTAGGAGTGTGCAATGGTTCTCGAAGCATTCCTCGACGGTTATTTGGCTCTCAATACCGAAAGGCTTATTTCTTTACATATCCGCTCAGATGGAAATGGGTTTCATTACTCATTAGCGTATTGTGAATAACGTCTACGTTGTTATTTATGACATACAAGAACTGGCGGCAAAAAGTCACACGGTTTACTGTATCACTGTCACTTAAGGTTTACAATATTTGAATTTTGTACGGCTGCATGTTCAGATCGTTATGAAGGATTTTTTGAACACTGGTATTCGACAAGCCACGTGAAACTGTATGACGTCAGGCAGAATGTTTAGCATAGGATCTGTTGTGCGCGCGATGCTTTCGGGCGTACATATAGTTCTATGTTACCTAGAGGTTCCTTTTACTTCCATGTTCCAAAAGGAAATGGAAGTATGGTGATGGCAAAAAAAATCGTGGTCGAGATTATTGTAGATTCTGATTGTACTACCCTCTAAACATGAAAAAAAAGTCATTTTTCGAAAAGTGTGTGTGTGTGTGTGTGTGCGCGCGCGCGCGTGTGTCTATCTTTCTGTGTGTCTGTGTGTCTATCTGTAGATTTTTTTTCGATGGCAAACGATAACAGTCGCAAATTCAAAGAGAATCAAATAATTTTTTGCATACAGCTCTGATTTGTAGAGTACTCAAGACGTATTGTTTTTGGTGAAGATCGGTTAAGGTAAAGGGGTAGTTTACCTGTAAAGTTTTTTTTTATCAAGGGTAATTTTACTATTTTTCTATGGCAAACGATAGCCGCAAATTCAAACAGAATTAAATAATGTTTTGTATACAGCCCTGAATTGTAGAGTTCTCAAGACTTTTTGTTTTTGTGCAGATCATTTAAGGAAAAGGGGTAGTTCACCTGCAACGTTTTATGTTTTAACACGGGTATTTTCTATGGCAAACGATAACAGCCGCAAATTCAAACAGAATCAAATAATTTTTTGCATACATCTCTGAATTGTAGAGTTCTCAAGACCTATTGTTTTTGGTGAAGATTGATTAAGGGAAAGGGGTAGTTTACCGGCAACATTTTTTGTTTTAACAAAGGTATTTTCTATGGCAAACGATAACAGCCGCAAATTCAAACAGAATCAAATAATGTTTTGCATACGTTCCATAATTGTAAAAGACTGAAAGTCTGTTGATTTTGGTGAAGATCGGTTAACGGGAAAGGGTAGTTTACCTGCAACATTGTATGTTTTAACAACGGTAATTTTACTTCCATATTCCTTAAGGAATGGAAGTATGGTGATGGCAAAAAAAATCGTGTTCGAGATTATTGCAGATTCTGATTCTACTACACTCAAAACATGAAAAAAAGTCGTTTTCCGAAAAGTGTCTGTGTGTGTCTGTCTGTGTGTCTGTGTGTCTATCTGTCTGTAGATTTTTTTTCTATGGCAAACGATAACTGCCGCAAATTCAAACAGAATCAAATAATTTTTTGCATACAGCCCTGATTTGTAGAGTACTCGCGACCTATTGTTTTTGGTGAAGATCGGTTGAGGGAAAGGGGTAGTTTACCTGCAAAGGTTTTTTTTTATCAAGGGAAATTTTTTTTTTTGGCTAACGATAACAGCCGCAAATTCAAACAGAATCAAATAATTTTTCGCATACAGCCCTGAATTGTAGAGTTCTCAAGACCTATTGTTTTTGGTGAAGATCGGTTAAGGGAAAGGGGTAGTTTACCTACAACGTTTTTTTAACAAGGGTATTTTCTATGGCAAACGATAGCCGCAAGTTCAAACAGAATCAAATAATTTTCTGCATACAGCCCTGATTTGTAGAGTACTCAAGACCTATTGTTTTTGGTGAAGATCGGTTGAGGGGAAGGGGTAGTTTACCTGCAACCTTTTACGTTTTAACAAGAGTAAAGTACTTGAAAAATTATTTAAACTTTTTGAAACAATGGTAATTGTTGAAAATAAAATAATTTTGTTGCCAGGTAACAAAAATAAAGTCATTTTGATTATAAAATATAAATATTTACAACAAGAAAAGAATTTTCAGTTTTCAAAATTTAAATATATTTTTATAAAACAATGGGTTCTTCATTGAGGTGGGGACCATGTCACTCACTCCATCTCAAGCCTCTCCCATTTTGCAGAAAAAGAGTACCCTGTCAAGGCTGATACTTTGACGACAGTGACAGGGCTTTCCACCAAATTCAGCAGAGTGACAGGTAGGCCCAACTCTGATTGGCTCCTCAGATTTCCCCAGCGTTAGTAGGTTCTATGAAAATACTTTATTTCAAATATGATTGTAAATATAAATCTTAGATATGTTTTATAAATCTCATGTTTTATGTTTTAACATGGGTAATTTTTTATATGACGAACCATAACTGCCGTAAATTCAAACAGAATCAAATAATTTTTTACATATGTGCCTGAGCTATAGAGAACTCAATGTCTGTTGATTTTGGTGAAGATCGGTTACGGGGAAAGGGCAGTTTACCTGAAACATTTTTTGTTGTAACATGAGTAAAGTACTTAATTTTGATAAAATATCCTGATAAGATCTTAATAATCCACTGTAGAAACGTAGATGAAATATCTATAAATGAAGAGGCTAGTTGAACGGGCTGGGGGTAATTTTCTATAAATCAAAATTATAGTTGAAGGGGGAGGGGATAATTTTTTTTATATGTGTACTACGTTATTGGCAACAAAGAAGTATTTTTTTGTTAAAATTCCTTCCCTGGTGTTTGGCTGAAAATGATTTTAAATATAAATCTTAGAATATGGAAGTCATGTATGGTTCTCCATACCGATATTTTCTATGACGAACGATAACTGCCGCACATTTAAACAGAATCAAATAATTTTGTGCATACCTTCCTCAATTTTAGATAACTCAAGGTCTGTTGATTTGTTGAAGATCGGTTAAGGGAAAGGGGTAGTTTACCTGCAACATTTTATGTTGTAACAAGAGAACGTTTTCCATGAAGAACGATAACTGCCGTAAATTCAAACAGAATCAAACAACTATTAACGTATGTGCCTCAGTTGTAGAGGACTCAATGCCTATTTATTATGGTGAAGATCGGTTAAGGGAAAGGAGTAGTTTACCCGCCACTGTTAATGTTTTAACAAGAGTAATTGTTTATATGATGAACGATAACTGCCGCACATTCAAACAGAATCAAATAATGTTTTGCATGCATCCCTGAATTGTAGAGAACTCAAGGCCTATTGCTTTTGAAGATCGGTTAATGGAAAGCGGTAGTTTACCTGCAACGTTTTATGCGATAACAAGGTTAATTTTTTCTATGATGAACGATAACTGCCGTAAATTCAAACATAATCAAATAAGTTTGTGCATACATCCCTAAATTGTAGAGAACTCAAGGCCTGTTGATTTTGGTGGAGATCGGTTAAGGGACAGGGGTAGTTTACCTGCAACATTTTATGTTGTAACAAGAGAAATTTTTTCATGACGAACGATAACTGCCGTAAATTCAAACAGTATCAAATAATTTTTTACATATGTGCCTGAGTTGTAGAAGACTCAAGGCCTATTGATTTTGGTGAAGATCGGTTACGGAGAAAGGGCAGTTTACCTGAAACATTTGTTTGTAACAAGAGTAAAGTACTTAATTTTCATAAATAAAGTATCCTGATAAGAAGATCTTAATAATCCAATGTAGAAACGTAGATGAAATATCTATAAATGAAGAGGCTAGTTGAATGGGGTGAGGGTAATTTTCTATAAATGAAAATTATAGTTGAAGGGGGAGGGGATAATTTTTATATGTATTACGTTATCGGCAAAACGTAGTAGTTTGTTGTTAAATTCCTTCCCGGGCTGTTTGGCCGTAGTCCAATGTTTTCTATAAAACCAGATCTTTCTGCAGTGCCGTCGACTGTCATCATCAGTGACAATCGAGTGCAATAACGTGTGGTGGTATACGTTAGTGACCACAGAGTACTGTGGTTAAGGCTGAAGCAATAAGTGGAAAGAAGTAGTTTCTATGGAAACATTTCATTTCGTAAATGATTTTAAATATAAATCTTAGAACATGGAAGTCATGTATGGTTCTCCATACCGATATTTTACTTTCATGTTCCGTAAGGAAATGGAAGAATGGTGGTCGCGAAAAAAATCGTGTTCGAGATAATGGCTGATTCTGATTGTACTATCCTCAGAACATGAAGAAAAATCCGAAAAATGTCTTTGTGTGTCTGTGTGTAGAATTTTTCTATAGCGAACGATAACTGCCGCAAATTCACAAAGAATCAAATAATTTTTCTCATATGTGTCCAAGTTGTAGAGGACTGAAGGCCTAATGATTTTGGTGAAGATCGGTTAAGGGACAGGGGTAGTTTACCAGCAACATTTTACGTTTTAACAAGAGTACGGTACTCAATTTTGATAAATAAAGTATCCTGAAAAGTTGGTCATAATAATCCACTGTAGAAAGGTAGATGAAATAATATTATAGATATTATCTATAAATAAAAAGTGTA
This sequence comes from Magicicada septendecula, assembly GCA_034769895.1. Classification (NCBI taxonomy): domain Eukaryota; kingdom Metazoa; phylum Arthropoda; class Insecta; order Hemiptera; family Cicadidae; genus Magicicada; species Magicicada septendecula. The sequence continues at coordinate 122,147,934 of CM068371.1, forward strand.
GTTGAAGGAGGTGGAGGTAATTTTTTGAAAACTGCCTTTTTCATGTCGAATAAACTACTTCGTTTTGAAGATAATTAGTACCTTATTAATTACATATAATGAAATTATTACTCAACAAAAGTGAAAATATCAAAAATGATGTTGTTCGGTTAAGGGATAGGGGTAGTTTATCTGCATTGTTTTGTGTTTCATTAAGAATATAGTACTTAATTTTGATAAATAAATGCCCCGAAAATGAAATCATGTTAATCCACTGTAAAATGGTAAGTTGGGTATCTATAAATGAAGAGGGTAGTTGAAGGGGGAGGCGGTGATTTTTGAAAATTTCTTTTCTGATATCAAGTGAAGTACGAGTATTTAATTTTGAAGGTAAGGATACCTTAACAATTACATATTTTAGTGATGTAAATGAGATTAGTGGTAAATTATATGAATTTATCACTTCTTCACAGGTATCTAGCCCTGAAGTTGGACGCCATTTACATTTAGACTAATGCCACGCGTTGGGCAGCCATTTATATTTAATGGTGTAAATGTAAATTACATCTGTGGTAATTAATTGTGTAAACCATTTACATCTAGTGAATATTAATCTGTGCTAATTATCTGCGTGAATTAATTACTCAACAATTATGAATCATATTAATTAAAGATTTATGTTATACGTTAAATTTGATATATCTAAAATTGTTTCTATTCGTCAGATTTGACTCAACACAGTGACTAATTAAATACGATTTTATGAGTCTATTAATCAGACGTTTCAATGGTCGAGTTTATTGTATCCATTGATGTTTAGCATAAGTTGTGAGATTTTTAGTGTAATACTTAGAATGAAAGACATCAATAATAAAGGTGAAATTTCAATAATGAACGCATGAATACTGTAAATTAACTACTTATTTATTACACTTGTTACTGAAGTAAGTAACTATATCCTGCAAATTACATACATACTAAAACACATGATATAAATACAATTTATCAATTTATGCGATGTTTCCTGAAACATAAACACATGGTACATTCAAATGCAGTAAATAATGCACATATATATATATATATAACATATACGAACAATGAACAATTAACAAATATACTTATTCCTACCTAAAATGCGTTCATTATTTCTCAGATAACGAATTACGTTAGTGTTATTGTATAGATTTTATGATTCATATGATTCATATATATTTATTCTCTTGGGGTTAGTTCTTTGAAAAGAGGCAACAGAACAGTAGTATATACTACTAAGATTAAGTAGACATAAAGCTTATCTTTTGAGAGTGTTTATCCATTATTCCGCCGTCGTGAGAAGACACTTTCTGGATGATTCGTCGAAGATCATAATCACTGTTACGAAGAGCACTGATAACTTCACTTCACAGAATCTCCACTCCCGTCATGTGTACGGTGTTGTGGTAACCCGCTGATGTCGAGTGTCCGGAGTTCAAATAGTGAGGTGTTAATGTTGTCATTACATTGAATTGTTCTGAAAGTTTGCCATGTTTGTGTACTTATTTAACTGTTCCGTCTATCTGGGTGTATCGCGTACCGCGTGCTTAATGGTTGGTATAGTTTATTCAATTAATTGTTCAACATGGTGATACATTGTGGTGTGAGAATGTTTGAAGTGTCACTCACTGTTCTACTTTAAATGTTAATTAGTATGTTATTATGTGCGTGTCAGTTGAGGTTTCAAGTCCCGTGCGCACTTACAGTTTATGTTTCCCGCACAGAGTTGTGTATAAGTGTGACTATACCGATGTCTCTGTTCACTTATGAATTTACAAAGTTATGAATCCGGTCGGTCGCACAAACTGTTTCTATCACGAACCGTATTACTGTTCCGACATAATTAATCGTCTGTCTATCGTACGCACTAACTTCTGACTATTAATTGCGACTATCAACTGCTACTATTAACTACATACTCTTGACTACCGACTGACTATTAACTACGACTATTAACTGACTGACTGCTCGATTGAATGACTGACTGCCCGATTGAATGACTGACTGCCCGCTCCGCGTCTTCGCCAAACAGTTTTATTGGAACATCTTACCCATAAGTCTAAGTTTTGGATTTCTACGCCTTCTCGGATTCTTGATTGGTCGTACAAATTCCTACTCTTCTGCAGATCTCATCCTCTGTTTCACGATTCGTCGTCCGAACCCTTCCTACTCTCTCCACGAGCTCTCTTAGAAGATGCTTGACGCTGGTTGGTCGTCGTCATCCCCGGAGTGTTTCATGTGACGAGCGTAGCACGGATTCTTAGAAACGAGGGCAATTTCATGGCCTTCTGTTATCTTTTGTTTAGACTTTCCCTAAGGTTCTGACTGAGCTTTTGTTAACAGGCTCCAGAGTCTGGGTTAATTGTTTAAGTTACTCGACGTTCGTTCCGCCGATTATCAACCCTTCGTTGGCGTCATTTCGGTGGAACTCTACTTTCCAGTCGTAAATCTCAGTAAACTGTCAAGGGTTTGTTTTCACGCTGTGCAGGATGCACTGGCAGTATTCACTGAGTTACGTCTATTGTCATCTCTCCGTTAAAATTGCTCTGTACTCCTTTTGTAACATAGTAAAGCCTTTCATAATTGTGCAGTTACGCCTCACCTCCACAGCAGGCGTTCCATCTCGATTCCGTGTAACTCGGCAGCTGGACGAAGTCTTTGTTTCAGATTGTTGGGTGCTGTAAATTGTGACAAACGGCTAGCTGTCAGCGATGCCCTGAAATACTTATTGTGTGCAGTGCTCAGACGTTTTTTCTTTGTCTTCGCACTGACGTCGGGTTTGACGTGCCCCTGATTCGTCATTATTTACGACCTGGGCTTGTGTCCGTTGACTTGAGTGTGGGAACGTGTCACTTGATCGAGGAATTAAGAAATTTTTAAAATTTCGATCATTACAATATGATAAAACTATTACTCTGTGCAAGTGTAAATATCATTAATGGTGGTGATTGGTTGAGGAGGAGGGATGATTATCTGTGAAGTTTACATTCTTTATAAGAATAAAGTACCGTACCTAATTTTTATAGATAAAGTGCCTTGAAAATAACATTATAATAAACGACTACCCCATAATTACAAAAATATCTATAAATAGTGAAAATAGTTTGAGGATGGGGAATATTACTTTAGAAATTATCAAACCGAATTCAAGTAAATGGTTTTAAATATAAATCTTAGAACATGGTTATCTTCTATGGAAATCTTATTTATGTATGGTTCTCTATATTTACTAATACTTTACTATTTAATACACTACTATGTTTGAGAGTAGTAACTACATTTGTAATCTGTCTAGATTAGAGCAGTACTCGTCAAAGTTGGAGTACAGTATACAGTTCTGTGTATTGTAGGACGAATTCTCAATCAATTAGTGTCGTTTCCAACCATAAAGTTATTTAGTGATCACAGAAATAAAATGGCTGAGGCAATAAATACTAAGCAATAAATAACTAAGATAATAAATTATTGAGATAATATTTTACAATACTAAAATACAATTGCAGAAAAATACATTCCTTTAAGTTACGTTTCATCGGTCACACTCTTTACATTCTGAGCACAAATTACAAATTATTTTTTAAATATTTCACTTATCTTATTTTTACATCTGTTGTTAAACAATAATGAACATCCAGTATCTAAGCTCAATATTAAATAATAATATATGGAATGAAATTAATGAATTAAGTAGTACCAAATTATTTAATTTAATGTAATGCCATTTCAATTGGTTATCATTAAACACAGTTACAAAAATATCTGGATTTCTGCTGTTTAGGTTTATTTACATAAGTTTCATTAGCTTTTGTTAACTTGCAGAGAACTGCAAGATAAAATATCTGCCAGTTAATGACCAGTGTATCCTGACATAATCTGTAGCAATCAAATTTTGTGTAATGTGTGAACATAGTGCAATTCCAGCAAATCAAAATTACAAATGAGTGGTCTGAATTAATTTATATTTAAGATTACTAGTTGTAGAATAATCAGTTATTACGACTATGGTAGTGATCACTGAAGATATTTTGCTGTTAAATAAAATTCACACATATTGGAAATATTAAAACAGATGCAACGTAGTACTTTCCTTACGCATAACTGACTTTTTAATTAAAAAATAAATAAAAGTTATGAGTAAGCTTAGACATTTTATTCTTACATATTCGTAATCAGCACAAAAAACCGTAAAAATATATATCCGTTTCAAGATAGTTTGTTGAAAAAAATTGAATAATAATTACCCCGTTATGTTATTCATTACAACCCAATCACACCTTTATCAAAATCCATTACAAATTTGTCACGGAATTCGTTGAACTTCTAGTGATAAAAAATATGCACACTGTTGCCACAAAATGTATATAAAGTCACCAAGGTCACAACGTTGCCAATTCTACTGAACGTAAGCAATTGCTATATTAGCAGCTGGTGTCAAAGCTGTTTATATAATTACTGGTTCCAGTCGCCTACGTTTAATTTCTGTATACGATCTTAGCTATTTTTAATTTCAGTACCGTAGTACAAATAATCTTTGAAAGACGTAATCAACTATTTTTCAACACCGTTATTAAAAAGTGGGTTAATCATTCAATGACAGAAAACATATAAGGTATAAAATATTGTGATCACTTTTTTCACACGTTCTTTTCTTGACGCGTAAATAACTATATACTAAATAAAGATATAATAAGTATATCTTCATTGTACATTAGTATAATATGTAGTTAAAAAGTACCGGTAAAAGTAGGAATACAGATAGACGTTTATTACAAATATTTTTTGCTACGGTTTTCTATAAATAGTAACTATTCTCGGTAAAATAAAAATAAAATAAAATAAAAGATTAAATACAAATATCTAATATTTTCTGAATAAAATATATGTATATTTTTCTTAAATTTATTATTTGTAAATATCTTCTGTGCCATCTTTTTCAGGTACATTTACGAAATGACATTGTAAACGAATCACTATTTTCAGTAACATGTAGCCTTCAAATTATTATTATCTGAACATGTAACTCTGAAAAAATTTAAGACAAATCTTCATTAACTCTTTAAAACTCTTGTAGGGAATTCGTTTTACACACTTAGGCCTATATGTATTGAACATAATTATTATAAAACCATTTATTATTAAAAGGCATGTGTACCTATTATAAAAAGCGGGCCTAAACGTTTTTGTTTTTAATTTTTATTATTTTTGAGAACTAAACAATAAAGTTAATTTTAAATTTTTTTGAAGCCTAATTCATTGTCAAATCATTGGCACCATTTGATAAGCTGTGAGTTAACTATTAAAGAAATACGTAATGTTTTTGTATGAAGTGTAAAGTGTATCAATGTACTACCGTATGAGTCAAGTTGACGCACTGAGTAGGGCTGGTTGATACATTATTAATTTAATTACAAAAGGGAAATTAAAACTCGAATTTATAATCACAGAGTAAGACCTACTGTAGACTACAGACAATACTGACTGGGAAACAGATGAAACGTAAAATGAATTCGAAAAATGTATGAAACAAACAGCATAATTAAATGTAAATCATAGGTTTGAGGCGCCCCACACATCTACAGATCCAGCCCATGACAGAGAACAGGTTTGACCTGTTGCTTATTTTGACCACAAACATAGAGGCTGCCATTGGAGGGTGGCCTTCCCACTTGCAACCAGTAGCCTTCCAGTTGCGAACACCGTAAATTCATCCCACTTGCGATCACCCTTAACAACATGGTTATCTTCAGTATTTTGAATACCAGTTGCGAACACCGTAAAAGCATAACAGTAGTCCAAATCATCAAGCCAGATCTGCACAATTTTTGTTTTACAAAACGCTTAACAAACTTTGTATTCAATTTGTGACTATAGTATCATTTTCATTCCTGCTGTATTTAATGATAAGTACTACTTACATAAAAACTGTTATACCTAGATTTCTGGATATGTTAGAAGTGCCGTCAATTTGTTCGGTCACCGTCAGGACTTAGCATGTGATCTGGGTACCCAGGAAATGACTTTACGGTTTAATAGTATCTAATTCAGGGAGAGAGAGAGAGAGAGAGAGAGAGAGAGAGAGAGAGAGAGAGAGAGAGAGAGAGAGAGAGAGAGAGAGAGAGTGATTGGGGTGGCTGTTTGTATGCGCCCGCGTGTGGTAAAAACACACACGCACAACAGGCGCCCGCATAGCCAAATCTCTCTCTCTCCCTTTTAACTAAAAAGTAATTTGAAATCATCATTAGTATACCGAGACAGAAACCGAACATAGTAAGTGCAGGAAGAACTTATGTGTTCAGATAATGTTGTTCTTCAAGACGAACTTCACAAATGTCCGATAAGAGTAGTTTCCGTCCGGGCGAAGACGTTGTTCAAGCTAAGTTCCCGATTTTTGGTTAAATCGATAGAAAAGAGAGTTTGAAAGATTAAAAGTAATTTTTTATGAATGGAAAATTCAAAAGCTGCAGTAGTCACTTTGCACGAGTATACACATTCAAATGACTTAGGGAGCACAAAAATCCTAATGTGTGCTATACTTGCTTTCCTTCGAAAAGATGTAGAATGTGGCTGGCAGTATATCCATGGTCAAGTTCCAGAGGAAAAGAAACTCGATTAATTTTTTAATTATTTCGTAGCTAGACAATGATTAGTGCCACAGGAGTTACGGAACTGCTACTTCCGACGTCATAGAATGAATAATACCGTATAAGCACGCATCAGAAACTAAACAGCCACGTTGGAAGACCACATCCAAGAATAAAAAACATTATCAAATGTTTATAATCTGAGGCAGAGAAATCTATTCAGAACACGATGTAACGATGCAGTGAAATTTTTAAGCTATGAAAAGGACGAAAAAGTATACTGAATTGGATAAACTAAAAGATATGAAAAAGATTCTGATGTTGGGATGTTTCTCAAGATCACGTCGTCCGTTCTACAAGTTGACTAACAAAAATAAATAAAAAATAACCTTCCTTTTTACTTTAGAGTGAGAGAGTAAGAGAGAGAGAGAGAGAGAGAGAGAGAGAGAGAGAGAGAGAGAGAGAGAGAGAGAGAGAGAGAGAGAGAGAGAGAGAGAGAGTGAGAGAGAGAGAGGGCTATGCAAGTGTGTGCGCGCGCGCGTTTTATAAAAAATGTAACTTGGTAAACGTAGTTGGTAACAAAAAATGCATTTAACGAATTATAAAAACAAACACAATCATAGGCGTGCGCACAGCGGGTGCCACGGCACCCACAAAAAACTTTGGAGAGCCCCCAAATTTGGATCGAACACAAAATTTGGGGGAAAGAGAGTCCTACAAATCGATTGGGCTAGGTCTCATTTTCCGCAAAAATCGCCTAAGGCCTAAACCTTAGGTACTGTGAGTGTGAGTGTGCAGTGTACTGGTGAGTAAGCAAGAGATAACATAGTGTCGCTTTGCGATAAGATTCCTTGTGTAACAACAACAACAACAACAACAACGGAGTACAGACACTTTGTGTATGTTGAGTCTGTTTCCCCTTTGTCCATTCTTACAGCCTTCCTAGAACTCATATCAGTTACCGTTTTAATTACACCGTCTACAAAACTGCTCGCTCGACTTTTTTGGTGTGATTCAGCTATTTATAGTTTTATTGAAGGAGGTCCGAAAAGGCATGCGGTATTCGAGGACATTGTAAAAACAACAAATACCAAGTTGAAAACACTGAAATCGCTATCCGAAACCCGTTGGGCTTGTCGGACTGAAGCTGTCTCTGTGGTGCATGCTCAGCTTAATGCTATTCTGCAAGCTTTTAAAGAAACCGTTTTACTGGGGGGTATGGAATACTTCCCAGACCCACGGTAGGGCCTGCACCACAGGTTCAGCCTAGGGGTCTACAGATCCTAAATACGGCCCTGGTGAGAGTCTATAAAAAAACTGAGTTACCAAAAACTGCTTGGTAATTTTCAGTTACCAAAAAGTGAGGCTGGTAGAGAAATTCTGACTTCATATTCGGAATCATTACTCAAAAATACACAAGACTTACTAAAAATTGTGCATGTAACAATATCACTGTTGACCAGTATTATCTGTTATGTCTATCTTTTTGTACGTTTTATCATTTAGTTTCTTTTTTTAGTATGGGTGTGGACAGGCCGTTTTTTAAATTGCATTTTTAACGGACTGGAGTGAAAAGTACAAGTGTATCTAGCTTGTGTACAGTGAAATCAAGTTAGTATTTAGATTATATAATGAAAAACAAAAAGGGTGGGAAGGGTTGACTTTTTTGTAAAAAGAAATTAATTATTTAATTATAAAAATTATGTATACAGATAATTATGGAATTATTAAAAATGGAGAAAATCAATAGGTTAAAAAACGTTTGTAGAAGTCTTGAGAGGAGGGAACGTTAGAAAACTGTTTATGTTATGAATGCTTAAGCCTACAAATCGTGATAGTTATTATTATTATATTGTTACTATAAAACAACATTTGTATTATTTTAATACAGACATGAGTGAATACAGCCTTCGAATGAATTAGTAGTACGACACACACGTCAGCCTGCCAACAGACATTAGATCTGTAGGCTATATTTATGTGTCAGCCAAAACAGTAGTACTTTTTGTAAACATACTGTTGTATCATTAGGACATTAAGAATGTTGTTGGGGTGAATTTGATTAATGAGACAGATTTCTTTATCTCTGCCCTTGTTTCTCTCTGTCAGTCTCTCTCTCTCTCTCTCTCTCGCGCGCGCGCATGCACGCGTCGCCAACTCAATACAGTTTCTTCTTTTTCTTGTCACAATTTCAGTGTTACACACAATCCTTTTATTCACTGTCCTTTTCCTGCCCCCTCGCACTTTGTTAACTTCTCCATCAATCCTAACCTATACGTCAAATTAGATCGAAACTAGACACATTTTGTAATAGTTTAATCGATGTGCCTAAACCAGAAAAATTATTGGGTCACTTGTGTGAAAGAAGAAACTTAAATTTATTTACCTTATAACAATTCCCCCTAAATAAAAGGGAAATCCCCAAATTCATATTTCGGAGCCACATGTTGTAGATAAAACGGTATATTCTCTTGGATACACACGTTTAATCTCATACAAACGTTTTTATGTGTGTTCCCATCAGCACCGACACACCTGTGCAGGCTTCTCCATATTTTTCTACACCTGTTCAAATATGACTATACTCAGCAACTAAACTGAATCGAAATTGCCCGTGAGCTGCGCAGATGGGAGTGAGTGAGACGGTAGTAGTATGTGAGTGAGGCGGACGAAGTTTACGAACTACGTCATCTACGTACACTCGTTTCATGTTGACAATGTACAAAATTTACTGTGTTCAGAGTTTATTTATCCCGTGCTGAACGTAATGTCTTTATAGTGTAAAGTTTTTTGCTTGTAAAGTTTTAGGAAATTATACAGCGAAATACAATTTCTAATTTAGGAAGTGAAACCCAAGTAAATATTACTCAACATGAGGAAAATAAAAATGTTCTTACCTCCAGCTGAAGTGTATTGTTTTTCTTTCGCCATATCAAACAATTAAAAATTTTAAACACTATAAACCGTTTCATATGTCCACATTACTAAATAAAAATATCGGTATGGAGAACCATACATGACTTCCATGTTCTAAGATTTATATTTAAAAGCATATTCGAAATGAAATATTTCCATAGAAACTACTTCTTTCTATTGCTTCAGCCTTTACCACAGTACTTTGGTCACTAACGTATACCACCTCACCTTTCGCACTCGATTTTCACTGATGATGCAAGTCGATGACACTGCCGAAACGTCTGGTTTTGCAGAAAACATTGGACTACGGCTAAACAGCCCGGGAAGGAATTTTAACAAAAAACTACTTCTTTGTTGCCTATAACGTAGTACACATATAAAATTTTCGCCCCTCCATCTTCAACTATAATTTTCATTAATAGAAAATTACCCCCACCCCGTTCAACTAGCCTCTTCATTTATAGATATTTCATCTACGTTTCTGCAGTGGATTATTATGAGCTTCTTATCAGGATACATTGTTTATCAAAATTATGTATTTTACTATTGTTAAAACATAAAATGTTGCTGGTAAAATACCCCTTTATCTTCACCAAAATCAATAGGCCTTCAGTCCTCTACAATTCAGGGATGCATGCAAAAAAAAATTTGATTCTGTTTGAATGTGCGGCAGTTATCGTTCGTCATGTAAACATTTCTCTTGGTTCAACATAAAATGTTGCAGGTAAACTACCCCTTTCCCTTAACCGAGCTTCACCAAAATCAACAGTCCTTGAGCTCTCTACAACTCAGGAAAGTGTGCAAAAAATTATTAGATTATCTTTGAATTTTCGGCAGTTATCGTTCGTCATAAAAAAATTACCCTTTTTAAAACATAAAACGTTGCTGATAAACTACCCCTTTCCCTTAACTGATCTTCAACAAAATCAACAGACCTTGAGTTCTCTTTAGTTCAAAAAGGTATGCAAAAACGTAGTTGATTCTGTGTGAATTTACGGCAGTTATCGTTCGTCATATAAAAAATTACCCTTGTTAAAACATAAAATGTTGCAGGTAAACTACCCCTTTCCCTTATCCGATCTTCACCAACATCAGTAAGTATTGAGAACTCTACAATACAGGGCTGTATGCAAAACATCATTTGATTCTGTTTGAATTTGCGGCTGTTATCGTTTGCCATAGACAAAAATTACACTTGATAAAAAACCGTTGCAGGTAAACTACCCCTTTCCCTTAACCGATCTTCAACAAAAAACAACAGGTCTTGAGTACTATACAAATCAGGGCTGTGTGGAAAAAATTATTTGATTCTGTTTGAATTTGCGGCTGTTATCGTTTGCCATAGAAAATACCCTTATTAACACATAAAATGTTGCAGGTAAACTACCCCTTTTCCTTAACCGATCTTTACCAAAACCAACAGGTCTTGAGAACTCTACAATTCAGGGCTGTATGCAAAATATGATTTGACTATGTTTGAATTTGCGGCTGTTATCGTTTGCCATAAAAAATACCCTTGTTAAAACAAAAAACGTGGCAGGTAATCTACCCCTTTCCCTTATCCGATCTTCACCAAAAACAACAGGTCTTGCGTACTCTACAAATCAGGGCTGTATGCAAAAACTTACTTGATTCTGTTTGAATTTGCGGCTGTTATCGTTTGCCATAGAAAAATAATTTTATAGATAGACAGACAGACACACAGACAGACACACACACACACACACACACACACACACACACACACAAACACACTTTTCGAAAAATGACTTTTTTCATGTTTTGAGTGTAGTACAATCAGAATCTGCAATAATCTCGAACACGATTTTTTTTGCCATCACCATACTTCCATTTCCTTAAGGAACATGGAAGTAAAAAGAAGTTATAGTTCAATTCACTCTTTCATCACTAATAATATTAATAATTAATAATCAATTAATACACCTAATTGCTACAGGGCTGTATGCAAAACATCATTTGATTCTGTTTGAATTTGCGGCTGTTATCGTTTGCCATAGAAAAAAATTACACTTGATAAAAAACCGTTGCAGGTAAACTACCCCTTTCCCTTAACCGATCTTCACCAAAAAACAACAGGTCTTGAGTACTCTACAAATCAGGGCTGTGTGGAAAAAATTATTTGATTCTGTTTGAATTTGCGGCTGTTATCGTTTGCCATATAAAATACCCTTGTTAAAACATAAAACGTTGCAGGTAAACTACCCCTTTCCCTTAACCGATCTTCACCAAAAACAATAGGTCTTGAGAACTCTACAATTCATGGCTGTGTACGAAACATTACTTGATTCTGTTTCAATTTGCGGCTGTTATCGTTTGCCAAAAAAAAACTACCCTTGATAAAAAAAAACCGTTGCAGGTAAACTACCCCTTTTGCTCAACTGATTCAGTTTGAATTTGCGGCTGTTATCGTTTGCCATAGAAAAAAATTTACAGATAGACAGACAGACACACAGACAGACAGATACACACACACAGACACTTTTCGAAAAATGACTTTTTTTCATGTTTTGAGTGTAGTACAATCAGAATCTGCAATAATCTCGAACACGATTTTTTTTGCCATCACCATACTTCCATTTCCTTAAGGAACATGGAAGTAAAAAGAAGTTATAGTTCAATTCACTCTTTCATCAATAATAATATTAATAATCAATTAATACACCAATTTTACTTCCATATTCCTTAAGGAATGGAAGTATGGTGATGGCAAAAAAAATCGTGTTCGAGATTATTGCAGATTCTGATTCTACTACACTCAAAACATGAAAAAAAGTCGTTTTCCGAAAAGTGTCTGTGTGTCTGTCTGTCTGTCTATCTGTCTTGTGTCTGTAGATTTTTTTTCTATGGCAAACGATAACTGCCGCAAATTCAAACAGAATCAAATAATTTTTTGCATACAGCCCGGTTTTACAGAGTTCTCGCGACCTATTGTTTTTGGTGAAGATCGGTTGAGGGAAAGGGGTAGTTTACCTGCAACGGTTTTTTTTTAGCAAGGGTAATTTTGTTTGTTTGGCAAACGATAACAGCCGCAAATTCAAACAGAATCAAATAATGTTTCGCATACAGCCGTGAATTGTAGAGTTCTCAAGACCTATTGTTTTTGGTGAAGATCGGTTAAGGGAAAGGGATAGTTTACCTGTAACGTTTTATGTTTTAACAAGGGTATTTCCTATGGCAAACGATAACAGCCGCAAATTCAAACAGAATGAAAAGATTATTTGCATACAGCCCTAAATTGTAGAGTTCTCAATACCTTTTGTTTTTGGTGAAGATCGGTTAAGGGAAAGGGGTAGTTTACCTACAACGTTTTTTTTACAAGGGTATTTTCTATGGCAAACGATAACAGCCGCAAATTCAAACAGAATCAAATAATTTTCTGCATACAGCCCTGATTTGTAGAGTACTCAAGACCTATTGTTTTTGGTGAAGTTCGGTTGAGGGGAAGGGGTAGTTTACCAGCAACGTTTTTTATCATGCGTATTTTCTATGGCAAACGACAACTGCCGCAAATTCAAACAGAATCAAATAATTTTTTGCATACAGCCCTGATTTGTAGAGTACTCGCGACCTATTGTTTTTGGTGAAGATCGGTTGAGGGGAAGGGGTAGTTTACCTGCAACGGTTTTTTTTATCAAGGGAAATTTTTTTTTTTTTGGCAAACGATAACAGCCGCAAATTCAAACAGAATCAAATAATGTTTCGCATACAGCCCTGAATTGTAGATTTCTCAAGACCTATTGTTTTTGGTAAAGATCGGTTGAGGGAAAGGGGTAGTTTACCTGCAACGTTTTTTTAACAAGGGTATTTTCTATGGCAACGATAACAGCCGCAAATTCAAACAGAATCAAATAATGTTTCGCATACAGCCCTGAATTGTAGATTTCTCAAGACCTATTGTTTTTGGTGAAGATCGGTTGAGGGAAAGGGGTAGTTTACCTGCAACGTTTTTTTAACAAGGGTATTTTCTATGGCAAACGATAACAGCCGCAAATTCAAACAGAATCAAATAATGTTTTGCATACAGTCCTGATTTGTAGAGTACTCAAGACCTATTGTTTTTGGTGAAGATCGGTTAAGGGGAAGGGGTAGTTTACCTGCAACGTTTTTTTATTAAGCGTATTTTCTATGGCAAACGATAACAGCCGCAAATTCAAACAGAATCAAATAATTTTTTGCATACGTCCCTGAATTGTAGAGGTCTCAATGACTTTCGATTTTGGTGAAGATCGGTTAAGGGGAAGGGGTAGTTTACCTGCAACCTTATACGTTTTAACAAGAGTAAAGTACTTGAAAATTTATTTAAACTTTTTGAAACAATGGTAATTGTTAAAAATAAAATAATTTTGTTGCCAGGCAATAAAATTAAAATTTTTTCATTTAATGTACATCATGTATAAGAGAAAATATATCGCGCTTGGCAGGCGATATTAAGATTTAAATATAAATCTTAGAATATGGAAGTCATGTATGGTTCTCCATACCGATATTTAAGTATTAAAATAAACTTGACAATTACTCGTTCATTGGATGAAATTCCCGAAATATCACTGTCAGTATCTGAATCTGCTTACTGAATATACTCATAATATTCAGTTCCTGCCATATACTGTATCTGGATTTCTCCTATGATCTTGAAGAGTATATACCCTGTCATGTGAATGAGAAATCTCATTTTGGCTGGTATTAATTATAGGTATTTGAGTTAACATCAGTTTCAAAGTAATTATCATTTTGAATAAGTAGAATAATTTATTTTGCTGAGCCAGTTTTGTACTTCATTTTTTTTTATCTCTGACCACCTCGACTAAGTCTGTTATAACCTACAGAACTGGTTTTCTTTCCTTTAATTTTAGCAGCGTCTGCTACTTTGTTCAATGAATTAAATAGTCTTTCTCAGACCATAAATTTTCCAGGATTATATAATCAAATAAATGGAAAACTCAAAAATACAAAATAAAACATTTAATTTTTATCATTTTGGATTTTGGGAGTTTTATAATAGATTAATGTATATTACTGGGGGGATGATTTTACGGTACCATGATATCTTACAGTGAAAGGTGTATTATATCTTACAAACACCTATTCAACATACAAGAATATAACATAAGTACAGTAAAATCCCGATTATCTGTGAGCAGTTTATCTACATCACAAATTATCCGTCGCAAAACCACATATTTTTTTATAAGCAGGAATAAATTTCAGCTGAATAATATAGCTTCTGTCCCACTAATCTTAACATAATATTTTATTAACTATCATAAACAATATTGTTTTAAAATTATATAAGTTAAGTAAAGGTGTGTCCAAGGGATGGTGTGTGTCACCCCTGACTGACAGGTAGCCTACAGCATTCTTTTTCACTTGGCAGCTGGCTATCATGTGTCATCTGGGCATATGTACTTTACTGAGACTGTAGGAACATTTATTTTTCTCAGTAAGTTACTTTTATCTTTATGTTTCCGCAGTGTAATTGAAAGCTGTTGTACTCTATTAGCTTAGTTAACGGAAGTGAAATATTAGTTATCGACATTGAACGCCACCTGTGATGTCTGCCGACAGGTCAGTTTGTGATGTCAGACTTCGCTGACACGTATTTTTCTGTTTGTGATAGAAATTCACATGTTTGTGATAATTCATCCTAAATCTAATCCCTGTTGCGCATACAAACATGTGAGCATTCACTTGGATTTTGTATAGGCCTACTAACTTTTATACATATATAAACCTTTTGTATATATATAACTTTTTCACTACTTCTGAGATTCTCAATGTAGATGATACACTGATGATACATGTAAAACAATTTAACAGTATAACTTATTCTGATGAAATGCCAGTTCACATGATTAGTGTTTAAACTGCATAGTGCATATGTTTAAATTGTATATGTTGCTACTTGGCGATATCCTGCTTAATACGCAGTTTTCATGAGGTCGTTTTAAAGGGGTTTAACTGTATTGCTTTACTTTAAGTAAACAGCTAATGTTAGTACGGAATTTTCCTTACTTTCTGCCCTTTTTTGTATATATTGTGGATTATCTGCAGAACTCAGTTATCTGCGGCAATCACGCCACCAATTCCACAGATAATTGGGAGCTTACTGTATTATGTCATCATTTTTTAGAACATGATCTCTTGTCAGACCAAATTTTGGTTTAGTGTACTGCTACACTGCTTAATCATATCATCCCTTGCTCTTGTACTGTGGAGCTCACTATTCTTTTTGCCTCTAATCTAGCAATCTTTGCCAAAATTAATGTTCTACCCACCTCCATTTTATTTTCTTAATGCTGTAAAGACATCTACTTTAGGACTGTGTTTATTTTTCTATGTTTCACTGATTTTCTATGTCTCCTTGGTATTGTAGCACACATGGGCATATGCAGAATTTCATTTTGTGGGATATTTAACAAAAAGTGTGGAGGGGAATAATTAAATATAATTATTTCACTACCGACTCGGAACACAAAGTTTTTTATGGGTAAAAACATAAAAGTTTTTACCTTATAACCTGAACCAGTTTTTGCTTTTAAAAAGCTTCTTCAGAGGCTGTTGCCGGGAGCACTGTCCATTTTGTTGTTGGCGACAGTATCGACTTTTGAAAGATCGATGTTGTGTGTGTGGGGTGTGATATGTTTGAATAATGCGTGTGATTTGAATTGTGTCTGTTCGTTTAGGATGTAGTTTTTATTTGTTTTCGTGTGTTTGTATATTTCCAATTGTTCTAGAGTGTCTAGTTTTTGGCCTTTTGTGTGTACGTGTAGAATGTCCATGTTATTGTTGATGTTTTTGTATGTGTGGTTTGCTTCAATAAGGTGGTTTGCAAAGGTGGATTCTGTAGTGGAGTGGAGTGCCTTTGTGTGTTCAATGTATCTTTGTTTGAAGCTACGTCCTGTCTGGCCTATGTAGAATTTGTTGCAATCTGAGCAATTTAGTTTGTAAACACCAGGTAGATCGAATTTGTTTTGTGCTTTGTGTGTGTGTTTTGATAGTGTGTGTTCTGTTTTGTTAGTAGTTTTGTAAGCGATTCTGTATCCTGCTTTTTTGAAATTGTGGGCTATTTTTTCAGTTTGTTTGTTGATGTATGTTAGTGTTATGAATTTGTTGTTTTCTGTCTTTGTCTGTTGTTTGTTTTGTTTTGTGTAGGAGTTTATTTACTAATTATTCCGGGGAATAATTATTAAGATCATATGTCTTCTAACATTTCTATACATACACACAGACTTAATGATTTTTGGTTATTATAAGAATATTTAGACCTTCTGTAGAGAACAATAAAAGATATAATTTTTAGGTTTTTTTTCTGAGTAGGAAGTTTCAACAACAAAAACTCCTCCTCTGTCTACACTTATGCTGTCTTTTCATGCTACTCTTTGCTGTTCACAGTTTTTATCTACTTATTGTTCATTGGCCATGTTGTTCATCTATAGGTTATTGCAAGAAGCAGTTGCTGATTGAAAACTTTTTTCTTTTTTAGTATAATGGTAAATTTCTGACATTGTGTCCTCATTGTATGTTACAATTTAATCAAAATATTTCACTTTACTCACAGCTACTAGGTCTTTTGTAATGTGTGTAACACTTACACACAAGTGAGTGAGTGAGAGTGAGAGAGAGAGAGAGAGAGAGAGAGAGAGAGAGAGAGAGAGAGAGAGAGAGAGAGAGAGAGAGAGAGAGAGAGAGAGAGAGAAATGGCTAAGAAGGTAAAGTCATAAAAGCAACTGCTTTTTCAATATTTAGTTTTTTGTAATTAGTTATATGCAACACTTTTAATTATCTTTTGAATTATGTCTATATATTATTAAATTTAAAAAGAAACTTAGTATTTAAAAATTTATCGATTTTTAAATACTGAAAATAAATGCTTTACATGTTGCTATAAATTAATCAAATTTATTGGTTTATTATAGAAAATATTTCTGCTTAGCAAGCGAACAGACCTTCCTAGCTACACTGGAGATGGATACGTGAGTCTTTGCATACTCTACATTACATTTGCAATGTTCATGTGGTTTGTTCCATCCATAATAAGTTTAGTAGGACCTCGGATTGCCCTCAGTATTGGTGCCTGTGGATACAGGTATGGCTTAATATAACAGACAATAATCAAGTATAGTTAAATAAATTCTAAGGTTCTTTAAGAGTGTAGTGTAAGTATGTAACATGGGGAGTAGTGGACCAGAGTTTTTTTTGTCACTAATCTAGATATCCTGAGTTCTGATCACTGGCAGTTTCTTAACTTTGGATGCATTTCTTGCCTGCATGTCAACTCTGTATACATATTTAATTATTTAACTGGATAATTAATTACAATGTACATAGTTAACAATGACTCTCTCTCTCACATGCACACACACACGCACGCACACAGAAGTAAGGGAAAATGTATAAAATATATAGCTCTTGCATATACTTTTATATAACTGTATTACAGTATATTGTTATGATGGTCTCATGGATCGTCATGTTATACTGTCCAAAAAGACACCGATGAAGTCACTAATTAAAAACTCTAATTAATTAAACACAAACAACAGTTGTATATTACAAAAGCACTCTTACGCAATAATTCAAGATACATTTTTCCAACACACAACAATAAATATAACCTTATTACAGTTTTGCGTCTAATTTACAGCTTTCTATAGACACACTATAAGTTTATTGTCTCATATGAAAATTACTGTACATGTTACTATTCCAAGTGGCTCCTTACTTTGTTGTTTGTTTGTGATAGCTGTTTAAGTTTAAGACATATAGAAAGTTAAACATATCATACAATTTTAATTAAAATTTATCTTATACGCTACTACACCAGAGCTCAGTGATTTTAATTTTTTGTTTGGGTTCTGTAAGGTTACTTACCTTAATTTTTATGACAAACAAGATGTTTTTATCTTCATCATGCACTTGTGTTTGAAGAAATGTGATAAAACCTTTGAAAAATACAGTTTTTACTACTGACAAGAAGGGCCTGATAAATTGGCAAATTAAATATTTGCTAGAGTTGACTTACTTTGCTGAATGATCCAAGCAGATGATTCATAATCATGAACCACCACCCAAAATTTATGGTGAATTTATCTAAACGTTTTTCATTATAGCCCTATATTTAAATAGTAAAGAGGAGATATTTGTCTCTACATATACAAATTATGATCTAAATACACTTGTTAAATACATAGAACATACAGTTTTCAATCTAAGTATAATCGACCATAAAACATTCTGATTACACAAATCATAGACAGCTGTTTTTGCTGGTAGAATCTAAATCAGATAGCAGTTTTAATTGCTTTGAGAGATTTCCTTATTTTCAGCTAATTAAATCTATAAAATGAAATAATAAAGTTTTAAAAATGCAATGAAAGATAATGATGAAAGGCAACGAATGTAGTCACGATTGTCGTGACATTATGAAATGGTGACACTCAGCTGGAAACAACAGCAGTGTGGGCAATAGTAATTACTAATTCTCCATGTCTCAGTGATGTTAATAACCTTTGTCCACCAGAGACCCACTTTCTCCATCAATCCGTTATTAATCAGATACTTTACCTGTCAATAACCTGTCATCATGTGTAGCAATAAACTCGTGCATTGATATGCATGTACCACTAAGTTATTAGTGTTCATTAACATGTATTCACACACACACACACACACCAAAATTTATTTTTAAGTGACCACATGTTTGAGTATCTGTGAACAAATGAATGAACAAAATATCAATCCAATAAAAAAAGGAACAGAAATTGTTCGGTTTTAAAGATTTAAAACAACTATATAACTTTTGGCTGTTAGTTGTTATTAGTATTATTTAAAGATAAGCACACACACACACACACGCGTGCGCGCGAACCTTATATATGATCGTGCCTCAGTCATACCAAGGGAGGCAATATGGCTGTGTCTCAAAAGAGCTACAGAGCTATGCAGGATTCAAATAGTGAATTCTTGATTGTAATGTGTTTTTTCTTTTTATTAACATGTGTGTATCCATGCCACATAGATACCTATATTGTACATGGCCTTTTAGTCTACACAATAAAATGAAGAATTACAAAACACAACATTTCAAGAAACAATTTGTGAATTATAGTACAGGTTACTTTCACACAGTGACTGTAATGTACGCATATGGAACACAATAAAAAGTGGAATACACAATGTTATATATATTCTTATGCAACTCCTCTAGCCGTCGTCTTACTGGTACCTCTGTAAAATGTTGAAGCGTGTCAGAGTGTAACTTGTGTATGTGTGTCTTACCAATTCGTCCTCGCTCGGTAATGTAACTCACGATGCTTGAGTCCGTAGCGAACGTACGGATAACCAGGTATCGTAGTCCCCGATCTGAGGTTCACTAGTAGTGTATAATTCCCGGGTGGTGCCAAATTGTTTATTTAAAACAATTAAAACTGTCTTCTTATCAGCGATTTACTCAAATGGTGTGGGGGATTCAATTCGTCCCGCCGTTTCTCGATTTGTATAATCGAGCGGGCAGTTACAGAATTTGCTGCTTGAGCGCTAGTTATCACGTCAGAGACATTCGCTGTAAATTATAATTTTAAGAATACACTTTCCTACTGAAAATAAAACACATTTTAACATACACAGTATTGATTTATTAGTAATTTGATATTACTGTTTCATAGACACAAGCTATAATTGATTTTTTATATAATTTTGCACCGGTTATTTCTTTATGAGACATTCTCTCACAGGGTTTTACAATCGATTTTGAACGTAACTAAAACATACATTATGGCGTTCTATCAAACATGTCAACAAATAATTTCGTTCAAATTTTGTGGGATCTTTTGATCACGTTAAAAGGCTCAGATGCAATTACAATAATAAAAATACACAACCTTACACTGTTTCTACTTAAATATCATAACGTGTAACTATAAATGGTTTGTTGAAGTGTAGTACAAGTGTTTTAAAGGTTCGTACTTTCATACTAGGTTAGCTTTCTAATTTAACAAATTTTCAGTGTCTTAATATTTTTATTTAATCTTTGAAAGAGAATAAAATTGATCAGTGGTATTTCAGAATATAGTGAGAAATATTCAAAGTGCGTTATTTCGGAAGTTTATATAATTTATTGGATACTTAACAGCTTTGTAGCATGTGATTACTCTGTTGGTCGGGAATGAAGGAATGTGGCTGCAATATAATTCAGTTTTCATTTATTCGGGCTTCGGGCATCTTTTTCAAAGTATTTTGATTCATTTATTCACTTCGTCTTGAAATAAAACGTCTTCTCCATCAGGTAATTGTGTTCAGTGATAGTAAGACTCCTTCTCGTTCAATTTTGATAAGATAATTTACTTTTAAAACATTTTAAATATGAAAATAGTTTGTTCTGAATTCTGGCGTCTGTTTTACTTGAGCGTCCCTTTCTGAGTAAAGATATTCAACGGTAATTTAGCCTTCAACTGCCGTTTCCATGGTTACCAAATTGTTCTCATTGGGCTAGCTTGACATAAATCCATTGTTATCAAAATTTGAATTCTTTTCAAATCTTCCTATATCTTCTGACTTCCTTCCTTCTCTTATCTTCCTTCTTAATTATTAACTATTAGCACTGTCATTTGTATTTTCTCACAAAGATTATTTTGGTATCCCACAATATTGGGTTTTTCATGTTTTATAAGTTTACAATTAATTTAATACTTACTAAATTTCTCTGTTTATATAACTCCTTATTTTAATATTTTGTTTTTAATAATATTTACCATTCATCCTTGGTTAATTAGTTACCTTGGATTTGTTAATTACTTGGCTATTTTCATACAATTAGTATTTGTTTCTGTTTGACCGTTAGGCCTGTTTCAAGTCTAAGTAGCCATTACTGGTTTTTGATTGTTTCATACACATGATATTTCATTTATTCCTAGATCGTTATTGTGTTTTTATAATTAGGTTTATTATCTATGGAGGTGTTTTAGTTTTGTCTTTGTGTGATTTTAGTGTGTAACAACTGTTTTATTCAATATTTCTTGCTAATTATTTACTAACAGTTTTCTCTTTTATAACTCAAACATTGTTTTCTTTCCTTATTTTAAATACTCTGCCAATGTCAATAATATGGCTATTAATTACTACCATTTCATCATATAACATATAACATTTAGGTTTATGTTTGGGATAATTACCCAATCCATCTCCTATTCATAAACAATTGTTTATACAGTTAACTAACACTTAGTATTTAATATGGGTGTACAATTCATTACTTCTTATTTATTGTTCGGGTGATAAATCATCTCACCTCTATTGAACTTGTTTCATTACTCTCCCCTTATAACATGGGTATTTATTTATGGTTATTACATACTTATTTTCTAAAAATCTATGCTTTCCTTTCCCTGTTAACATCATCTTATTACTTTTTCTTGTGATTCTCACCTTTAAATTCTACAATACATTCTTAAGTTCTATAACAATATTATTTCATTATCATTACTGTTAACATCACTCTTCAGTGTTCATTATTACTGAATTAATGTTTTATTTTAAATGTTATTGTTCACTCTTAAATCTTAAACATTGGTTATTTTTACTAAGTCTTTATCTTAGCCTTCTCTATTCATACTATTTTTATTATTGACAATATTTTTATTTATTTATCACTAGCACTTTTTTAAATTATTTGGTGTTCATTATAATTTACTTAGTGTTTCTTTTTCTATCATATCACTTTAGGGTAAGTTCACCTTCACTGGGTTAATTTCCGTTTACTTCTCACTATTTTACTCTCCTTCTCTACACATATTATATATATTTATTAATACATTGTCTTTCTTTATTAACAACTTACATGTATTCCTAACTCTTTGGCTAGTGTATTTTTAACTATCGTTTATTATTAATGACTATTTACAATTGTCATTCAATCAATACTAACATTCATTAATAATTTTGGTTCTCAACCGTTTTCATTTTCTTTATTATTTTTTATTACATTATTTCTCCCTTCTCTATTTTTTTTATTCCTTGTCTGGGTTTTCTTGACGTGTCTCATTTTGTTTTCTTCATCGTTGGTTTGTTCTCTCTTTGTTTTCATTTTTCTTCTCCTTCACTCGTCTAGTTTACTTTATTGTGTTTCTTAACTGGCCAATCTCTGGGGTTGGGTCAATGTCGTTTGTCTGTCAGTCTAGTCGTTGAGTTTCTTTATTAATCACTTTTGGTTTATTACTCTTTCTCCTTCCGTCTGAATTACATTTTATACCTTTTACTCTCCACATTATTTATTTATTAAAATATAGTATTATTTAGCATTTTTTATACATACTTATTGTTATCAAAACTGATCTGAATTTGGCGATGTTATAATATATATATATATATATATATATATATATATATATTAATTTCACTCGTGTAATATAATAATAATTGTTATTGGTTTATGTAGTAAGACATACCACTCAATGACTGCTATACTACCATTAACACCAACAACAGTAACATAAGAAATAATAATTCAGTACTAATATGTGGTTTACATGTAACAAAGAAATCTGCTAAATATCTTTGACTTGGTTCCTACATGTCTTTAAAATTACATAGTACACATGCCGTGTCAGTAAACAAATCTTAAAAAAAAAATATCGGTATGGAGAACCATACATGACTTCCATATTCTAAGATTTATATTTAAAATCATTTTCAGCCAAACAGGCAGGCTGTGTCTTACCTGCCTTTTTATTGCTGTATTAAATGAAAAATATTATATTACATTAAAATGAAAAAATTATAATTTTATTGCCTGGCAACAAAATTATTTTATTTTTAACAATTACCATTGTTTCAAAAAGTTTAAATAAATTTTCAAGTACTTTACTCTTGTTAAAACGTAAAAGGTTGCAGGTAAACTACCCCTTCCCCTTAACCGATCTTCACCAAAATCGAAAGTCATTGAGACCTCTACAATTCAGGGACGTATGCAAAAAATTATTTGATTCTGTTTGAATTTGCGGCTGTTACCGTTCGTCATATAAAATACGCTTGATAAAAAAATGTTGCAGGTAAACTACCCCTTCCCCTTAACCGATCTTCACCAAAAACAAAAGGTCTTGAGTACTCTACAAATCAGGGCTGTATGCAAAACATTATTTGATTCTGTTTGAATTTGCGGCTGTTATCGTTTGCCATAGAAAATACCCTTGTTAAAAAAACGCTGCAGGTAAACTACCCCTTTCCCTTAACCGATCTTCACCAAAAACAATAGGTCTTGAGAACTCTGCAATTTAGGGCTGTATACAAATAATCTTTTGATTCTGTTTGAATTTGCGGCTGTTATCGTTTGCCATAGAAAATACCCTTGTTAAAAAAACGCTGCAGGTAAACTACCCCTTTCCCTTAACCGATCTTCACCAAAAACAATAGGTCTTGAGAACTCTGCAATTTAGGGCTGTATACAAATAATCTTTTGATTCTGTTTGAATTTGCGGCTGTTATCGTTTGCCATAGGAAATACCCTTGTTAAAACATAAAACGTTACAGGTAAACTACCCCTTTCCCTTAACCGATCTTCACCAAAAACCATAGGTCTTGAGTACTCTACAATTTAGGGCTGTATACGAAACATTATTTGATTCTGTTTGAATTTGCGGCTGTTATCGTTTGCCAAAAAAAAAAAAATTCCCTTGATTAAAAAAACCCATTGCAGGTAAACTACCCCTTCCCCTCAACCGATCTTCACCAAAAACAATAGGTCGTGAGTACTCTACAAATCAGGGCTGTATGCAAAAAATTATTTGATTCTGTTTGAATTTGCGGCAGTTATCGTTTGCCATAGAAAAAAAATCTACAGACACACACACAGACACTTTTCGGAAAACGACTTTTTTTCATGTTTTGAGTGTAGTAGAATCAGAATCTACAATAATCTCGAACACGATTTTTTTTGCCATCACCATACTTCCATTCCTTAAGGAATATGGAAGTAAAAATTGAATTTGTTGATAAGTATTTGTGAGGTTTGTTCATCCTTTCTAAATATATTGTAACGTAACCACCTATGAGGTATTGTAGAGTTTTATTATATACCTCAAGTAAGATGCGTCACTTCTGAATTATACTAACTGACGTTTTAAAAGGTATAAATAAAGGATTTTGTTTATCTTGTTTTACTCAATCTAAAAGAAATCGAGAGTGTGTGATTTGGGGTCAAGGAGGTAATTTGTTCAGCCTTATGCAGAAAAGAGAGTAAGTATCATTATTGCCCCTCAGTTGTGACAATTTCTTCTGTATGTTGTGCTGAAATTTTCAAATTTTCATTAACTACCCACTACAATAAATTATAACACGTTATAATTCGATATTAATTTTCAATAACATTGCTTTATTGATTATTGACTTTTGTCTCCTGCCACCAAAATATAGGTATCACAATTAATCTTATTTAAAAAAAAAACATCATCTCGATTTTACCGAGTAAACATAGATCTGTCTAAGGAACAAAACATATATGTTGTTATTTACCCAATATTACGCTATAATAAAAAACATCAGTTATTACATAATTCTTATTAATTCCCCAGGGTTCAGGGTGAATTCTTTGTGTTATGAGAGTGTCAGAAATGGATAATTGCTACGCTTTACAAATATCAAAAAATTAATAAATAATTTTGTTTATTTTTCAAATATTACGTAGTTTCCGGAATTGCCATAAGAGAGCAGCATGTATTTGTTTACTTTGAAAGAAACATATGATAAAATGAATATTTTTTGTTCTATTTCACTGTTAAAAAACGAGTTTTCTTCTGGACTTATTACGAAAAAATGTTTATATTACCTCGCTCCGTGTTGTCCTTACTGGATTGAAGTTTTATTCTGTGATGAGGTACGTCTTGCGTTATTATTTCCTTTTCGTTTGGAGTATTTTCTAATTGTCTACTGGAAGTAGGCCGAACTATATTGGATCCTCAGAATGTTTTCATCCACTGGTTTTTAATGTATATCACCATTTAATTTGGATTCCTCAGGTATAATTAGTTAGTATTCACTTTGTTTATTACTCTTGCGTGAATTTCGCCTCCTCCAACGTCCAAAAAAGGTTATTTTTTATAATTTTTGTCGCATCGTTTCTTCAACTCTCCGGTTTAGTTCAAAATTTTTATATCTTATTAACAATACTTGTTATTTTCCATCACTCTTAGTAACACATAGTATTTTTATTATGTAGGCAGTTTGTGATTATTATAAATTTATATTTTATTTATGGAAAAATAATTCCCTTCCATTCCGGTTTCTTTACTAATTTAATTTACATAATATGTTTTGGTTAATTTTTTTATGACATTGTATATAAATGTTTTATCATTTTATTATCATTAAATAAATTTATATATTATTTATTTAGTCTCGAATAGTGTTCATACCCGGTACTACTTCCTGTTGCCATTTCCTTCAGAGGATTATTCTAATTTTATATTATCTTTGGTAGTTAAATTTTTTATGTCTTTTTAAAATTAACCCTGGGTTTTCTTACAATCTAACACAATTATTTGAAACAATATAATATTAACTTGGGTATAACAAATTGTGGTTCATACAATATAAATTACAATAAATAAATAAAATTACAAAAATCAATCAGTATTATTACATACTACTTTCATAAGTTTATCCTTTCCAAAACATACAACACAGTTTGGTAATACGTTGCTTTCACTTTTGTTTTTTCACCTCAATGGGTACACTAGAACTCACTTTGCACTGTATTTTGAGCGAGCTTTAGTTTTACCCATTTCTGACTTTTATTCTCATGATTTACTTTATTGGGACCGGGTTATGTACCGTTACATAAAGCCCCCCCACTAGAACAAATTTATTTTAGTTCAACTTGTTGATAGAAATAAATTGTTGATTTGTTCAAGTCTCCTAATGGTCTTGACTTTGTTTTCATAATAGTGTTTCATTTCTGACTGATTATAAACTCTGGTAATTCAGAATGGTGGTAATTGTCGTTTTCTTACTTAACTCTCTCTCTCTTGAAGGCAAATTCATCAATTATTTCTCGGGGTTAGTGGTACTTCCACATTTTATTTGATAAGGACTGGTCACACTAATCATATTAAAATTGTTTCAACACTCATTTCTATTTGCTTCTATAAATTCGCTTTATCAATTAAGCTTCGGTCTGCTATCTTCCTTCTATTTTCTTCATTTATACTTCTGGAATCTAATATCAATCCTTTCAGCTATTTCATAATTATTATCCCTTAAATATTCAATTTCCCTAACATTTTTCCCTATCTTGTGCGGTGGTTCCAGTCGGGTGGCCACTCTGGGTCCATACACCGCTGTCCATCCTTATACCTTCTGAGACCAGGGGAACATCATCCCTGCTCATAAAAATTATTGCCGGAACATTTCTACGGTCAATACATAAAAATAAAAAATTATAAGTAGTAGTCAATTAGCGACTAGTACCAAACACTTTTGGGATTCTTCATACTGTAGCTGTTTGTATTTATTTATATATTTCTTCTTCTCCTTGATTCCTTCTTCTTTTTCATTGACTAATAGCATATAACATCATTGATAGGCCTTATGTTAAAATTCTTTTGACTTTACTTCTTGTGACATATTTCTCCGTATCATTTCTTCTTATCTAATCTTCAATTCCGAGAAATTCTAATTATTGTATTAATTATCATCCTCCTTCAGTTTCATTGGAGTCATTAAATTATTCGTTATTCTTCTTATCTGAGCACATTACCATCAATTGTTTATTTATTTATTCTTCTTTTGTTACCATCAAAATATTATTTTTTCCTATTATTTCAGTTTAAATCAGTTATTTATAATTAAATTATATAATCTGTTCTTATATACTCTTCACTTTAAATTATATGGTTTCCAAAATATCTTAAGTAAGTTGTACTTACACACTTTTAGAATTTTGGGGTTATTTTAGTTTCTTCATTTTAAATTATTGTTCGAAATAACTTGAGTAAGTTGTCCTTACATACTTTTTTGAATTTTGGGGTTTTATTTTACCATGGGTTGCTTGGTCCTGTATCCATAAAATCCGTCCCTTTTTTCTGGTTTGTTTGGAGTCTGTTTAACCGTGGTCCATTATTTCAGGTACTCCATGTTCTCGGATTGCTGGGGTGTTCGTAATTAATTCTCTCCTTGATAATCTTCTTACCATCCGGCTCTCCCACTTTGCTGCTATGAAACTTTCACTTAAGTACCGGTCTTCCGTCATAATTCGTTCCTTTTTGACTAACCAGTATTGTACCTCCTCTAACATAACATAGTTGCTCATATTTAATCTCATTTCATTACCTTTTACCTCTGAATTATTTGCCCAATATTTGCATGTTGTCTTCCATCTTGATAATCTGACTAATATCTTCTGATGCACTTCCATCGTTGACACATTTAACTGAGATGTAAACTTAATTAACTCCCTCTGTTCGTTAATTGGAAGGTTGAGTACATTAATTAATCCACCTGTAATCATCTCCCATTCTTCCTTGGTATTTATTATTTTCTTTCTACTTGTTTTTATTATTTCCTTGGTCTTCTTTTCCACGGTTTGAATATCCTTTTTGTTGTGGCTATTTTTATTTTCAGATGGCATTACACCTTGGTATTCTGTAATTTCTATTTCCTTCCTACTCTCTTCTGTATCCGGACTTACTTTAATACCTTCTAAAGTGCTGTCCAATGTTTCATCCAAATTATTGAAACTATGGTCCATTTGTTTAGTTGTCTCCTCTTGGTATGTATCTGCTTTTTGGACACGCGTATTAACATTTTCAAACTTCTCTCCGAAAGTTTTCCATATCTCCTTATGGAAATTCTCCATTTTACACTCAAATTGTTTTAAATTCTTATTATTCTCTTCAAATTTTGCATTCATCTCTTCTCTTTGCCCTTCAACCGCTTCCTTCAGTTCATGGTATTGTTCATTCATAGTTTGTTTTAAGTTTTCCTCCTGTTTCTTAAAATTCTCCTTATTTTCCTCATTGGTTTGTTTCAAGGCTTCCTCCTGTTTTCTAAAATTTTCATCTATTTTGTCAAATTTTTCCTCCTGTTTCCTAAATTTTTCGTCTATTTTATCATTTGTTTGTTTATTGCTTTCCATAATAATTCTCAACATCTCCTGCATGCTCATATCTTCTTTTTGGGTGGATTTATCTGGTTGGTCCCCTTGGGCATCCTCTTCCACTATTTCCTTTTCCGTATCCATAACTACTTCGGTTTCTTCTGTATCACCTGTCTGTTGGTCCATTTCACTGTCCGCGACTAATTCTATTTCTTGTTCCTGTCCACCTTCTTCAATCTCCTTTTCTTCTGCCCTCTTCTTCGATTTTCCTCGGGTATTAGGCATTTCTTGTTTTCTCATAACTGCCAACGATAATTAGATTTTTTGATATATATTTTTATTAAATATCAAAATTCTTTTCTAATTACCACCCTTTTACGTTGAGCACCAATTCTGTAACGACCTACTTAGGCATCCTCGTTTTCGTTTAAGCCCCACGTTGGGCGCCATTTTGTAACGTAACCACCTATGAGGTATTGTAGAGTTTTATTATATACCTCAAGTAAGATGCGTCACTTCTGAATTATACTAACTGACGTTTTAAAAGGTATAAATAAAGGATTTTGTTTATCTTGTTTTACTCAATCTAAAAGAAATCGAGAGTGTGTGATTTGGGGTCAAGGAGGTAATTTGTTCAGCCTTATGCAGAAAAGAGAGTAAGTATCATTATTGCCCCTCAGTTGTGACGATTTCTTCTGTATGTTGTGCTGAAATTTTCAAATTTTCATTAACTACCCACTACAATAAATTATAACACGTTATAATTCGATATTAATTTTCAATAACATTGCTTTATTGATTATTGACTTTTGTCTCCTGCCACCAAAATATAGGTATCACAATTAATCTTATTTAAAAAAAAAACATCATCTCGATTTTACCGAGTAAACATAGATCTGTCTAAGGAACAAAACATATATGTTGTTATTTACCCAATATTACGCTATAATAAAAAACATCAGTTATTACATAATTCTTATTAATTCCCCAGGGTTCAGGGTGAATTCTTTGTGTTATGAGAGTGTCAGAAATGGATAATTGCTACGCTTTACAAATATCAAAAAATTAATAAATAATTTTGTTTATTTTTCAAATATTACGTAGTTTCCGGAATTGCCTTAAGAGAGCAGCATGTATTTGTTTACTTTGAAAGAAACATATGATAAAATGAATATTTTTTGTTCTATTTCACTGTTAAAAAACGAGTTTTCTTCTGGACTTATTACGAAAAAATGTTTATATTACCTCGCTCCGTGTTGTCCTTACTGGATTGAAGTTTTATTCTGTGATGAGGTACGTCTTGCGTTATTATTTCCTTTTCGTTTGGAGTATTTTCTAATTGTCTACTGGAAGTAGGCCGAACTATATTGGATCCTCAGAATGTTTTCATCCACTGGTTTTTAATGTATATCACCATTTAATTTGGATTCCTCAGGTATAATTAGTTAGTATTCACTTTGTTTATTACTCTTGCATGAATTTCGCCTCCTCCAACGTCCAAAAAAGGTTATTTTTTATAATTTTTGTTGCATCGTTTCTTCAACTCTCCGGTTTAGTTCAAAATTTTTATATCTTATTAACAATACTTGTTATTTTCCATCACTCTTAGTAACACATAGTATTTTTATTATGTAGGCAGTTTGTGATTATTATAAATTTATATTTTATTTATGGAAAAATAATTCCCTTCCATTCCGGTTTCTTTACTAATTTAATTTACATAATATGTTTTGGTTAATTTTTTTATGACATTGTATATAAATGTTTTATCATTTTATTATCATTAAATAAATTTATATATTATTTATTTAGTCTCGAATAGTGTTCATACCCAGTACTACTTCCTGTTGCCATTTCCTTCAGAGGATTATTCTAATTTTATATTATCTTTGGTAGTTAAATTTTTTATGTCTTTTTAAAATTAACCCTGGGTTTTCTTACAATCTAACACAATTATTTGAAACAATATAATATTAACTTGGGTATAACAAATTGTGGTTCATACAATATAAATTACAATAAATAAATAAAATTACAAAAATCAATCAGTATTATTACATACTACTTTCATAAGTTTATCCTTTCCAAAACATACAACACAGTTTGGTAATACGTTGCTTTCACTTTTGTTTTTTCACCTCAATGGGTACACTAGAACTCACTTTGCACTGTATTTTGAGCGAGCTTTAGTTTTACCAATTTCTGACTTTTATTCTCATGATTTACTTTATTGGGACCGGGTTATGTACCGTTACAATATATTTGGATGGATGAGGGGAATGATTTTTACAATCATTCTTCATCAATAATTGTGGAGCTGATGACCTTGATTCTTAAAATACACAATAGTCTTGCTTCAATTTTACATTTATTCATAGTTAATAAGGAGTTTTTAAGAAGGCTTCTTCATTCTTTCTAAATATTTACTTGGGGGAGGGGAGGAACAGTCTTTACAATCATTCTTCATCAAAGATTGTGGAACAAATGCTACCCTTGATTCTCTTATAACTACAATCCACCTTACTCTCTCCAATACAATGTCCTTCCTCTCTTTTACATATTAATTCTTTACCAGAAAATGATGAATGCAAAATAAATACTAATTTTGCAAACTAGTTATGTTGAAATAAAAAATAAACTGCATACACATCAATATCAAAAGCAAATTTCTGCTTGATTAACTGAAATGAAAATTTTTGACACGTTTGCAATGAAAATTCAGATTCAATGTTAGTACCAATTCTGACCATAGGCTTTACACTAACATGTGATATGTTAGAGGTCACTCAACACACCTGTAAAGTCATTTCAGTGTGAAGGTAGCGCTATCAGTTTTGATGGTAGTTGGTCATTGTGTCCTTGTCCTTACATCATAAACTTTCTGACAGCTGAGA
Organism: Magicicada septendecula; assembly: GCA_034769895.1. NCBI lineage: Eukaryota > Metazoa > Arthropoda > Insecta > Hemiptera > Cicadidae > Magicicada > Magicicada septendecula. The sequence goes on from CM068371.1 coordinate 122,179,445, forward strand.
ATAACTGTCAGGTATTATTGCGTATTTTGTACTAAATTTAGCACACGAATTTGTTTTAGTATTACTGTGTTTATCAGAATATAATATTTATACTTGCAAAACAGCAATAGTACAATATGTAGAGTATATATTATGTTTGTTTCTTGTAAATGTGTACAGATCGTAAGTTTAATATTTACTGCTAATCAGAGGAAATAAATTGTAGGAATCAAACTTGAAACCACTTGAATAAACTCCAGAACATTAGCCACTCCAGAAAATTCATATCAGTTTTGAAAGACAAATTAAAAAAAAAAATAATATCAACGGGTTAGGTGATAAATGAGAGGTAGGTTGCAATTCTTTCAACTTTACTTAGTATCAGATACTAATAGAACCAATGTAATAAACCATTACTACCAGGTATTATAATAATTAATATAGCAGCCTCTTATCGTTTATTATTATTTGAGTGTTGTCCAGTGTTGTTAAAGTTACCCAAAAGTCAATGTTTCATGCTTCATTCAAATATTTGTAGATTAATATTTGTCTTTAAAAAATTACAAGATAGTTTAGGATTTCATTGTTTTCTGGAAAAGTTATTTTGTACTGTTAAACAGTCTTCCTACTACTATTTTCCCTTTGTAATTTCAGCTTTAGTATTGCATTCTCTGTTATCATTGTGCCAAGTATTTAAGCTATACTACTGACATTAATTGAACCTCCATTTCTACTGTGGGATGTGTATATTCTAATCTTGGTTAGTACACATGTTATAGTTATTTACTTCTTTCTAGTGTAAATATATATATGTTGTTAGTGTTTAAAATGTAATAATCTAAATTTAAATAAAGTAGAGTCTCGTTTATCCGACCTTCGCTTATCCGACATTCCGTATTATCCGACGTCCCACCACAAAAAAAAAATAACAAAAAAACGCATTAATCGGCAACAAGAACTGCAAGTTGCGAGCGTGAGCGTAGTCTATTTTTTGTTGCTCCCAACTCTACCGCAGCTAATTAGTTACCCCGACTGTACAGTCTACACTATGACTCATGTGTCTGTCATTCGCCCCAACTCACTCACTCACTGTCACAACTCACTACTCAGTGCAGTGCAGTTTATCATTGTATGCGGATCGGTTTATCATCTGTTACATGCGTATGTGTCTGTGTGTGTTAATTTGACAAACGTTGTTGTGTTGTTTAATAGTTGAAATTTATGCAAGTATGGCGATGAAAAGAAAGAAAGTTGTTGTATCGATGGAACAAAAACTTGAGGCAATCAAGAGACTGGACAAGGGAGAGACAATGCAGAAGGTAGCTGACGACTTTGGCGTTAGACGGGTAACAGTAGGGGACTGGAAAAAAATGAATAGAAATAGAAAAATGGTGTGCATCAAGAGTTACGGAGGGTGCATTAAAAGAAAGAAAAACTATGAAAAAATGTGACTATGAAAAAGTTAGTGAAGCTTTGTATGTTTGGTTTACGCAGTTCAGGGACAAAGGTGTGCGTATTTCAGGGCCTATTTTATAGCAAAAGGCGTTGCATTTTCATAATGAATTCAATGAAGGGGACCCAGATTTCACAGCAAGTGTCGGTTGGCTCGACCGATGGACGAAACGCTACGGTATCGTCAGTTAAGTGTTTGTGGTGAAAAACTATCATCGAATTTTGCAGAAATGGAAGCATTCAAGAAAAGATTTCAGGAATTTATTGAAACTGAAAGCCTAACTGTGATGAGTCAGGCCTTAATTACAAAATGTTATCTAGTAAGAGTCTTGCAGCCAGAAATGAAGCGGCAGCCCCTGGCTACAAGTGTAGTAAGGAAAGGCTGACAATTTTAGCATGCAGCAATGCTACAGCAAACCTCAAAATGGACTGTGCAATGATTGGAAAGTCCAAAAATCCTAGAGCCTTTAAAACAGTTTCAAAAAACGCTCTTTCTGTAAAATACTACAGTCAGAAAAGCGCATGGATGAGCAGTGAAATTTTCAAAGACTGGTTTTTTAAGGAATTCATTCCTTCAACAGAGAAGTTTTTGAAAGAAAATAATTTACCCAGAAAAGCAGTTTTGTTGGTAGATAATGCTCCAACACACCCTGATACAGAGGTGCTTCAATATGATGACATTAAGGCAATGTTTCTGCCCACCAATGTAACCGCCATATGCCAACCTATGGATCAGGGCGTTTTGGAAATGATAAAAAGGAACTATCGCAGGAAGCTACTGTCCACAGTGACAGAAGAAATTGAAGAAGGACAAGACATGATTGAAAAATTGAAACGCATCAATGTAAAGGATATTGCTTATTGGGTTGCAAGGGCCTGGGCTGACGTAAGGGCTCCAACAATTGCCAAATCATGGAAGAAGCTGCTAGGCGATGATGAAAGTATGGAAACAGAAAGCACAGATGAAACCGGAGAAACCATTCTACCTTTAGTGCAACGTATCCCTGGATGTGAGGATGCATCTTTGCAAGAAATCGAAAGTTGGATGAAGGATGATGATCAGTATGTAACTGATGGAGAAATTGTCGCTCTTGTCAATTGCGATGACAACAAAATTGAAGATCAAGATCAAGCACCAACTGTTGAGCCTCTCACAATTTCACATAACGACGGAGTTAAGGCTCTAGAAACTGCAATTAAATACATTGAGCAACAAGAAGAAGCTACAGGAATCGACATAATGATGCTGCAAAGATGGCGAGACTTGGCACCAAAGAAACGGCACTCATCAGGAAAGCAGACTACGATCAAAAATTTCTTTAAATCATCACAAGACTGAACTTTTTAAGTGTATTTAACTTCAGACAGTTGTGTAACTGTAAGTCATTTTTTCAGTTCATTTTTTCTGTTGTTTTGTTGTAAAACATGATTATTAGGTCCGTAATGTCTAAAATTATAACATAGTTTGAAACTATAACATAGTTTGAAACTATAACATAGTTTTACGTTTAATAGGCTTTTTCTTAACACCTCCCTATTATCCGACATTTTCGCTTATCCGACGTTCTGCCGGCCCGTTTATGTCGGATAAGCGAGACTCTACTGTAGTCCAAATTATCAATATTTACTACTCTATTCAATAAATAATGTAACTACTCTTACTTAAATAATGGATTACAAATGCACAACTATCAATACTTAAAAAATTTTAATAATATTTTTAATACTCCTGAAAAAAATATAACTCTCATATTTTGTTCACGTTCTTTACCTTATGTAAATCTCACATTTCATTTGCATGTGAAAACATTTGAACATCTGTTAGCATAAAAGTGTACATATTTAACATGACAAATAATAAAACAAAAAGAAAATTGTGTGTACAACTTCCCGGTAACACATATTAAGATTTTACCTTGGAACAAATTATTATTTAGTTACATAATTGTTGTGTTAATTATTTCTGCAATTTAAAGAGAATAGGTGCTGCAAGTGTGTGTGTGTGTGTGTGTGTGTGTGTGTGTTTTCCACACAAGTTGTCACCAAACATATATTTATTCTGTGTGCACGCGCGTGCGCATGCACACACACACACTTACATTCACTCACATTCTTTCTGAAGAACAGAACACTATGTAAGTAGAATTTACTGTATTTTATAAATAAGCACTTCTTACAAAATTAATACAGCATTTCTAAAATATCGGTATAGAGAACCATACATGACTTCCATATTCTAAGATTTATATTTAAAATCATTTTCAGCCAAACAGCCAGGCTGTGTCTTACCTGCCTTTTTATTGCTGTATTAAATGAAAAATATTATATTACATTAAAATGAAAAAATTATAATTTTATTGCCTGGCAACAAAATTATTTTATTTTTAACAATTACCATTGTTTCAAAACGTTTAAATAAATTTTCAAGTACTTTACTCTTGTTAAAACGTAAAAGGTTGCAGGTAAACTACCCCTTCCCCTTAACCGATCTTCACCAAAATCTAAAGTCATTGAGACCTCTACAATTCAGGACGTATGAAAAAAATTATTTTATTCTGTTTGAATTTGCGGCTGTTATCGTTTGCCATAGAAAATACGCTTGATAAAAAAACGTTGCAGGTAAACTACCCCTTCCCCTTAACCGATCTTCACCAAAAACAATAGGTCTTGAGTACTCTACAAATCAGGGCTGTATGCAAAAAATTATTTGATTCTGTTTGAACTTGCGGCTGTTATCGTTTGCCATAGAAAATACCCTTGTTAAAAAAATGTTGTAGGTAAACTACCCCTTTCCCTTAACCGATCTTCACCAAAAACAATAGGTCTTGAGAACTCTACAATTTAGGGCTGTATGCAAATAATCTTTTGATTCTGTTTGAATTTGCGGCTGTTATCGTTTGCCATAGGAAATACCCTTGTTAAAACATAAAACGTTACAGGTAAACTACCCCTTTCCCTTAACCAATCTTCACCAAAAACAATAGGTCTTGAGAACTCTACAATTCAGGGGTGTATGCGAAACATTATTTGATTCTGTTTGAATTTGCGGCAGTTATCGTTTGCCATAGAAAAAAATCTACAGACACACACAGACACTTTTCGGAAAACGACTTTTTTTCATGTTTTGAGTGTAGTAGAATCAGAATCTGCAATAATCTCGAACACGATTTTTTTTGCCATCACCATACTTCCATTCCTTAAGGAATATGGAAGTAAAAACACATTTGCCATTTTTAAGATATAACTAATAGAAGAATTTTTAGTATATCAGAATGCACTAATGTTTTTAATGTTAACCAACTGTTTAACCTGGCAGAAAATTGTGGAATTGTAGAATTCTCTCAGAGAGGAAACGGATATTTGCAAAATTAGACAAGGTCAATATAAAAGAATGAGATAGTCTAAGCTATAGTATTTGTTTGTATCTCATAAATGAAGACACATCATTCATGGCTTTTTTAATATATAGACCATATCTTTACATTTACTATGAAGTGGACCTACATAAAAATCTGTTGTAGGAAAAGAGAATAAATTTGTAACTTATTTGTTTGGATTTTGAATTAATTAATGTTAAATCATCATACAATAAGTAGTTAAATTGTAATTTTGGAGATTGAACATATGAGGTCTAGACTGGTAACGTATTTACCCAACTTTCTACCAGTTCAGTGGTTCATGCTCATTCATCCACAGTAAATATGAGAACATTCTGTTTTCGTTATCAATAGCTTCTACAAATAATCCACTAGTTTTTTTTTATCAGTTACCAGACAGCATTCCATGTCTAGCCTGCTGCACAAGCATTTCATACATTTAAATAAATGAAAGGGCATAATGAAGACAGATGCTGTCAACATGATTAATGACATGACTTTATATAATTAGTATTATAAAATGATAAATGTTTGTTATCTACATTGCTAGATAACAATTGTGAGAACTACTTTGTTTTGATATAATTAAGAAGTCACAACCACATTTACTAGAAGACAGTCATAATAAGTGGCTGCTAGTGAAACAATAAAAAACAGAATATACACACAGTTAATTTTGTATACACGTGTACAACAGGTCCCCCTATACATACATACAGTACTTTGTCTCAATACAATGTATACTGTTATGCGTGGGAATGTAATACTTTTATAAAATCTTGTCACATTATAAATATGACTTGAACTAAAAAAAAACTATAGCTCACTATCACTATTTAATGAATAACATTTATAGCTTTGTAACTGCAACTTTAACTTTTTAACAATAAGATTTATATTCAACTGAATTCTCTTTTGTAACTTTGCAGAACTCTTGTGTTTGAGAATTCTCCTCCCTACTATAGAACTCTCAAACAAAATTATCACATTTTGTTTATACTGATATGTTCAACACAACTAGAAAAGGGATTTAATGGTGGAATGAAAACCTCTGCTTTATTTTGCACTCTTTTATATTCAATTAAATAAGTTCATTGCTACATACTTTCTCATACTTTCAAGGGCTCATACTTTTTCTGACATTCTTCAAGATTAGAACACGACTGATTACTATGTATAAATTACAGTTTGTACAATCGACACACAAACAAATTAAAATACAAATTTATCCTTGTTTTCCACAACAGATTTTCTGCAGGTTTGTTGGTTAATGTTCAAAACGATGATATACTTCATTTTGTGGCACACACAAATAACACAACTGACACTAGCCTTGTTAATATATATTACATACTAATATATTTTCTCTTGCTTTGCAGAGTTGCCTATAACCATTAGAATATTATTCTTCAACTCTAAAATATTTTGACTGGTTAAAAATTCTTTACCAGTAGTCGGTTGAACTGTCAATAGTTGATTCCATAAAGTCTCTGAGCCATAATAAATAAAAAAAATTAATCCTTCCATTCCCTTCAGTTTGTCTTTTAAAATTAATTCAAAATTCAAAAGAATTCAAAATGATGGTACATTGCTCTTCCCAACGTAAGCCCTAAAATCATTTTGATTTACCTAAACTCATACTTTTGCATAGTTGAACCGTGAACTACGAAAACTGTCTACCTTTATGTGTTTTCAAATTAAATTTTTAACTAGTACTATGGTACTACTAATGAATTATTAAATAGATAAAATATTAATTAAATATTAAATATTTTAATTATATAAATATTACATTTTCAGTCTTTTAAAAATTATTATAATAAGTATAATTGTTTGTTTATATTATTTTTGTATAAAACATTTATTTCTTGTGTTATTATGCCTATATTTAAAATAGTATTTATTACCTATATTTGTGTACTAAAATTTATTTCTTGGATTTTGTTGTCCTTGAATGCCTGAGTGTCAATAATATGTGCATACCTTCTTTGAATGGAACACTAACATTTTAGGTAATTTTTTAAAATAAAATATTAGTGCTTCATGTCAGAAAAGTGTATACACATCATTAAATTAATTTCGTTTAATTACATTTATTTTGTAGCAGCACTTAGGAAATAACATATAGCACACTAGCATAAAACACATAATTTGTATATTTTCATTATTAAGTAGGTAGAATAGTAACTGATATCATACATCTCTATCATTCTGTGCCTATCAAGTTTAGTCAGGCCAAATTTCTTGACATCATTCAATGTCTTTATTCAAGTAATAACTTCCTGGCTTTTCTAGTTAATAAAAGTTAATTTCTTCCATTTCAGTAGTTTGTTATCATCAACAACAGACATTATGCCTGTTCTATACCAAGCCGTTTTCAACAATTTAGGTGAGACTAAATATCTTAAGTAGAGTAATTGCATAGCAAAACAGAAGTATATAAAAACAGATGTTTTTAGAGTCAACTTTTTCTTCATTGTATACTTGTAGACTGCTTCAACATATGCAGTATAGATTTCTTTACAGTAGGCACAAAACACAAAATATCAAATAACATTTGTGATATTTATTACTGAAATATCTTTATATACAATTAGACCAAAAAACTATCTTAATATCATTTTTTTCTATGAAAGAATAAGTTTTGACTCAGATACGTAGAAACTTAATCATTCTTCTGTCACAGATCAGGATCAGAGAAAAGATCCTTATGATGGATATGAGAAAAAACACATAACATAATCCTCTCTACAGTATTTGACTTACAATGTCTAAATATACACTATACTTGAATTTCTATCTCTAAAATGAAAAGACAATTACTTTAAAGCAGTACTGTTTTCATGAACTAGTAACAGAAAGGATAAAGTCAATACGGTATATAATCCAGTTCAATAAATCAATCAGTCAACGGAACTGTAGGCTCAGATTAAAATGTCATAGTTCATTATAACACATACAAAAGGAAGAAAATTACAATTGTAAAGTTTAGGGTTACATTTAGTGTTTAAATATTTTGCAGTTTCTTTTGTTTTAAAACCATGAGCTTTTCACTATTCTAATATTATATTACCAGAAATGGAAAAGAGGGAATGGAAAGACTCAACACATTACCAGCATGCAGGCTATGGATTTATACTTTGATATTTGCAGCAGGTCTTCACCTTGACAACAGGCTAATGCGTCTCTTTTTCACACATTTTGGCGTATTTTATCCATAAAAACGTATAGTATATATATTAGATACCTGTGTTCATATGAATACCAATAGTGGGGGAGCAAATGGTAATATATTTGCCTTCTGTGGGATTTTTGTGGTACACTAATGGGAGTTAGTTTTTCTGAAAGGTATTAGCACAAGGAAAACGAATATGGATGTTGCCAGTCCCAAAAATTGTGCAGGGGGTGGGGAGGGGATTTAAAATGGCCGATAACTCGTTTCACCGAGACAGCAATATCTTCATCATTTATAGGACTACAACAAATTTTCAAAGCTTAAAATACTTCTCAATGCAGTTTATACAATTACTAAAATGTTATGAATAATATAAATGAACCTCTTAGCCTCTTATGGATTGCTTAATATTGCTCTTCTGGTTTCCGTTGAAGGGTTAGTTTCTGTTACAGAGTATAAAAAATATTTTGGAATAAAACAAAATATTCATTGTAGCTTTCATTATTTTATTTTATTATGCCATCATCATAAATTTTAGATACAAGAACAGAAAAACTATATGGCATCATATTGATGTATTCGTTTGTTACCAAAAACACAATGAAATGAAAAAGTAATGTGGAATGATATTTACAGATATTAACACACAGGCGACACAAGTTCTCATTTGGCAAATAACGTTTGGAAGAAAACATATGTTTTAATGAACCATTAAAATAAACTTTTACATATTTGAATAATAAGCTGTTTCAGAAGACCATTACCACAAAGTGTTTGTAAACAGTAGGTCATCAAAATAAAAATAATGTAAAATAATAATTACACTTATTAATCAGTTTCACTGTCTTCATCTGAACTATTATCCCCATTCCGGTTAAAACAGTTATTTACATCATCGTCGGGGTCCATACATTCACACATGTCAGTGCATGGAAAGCCATGTCATGTCTGCATTTACATACAAGTGTTGAACATCTACTCTTTTTGCATGAACATTTCACTAGCTCCAGAATGGCCTGTGGGGCAGGTTGCATTGTGGTCATCTGGGGTACAAATGTACCATTTTGTCTTTCCCATCCATAACCAGCATCTGGCTGTGGAATCTTCGGATTCGCAACAACATCATTTCGCCATACCATGGCTTGATAATGTGCTCTCAATATGGCATAGTGAAGGGCTGACTGTGTTGGTGGCATTTTCTCTGATTCGGCAATTTTCTTTTGAAACAAGGTAAACCGGACAGCTCCAACATCCGATTTTGCAGTTTGGCATGTAGAGTTTACAAACAAAACGTTCTAACGCATCAAAAATACCATTAGATGGTTTGCATCCAATCCCAAGTTTTCAAAAGCTTGCAAAATATTTGTATCACATTGCTGAAATGCTTTCCAACATGAAAGTTTACCTTTACCAGCGAAAGCTCCTGTGGTATCGCTTCCAGTAAAGGCATGAAACCCAGGCAATGCATTCACTTTTTCTTCACCTAAAGCACTGTAGATTGGTTTTAGAGCAATCTGTCTTTTCTTCTTACCACTCCCTACAATACAAGATGTTCTAGAACATACCATGGGGTATCGCTGAAGAGCCAATATAACAACATCTGTATCTGGTGAGTGAATATCAATAGTAGAGGCTCCTCGTAAGGTTGCATCAGCACCGTGTAATATCAATTTTGTGTCAGCTTCCTCGTGTGAGCTTCATAGGTGCTGTACTGTGATGTGAGTGGCTGCCACTTCTTCTTGCCATGCCACAATGACATGTAGTTTCAGTTCTGTAAACCGACTGATAATTTTATTTGCCAAGTAGGCAGTTAACTCTTCTTTAGTCTGCACACTTGACAGCAATGTTTTCATGGTAATGTTTTTTATTATTGTATTGTCAGTGATATGATATGCGATTGATTCACTTCCTCTGAGATGTTTTTAGCGAGTTGCATTCTTCAATGAAACCGGAACATTATATCTATCAAAAACAACTTGCACTTCGTCATAGGAGTTATAGTATGTCTGTAATCTTTTAAGGAAATGATTGGACAAATCTTCACAAGTATTAATATAATGAGGCTTATCAAGGCTCTGCAAAAACGCCATACCATCTATAATTGCAACACACATGTGGTTGGGTGGCTCTGGATCTTCAGGTGCTTGGTCACCAATTTGAGATTCTAGAATGGCAAAAGGTTGCTCTTGCTACTTGGTAAAAGCAGGTCACCTTCAGGTGTGAAGAGTGCACGTGGAACTAACGAAAGCTCATAATTAGATATAGCATCTCTGAGATCTGCAGTTGGTCTAGACTTTGCAACTAATAGCAATCTCACAAACAATGCACGGTCTTCTTTTAGCTGCAATACCTTAGACTGAAGTTTCACACTTGCTGTTTTGCCATTACTATTAAACATGTTAAGCTTCAACATCGTCATTTTAGACCATAAATTGGTTACATTATTTTGTATGCGAGTTTCAACAAACTTGTCATAAGCACCCTGACCAATGACATTTCTGTCACAAACATCTTTCTTAATGCTGTCATTCATGACAGCCTTTGTCATAAAATTCGTGAGATCTATAGATGTTTCTTTAAATACATTGCCTTAGTTCTGTAGCACCTCAGCAAGGTTATTCACATTACGTTCATGTAGATCTAAAAAGGCCTTTGTGTCTTCATGATGTCCACCACGCTGTTTGGAAACAATGCCTGCCGTTGCTTTGCATTCTGCAGCAAGAACAGCCATAGCAGGTGCAATTAAGAAGAATCTTGTTCTAGCTGATGGTATTCGTGTTATACCAATTAATCCTTCACTCACTTTCATGGTACGGTTGATATGTTCTAGAGCATGATCTGGCCCTATAGCACAGAAAGGTATGATGTTTCTGTTCACAACCCAATTGCCTCTTGAAAACTCATGGAACAATTCTGGATTTGTTTCTGGAAGAGCTTGCATCTCAGCCAAATATAGTGGAATCATGCGAGCATAGTGATGCTTGTCATGTGCAAAGAAGTACTTAACTAATATATCAAGGGAGGATAAATGAAGTTGCCAATCACCAGTTCTAACAGACTTTATAAATAAACACAAGTCTATCACCATTTCCATATACAGCAACATTGCCTTTGGATTTGGAACAGATTTCAATTTTTCATCAAACTCTTCCATTTTTGCATACATAGTGCTACGACAGCACAGAACAATCTACGCATTTATCGAATGTGCCAGAAGGATCTCGATGTAACGAGTGTGGCGTACGTGCTACTATACGCATTTTGCGAGAATCTTCTCAACTGTGCCGGGCTTCGCTCGGGCGCTCGGACTGTGTCAAGGCCGTAGTAATTACGTAGTTCACGAGAGATAAGACGCAGTTTGAGTTTGAAAGCTTCTGGTGTGTGAGCGTGACTATAAATACATCGGGTAGCGGCCTTAGTTTTCAGTTCCATGCGAGATATTGGATAGTGCGGTTCGAGAGTATTAGTGCGATATATTTCCAGAGCGGTTCGAGTTATTACTGTGTACGTTCAAGTAGTTATTATTGAAGTGTTGCGTTTTATAATCAGACGGTATAATTGTAATACAATTGAGTTTTAATATTTGTGGACATTTTATTGCGTGTGTACAATTTTCATTTGATTTGTTGTAGAGACCGTGTTGTTAATTACGAACAGTTTTACTGTAACAATTAAAGGTGTGATTAGTGACTTAATTGGTGTCTTGTACTTATTTTGTTTCCACTGTACCTACGACGATCAAATAGACCATCGTAACAGTGGTGTCAGAACTGGGATAGAACGGTTAACAGTGGAAACAGTGGATACTTTGTACAAGACGAGTGTAATTCGTAATTAATCGAAAAACAATGGATGCCAGTCAGATGATGGAAAATTTCCAGGCGCTGTTGTTGCAGACAGAAGAACGACGCAGACAGGAGGCGGAAGAAGCAAAAAGACGACAAAAAGAAGAACGAAGACAAGAAAGAGAAGAAGCAGAAAAACGACAGGATGAGAAACGCAGGCAGGAGGCGGAAGAAGCAGAAAAACGACAGGATGAAAATCGTAAGCAAGAAGCAGATAAAACGGAAGCTCTCTTTGAAGTTATGCAGAAACAGTTGCAAGAACACAGTACTGCAGAATTGGGTATCCTACGAGGTGAGCTTAATAAGCAAGTTACTAAAATATCGGAGGTACAAGAATCAATGACATTAAAAATAGCTGAAGTAGAAAAACCTGTCTTGATTGGTGAAGAATCGATGTCTACAAAAATATCTGTTATAGAAGAATCTGTCTCAAATAAAATATCTGCAGTAGAAAACTCAATGGCAAACATAAGAGAACAAATTAAAAGTGAAGTCGAACAGTGCATGAAGATTCAACCAAAACAAATTTCTGAACAGACTGTACCAGTGATAAAGACAGAAAAAGACACAGAAAATAAGTTAATAGAGAAAGTCACTTTGCCTGCAGTAGGGACAGTTCACGTCAAAGCTCCAACCTTTGACGGAAGCAGTCACTGGGCAACGTACCTCCGCCAATTTGAAGCTGCCTCATGCGCAAATAATTGGACAGAGAAAGACAAGGCTCTTTCACTCGTTCTCGCATTAAAAGGACCCGCGGCTGAACTACTACAGAAAGTGCCACCTGACAGCCAGAACACCTATGCCGAGTTGATAAAAGCCCTGGAATTACGGTATTGTGATAAAAATTTGCGGGATGTGTACTGCACTCAGTTGAGAGCAAGGCGACAGCATTCCGGGGAGAGTCTTCAAGAGTTTGAAGCAAGTATCGACAGACTAATTAGACTGGCCTATCCTGAAGCGCCAGAAGATTTTCGAACGCGTTTTGCGATGCAAACATTTACTGCCGGTGTCCGAGATAACCAACTACAGCAAGTGTTACAAATGGCAAGACACCAGAACTGTGCGGACGCCCTGGTACATGCTTTGCAATTTGAGGCCACCAAATCAGCGTCTGGTTGGACAAGTCATAAAGTGCGCGCGCTAAAAGATCGCAACGGCACAGACGATGAGGAAGAAGAACAAGGAACAGAGACTCGACGGTCGGCCCCACAGAATAAGATAAGAAAGGATGGAAGATCGAAGTGTTATCGATGTGGGAAACCTGGACATCTACAACGACATTGTCGGGTTAGAATTCAGCAGCAGGGAAAGTGTGCTGACTAACTGGACGAACGAAGCCCATAGAGAATACGCAATTTCTACATTTCAGAAAACCAGCGGGAGCTTGGTAGTTACCAGATTTGTTCAAAAAAGGCCAACCTCGATTACAGTTGACACAGGCGCAACAGTTTCTATTGTGCGCCCCGACGTGGTGAAAGATCTCAAACCAATCTGGTGCTCTTGCAGCTTGCGAACAGCTACTGGACGGCTTGTAAAAGTGTATGGAAAAGTGGAGATACACCTACGCCTCGGTAGACTTGAGTTTAATCATCAAGTACTTGTTGCAGACATTGTGAATGAAGCAATTCATGGTGTGGACGTTATGAACGCATACGGATTTATAGTCGACTTCAAAAACAATGTCTTGAGAATCGGAGGCGAAGAGGTAATGCTATCAACAATGACGACAGCAGAAAAATCGATGGATGTCATAAACCAAGTGGCCGTAACTGTTCCGCCAAACTCCGAAAAGATCATCATGGTTAGAACTGCGGTAGATACTAGGGGCAATCAGTGCTCTATATTCGAACCCCAGGTAGTCAGCACACCGGGCATACTAATTGCCAGAAGTTTAGTAAAACCTGACGAAACCGGAAATATACCATTAGAGTGGCGAATATTTTGGATCAAGCTATCACTTTACAAAGCAATACGCTCCTAGGCAAATTGACTCCTGTGGCCTGGGTAGCCGGAATAACGCAACGAAGGCCCAGTTCTTCGGATACTTCTAACTTACCAGAGGAACTGCAATAATTATTGAACAGATCTTCTAACGACCTCTCAAGTGGTGAGGTAAAAGAATTCGGACAGTTTTTACACGAATTTAAAGATTGTTTTGCAGTTCGGGGACAGTCACTGGGAAGAACCTCTCTTGTGCAACATCGCATCAATAACGGGGACACAACACCGATACGTCAACCTCCTTGAAGGCCTCCATTATCTAAACAAGAGGAGATGTCTCGGTTAGTACAGGACATGTTGACAGAGGGAGTAATCGAACCTTCGTCAAGTGCTTGGTCTTCCCCTGTAGTGCTGGTAGCGAAGAAGAATGGTGGATTGCGTTTCTGCGTAGACTACCGGAGGTTAAATGACGTTACAAAGAAAGACTGCTATCCATTACCTCGCGTTGACGATACACTCGACACATTGTCCGGAGCACAGTGGTTTTCCACATTGGACTTGAAGAGTGGATCTTCAAAAATTGGCAAGTGGGTCTTCATCAAGAAGACAAGGAAAAGACCGCTTTCTCGACCCCAAGTGGCTTATTCCAATTTCACGACATACCATTTGGACTCTGTAATGCACCGGCAACATTTGAGAGATTGATGGACCTGATACTCCGAGGCCTGACGTGGAAAACTTGCCTTGTTTACTTAGACGATGTTATAGTGATCGGGAAGACTTTCGAAGATCATTTGGAAAACCTTAAGGAAGTTCTAACTAGAATTCACGGTGCACAACTGAAGCTGAGCCCGAAGAAGTGTTCTCTATTCCAGAAGGAAGTACAGTATTTGGGCCATCTGGTTTCGGCAGCGGGCGTTAGCATGGATCCTAATAAAGTAGACACCATAAGAGACTGGCCACTTCCGAAGAATAAACACGAAGTTCGGAGTCTCCTGGGGATATGCTCATATTACCAACGTTTTGTGAAAGGCTTCGCTACTATTGCTAAACCACTACATGAGCAAACGGAAAATAAACAAAACTTCCAATGGTCGAGAGAGTGTGAACAAGCATTTAGAATGTTGAAGATTGCATTATGTTCGCAGACAATTCTCGCTTTTCCAGCTCCCGAAGGGAAGTACATCGTAGACACAGACGCAAGCAATACTGGTCTAGGAGCAGTTTTGTCTCAAGTGCAGAACGGTGAAGAACGAGTAATAGCGTATTACAGCAAGACGCTTTCTAAACCAGAGAGAAATTATTGTGTTACAAGAAGAGAGTTGTTGGCAATTGTCAGAGCTTTGGAGCACTTCCAAAAATACCTCTATGGGAGAGAGTTTTCACTACGTACCGACCATGCTGCACTTGCATGGCTCTTGAGATTTAAAAATCCGGAAGGACAGTTGGCAAGGTGGCTCGAACGTCTGCAAGAGTACAACTTCAAGGTACAACATCGGCGGGGGCGCCTGCACGGTAATGCAGATGGCTTATCACGAAGACCATGCCCGGAAGACTGCCGACATTGCCACAGAAAGGAAGAACAAAACTCAAGCGAACATGTTCAAGCCATCACTGTAGATTTCCTGGCTGATGCCTGGACAACACAAGACTGTCGACAAGAACAGATGACTGATGAAGACATTGGACCGATCTTGACAGCAAAAGAGGAAGGTCGCTGCCCGGATTGGCAAGATATCTGCCATGGTTCTGAAGTGCTGAAGGGCTACTGGGCACAATGGGAATCTCTCAGCTTAGAAAACGGATTGCTGAAAAGGGCTTGGGAAAGTGCAGATGGACGAGATGTGGTCATGCAGTTGATAGTTCCCCGAAGTAAAGTGCAGTCTGTTTTGAAGGAGATGCATGATGGAACATATGGAGGCCATCTTGGCGTTAACAAAACCCTTGACAAAATACGGAAGCGACTCTATTGGCTTCATCTTCGCCACGACGTAGAGGAATGGGTTCGGACCTGTGAAATATGTGCTGCCATAAACCAGAAGCAGGGGAAAAATGAGACAGTATAACGTTGGGCAACCTTTCGAGTGAATTGCCATAGACATTGCTGGACCATTCCCAGTTACTGACGATGGAAACCGGTACATCATGGTTGTAGGTGACTACTTTACTAAGTGGGTGGAAGCCTACGCAATTCCAAATCAGGAGGTTACCACTGTGGCAAAGCAGTTAGTTCACAACTTCTGTTGCCGTTATGGAGCCCCTATGGAAATCCATACGGATCAAGGGAGAAATTTCGAATCAGGAGTGTTTAAAGAATTATGCCGTCTACTCGGAATTCGAAAGACCAGGACAACGCCTCTGCATCCTCAGTCGGACGGGATGGCTGAGAGATTCAACAGTACACTTGAGCAGCATCTTTCGAAAGTTGTTGACGAGAACCAAACAGACTGGGACCAACGTATACCACTATTCCTTATGGCGTGTAGGTCATCAGTAGTGGCGGCCGGTGACAATTTGACTGGTAGTGACAATAAATTTTTTTTTTTTTTTGCGGGTGAGGAAAATGCATTATGCACCATCAGGAGACACCCGACTGGTCTCCCGGTGCGTGGGACTCGCATCCACTAAAAAACCTCCACTATTATTATTAATAATAATAATAATGTGTTTTGTATTTTATACAAAGTCTACCAAACCTACTGTATTTGAAATTACATTATTTACAAAACACGAAAACACTATCGTCTGAATTTATCAGGTGAACATTGTACAGTATGTGGTTAACATGCACGATAATTAAAGTCCATGCGTCATTCTTTCTTGCTGGCAAACACATCTATAACTTTTTTGTTAAAGTTATCTATTTTATTAACGAATGCCTTTTCACAAGACAGCATGCCCAACGCAGTTAACCTTTCTTCCTTCATTGTGTTTCTGAGGAAATTCTTTATTCGTTTCATCATGGAGAAACACCTCTCTGCTTCTGATGTCGACATAGGCATAGTAATCAACAACTTTAAAAGCTTAACTGTTTCATCGAAAGTGTCACACAATTCATCATCTATAATTAGTAACAAGAAAGATATCGCGCCGGAAACGTTTCTCAATTCGGGTCTACAATAGCACACTTGAAGTTCGCTTTTCAATTTCTTTTCTTCTAGAAATGGATATTTTTTAACCATTCACGAAGGCAATTATCAGGGAACTCTCTTTGATATTTGTCAAATTCTTCCACTGCAAATAACCTCGTAGCTACAAGATGTTCAGTAAATTGAAACCTTGATTCTACTTCCAGGATAATGGCCTCACAGACTTCTAAAGCTTGTCTTTTCTTGTCAGTCTTGTAACTACTGTAAACTTCACTTCTTCGTCGTTTTAGGGACTTTTCTTCCTTTGTATTTCCTAGTTCGGTCTCACCCTCTTGAGTAATGTCGTTAACTTGTTGTCTAACTGACTGCACACTAAGTTGAAAGTTACACACTTGTTCCCGAACTTTGACAGGATCAGTGCATTTTGTTTGTAGTTGTTTGAAAATGATTTCAACATGAGGCATAACCCTGTTAAAAAATGACAGCCAAAATACAAAATGTTCATCCTTCAGCAATAGCTTGTACGAAGACGCTTGCGTTATTGTTGTCTGTAACGTTATGTCGTCTCTGTTTTCAATGATTTCCATAACAGTGATTAAATCTTTGCGGTAATCGTAAACCGTCTTTACTCCGCGAGAATGAAAGTTCCACCTGGTTTGTGAACCTCGCGGTAACCTTCTTTGAACAACGGCATCCAGAATTTCAGTCCTTTGTGAGGAATTCGAGAAAAAAGCACAAATTCCAGTCAAATTTGAAGAAAAGATCCGAGCTTGCCGGTTGATTGACCCTGCCTTAGACATGACTAGATTGACTTGATGTGCATAGCAATGTATAAATTTGCGTACTGATATTTGACCTGTATTAATTTTTGAACACCATTGAACCTCCCACTCATTACGGATGCGCTGTCGTAACGTTGTGCTACAAGTTTATTCGGATTATTACCGATTAATGGTTCAAGTTCCTCTAAAATACAATTTGAAATAGCGCGCGCATCATGGCCTTGGGGATTCAGAAACTTCCAGAACCTTTCTACGGGTCTTCCGCCAATAATGTAGCGCATTAGCATCACTAATTGAAATTGGCAAGAAACATCTGTTGTGTCGTCTGCAATCACTGCTGTATAATCTGCATTGTTGATCTCCTTTGTAACTTCATCATGGTACACTTTCAGCATACATTCAAGCAAATCGTTCTGAATTGTCTTTGATGTACCTGTAAATGCTGATGATTTATTAAGGTGTTCTTTTAATTCGTTATCCAACTGAGCACTAAAGTTTATCAACTCGCGAAAAATCCCCCTGTTTTCCGAGTATTCGGACTCCTTGTGACCCCTTAATGCTAACTCGAAAGCACCACAAAAACGAATACAATTTGATAATTAAATTAAGGATATACCTGTTTTTATTTACTCTCTCATTATGTTTCTCAATTGACTGTTGATAGTGCAAACTTAATTGAGTTTGTATATTTACTTTCCCTAACACAGATAAACTCATTACAGCATTCATACGTTCCTTTGATTTTTCATGGTTTTTAATTTTGTCATTGAGATGAATAAGATCCGTAACACCGTCCTTTGACCTGGAACAGTCTCCGCGAAAAAGTACACACGGAAAACAGAAAAACGCATTTTTGTCGTCACAGCCACATAACCATTTGTTTTTTTTATACACTTCAGGGTTAAATTTCCGCCACCTATCAACTTTAGTACTTTGCTGTTTGTACACTATGTTTAATTTTGGCACGGGCCTACCTAACTGCTTCACTTTCAATTTATCATCGTATGATAGTGTAGAAAACGGAGTCCTGAGGAGAGCGCCTACCGAATTCATTATGCAACACTTAGAAAATCGTATTACGTACTATTCACCACGAGGAAAGCCACTCCTCTCAACTGAGCAACGCTGGCTGGGTGACAAGCCTAGGGTGTCACATGGGATACCTGTGTTCCGTTTACTCCCTTCTATACGAATGCCAAGGATGCGCGCGCACTCCACATTGAAACCAATGCTGCAGCTTAACCCACAGCGTGTGACACTCTGTGGCTGTCGCTGTGACTCGAAAGTGAGCTGTTGCGTTAGTGAGGCTGTTAATGAAATTTACTCCGCTCGTTTACTCTTTTAAACATTGTTATACATATTTTAACAATAAATAACTATTCTCATTTTATTTTCATGCCACTGGGGAGTGATATGTCACCGTGTCACTGCCCCTACGGCCGCCACTGGTCATCAGTACATGACACAACCGCCATGACTCCAGCAAAATTGCTGTTTGGGCGGGAGATTCGTCTTCCTGCTTGATGTTTGGATCACCTGAGACTCAGTCCCAAGAGCCAAAGAACTATTCCTCGCAATTAGAAAACCAACTGCGAGAAATGAATCGCTTGGTAAGAGGACGGCTGAAGATTGCCAGTGATAAAATGAAAACTCGGTATGACATTCGCAGCAATAGTGTGGGTTTCCAAGAAGGAGATCAGGTCTGGTTGTTCAATCCAAAGCGCCGTCGTGGTCGCTCACCTAAGCTTCAGTCTAACTGGGAAGGACCCTACACTGTGAAAAAAAGAATTAACGATGTTGTTTATCGGATTCAACAGGAAGGACAGCGAAAGTTCAAGGTCGTCCACCTAGATCGCCTGGCTAAGTACAAATTTAGAGACGCTTTGCCAGTTCGGGACGAACAGGCTTAAGGAGGGGGAAATGCTACGACAGCACAGAACAATCTACGCGTTTATCGAATATGCCAGAAGGATCTCGATGTAACGAGTGTGGCGTACGTGCTACTATACGCATTTTGCGAGAATCTTCTCAACTGTGCCGGGCTTCGCTCGGGCGCTCGGACTGTGTCAAGGCCGTAGTAATTACGTAGTTCACGAGAGATAAGACGCAGTTTGAGTTTGAAAGCTTCTGGTGTGTGAGCGTGACTATAAATACATCGGGTAGCGGCCTTAGTTTTCAGTTCCATGAGAGTTATTGGATAGTGCGGTTCGAGAGTATTAGTGCGATATATTTCCAGAGCGGTTCGTTATTACTGTGTACGTTCAAGTAGTTATTATTGAAGTGTTGCATTTTATAATCAGACGGTATAATTGTAATACAATTGAGTTTTAATATTTGTGGACATTTTATTGCGTGTGTACAATTTTCATTTGATTTGTTGTAGAGACTGTGTTGTTAATTACGAACTGTTTTACTGTAACAATTAAAGGTGTGATTAGTGACTTAATTGGTGTCTTGTACTTATTTTGTTTCCACTGTACCTACGACGATCGAATAGACCGTCGTAACAATATCTTTTGATTCAAGAACTTGCTTAAATTGCTGAATTGCTTTCTTTATCGACTCTTTTTTTCCAGTACTACTGCAAAATGCGTGTTGTAGGTTTGTAAATGATCTTTGAATGTCATCTTTCAAGGTTCGGTTCTGTGCATAAAATTCTTCCATGTACTGTGAAAAGAGTGCCTGGACACTTATCAGATGTGCTTCAATTCCTCTTCTTACGTGTTTTCCATGAAGAATTGAACTTGTTGTTGTAGATCCATACAAGCCACTCTGAATCCATGCCATATCCAATCCACTATTCTCTGCAAAAGCACCAATACACCTCAGTGCTGCCATTACTATGTGCAGTTCACCTGGTTTGAGCACAATATGATCAAGGTCACTTCTGCTCATTTGTAGCTGTTTTGCTGGTATATACAGACCCATATCCAATGTAATCACTGTTTTCCTACCATTCCCCATTACTGCATAATTACTGCTCTGAGCCTGAAGTAAAACGGTAAGCAGTGTACTCCATTCTGTTGATGGTGCGTGAATCAGTGGTGCAACATGTACTCTGGTTTGTGGTAGTACATTACTCATGTGGGAATTGTATGCGGACCACGCAGGAATCCGGTTAACTGTGCAGTCATGACTGACACTATCGTCTTCTTCACTAACAATATCTTCTGTTGCAGCATGTAATGTCTTTGCTATGAGCCATGACTTCATTTCCTTAACACCTTGATTGTCTTTCATTGAGGAAAAGTTAATGTATGTTGGAGAATTTGGGGTTGGTTTTGTTGGCATACTGCATTCTTTCACACTGTCTGGAATTTCTGTTAGGGCTCTATTGTTTGATGATTTGATCAAGTGTATAGCTGGTGAAGTATCATCTGGTTCTTTCTGTTGATAAATGGCAAGGGCAGTTGCATGTGTTGTATTCTTCCCATCTGGTGTATCCTCCATGAAATCCACGTTGTCCACTGCTAAGAAAATATATCTGTCCTTGATGATATCTGCCGGCACATACACTCCCTGGTTATTTCTGATATCATCTATTATCGTCTCAGCTATTTGTGTTTCACATCGTCAAAGTCGAACATATCCAATTGACAGACCATAGCCATGCAAAAGCTCAATGACCTTCTTGTTCCTTACAGATTGGTGAACTGATAATCCTACAGCTACTTGCTGAGGCATTACACGCGTAGACTGAATATTTGTAGTTGTCGTACATTTCACTTCTCTCTCATTATATGTCATGGATATTGCAGTTTGTGATATGCTCATGACAGCCTTGTTAACACTTGATTGCTTGCATTCTGAAGACATATGTTCAACAGTACCACAAATAAGCCATCTGAAGATCAAATAGACTTCTCGTGGCACATATTCTTCTGTTGCTTCTAATGATCCTGTGAATTCCCACTTCTTAGTGCTCATAATAGACTTACGAAGATAACTAGCAGCATCATACAAACTCCTCGTAGTCAAGTCCAAATCTTCATCACCATTCTGTGATGTCATAGCAATATCTCATGCATGCTTCATACTAACAATTTCAGGTTGATTTCTTTGTGATGGACGGTGAAATTCAATATCTGTAACATTTTTCTGCAGCAATTCCTTAATTTCTTTCCTTGTTATAGATGGATAAGAGACATTATTCATAACACGAATGTTTTCATAAGTGATTTGCACATCAGCCATACTCACGGTACCAGTCTTTAAACACTCTTGAATCATACAGATGAATTCAATCTCTGATACAGCTTCAGGGGCTGTAGAGATATTGGGTGCACTGGTATCAGGACATCGTAGTACATGTGTCTGAGATCCATCTGAAAAAGAAAGCTTTTTTATTTAATTATGCATAACATGAGCTTATTAAAGCTTTTTTAAAATAAATATGTAATGTTAACGCTATTTTTTACACAATTCACATTATTCCTAATAATAATGATTGTAAAAACTACATCAAGAAGTATTTTAAGCTTTGAAAATTTGTTGTAGTCCTATAAATGATGAAGATATTGCTGTTTCGGTGAAACGAGTTGTCGGCCATTTTGAATCCCCTCCCCCACCCCCTGCACAATTTTTGGGACTGGCAACATCCATATTCGTTTTCCTTGTGCCAATACCTTTCAGAAAAACTAACTCCCAATATTGTACCACAAAAATCCCACGGGAAACTACATGCTCCCCCACTACAACATACCCTGAAAAACCCCCCCAAGGGTGCTCAAGGGGTCACAGCCAAATTTATCTCCATGCTTTTGTGCAACAGCTGCCTGACTGTCTGCACAAAAATTTCATTGTATATGCTGTTCATATGGGCAACAATCATGCACCCAGCAGCTGCTTGGTAGCAGTCACTGGACGCCTCTCCTGTTGGCCATTAACAAGTGCAGCATTGTAAGCAGCATTCCTCTCCGAGACCCCATGGTGTGTCAAAAGTAATGTTCTATAATGGGGCCTCTGTGTTTCATACATGGAGAATTTCATCCAATCCCTGGCAACCAATTTATTCGTAGAGACCATAAATGTTGACACATCATCAGTTAATGGTGTGGACATTGTACTGACCTTGGCATAAATTAACAATCCACCATAGGCATTCTTCACATGAACCCTGAATGAATCAACCATCTTAATCTCCTGTGATATGTTGCCTACCACACAGTAGATGACATTCCAACATGGTGGCTTCCTCATGCTACCCCACCATGTGCATGTGAAATTCAGCAACAGATGAAACAGAAACAGCTCAAGCAGCCTATGCTGCACTGTTGTCTCTGTTGCACAAAATGTACAAGTTTCCCACAAATAGTTGTTGCTATTCCTGTATCACATATATCCTATGAGAGGCCATTTCAGTGATTGGAAAGATCAAAAACTTATTTATAATGTTTGATGTACTGTTATGCCCTGTCTTGAAATAATAGCAGTTGAAAAAAAAAACAGGCTAAAAACTTACCCTACTAGTAGTAGATAATATTGTAGTCAGTCAAAGCAATAGGAAAATTAACATATTTTAATAAAACTGATTTTATTGAATATGGGTTCTGTATAAGTAGTATATGGTTTAATGCATTATGTGCTTGTACTATTATGACATTTTCATTGCTTACTTCTACGCTTGACAAGACCAAAAAAGATATGTGCATGGAAATAATATGTGGCAGTAAATATGTTGTAGTTAACATACTCTGTAAATATGCAGTAACATACTCTGCGTAGTTATAATATATGGCAGGCATTCTTGTTGCCAAAACATGTGGTATAGTTTTGATTCCATTTATGAACTTGCACCCATTCAAAAAGTTTTAGAGAGTGGCCCACACAGATATATATCAAGGTTACCCTCCCCATCGTAGAAATGCTGGATCCACCACTGTATTACCTACCTATACAATTAGATCTTAAAACACTCTTCGTCAATTATCTGGAAGTTTGAGCACACCCATACAAAGTTGTGAAATATAATCACATCTCTTAAAATTTATTGTGACTTATCTGTCAGTCCCTTGCACTTTGAAAAGTCCTTGCAATCGTTCCATGTTCTTACACTTGAGCTCTATGATGCTTAAAATAATCAAAATTGTTTCAAAATAAATAAGTTATAGGGAGTGTATAAAAAATATTTAAATTTGATGAAATTATTTTCTTTTTTATATTTTGATATTGTATTTTCTTCTTATCTTCTGCAGTAAACATTATTATACACAGCTGTTAACAAGTAAGTAAATATGATGATCTAATATGCTTGAGATAAACATATTTTTTAGCAATGTCCTGTGTACAATTAATTAAATATTATATGTTATGATATTCATGTTAGAACCACTGTAGTTAGCCACAAAGTTATTCAGAAATTCTGGTTTTATGGAATACTTCAATGATCTATATTCCAAAGCACGGAGTCATTGGTATTAATTCATTTTCATGTAGGTAGGCTTAGTGGCTCAAAATCATTAGAGTTTGAGTTTACCCAACTGAGATGGTATCTAACTATACCAGGTGGGAAAGTTTAGTGCTGCCTTTTATAATATTGTTACGACATCACAGAACAATCTACGTGTTTGTCGAATGCAGGCCCGTATTTTGGATGTATAACGCCCCTGTGCAGTCATTAATTTTATGCCCCCTATTCCCTGAGCTAAACTTCAGTGTCGCTATTCGTTTATAGACTATGGACAATAAATTGTTTAATTACTTACTTCAATTTTAAACTGTATTATAGACAGTATTTAAACTTAACTGAATACACAATATATGAAACAAAGGTGCAAGTTAAACATTTATACATTATTCTGAAGACGATATATGGTAAACACATAGAAAATAATCACTACAGTTTAATAACCTCAGTTAAAAATATCACTGAAACATCCAATTTGGTCAGTCAAACGTATATGGTAGAAACACTGCAATTTGATACTAACCATTTTGTGAAACTTACCAAACTCAGAGAAATGACTTTCTTCTGACTTTTGC
Source organism: Magicicada septendecula (assembly GCA_034769895.1). Lineage (NCBI taxonomy): Eukaryota > Metazoa > Arthropoda > Insecta > Hemiptera > Cicadidae > Magicicada > Magicicada septendecula. The sequence goes on from CM068371.1 coordinate 122,204,066, forward strand.
ATTTGCAAATGCATTTATCACTTCCTCAAAATCCAGACTGACAGTGATGTCTGATTCTATGGCGAGCACTCCAAGACTGACCAGTCGTTCTTGATTCTGTGCTGTCCGTAGATAGTTCTTGATTCGTTTTAAAACTGAAAATGACCTTTCAGCAGAACAGTTTGTTGCTGGAGTACAGTTGTAGATCTTGAGTGCAGTGTACACATTTGGGTAGACATCACTAATTTTCTTCGAAGCCAACATTCTGCAGAGAAATGGAAGAGACGATAATTTGTTACCATCTTCTGTCTTCATAGATAACAGATAGCTTTTCAAATGGATGCATTCTTCACCAAAGCTGCTTTCTATGTCGGAATCACAAATGGCTCGAAGTTTCTCTGCAGCATCATAAATTTGAGGAGCTTCTAGTTTGGTGATATTTGAGAGAAATGAAAATATTAAATTATATTCTTTGTAGACATTAACTCTCTTCTGTAACTCAGTCTGGAGAGTTTGTATGATCTTGGAATATGAAAATTCCATTCGTCTCCAGATCTTGTCATGTTCCAAGTCATCTGATCCTAGTTCTTCTTCAGGACTTTCTGGTTCCGCTTCTGATTCAGATGATTCATCAAAAAATCGCCTACGTTTAATTTGACGTTTTGGTCTTGAAATCTCAACAGCTGAAGAAGAAGGAACTGATTCCAGACTCCTGATCTGATTAAGTTTCTTTTCAGCTGAATCTCTGTGATTGGGGAAACAGGTCTGAAGCTCAGTTAAATACACTGTAAGAGAGTCGTACATTTCAATAACAGTGGAAATGTCCATTTCCTGAGCTTGCAATTTTTTCATGACTTTGCCAAATTGTTGAAGAATAGAACCCCACACTGATGTCATGAATGCTACCTCAATGCTATTTAATTTCCTAAGAAGACCCTCAGCTTGACATCTACCTTTACCCGTTTCATTTTCTGAAATAGTTCTTAATGCAGAAACCACTGCTTTCCAATCTGCATCCAAGCTCATGCAAGCATCCTCACGTGCACACCATCGAGTTGTTGACACTGATTTCAATGTCATGGTTACAGAATCAAAAAATGTTTCCAAGATATTCCATCTCCCTGTAGAATCTGCGAAGTAATTATATAAACTTTGCGATAACTCAAAAAACCATACTGCAGCAATACAGCATTTCACTGCTTGTGAACCAACTAGATTCAGTGAGTGAGCTGCACATGGAATGAAGAAAACAAGAGGATTTCTTTCCTTGAGTCTTGCTTGCAAGCCAGAATATATTCCAGACATGTTGGCCGCATTGTCATATGATTGACCTCTACAGTTATCAACTTTCAGACCATGTTGTTCTAAAGAATTCATTAGTGTTTCAATAAGCTTTTCTCCAGTATGGCCTGTATTTTTCATAAAACACAGAAATCTTTCAACTGAGAGCCCACAATCAGTTACATATCTAACAACTACACTTAACTGGTTATTATGAGATAAATCTGGCGTAGAATCTACTATGACTGAAAAATATTTAGAAGAAATAACTTCACTGCCTATTTTTTCACTCACAGACTTTCCCATAAGATGTATTAATTCTTCATAAGTTGCTGGTGACAAGTATGATGTAGATCTTTTTCCAGGATTACCAAACCGTGCAATATGGTCAGCCAGAAAAGAATCGTACTCTGCAATTAATTCCAAACACATCATGAAATTTCCATTTTTCACAGAGCCAAACTTCTCTTCGTCTCCACGAAATGCTAAACCCCTAGAAGCTAGTTTTTTAACTACAGAAACAACTCTTTTTAGTACATTTCTCCAATGTGTAACTTCATGTTCATGCTGGCTGAGCAATCTTTTGTCAATTCTGTTCATCTCATTTCCTCTACTTTTCAATTTTAACAAGCAGTCTCTGTGAGAAGCAGAATTTTCATGTTCGGCTATTCTTATGCCATCATGGCTCCAATCATTGAAACCAGATGTTGCAAACTGAGATGTACCACCGAATAATTTGCATGGGGCACAGAACAGTGATCCTTGGCTGGGAGAATAAACAAGATATTCACGGTTCATAATTTCCCCATTTACTAAAATCCTATGGAATAGTTTCTTGCTGCAAAACCGTTGTGTTCCATCAACATATCGCCGCGAGGACTGTGAAAAGTCAGCGTCTTTGTTTTGATTAATACCATTTTTTATCAAATAATCCCGAGTGTGATCAGTGTTTTCCCAATAGAATGGATCATTACTAGGAATAGACACTGCAAAATCCACTCCTGTAGAGAGTGTAGCTTGTTCCTGTACTTCGAGATTTTCGACTTCCACATTGTCTTTACTGTTTTCCACTATAATTTCACCCGAATTTTCAGGCCTACACTGTTCACTTTTGTTTTCACCACTGAAATATGAGTCCAGTCGAGGTATTATCTGCAAAATTGTACTCTCCCTCTGTCTTTTTTCCTCAGCTTTCTTGCGATATGCAGCACCACTTAAACCTAGATCGCCCATCCATACCGTCCCTAAGCTATTATGTCTTAACGGAAAAACCTATAGAAATACTGTTTTGTAGAACATTTAAAACTGAATAATTCACTGTCAACAGTTAAAATACTCGGCGTATCGTATAAAATGCCTTGATTTTGAAAGTTAATAACAAGTTGGAACCACGTGGAACGATGAAACGCCAACTTAACTCTGAATTAATAACAACATACACGCCAAACAATATGCACACTACTGCATCCGGTGTAGGTGTACGAGCCATGAGCGTCTAGCCAGAGTAATTTCAATATAGGTGCTGCCGTCTTGAAGAGAAGTGGTGCACTAATAGTACCATACTACTTTAACCCTTTGAACAGTGACAACTCGGTCAGTATGCCGGGCCCCTGAAAGTGGAATTTTTTGAATTTTGTAAAATGTATTTTAATGCAAAACTGTCAACTTCAATTATAAGCAAAATGATTAAAAATGTATAAATAATTAAATCCTTAAATTTTTAGTGACCGTCAATCAGTGAATGTTTTAGTGGATGGTTAGTGAGGATCGGTCAAATAATGTTAAATTAAAATTTTCTACTTACTTTAAAAGTTCTTCTGTGTGTGAAAAAAAATAGACATTTCGTCACCCGATTCACAGTTTGTAATATATTCACGAATTTCGTCTTCAGTCAAATATTTAGACATTTTGCAAAGATAGTTTATCAGATTACTAACTCTATACTCAACACTAAATCTAAATTTTACGTCCTATAATTTAAATAATACGAATAATAAACGTTATTTATAAACGAAAACACTGCTCACACCTTTACACTTTCGTACACAACGCAGAACGTAACCTCCAAACACAACGCTGCAGAGCACGTGTAAAATTATTTACCACAGCCACGTAAATTACATCAGCCTAAGAAGAAATGATTACCAAATGTTTCAGAAACTATCCGCTAGAGGGCAGCACGAATACCATTCCAATAAACGACGTATGACGGCAATACTAACGAAGCAAAAGTTGAAAACGTAAATATACGTGATTACTGATTTTGGCCCGTCTGACAAAAAACGTGTATATACGTGATTACTGTTCAAAGGGTTAATGCCAGAGCCAGAACGCTAATCTACTTCGGGCTTTATAATGATATGAAGCGATGTTTTTTTTAACCAGCTATATTTTGCCGCCCTCAAAATTTTGCCGCCCTGTGCACCTGCACATGCCTAAATACGGCCCTGGTCGAATGTGCCAGAAGAATCTCGATGTAACGTGTATGGGATAAATGCTTTTTGACGCATTTTCTAGACTGTGCCAGACTTCGCTCGGGCGCACGGACTGTGTCAAGGCCGCAAGTAGTTACGTCGTAACTATACTGGCGCTATCGAATAATCTAGTAATTTGGGGCGGTATAAATACCAGTACTCAACGACGTTCAGTTCAGTATTAGTGCGAATTATTGACTATTATTAGTTCGAGAGTTATAGTAGCGATATTACTGTGCGCGTTCAAGTGGTTATTAGTTAAGAGTGGTATTTTATAATCGGACGGTATAATTGTAATACATTTGTGTTTAATTTTAGTGGAGATTTTATTGCGTGTGAACAATTTTCATTTGATTTGTTGTAAAAGACAGTGTTGTTAATTACGAACTGTTTAACTGTAAAAATTAAAGATGTGATTAGTGACTTAATTGGTGTCTTGTACTTATTTTGTTTCCACTGTACCTACGACGATCGAGTAGACCGTCGTAACAGTGGTGTCAGAACTGGGATAAAACGGTTAACAGTGGACACTTTGTACAAGACGAGTGTGATTCGTAATTAATCGGTAAACATGGATCCCAGTCAGATGATGGAAGCTTTCCAAACGCTGCTGCGGCAGACACAGGAAGAAGCAGAAAGACGACAAAAAGAAGAACGAATACAAGAAAGGGAAGAAGCAGAAAAACGACAGGATGAAAACGACGACAGGAGGCAGAGGAACAAAAGCGTGAAACAGAAGACATCAAAGCATTAATACAGGAGCAGAAACAGATGCAAGAACACAGTACCGAAGAATTGGGTCTCCTACGAGGTGAGCTTAATAAACAAGTTACTAAAATATCGGAGGTACAATAATAATCAGTGACATTAAAAATAGCTGAAGTAGAAAAATCTGCCTCGAGCATTGAAGAATCGATGTCTACAAAAATATCTGAAGTAGAAAAATCTGTCTTGACTGTGGAAGAAGCTATGTCAACAAAAATATCTGCAGTAGAAAACTCAATGGCAAACATAAGAGAACAAATTAAAAGTGAAGATGAACAACTGTACCAGTGATAAAGACAGAAAAAAAGTTAATAGAAAAAGTCACTTTGCCTGCAGTAGGGACAGTGCATGTCAAAGCTCCAACCTTTGATGGAAGCAGTCACTGGGCAACGTACCTCCGCCAATTTGAAGCCGCTGCATGCGCTTGGGTCTCCTACGAGGTGAGCTTAATAAACAAGTTACTAAAATATCGGAGGTATAAGAATTAATTACATTAAAAATAGCTGAAGTAGAAAAATCTGTCTCGAGTGTTGAAGAATTGATGTCTAATAAAATAGCTGAAGTAGAAAAATCAGTCACGAGTGTGGAAAAAGCTATGTCAACAAAAATAGAAGACTCGATTACAAATATAAAAGAGCAGATTAAAAATGAAGTCAAGCAGTGCCTGAAGTTACAACCAAAACAACTTGGTGAACAGACTGTACCAATGATAAAGACGGAGAAAGACACAGAAAATAAGTCAATAGAGAAGGTCACCTCGCTGCGGTTGGGACAGTTCATGTCAAGGCCCCAAGCTTTGATGGAAGCACGCACTGGGCGACGTATTTACGCCAATACGAAGCTGCTGCATGCGCAAATAATTGGACGGAGAAAAACAAGGCAGTTTCACTCGTTCTCACATTAAAAGGATCCGCGGCAGAACTACTACAGAAAGTGCCACCTGACAGCCAAAACACATATGCCGAATTGACAAAAGCTCTGGAATTACGGTATGGTGATAAACATTTGCGAGATGTGTACTGCACCCAGTTGAGAGCAAGGCGACAGCATTCCGGGAAGAGCTTTCAAGAGTTTGAAGCAAGTATCGACAGATTAATTAGACTGGTCTATCCTGAAGCGCCAGAAGATTTTCGAACGAGTTTTGCCATGCAGACATTACTGCCGATGTCCGAGATAAGGAACTACAGCAAGTGTTACGAATGGTAAGGCATCAGAACAGTGCGGACGCCCTGGTACATGCTTTGCAATTTGAGGCCGCCAAATCAGCGCCTGGTTGGACAAGTCATAAAGTGTGCGCGCTAAAAGATCGCGACGGCACAGACGATGAGGAAGAAGAACAAGGAACAGAGACTCGCCGGTCGGCGCCACAGAATAAAATAAGAAAGGATGGAACACCGAAGTGTTATCGATGTGGGAAACCTGGACATCTACAACGACATTGTCGGGTTAGAATTCAGCAGCAGGGAAAGTGTGCTGACTAACTGGACGAACGAAGCCCCTAGACAATACGCAATTTTTACACTTCAGAAAAACAGCGGGAGCTTGTAGTTACCGGATTTGTTCAAAAAAGGCCAACCTCGAGTACAGTTGACACAGGTGCAACAGTTTCTATTGTGCGCCCCGACGTGGTGAAAGATCTCAAGCCAATCTGGTGCTCTTGCAGCTTGCGAACAGCTACTGGACGGCCTGTAAAAGTGTATGGAAAAGTGGAGATACACCTACGCCTCGGTCGACTTGAGTTTAATCATCAAGTACTTGTTGCAGACATTGTGAATGAAGCAATTCTTGGTGTGGACGTTATGAACGCATACGGATTTATAGTGGACTTCAAAAACAATGTCTTGAGAATCGGTGGCGAAGAGGTAATGCTATCAACAATGACGGCAGCAGAAAAATCGATGGACGTCATAAACCAAGTGGCCGTAACTGTTCCGCCAAACTCCGAAAAGATCATCATGGTTAGAACCGAGGTAGATACTAGGGGCAATCAGTGCTCTATATTCGAACCCCAGGTAGTCAGCACACCGGGCATACTAATTGCCAGAAGTTTAGTAAAACCTGACGAAACCGGAAATGTACCTATTAGAGTGGCGAATATTTTGGATCAAGCTATCACTTTACAAAGCAATACGCTCCTAGGCAAATTGACTCCTGTGGCCTGGGTAGCCGGAATGAAGCAACGAAGATCCAGTGGTTCGGATAATACTAAATTACCAGAGGAACTGCAAGAATTATTGAACAGATCTACTAACGACCTCTCAAGTGGTGAGGTAAAAGAATTCGGACAGTTTTTACATGAATTCAAAGATTGTTTTGCAGTTCGGGGACAGTCACTGGGAAGAACCTCTCTTGTGCAACATCGCATCAATACCGGGGACACAACACCGATACGCCAACCTCCTTGAAGGCCTCCATTATCTAAACAAGAGGAGATGTCTCGGTTAGTACAGGACATGTTGACAGAGGGACTAATCAAACCTTCGTCAAGTGCTTGGTCTTCCCCTGTAGTGCTGGTAGCGAAGAAGAATGGTGGATTGCGTTTCTGCATAGACTACCGGAGGTTAAATGACGTTACAAAGAAAGACTGCTATCCATTACCTCGCGTTGACGATACACTCGACACGTTGTCCGGAGCACAGTGGTTTTCCACATTGGATAATGCACCCACAACATTTGAAAGATTGATGGACCTGGTACTCTGAAGCCTGACATGGAGAACTTGCTTTTGACGATGTCATAATCATCAGGAAGACTTTCAAAGACCATTTGGAAAACCTTAAGGAGGTTCTAACTAGAATTCACGGTGCCCAACTGAAGCTGAGCCCAAAGAAGTGTTCTCTATTCCAGAAGGAAGTACAGTATCTGGGCCATCTGGTTTTGGTAGCGGGTGTTAGCATGGATCCTAATAAAGTAGACACCGTAAGAGACTGGCCAGTGCCGAAGAGTAAACACGAAGTTCAGAGTTTCCTGGGGTTATGCTCATATTACTGACGTTTTGTGAAAGGCTTCGCTACTATTGCCAACATGAGCTAACAGAAAATGAACGAAACTTCCAGTGGTCGAGGGAGTGTGATCAAGCATTTAGGACTTTGAAAATTGCATTATGTTCGCAGCCAATTCTCACTTTCCCAGATTTCGAAGGGAAGTACATTGTGGACACAGACGCAAGCAATACTGGTCTAGGAGCAGTTATGTCTCAAGTTCAAAACGGTGAAGAACGAGTAATAGCGTATTACAGCAAGACACTTTCTAAACCGGAAAGAAATTATTGCGTTACAAGGAGAGAGTTACTGGCAATCGTCCGAGCGTTGGAGCACTTCCAAAAATACCTCTATGGAAGAGAGTTTTCACTACGTACCGACCATGCCGCACTTGCATGGCTCTTGAGATTTAAAAATCTGGAAGGACAGTTGGCAAGGTGGCTTGAACGTCTGCAAGAGTACAACTTCAAGCTACAACATCGATGGGGGCGCCTGCATGGTAATGCAGATGGCTTATCACGAAGACTGTGCCCGGAAAACTGTCGACATTGCCACAGAAAGGAAGAACAAAACTCAAGCGAACATGTTCAAGCCATCATTGTAGATTTCCTGGCTGATGGCTGGACAACACAAGACTGTCGACAAGAACAGACGACTGATGAAGACATTGGACCGATCTTGACAGCAAAAAAGGAAGGTCACCGCCCGGATTGGCAAGATATCTGTCATGGTTCCGAATGCTGAAGGGCTACTGGGCACAATGGGAATCTCTCACCTTAAAAAACAGGAAAACTGATTGCTGAAAAGGGCTTGGGAAAGTGCAGATAGACGAGACGTGGTCATGCAGTTGACAGTTCCCCGAAGTAAAGTGCAGTCTATTTTGAAGGAGATGCATGATGGAACATCTGGAGGCCATCTTGGTGTTAACAAAACCCTTGACAAAATACGGAATCGATTCTATTGGCTTCATCTTCGCCACGACGTAGAGGAATGGGTTCGGACGTGTGAAATATGTGCTACAAGCAAGGGCCCAGAAACCAGAAGCAGGGGAAAAATGAGACAGTATAACGTTGGACTGCCTTTCGAGAGAATTGCCATAGACATTGCTGGACCATTCCCAGTTACTGACGATGGTACATCATGGTTGTAGGTGACTACTTTACTAAGTGGGTGGAAGCCTACGCAATTCCAAATCAGGAGGTTACCACTGTGGCAAATCAGTTACTTCTGTTGCTGTTATGGAGCCCCTATGGAAATCCATACGGATCAAGGGAGAAATTTCGAATCAGGAGTGTTTAAAAAATTATGCCGCCTACTCGGAATCCGAAAGACCAGGACAATGCCTCTGCATCCTCAGTCGGATGGGATGGTTCAGAGATTCAATAGGACACTTGAGCAGCATCTTTCGAAGGTTGTTGATGAGAACCAAACAGACTGGGACCAACGTATACCACTATTCCTCATGGCGTATAGATCATCAGTACATGACACAATCGGCATGACTCCAGCAAAATTGGTGTTTGGGAGAGAGATTCATCTACATGGGGACTTAATGTACGGATCACCTGAGACTGCGGATCTACGGGTCTAGTTGACTCAAGAGCAGCAGAACTATTCCTCGCAATTAGAAAACCAACTGCGAGAAATGAATCGCTTGGTAAGAGGACGGCTGAAGATTGCCAGTGATAAAATGACAAGTGAAAACTCAGTATGACATTCGCAGCAATAGTGTGGGTTTCCAAGAAGGAGATTAGGTCTGGTTGTTCAACCCAAAGCGCCATCGTGGTCGCTCACCTAAGCTGCAGTCTAACTGGAAAGGACCCTACACTGTGAAAAAAAGAATCAACAATGTTGTTTATCGGATTCAACAGGAAGGGCAGCGACAGTGAAGGTCGTCCATCTAGATCGCCTGGCTAAGTACTACTTCAGAGACTGTTTGCCAGTTCGGGACGAACAGGCTTAAGGAGGGGGCAGTGTTATGACATCACAGAAAAATCTACGTGTTTGTCGAATGTGCCAGAAGAATCTCGATGTAACGTGTGTGGCGTACGTGCTTTTTGACGCATTTTCTAGACTGTGCCAGACTTCGCTCAGGCGCACGGACTGTGTCAAGGCCGCAAGTAATTATGTCGTAACTATACTGGCACTATCAAATAATCTAGTAATTTGGGGCGATATAAATACCAGTACTCAACGACGTTCAGTTCAGTATTAGTGCGAATTATTGACTATTATTAGTTTGAGAGTTATAGTAGCGATATTACTGTGCGCGTTCAAGTGGTTATTAGTTAAGAGTAGTATTTTATAATCGGACGGTATAATTGTAATACATTTGTGTTTAATTTTAGTGGACATTTTATTGCGTGTGAACAATTTTCATTTGATTTGTTGTAAAAGACAGTGTTGTTAATTACGAACTGTTTAACTGTAAAAATTAAAGGTGTGATTAGTGACTTAATTGGTGTCTTGTACTTATTTTGTTTCCACTGTACCTACGACGATCGAGTAGACATGTATTGTCCAGTTAAAGTAATGCAGTCATTTATACTATTGTCACACAATTCCCCTGAACTTGTTAACAGTTACTTTTTAATCATGTTGTTTCCAATAATAGCTTATTTAATGCAATTTGATGGTTTATTTGTTGCAATATGAATGGCAAGAGCATACAATCATTGACAGTTAATGTAACATTTTGTTTACAGCTTGTTCATAGCATCATTCTTTGCTGATGATGCATGGGTACTGTATCTTGGCTCCATTTTCAACGGCATCGGAGCATCTCTACTTTGGACGTGCCAAGGCGATTATTCAGTCCTGAATTCCACTCCAAAAACAATCACAAGAAATTTTGCTGTATTTGAAATACTCTTTCAGCTTTCGTAAGTTTTTTCATGTGTGTAAAACTACAAAACATGTTTAAAAATTAACACATCTGTACTAACTCTGCTTAGGTATTAAGACAAATGAATAATTTAACATGTGATAAAAAAATTATGTTTCACCACCAGAAATGCAGTATCATTTTATTTTTGTTTTAAAACTGTGGGAATAGTTTTTTCTTGTTTACCTGGGAAAGCAGTATCCTACTTCAAAAAAAATTGTAAACTACTATCTTAATAGTGTCTTACTTTTTTGTAATTTATAAAAGTATAATTTTAATGACTTGTTTCAACATTTGAAAAATTTTATCAACATTTTAAACACAAATATTTGGTGCAAAAATTTTATGTCAAATTAACATGGTTTTAACTAGTTCATTTTAACCATATTTAAAACTTTTATGTATTCATAAATTATAAAAAAAAATGCTTAAAAACTTCTTTTAAATAAAACGTAGCAAAACTGTTGCAGAATAAGATAATTTTAATTTTATAAGTAATATAAATTTATTTTTGTGTAATTAATATCCTATATAAAGCACATAAGATTACCTTCCATTCAACCTGTATCCTAAAATCAAATTTATTGTACTCCCGACACGAGGAGTATATTCAAAATAAAAATATTGTTTCCATATTAAATATGGAGTACTTTTTTTATTAATACTAATATGTGGATCAATAGTGGGTTTACAATAAGTATTGAAGAACCAGCAGTCATATCACAATTATTAATAGTTGTATTTATATATTTATTATACATGCATTTCATTGTTTCTGAATGAATTGTATTTTAATCACAGTAGTCTAAACATTTTATAACTGAATGGGACTTTCACAGTTTGTACAAACCATATGTTGACAGTGGCACCAGGCCCAATTTTCAATAAAGCCTTCCCTATCTCTGCTATACAATCTTTTGATAACAGCAAGTCTTCTGCTGTCAAAAGTACAAAAAAGACACTGAGGTGGCAATAAGAAGGAATGGACAACTGGAGAGCATGCGCAACATGCAAGAAGACAACTCTTTACCCTTCAGAAGGAACTGACTAACCCTGGGAGGGTGGCTATCTTCGCAGCCAGGGCTTGCATTGGGCTCACTGTCACCAAGTAATATCTCCACTGCTTCACCTTGGGTGACTCCCCGACCAGTAGAGTGTGCTGAACGTGAGAGGAACTTGAAGCAAATCCTTCTCTTTGTCATCTATGAGCACAACCAGTGCTGACCTGTGAACAGGGTTGGGGAGGGGAGATTTTTGGCACTGGTAGCAGTGGCATACAGTGGACATTGATCCATTCAGATCACCTAACCCTGGACACTTGAAAGAAGAAGTACATACTTTGCTTGCCCATAAGATAGCATTGTGCATCAGGCTTCAGGATATTTAGATTGCAACAACTGTACTGGTGATAAGAGAGAGGGTAGCAGTGATTAAGGTGATTAAGAGATTAGTAACACCACATTGTGAACCTTTCCTCCTAATGAATCTAATGCTATCATGTTTGACTGCGTTTTACATTTGTTAAAGCACTTTAAACTTATTTAAAGCTAAAATGAATAATTATTTTAATTACAGTATGTTACAATCTATTAGGATACAAAAATATGAAAGAAACTTAAAACTTAATTTTAGTTCTATGCAGAACCACCAGTAATTTTACCTGCACAATACCACTAATGGGGAGTATGAAATTTACTCCTATATTAATATCCACAATAAATTTTAATTATATCTTATATTATATTTCTAGCTTTTAAACTACCAAATTACACACACACACACACACACACACACACACACACACACACACACACACACACACACACACACACACACACACACACACACACACACACACACACACACATCTTATTTTTAATATCTGCTAGTTGAACTACCATCATATAACAGAAGGGATAGATCAGACAATTACCGTCGTTATAATTTATCACACAATATTTTGACCACCTGTTGTCATCTTCTGGTATAAATTAATCTAGTAAAGCCTACTCAACATTCAGTCACTAACAAGTGCGAACCATCAAAAAAATGAATTAACCACCACAATCTATTAAGTTATATGCAACTATAGAAAAACTATATAAAAAAGAACCGCTACTTACCTTGCAAGTCTGCTGGATAGAACTAGTAAGTATCACCACACTGAAGTTTACTCAACAAACAACCACAATGTTTACCATCATATTAACATTTTTTTGTTGCTGTTTTCTGTGCTTTATATTACTTTATATGAACATTAAATTATTATTTTACTTATCATATACTAATAAAGATGTATTGTCACTAACTTCAGAAATTCTCAGTTGCATAATATTTTAACTTTCATGGCAGAGTCATATGATGTTGAAAATGCTGCATTTTGAGCCAAGGTTGATGATTAAACGTGCCAATGTTTAAGGCTTCAGCAGCTGAAGTCATCATGTCAATGAATCTTGATTACTTGACTCTTCTTTTGGTGTCTGACCAAATAATAGATCATCTAGTCAAAATGGAGACCAGGCTACTGACATGATGACTTTTTTGCAGTTGACAGTTCACAATTTTAGCATTATATATACCTTAGTCTTGGAATAATAATAATATTAATACATAAAAAAGGACTGTACAAAACATAAAAAATTAAGTTGCACATATTGGGTGCCTGCGCACGCACACGCGCGTGCACACACACACACACACACACATATGCAGAGACGTATAAAATGAATGTATAATTACAATCAATGTTTATATTCTTTCTTCTTAACTTAATTTTTTATTTATGCTTCTTCATGATTTTTGTTGCAGATCATTTTTTGGAAATGCTTTCCTGTATTTTATTTTCCGAGGCAAATCACACATAGACGAAGACATGAGGACCCTAATTCTTACAGTACTAATAGGGATATCTCTCATTGCAATATTTCTGAGTCTCATGTTGCCTAATCCTTGTGACAGTGATGGAACAATTAAGAAAACTGAACTTGGTGGCCCACTGTCTGCATTTAAAAAAGCTGTTTCTGTTGGAATGAGGCCAAACATGCTGATTTTGTCTTCTATGTTCCTTTATACTGGTAACTCTGTTTTAAAAATATTACCATTTAATTTATAATAACATTTTCTGTCCTGTATTTCATATCAATCCCACATCCCTTTCCTTTACCGTTCTGTACATTACACATTTCATCCTTAAACTGCCTAACCCTGACTTCATTTAAAACATTGTTTTCACAAATATTTAAAGAATCTGTTAAATCAGAACACATTATACCTACACAACAATTTTTATCATAACATTTTCAGTACTTTACTAGTTTTCCTTGATGCTCCTTATACAATTTTTAAACTAATTTCTTAAGCTCCAGATTTGTATTCGTGGCTACCCAACATTCTTTTGTTCAATGTACCATCTCTTCTTTTCTAAAGTTCAGCGTCACTTACACCTCAGAAAAATATATATCTTGAAACCTTCCTGTTCCAGTTTAATCCATATTTATATTTGTCAGTTATAACCAGTAAGTTATAAATTCTGGTGTAGTAAAAGTTCTTATGTTCTGAATACTTGGGTTTGGTGAGATGATGATAACTGGAAATTTCCTGATAACATCATTTATGTTAATCGTACAGCATTATTTTCAGAAAAAAATATAGTACGATAAGTACATAATATTAATGTTAAACACTTAAGTAATGTTAAGCTTCAATACTAATTACTCTAATTGCAATTAAAAATCTGTTTTACTCACTTAAATTATAATGGAAAACTTAATTATAAAGAGGAGATACAGTCAGTGTCAAGATGTTTTATTTTTATTCATTAAATCATACAATTGACTAATTTAAATCTGAATAAAAATGTTTGTAAAGTACAGTCCTGTATGATACAAAAATAAAATAAAATTTATGTGAATATTTTAATTATTTTTATTAAAATCACAAATCTTCACTTGTTTGGTAATTGACAGTCACTTATGCACAAAGGCGGAATAAAGCATTGCCAGCTAAAAATATTCTTATCAGAGCATCTTGACTGATTTTCTGTTGTTTTAATATGGTTGCAAATGTGCTACAAACATTTTATTGAACTATTTCATTGTCTGATGAATTATTCTCACTAACCAGCATTTATTAAATCATATATCAGTCCTCTGTATCTATGTTATGAGAAATTTCATAAACTTTAATTTGTTTTTATCAACATATACTCCTTCTTCTTCTTATGTGTTTCCGGATTTTCTCCGATGTCACACTGTCTCCTGTAGATGTTCTCTGTCACTGTCCAATATGAGTTGTCACTCAATATTGCATCCATATTTGTTTTCACATCAACATATAATGCTAATCAAAAAGAGGAAAATGATAAAATGTATGTATGAAGCGCTAGTGATGCTGTTTTGCTATGATTATTTGGTTGAAAATGTGGTCGTTAACAGAGCATTCCAAATGTAGGGTGCTGGATAATGTAATTTTTAGTGTATATAGTATTATTCTGTATTTATAATATATATTATCATTTTTATAAGTATTGTATTTAATATATAATGTATAACATAATGTATACAATGTGTATACAGTATAATGTACAATATACGATGTACATTATGTGCATATAATGTATTAAATCTATTTAATGTTCTACCCATACTATGTTGAACACTTTTAAAACTGGTTTATGTTAGTTTCCTTCACATGTCTAAGATCAGTTGTCTTTACTATAGGTTTACAGGTAGCATTTGTCAGTGGAGTTTATGGGGCTTGCATTGGATTTACACATCAACTGAAAAACTCTACAGAACTAATTCCGCTGGTTGGATTCTGCAACGGAATGGGGCAATTCATAAGTATGTATTTACATGCAGACTATGTTATAAGTGGATTGATATCATTACACTAATATTATTGTGGACAATAAAAGTCAAGCAAAAATTGAGTCATACAAAAAAAATTTATTACCAGATAAGTAATAAATAACTCATTAGCTCATTTTTCATCATTTTAATTCTTTAACTTTAATGCATTCTTTTTGTTTTTCAAAATAAAAATAAGAATTCATCAATCATTTATTATTACGCATTATGTGTGCATTCAAAATTAATTTTTATGTGTAAAAGATATTCATATGTAAAACAGGAGATACTCTTTACAACTAATTAAACAGTTTAGGTGGTTCTGGTATGATTATCAAATGAATCAAACGACAAAACAATATTTTAAAATAGGGTAAATTTGTAATGATCATTTCATAATTTATACAAAAGATTCTACATACATACCAATTGATAACAATAACAATAATAACCATATGTCCATCAAAAAATTAAAAAAGACACATGCCATTTTATAGAGTGTTACTATGTAAAACCGTGCACATTCTTTTTATTGACTGAGTTATTGATATTTACAGCACACATACCTTTGGCACTTTTTGGCAAGAAAATATCAGTTTACAACTTCAGGAGATGTGGAGTTATTATTGTTGGTATGGGTTCGCACTTGGTTGCATTTTTCTTTATTTTCATCAACATTCCCAACAATGCAGTGTTTGGACCTACAAATGACAAACCGATTATAGATGCCAGGTAAATATATTTTCTTGTATCACTTCCTATTTGTGCTTTCTTTTCTAAATGGATTTAAAACATAAAAATTATGTGTATATTGTTACTTAACGAGTTTCTTCGTTTTCTTGGTTTAAAGAAACCATTTAGGATTGGTTAAAAGCCACATGTTGGTTGCATCATTATGTTAGAAATCGGGATCTCCTCCCTTTGAATATTACCTCTTTTGTGGTTTTGTTATTATTATCTATAATTAAGTTAGTGTATTTGACCTAACTCGAGCCTCATACGTTGATGCGCTAATTTTATAATATTTTTTCTTGTCATTGAATATTTAATTATTATTATTGTTATTATTATAGTGGTTAATTAATTGAACGCCTTCACTAATGGAACAATATGATTAAATTCTACCATTGGGATGAGTTAGTTTTATCTGAAGGTGGCCGGATTGAATAACATCACCTGACATAATCGTCATTCAATGTTGCTTCTGAATTATTTGTTTTAGTAGTTAAATTAATTAGGTTGGCATTATAAATAAGTACTCACTTCGAATGTAGATTCTTCATGGGTGATAACAATGTCAACAAGTTCTCGTCATTAATAAAGAATAAAATATTTGAATTGCTTCATTGCCACCGGTGATGAGTGCTACCAACTGATCTCAGACGTAAACATAACCTTTACTCTACTACTAAAATCTTTTTACTGAATGAAAATAAATGCATGCTCCATTAATGTTGAAAAAAGGCGATATATTCATCGTGTCAACTGATCCTTAATCCTTATTAAAAGCAATCAATTCAATTATCTTTGCTTTACAATAAACAATTACGTTTTCTGAAACTCATATCTCAGGGTTGGTACATTGTTACATAAATGGTTTGTTGACAAAAGTCATCTGAGTTAAATTTAAACCAGTGGTGGCTCGTGATTTAAGAGGCTGGAGGGCGCAACCTTTAGGCTCCTTAATTATTTATCAATATAGAATTTAACGCACAATAGAAATGTCGCCAATATTTGATCACATAATTCATTAATAAAATAATAATAGTAACACATGGAGCATGCAACGATTATTTAAAAATTTGATCTCACCTCAAATATTGTGAGCTGTTGTAGAGTCAGCAGTTTTATTGATAAACATAACGACAAACTGTCCACAAAAATGTCTATGCTGTTTCCACAAAAAAAGTAATATACTATATTTACATTATATTATTTCTATGATAACTACACTTTAAACAGACCCTTTATTTATATACAAAATCCATTCGCCTTTCCTTTAAATTAACGAACTTTTCTAGCATCAGAGTCCTTCATTTCTTTAACAAGTTCCTTGTTGACAGATAACATCACAAGGGCATTCAGTCTATAGTTTTTCATTGTACTTCTCAAGAAAGACTTTAGTCTTTTCAGAGTCGAAAAGCAGCGCTCAGGTTCGGCAGTTGTCACTAGGATAGTTATGATAATTTTCGGAAGTTTTGACACTTCTTTGAAAACTGACATAAGATTGTTTTCTTCTATAAAGTTAAGAAGTTTTATTGCGCCTTTAATATTAAAATCATGCCATCTGTATAATAGTTCCAATTCACTCCGAAGTTTGTTTTCTTGTAAGAAAGGGTAATGTTGAATCACTCGCTTGAATTTTTCTTTCGGAAAGTTTGTAGAAAAAAGTGGAAATAAGTCACTTGGTTCCTCAGGGAACTCCTCATTTATTTGTGTTTCTATTTCATTTATTTTCTCCCTCTCTGCATCTCATTTTCAAAAATTCCGATGTCACTTTGTCACATTACACTGTCTTTGTTCCTACTCTGTAGTTGTTGGTACAGTATGTCCACATGGGATAGAATTCTATGGAAAAAAGTTAGCCAGAACATGAAATTTTGGTCCTAATGAACCCTTCTGTGACCACTTGCCTCATTAACTGTGAGTCTGTACACTTTTCTTCAAGAACTTCGAAACATTCCTCCAACTTATATCGGTTTTCATACACAACGTTGACTGTACGAATGTTGTAATTCCATCTTGTTATAGAAACTCTGGGTAACCTGGCTTGCACTACTTCCTTCAAAACGTCCGTTCATAGAGACGAGTGTGAAAAAATGCTGGAATGGCAGACAGATTTGAGAAAAAACTCTAACTTTGTTGTTTACACTTGTTGCTTTTTCTAATAGCAAATTAAGTTCATGAGCGTAACAGTGTACAAAATATGTGAACGGATACACTTCTCTAATTTTTGCCTTTACACCTCCAATAGAACTACACATAACATTAGCGCCAACATAAGTCTGAGCTATTGATATTTTATTTGACGTGTGCAGAAGGGGATAGATATTGTTCATTATGCACTTTGCTAATGTTTCTGCACATTTACCTTCAGGACTGAGAAATCCCCAAAACATTTCGTACACCGACCCCTTAAACACGTAGTTAAAAACTAATACCATTTGACAGTGGTTTCTCACATCAGTTGTCTCCTCACATTCGATTGTCACAAATTAAGAAGCGTTTATCGACTTTTCTATTTCTTCCCTGCAGACACTAAGCATACAGTCCAATACATCATTCTGTATTATTTTCTATGTGCCTTTGAATACTGTGGCCGATTCTAAATGATCTTTCATTGCAGAATCCAGCTCCGCAGTAAAATTAATTAAGCCTTTGTATACCCCTGGATTTGTAGACGATGCTCATTTGTTTTGAACTCTTGGAGACAACTGTAAAACACTACAGAATTTGACACTCGAAATCAGCTGTTTTAAAACATGTCTGTTTTTGCTGACTTGAACATTGTGCTTTTCAATTTTTTGTCTAAATTGCGAGTCCAGACTAGACAGTATGTTTACTTTGCCTAACAAAGAAAAATCAACAACACTATTCATGTGATGGACAGATATTTCATGCTTCTTAATTTTTTCTGTAAGATGTTTTATATCATTAACCTCTTTTAGAGTCCAAAAACAATCACCATTGTCTCTGGGAGACAATAATATACATGGAAAACAGAACATTTTTCGTGAAGCTATTAAAAAAAAAAAACACAAACTCAAAACCTAAACACTAAACTAATGCCCGCACTGGATTAACCACGCCAGAGAAACTTATAAACACTAAACAGAGCAAGTCTCATATTATTATCAATAGTCTGTGATTAGTTGTACGCGACTTTCTGCTAATCGTGGCGCGGGAGCCGGTGCGCCGAGCGACAGTGTAAACACCGCCTATAAGCTTACAATTTCGTTCAAGTTTGGATAGAGTGGGGGAACTGTGAAATGGGCGCGATTGTCAGAGCGCCGTAATGCATGCTGTTTCGAAAAAACATTTCTGCTATTACCTAACACAACAACATTTTCTTGTCTGAACCGTTAAAGAAATATGTAATGACTTTCCACAAATAGTGATAATGGGTTGTTTAATGATATGATTTAATCTGGGAGGCGCGCCTTAGTGCCCTAAGAACGAGCCGCCCCTGATTTAAACAATAGGTTCTTTGAACTGCAAAATACGGAACTAAAGGATGTCAATTACTACTAGAAAGTCTAATAATAGGAGAGTGATTACATTAAATATAGAAAATCTTAAACTAATAGGGCCTATCATTAAGTTCTCAAGACGACGGGCGTCTAATGTTGAGGTTAAACTTGGTTTTGAGGTTATACACAATTAACCTTGATTTGTAAATAAAATATTTCTAATAATGACTAAATTTACAATATTAATAAAGTTAGTCTTTTTTAGTGTTCATAATAGTTCATATTGTTCAATAGGTTATATAAATTTATCGTATAGGTTGATAATTCTAGTAAGTATAAATAATTGCCACTATACTTTCCTTAATTCACTTAATTGCAATTTATTATACACTATGCAATTGAATGTACACTGTTAGATCTGTAATAACTTTCATAGCTTTATACTTCACAACACTTTGATTAATTTCGAAGAATTACGTTAGAACGCCCCATGTTTACTTTCGATACCGCACTGCACTATGAGTGAATCGCGAATTGCTGGGCTTGGATCCCATCATCTGCTATGAAACCCGCTATGAAACTAGAGATGAACTGTCAAAAATTTGCGCGTCGTTTCTCGCTGTTCCTAAAATGTTTGCCCCACAAATCTTGCTATAGGTGATTTGATTGGTCAGAATTGATGACATTCCTTTGTTGACACATCCTCCCCGCGTTATTAAAATTATTTAATTTTGTTCAAAGCGTGCGTCTTCGGGTTTGAGAGTCTAAAAGTGACGCCAAACTTTTTACAAAATATATTAAAATAATTTATAACTTATGCTCCTTGTGAATGCTTAAATCTTATTACCATTGTCTGGCATTTGTTTTGATAAACATTTTGACATCCCACAAGACATAATTCAGTTTACAATTAACAAAGGTAGTACCCCTTACTTATTACTAGGGGGCGGATTTCTATGATATGTCTTATTTTTTCCTTGACATTATTTCAGGTTTCGGTTTGATTTAAACTTGATTCCACGTATTCTGATGAAGATTGATAGGCTTTTATTATGCACATAATTGCATATTTCGGTAGTTTTTAAGTTTTGTAGCATATGTAGCACTAAAATGCATATTTAAGTTATATTTTTTGACTTTTTATATAGTACATATTTAGACATTTATGAAGTTTTACAGCATATTTACAGTGAAAATGGATTATAATGGCATTTTCCCTGTATTTTTCACGCAAAAATGCATTTATTCGTTCCATAACAAATTGTGGTGTGTTAAAGTAGTAAAATGTTTTTTTCAGGATATCCTTAAAATACCTATATATTCGGAGAAATGGTGAATAACGTGTGAAATGTCTTTAAAATGCAGAGTTTCAAGTACCGTTAGGCCTCTATTGTTTGCCTCTGTGAGCAATAATGCCAGCGGGCAGAATTGAAGGGGGAGGGTTTTTCTTACATTTTGTAGATAAGTAGTGTGGGGGACTGTAAAATATGGGTTTCAATTGATGAAACAACAGATGCTGATGGGAGGTATGTTGCAAACATGATTGTTGGCACACTGAAAGAAGACAGACCTCGAGAAATATTCCTCCTAACATGTGAAGTACTAGAGAGGACAAATCATTTAAGTAATGGTGTCTTATTTGCGATTCTTTGAATATATTGTGGCCAAATAGGGCAAAAAGAGAAAAAACGTTCTTCTCTTTATTACTGACGCAGCTCCTTATATGATGAAAGCAGCCAAGGACTAAAGATGTTATATCTGAAGATGATACATGTAACATACCTTGTGCATGCTTTACATAGAGTGGACGAAGAAATTCACAGTAACTACCCAGAAGTGAATAAATATCAAATGGAAAGAAAGCCTTTCAGAAATCACCACTCCGCCTGCAAACATTTAAAGATGCAGCTCCTTCATTGCCCCTTCCTCCCCAGTCTGTCCTAACACGCTGGGGTACCTGGATTGAAGCTGCAGTATATTCCTGCAACAATTACAACACCGTGGAGAAGACCTTCTTGAATTTCTTGGACCCTACAGATTCTTCGTCAGTGAAAATAATGCAAGATTTTTTCATGTTCCACTATAAAAACTGACCTGGCTTACTTGAAATCCAACTTCGGTTTCTAACCGAACAAAATCACCCAGCTAGAAGCTTCAGGTTCTGAACTAAGTGTTGCTCTGAATATTGTAAAACACACAGAACAAGAGTTAAAATGTGCAAAAGGAGTAGTAGCAGCCAAAGTCCGTGCAAAATTAGTGAGTTTACTGGAGAAGAATCCTGGATTTTTGCAACTGTGTGGCATAAGTGAGATTTTGTGCGGAAATGAACCAGGTTCAGACTTCGAAATACATTTTCACCCTTTGACCTAAGTTTATTTAAGTATGCCCCCACCATTACTTTGTGTGATGTTAGAGAAGTTTCTCTCGCTAAAAGACCATTGTCAGGGACAAGAGAGGATTTTCATTTCACAATCTGAAAATGCATATCGTCATCAACTGCAACAATTCAGCTGATAATGAAGACTGAGATCAGGTATGAATATTTTTAATAGGGGTAGTTGCAAGGAATGGGATTTGAGCAAGTAAAATTATTTAATTACTTTTCTCTCCCTTATAGGGTTGGTGCTGTTTTGCAGAATCCAGTTAAATGAGTTCGTGAATGCTGCACTGTGTGATTATCTTAAAGACACTCATTTGAAGTAGATAAATAAAAATAATAATTAACAGGATTAGCTCTATATTTAATAAATAAAATGAAAATGTAACACATACGTATCATTAATGAAGTCATATTTTGGATTTTATTTGTCATGTTTTAATGTTTTTTAGGTCATAAATGCATGCATATTTCCTACATTTTTAGGTCGTAGAAATCTGCCCCCTACTTATTACCTATTACAATATTTAGATTAAAATCTTTCTTAAAACTATTATATTAACATTTTGATGTGACATAAATTGAATATAATTACCACAAAGTCATTAGCTGTGATAATTTAACAATATACACATATAATTGTGACATAAATATAGAATCCTTGTCTAGGCTTTATGAGGCCTATAGCACCATGAGTTAGTTTAACTGATTATAATACACTGGATGTGTGTTAATGGTTTATTACATTTGACACATAATTTGGATTAACCATATCAACTTTTGGTTATCTTTTTCTACTTAAGACATACCTTGTTTCTTGTATATTATCACTTAAATTGCATGAGTTCTTGTACAAGCAGGCAGCTTATAATTTTTACTTATTTCTATTTAATACACTTGTTATATTAATAACATCTTATTTCTAATTCATCATTTGAGTTTCTTGTAAGTTTTACCATGGTTTATTACATCTCCTTATTCTTATTTGCTTGTTAATTTATACATAATGAACCCTGTATCTAGGTGTATCAGGTCATGTTCATTAGAAACTATTAATTGATTATTCTTTGTGATATTTATTGGTTGGTATTTTGACCCATAGTTAGCTTAATTATCACTGATTGTTTTAATACTAGTTACATGCATTAACTCTTGGTATTTCTGTGGTTTTTTAATGTTTCATGTGAGACCTGTATACTTTCTCACATTTCATCATGTTGTTTCACCTTAATTATACTAATTACAATATTGTGGTGACATAATATCTGTCTTAGAATCATCTTTATGTGATCTAGTTACATTTAGATATAACCCTTAACAGTTTTACATTATTTTTATTATATATTTTGGCGTTTATAAGTGTAAATTCCCAGCTGGCTAGGTTAGGTTGTCTACCTTCACCCTTACTGATTAAATTTGGTTTACATACTTTGTCTTATCTAGTCATTTTACTCATTTCTTACAGTTCATGAATAGTACTATCTACTATTTATTATTTTGCATCAAGTATTCAGTTTATCTTACTTTTTAAATACATTTTTAACTACTAATCAGTCCTTTCCGATATTCAGTTATTTACATTAATGGTATTGTTAGAATGTAAAATACAATGTTATACTCTTAGGTTATTCTTTATCACATCTTTTATAATCATATAGTCATTACTTCACTCTCCTTTACTATGTATTTTTGGTTTGTTCTTGATTTGTTCTCTGTGTAGCTTCATAATTATTGTTCTCCTCTTCTTCCTAATCTAAAGGTTAATTGTATAGTCATGTTTGGTTTAGTCTTTAAGTCAGTTTGTCTTTATTCTTATAACATTTTTGCTCATTGACAATTAAATTATATTTTATTCCTTTTAATCATCTTCAGAATAAATCTTTTTCTACTTTAAAGGGTTATGCCTTACTGTTTCTTATGATAATCGACTGTTTTATAGGGTTCATCTGTTTTGTGATATGGAGACGTTTTGTGACGTTACAGTATACGTCTGAATATTATTTTTTGCTTACTGATAATCTATTTATTTTTTTAATCTTCATCTATTTACATGATAACTACCCATTACAAACATAATATTATTTGATACGTTTATCCATATTTGTTACATCCTTCCATCTTGGTTCAACATTTCTACATGATAAATTGACTTTGTTTTTCCTAAGAATTCAATGTAACCCAGTGGTCTTACATTGTTTTTATGTTGATATGTTAGATTTTGGTCTAATACATATTTTTTTTTCAATTGCCTATTGCAAATTTGAGCAATCCAGAATATAAAATAATTCTATTTATCAATAAAACTTTATTTACTATTTTCTAAGTAGCAACTGAGGAAGCAGTTATTCTGAAACACGTAATTTTATGTATAATTATAATTTTAAATTAACACAGATAAATATTATGAAATTATATTTGTGACAGTCATGCTACTTTATATGAAGTAACTGTGTGCGCACAATTTAGAACTTGATATGGAGCACCCGTATGGATCGACACTTTGAAATACAAAGCTAACAGAATAAAGTACACCAGGGTTCAAAGGCTGATAAACATTAAAATTGCAAAAGCTTTCCATACAATGTTAACTGAAGCCCTATGCACACTCACACACCCGTCATATTAAAGGCAGAGGAAACAGCAAAATTGGACCAAATAACAACAAAAGGAAAAGGAAATCGAACAGAGATTGATTATAAAATGTAGCCCAAGAATTGTCTGCATCCAGCCAGTACAAACATAATAAAAAATAATCAAAGATAACAACGATGATAACCTTCAAATTTTCACTGATGGCAGTAAAAATGAACACTGAGTAGGTGCAGGTGTTGGCATATTCATTGAAAATGACTTAATAGGAAAACTAATGCTCAAACTCGATAACAGATGCTCAAATAATCAAGCTGAACAACTTGCAATTCTAAAGGCATTAGAAGAGATCCATGGAGACTTACAACATATAAAGGAAGTAAACCCTAAGAAAGCTACAATATATACGGACAGTAGAATAACAATAGATTAAATTAATAATCCCAGCAATCACAACTACCTTATAGAAGAAATAAAGAAAGCCACAGCGATGCCAAATAGCAATAACTGGAGAATAAACTTTAAATGAATCAAGGCTCTTGTAGGAGTTTATGGTAACCAACTGGCAGACCGGGTAGCAAAAGCAGCAGGACGGAATAATGAACTGGCAATCTCTTTTGACAAAATACCCAAAAGTCCAGTGATTCAAGATTTAACTGAAGAAACTATGCGCAAGTGGGAAAACAAATGGAAGGAAACAACGAAAGGTACTGTAACTAAAATATTCTTCTCTAATATCAAAGACAGATTACAAACAAAAATCAAAATGACTCCCAACTTCATGGCAATAGTGACTGGCCATGGAAAAACAACCTTCACCGCTTCAAGATAATAAACGACTCAATATGGCAGTGCAATGCAGGAGAACAAACAGTGGACCACATCATATATGAGCGTGAGCTGTTAAAAAATTAGAGACAAAATTTAATCAATATTGTAAAAAAATCAGGAAATTGGCCACCTACAAAAGTAGATTTTATAAAGAAACATCTAAAAGAATTTTAAACATTTATCAGTGCAATAAAAATCGAATAAGATCTTTTATTGTAAAAATAAGAAATATTGACATACATGCATTGTGAGCTATGTTATGCAATACATATTAGTTATTACTTGATGTAAATGTATATAAACACATTGTAATTCAAATAAGGGAAAAAATAGCATGTAGTATTACACAGTTGTAATAGTGCATGCTATAAAATACAATTAAAACAAAATTGATAACTTATCATTGTTTTGCTGTGGAATTTTGTCAGTTCTAGTTGAAGTGTAAAATTTAACCAATTCCAGTACTATATGTTAGCATTAGTCACAGAGAACAAATAAATTCCAAAAATTTGTATCCATTAATTGCCTCATATCTCTGATTTCACAATTTCAAATGGCATTTTCAGTTTTCAGTGGTAAATTTCAAATATACTTACATAATCGAAGGAGTCCATAGGCATTCATAGCAAAATAGATTTGTCAATTTCTACATGGCACTTTGATTCCTACACACATCTCACACTTTTAGTGACCTGTTATGCAGGTTGTATCTTGTGAACAGTTCACAATAAAATTAAACTTTCACAATGTGCATGCTGCATATTTACAGCACACATGCCTCTGGCACTTTTTGGCAAGACAATATCAGTTTACAACTTCAGGAGATGTGGAGTTATTATTGTTGGTATGGGTTCGCACTTGGTTGCATTTTTCTTTATTTTCATCAACATTCCCAACAATGCAGTGTTTGGACCTACAAATGACAAACCGATTATAGATGCCAGGTAAATATATTTTCTTGTATCACTTCCTATTTGTGCTTTCTTTTCTAAATGGATTTAAAACATAAAAATTATGTGTATATTGTTACTTAACGAGTTTCTTCGTTTTCTTGGTTTAAAGAAACCATTTAGGATTGGTTAAAAGCCACATGTTGGTTGCATCATTATGTTAGAAATCGGGATCTCCTCCCTTTGAATATTACCTCTTTTGTGGTTTTGTTATTATTATCTATAATTAAGTTAGTGTATTTGACCTAACTCGAGCCTCATACGTTGATGCGCTAATTTTATAATATTTTTTCTTGTCATTGAATATTTAATTATTATTATTGTTATTATTATAGTGGTTAATTAATTGAACGCCTTCACTAATGGAACAATATGATTAAATTCTACCATTGGGATGAGTTAGTTTTATCTGAAGGTGGCCGGATTGAATAACATCACCTGACATAATCGTCATTCAATGTTGCTTCTGAATTATTTGTTTTAGTAGTTAAATTAATTAGGTTGGCATTATAAATAAGTACTCACTTCGAATGTAGATTCTTCATGGGTGATAACAATGTCAACAAGTTCTCGTCATTAATAAAGAATAAAATATTTGAATTGCTTCATTGCCACCGGTGATGAGTGCTACCAACTGATCTCAGACGTAAACATAACCTTTACTCTACTACTAAAATCTTTTTACTGAATGAAAATAAATGCATGCTCCATTAATGTTGAAAAAAGGCGATATATTCATCGTGTCAACTGATCCTTAATCCTTATTAAAAGCAATCAATTCAATTATCTTTGCTTTACAATAAACAATTACGTTTTCTGAAACTCATATCTCAGGGTTGGTACATTGTTACATAAATGGTTTGTTGACAAAAATCGTATGAGTTAAATTTAAACAATAGGTTCTTTGAACTGCAAAATACAGAACTAAAAGATGTCAATTACTACTAGGAAGTCTAATAATAGGAGAGTGATTATATTAAATATAGAAAATCTTAAACTAATAGGGCCTATCATTAAGTTCTCAAGACGACGGGCGTCTAAGGTTGAGGTTAAACTTGGTTTCGAGGTTATACACAATTCACCTTGAGTTGTGAATAAAATATTTCTAACAACGACTAAATTTACAATATTAATAAAGTTAGTTTTTTTAGTGTTTATAATAGTTCATATTGTTCAATAGGTTATATAAATTTATTGTATAGGTTGTAACATGACATAAGGTAGTGAAAAATACATTGATAATTAATTATAAAACAAAGAAGCTGAAGACGAGAAGAAAGGTCAAGAACTTATAAACTCAGGGATTAATAACCAAATGACAAAATGACAAATGACTAATAAACTGATGATGACTTGACTCAATAGATTGGATAAATCAAGAAGGAACAATGGAACAAGGAAGAAGGAACCAAGAACCAAATGTAATCAAGAAATTGATAACGAACATTGTAATCCCTAATAATGACCATAAAATGTATGTAAACAAATGCACTAATGTAGTTAGAACATAGATGAGATGTACTTAGGGTAATAATGACAAATAAGAAAGATAGTAATGTTATGTATATTTTATTAATGAAGAAATGTACTTATAAATATAAGATAGGGAGTTAATAATAAACACACCCAAATGAATAGTGATAAAAATAATCAAAACCAGTAAACCATACCCTGAGGCAAATAAAGGCCACAGTTAATAATCAAAAGTGATCATTAGTGAAGGGAAAATAAAATAAATACTTATAACCAGTAACCCCATGATGATGTTAACATAAATAAACAACATAGTGAATAATATCAAGTGAGTGGAATAAAGAGTGAATTAATACAAAAGTGGTGACATGCAGTTATAGCATGTTACATAAAGAAGTGAAAGTGAATAAATAAAAAACCTTTTATGAAGGAAAAAGTGTAGTGGGTGAACATAAAAAGGTATTTTAGTTAGTAGACTGTATTAGAATAACTGAAGGACCTGTGATAAACTTTATGCTAGCAAGTAAGATGAACTAATTATACTGTGTTTAATTTAAGCAATAGGTAGTAAGAATTATGAAATAAGATAGAAATTAAGTCATTAGAATGAAAGGTAAACAAGAAAGATAGACACTGTTTTCTAGTGAAGGAATGAGGGAGCAGAGCATATTGTGTAAAGTACAGTTTAATAGTTGTATAATAAGAGTTTTGTTGTTGTTTAAAAACCAATATAATGTAATAAATTATAAGTTAAAACAGATAGTAATAAGAAACAGAAAGATAGCTAGTAGTTTAATTTCAGGCTTGAACCTGGGAAGAAAAAGTTTATTGTTATAATAAGAGGTGTAGTTAGAATCACCAATGTTTATTATTTGTTTCTAGAAAAATTGTTTTAAGGTACCATATATAAAGGTAAGGAGTTACAAGAAATGTTAGATAGTAGTATAGGAAAATCTAGACTCTAGGCTTAACAGTTAATGAAGAATTTTGTAAATTTGAGAACAAATAATAGTCCAGTATCAAATCAGAATATACAAAGGTTTAAACAAGTTAAGTAGGTGTACCTAATACTAAAATGTATAAATAACACCCAGTTTTAGATAAAATATATATGAAATATAAATAAGAAAAATAACAAAAAAGTGATTAGCTACCCAAAAGTAACCATGAGGGGTATCAAAATGATCCTTATCAAAAATGATGAACAATGGTATTCATGTAATAAACATAGTTATTAATATAAGAAAGAAATCTTAATTTGAAGATATTTTATAGATTTAAACTAAAATAAAACGTTGAATATAACAATGACATAAATTAACGACCAATGAGAATTAGCATAATTTAAAAGGTAACCATAGCAACCGAAATTTATTGCCAAAAAACCGTTGGAATTTTAAGGAATTCATTATTGACCGACGCGGAGGGCAGATGTATGCAGCTCTCAACCCAAATTTTACCATAAATATGTAAATTTTGACCGAAATCAGAAGGAAGAAAGATAGTAATAGCCACCTATGGAACACCTAATAAACTAATTATTATTAAAATACTCACAAAATAAAATTATCAGTGGAAATTAAGAAGACTTCAAGAAACATAGCTGACGACTCATCCCGAAGGAAGAAAAGGAGGGATCTACTACAACCGAAGAAGACGAACGACTGTGGAACGAGAGGGAAGCCGAAATTTATGGAAAAACCATCTGAACGAGATTGATGAACATCCGAAGAGTAGAAGACAACCAGATCCATCCGGAAGAAGTAGAGGTACATCGAGGAAGCCCCAACAACAACTGATGAGTATAAAACAATAATCTCACTAAAAACGAATTCCCATTTTTTATCCATAATAACAAATCACAATTTTCACTTCACTGATCACTATTTTGAACAAGAACTGAAGGTATTTATAATATCACTATTATTGAAACTTAATCAATTGATAACCATTTAAACTGATCTATAATAAATTATTAATAAACATAACTTGTTGTCAAAATCCTAACCAAAAACTATTCTAACTCTCATTGATGATTACTTACTTGAATGCATCAATGTATTAAATATTGTGTACCTAGTTTTAAGAATTATTATAAATTTGTGCATTTTAGCCATTAATCCAAAACTTTTGTAGTCAAAAGGACTTTTAATACGCCCTGTGACAATTTTTATTGTAAACAAACATTATTCGCCAAGCGGCGTCCTATGATACAAACGACTGAGCCTGCCAACTGAGCAATTGTAAAAGCCTGTACCAATATAAAATAATGTACTATTAAATAACTGAAAATTATTAAAGGGTTTAATAAATCTGATTGTTCTGCAACGCTGTATGTTTGATTCGTACAAAATAAGATAATATATAGAGAATTATTAAAGTGAAAACAACAAAACAACACAGTTAGCGAAGTCGACACTGCAGGACGGCGTGCGCTAATCAGGTGGCGAGGCGGCAATATTCAAACTGAACGCCGAGAGATACGGTCTGCCCGTAAGTAGTAAGAAAAAGTACAACTCGACTCGCTACATATGAATAACATTCACAGAAGTAACTGAACTGATTAATACCCTCAATTACACACCTATACTATACCACAAACCCAAAGAGCGAATTAAAAAACGCTCGTCATGCACACATTCACGATACGAGTAATAGAACGGGGGAACAAAAATTATAAAATTCAAACACACTATTTATAATAAACACCCCGCAAAAAGAATATATTACAAGGTTATTAATTCTAGTAAGTATAAATAATTGTCACTATACTTTCCTTAATTCACTTAATTGCAATTTATTATACACTATGAAATTGAATGTACACTATTAGACCTTTAATAACTTTCATAGCTTTATACTTCACAACACTTTGATTAATTTCGAAGAATTAAGTTAGAACACCCCATGTTTACTATCAATACCGCACTGCATTATGGGTGAATCGCGAATTACTGGAGTTTGGATCCCGTCATCTGCACGGCTATGAAACTAGAGATGAACTGGCAAAAATTTGGGCGTCGTTTCTTGCTGTTCCTAAAACGTTCGCCCCACATTTGATTTGATTGGTCAAAATTGATTACAATCCTTTGTTGACACATCCTCCCTGCATTATTAAAATTATTTAATTTTGTTCAAAGCATGGGTCTTCGGGTTGAGAGTCTAAAAGTGATGCCAAAGTTTTTACAAAATATATTAAAATAATTTATAACTTATGCTCCTTGTGAATGCTTAAATATTATTACCATTGTCTGGCATTTGTTCTGATAAACATTTTGACATCCCACAAGACATAATTCAGTTTACAATCAACAAAGGTAGTACCCCTTACTTATTACCTATTACAATATTTTGATTAAAATCTTTCTTACAACTATTATATTAACATTTTGATGTGACATAAATTGAATATAATTACCACAAAGTCCTTAGCTGTGATAATTTAACAATATACACATATAATTGTGACATAATATAGAATCCTTGGCTAGGCTTTATGAAGCCTATAGCACCATGAGTTAGTTTAACTGATTATAATACACTGGTTGTATGTTAATGGCTTATTACATTGTAATGGTACAGAATTGTGTGTCAGAGACAGTAAAGATTCAATTCAGTTTTAATTTAAAAGCAGTTAGGATTCACCTGTGAGGTGCCCCATTGTAACATACAATGTTATGGATTATGGCAGACTATTTATATTTATGTTTACGTCTGAAGCCTGTAGCCTGCCCAACCAGACGTATTACGCAATAGCTTTCCAGCAGCCGTCCTCTCTCTGTGAAAATCACAGTAAGAAATGTGTCACCCTAGTGTTTGTATCAGGCAGTAGCAGACTACAGTTGTCTGCAAGTGGCAAGTGAATTAAAAAACAGTGGCCTCGGGTGCAAGATAGGCCGAAAATAATATAATCGGCCTATCCAGCACAACGAGTAAAGTGTGAACAATGTAGCGGTCTTAAAATAAACAGTGTACGACTTTATATTACCATATGTGGAGATATTCAATCAAAGCATTGAAAGTTTAATTAAAGACACATTAAACTCAGTATAAACAGTTGCGGGGGTGCGTGCAAACTAAGAAAGCGGTCAACTAGTTAAAAAGCTATCAGTGCTCGGATCGATAAAGTTACGTGGACCGACACTATTATTAAATGTGAACAATATTGTTTTAGTAACCAGTAAAACTTAGTAACAGCAGAGATAAAATTACTTTAATGAGTATACATCGACTTTCGAAGTGAGGGATAAAACATGTGCATCACCAGTTGGAGCAAAGCCACTACCAGGATGAGTACCATATTATCAATTCAGAACTTTTAACTACTTTAACATTTAACTATATTGTAACATTTACATTTCCAGACATTTTTCTAAACAATAGAGATCTCTAAGGGAAAAGATATAAATTAAATAAATAAAAGTAAAATGTACTGGTTCATTAAAAATATAAATAATTTGTCATAGGCTAGTCGAGTAAGAAATGTTCATTTTACGAATTCGTTTGATTTCATATGTTACTAATATGAAGATTATATTCATATACCCGAAAAGAAATTAGAACTTTAATTGTGTAATGATACAATTAAGCCAAATCCCGTACCAGTGATAAAAAGATAATTCTTGATATAAAAATACTTCATATAAAATAAAATGTTTAAAAAATGATTAAAATTTAAATAGTTTGACACGACGTACAACGATATTACCCAACCCAAGTGATTGAGCCAACAACACAAACATAAAGAAGGGAACCACGTAACATACTTAAGAAAAAATATGATAGACAAAACAATAATGAACACAGAACTAAAGAAGAACCAGAAGAAGAGAACAGATCCCTACAATTAAACAGAATTTAAACCAGAAGAGAAGAAGAGGAGAACCGAACCAAGGTGAAGACTATTGAAGATGAAGACTATTGAAGATGAAGAAGAGGAAGAATGAAGAGGAGACAGGTTAAACCCAAGGGGAAACTAACACACATATAAAAGGGAAAGATAGTATACTTAAAGATAGAATACGGTCAATAAACCTCGAATAATTATGTATTAATGAAACCAATATTATTATTATCATTAACTTAACCTATGTACCCATTTTAAAGACAATACAATTGTAAAATATAATTTTATAGAAAAAGTACACTAACCCAGTCATAAAGGTTAGATTTAACAAAACACAACTAACCTAATATTGTTAATAGTAAATGTTATACTCAAACAAAATAGTGAGAAATGGTAGGAGGAAGTATAGGGATTACCCATTAAATAACACTAAATACAAAACAGTGAACCAAAGTGAAGTGCTTTAGTGAAGTGTAAATACCCTAAAAAATAGTGAAAGTGTATGTGAAACATTCAAAATAGAATGATAAGTAAGCAGACACTCTGTAAAACATTGATGAACAACCAATGATTGGAGTGAGATTATAAATAGTAATATATCTAGATGTAACTAGAAATAATATTCCAAATTAATATAAGGGAAGCTTGTGATATTATTTAGGGAGAAAGCCCAGACAAATAACTTGTGTTAACATGGTATGATAGAATAGAATTAAAGTTTTGTTATTAAAATTAAGATTGCAAAGAATACAACACCCCATGTTGAAAGGGGAATTAACCTTCATAATTTTATGAAAAGTGACAATGTTTATCACTTTAGTTTGTAACACAAGAAAGAAATCAATGTTAGTACTAATGATAACTAATGACTTGTAAAGAATAGTTGGTTCAATGTTAAAGGAGGAATATGGCTGAAAGGAACCTACAGTCCATGAACCTAATTATTATATTTTAAATGAAGAGTAATGAAAATGTATGTTGAATAGTAGTTAAAACACAAACAAATAAGTGAAGCCCATCAGGCTGAATTCAAAATGTAATTTAAAAAGGAGATACACTAAAAAACTATCATGGCTGATTTTGACTATGAAGACATTTAACTGCCAAAATACATTCAAATGTAAATTGTATCAATTTCACAAGAAATCTTACTAATCTAAGACCAGTGAATGGACAGTAATTATATATCAGTTATTTTAAAACAGAAATGTTATTGTAATAGTTTAATTTAAGAAAAATATGTTATTTATTAAATGTCAAATAATTAGACTATAGTTAATGTATAACAGAATATGACCTTACGAGGTATCATTGTAAACTTTGAAAGGAAAGAAAAATAATAGTGATGTCATTTATTATCCCAAAGGAATTATAAAGGAATAAAACCATTAGGAAAATACTTAGTAAATTTGAATAAAAATTCAAATATTTCAACAATGTCTTAAAGGAGTAATTAACCAATCATCGAATTATGGTTACTATGACAACGAGACGTTTGAGGGCTTATTTTCCGTTAAATTATATAGACT
Organism: Magicicada septendecula; assembly: GCA_034769895.1. Taxonomy (NCBI): domain Eukaryota; kingdom Metazoa; phylum Arthropoda; class Insecta; order Hemiptera; family Cicadidae; genus Magicicada; species Magicicada septendecula. The sequence goes on from CM068371.1 coordinate 122,238,062, forward strand.
CTGAAAAACGACGCGTGGGTAAGCGACACGCAAAATTGGAACGATTGAAATTTTAATTTAAACAGTTACAAAAAGTCGAATCAGTGAATCAAGATAACCAAAGACGAACAGATGTCAATCGACGAAGAATTCATGAGGTCCAGGAACCAAATTAACTAAATTAATTACAGAAAAAACCCAAGACCAGATGAAGAAGATGTTAGAAGTTTCAAACCAGCCCAAATTCGAAGAATATACGACTATCCTGATGACGACATTTCAACGTGAGATGAACTGATAAGTACCGAATAAATTCCTTATTCCCAAAACCCTAAATTACTTAAATTATTTTTCAAGCGATAAAACTTCTCACTATTTAAAAAGTAATATTTCTTTCAAAGGTAATTGCATAATTTACTTACTTTAAAAAACATTATATTAAACTAAACATAACCTTATTTGAGAGCACAATTTTTGTAACAGAAATACGACACTACCGAACAAATTGTATAAACACATTATAATTTATAAGTACGTATAAGGTATGGTAGTGTACTTTTTTAATGTAATCAACGTTTATGTCTATTTTCATGATCCAAAGAACCCCAGATTTTAAAACTGGTAATGTTTTGTATGTTACTGAAGCCATTTTCGGCTACGATTAAATCAATTTTGCCAACTCTGAGATATTTTGTGTTTCAAGCTCTAAGCCGGAGCCGAATGTTATAAAATTATTTGTAATTCATTTGTCATATTTATTGATGACCCAATTTGTATTAAAAAATACCGTACAGATCATTACTATCTTGTTATTTCATAGGATTTTGTAGAATATATGTGTGTTAGCGAAGTTTTAAGCAACAGCCAACTAGCGCTCATCACGAGTGGCCGAGTCGACAACCTGTTTAGCAGCGGGAACAATTCGAACGACACAGCTGTCTATGCTAATATCACGTATTATCTTAGAAATTAAATATTTTAATTGTTTTAACAGAAACAATTTGGCGCCACCCGGGAAGGACAACCCCTATGAATTAACAGGTAGGTTGTACTGGTAACATTGACAACGCTATGGACTCCAGTAGTGACGTCGATTTATGTAACGACCAGTGTGAGGCAAACACACTACATTCATACTAATACACAAAATAAACAATTGTGATACATTTTAACAGGTACGACCCAAATTACGCGTTACATATTGGCGACCAGCAACGTGCGGCTAGGAAGAATAACTAGCGGCGGTCATGAATAGATTCGGTATGGTTACGAGGCGCAAAGGGAAGGAAACATCAAACCAAGAAGGAAACCCAGAAGAAATGGAGGAAGTTGAGGAAGTAGAAATGGAGGAAACGACTGGAGAATTGTCAGAAGAAAACCCACAGGAGGACCAATTGGAAAATACCAATCCACCTGAACCAGAAATAGAAGCAGAAGTCATGGTAAACCAACAACCAGTCAAACCAACAGAAGAAACGAAACTAGATAGTTTGATGAAAATGATGATGGAACAATTTGGACAAATGAACAGGAGCCAGGAAGATTTAAATAAAAAACTAGAGTCAGACAAGGAAAATTTGAATAAGATATTGGAAAAACTGGACCAAAACAGTGAAGAATTGAAAAAGCAAATGAAAGAGAGCGTAGAATTTCTGAATAACAAAATAGAGAACAACCATGAAGACATGAAGATAAGTCAGGAGACATTGGAAAAGAAGAGCGAGGAGCTGAAGAAACAGATCAAGAAGGATCTGGAGATAGTAAATAAAAAGATGGAAAATAATCATGATATTCTCCAACGGAAGATAGAGGAAGCAAGTGAGAAAACCAAGGAGGAATGGAAGCAACAATTGGTCGAATGTCGAGAGGAGACCAGACAATCGGTAGCGGAGACTAATGAAGCCTTGTTACAAGTACGGGAAGAAATGAATTATAAAATCATCGATGTCGAGGAGGAAAATAAATTGAGAGCGACCGAATTCTACCAAGTCCTTACCGAAGGATGCCAGAAGAAGAAACAGGAGGTGATCAAGGAACTGGAGGAGAGGCACCAAGAGATGCAAAAGGATGTGAATAATCGGGTGGAGAAAGTATACACCGTCATAGATAAAATAGACGGAGTGACCCGAGAAAACAGAGAAAAAATCCAGGGGATCAGTACACGAGAGAAACAGATGCAGGAAGAATTAGATGCATTAAGAGAAAAACCATATAATCACACACAATTCATAACCAGTGAAACTCGAGAAATGATTAATTTCCGCAGCTACCGAAAGAACCCGATAGAATTCCTCATACGGGTAGAAGAACTGATAGAGAAGAACAGAGAAACCAGATGGTCCAGTGTAAGAAGTATGATCGATGAGATGTTCCGTGACACCCATGACAATTGGTGGACGGCCACACGACCTGAGATCAATGATACCCAAGAGTTCAAGAAACAGTTCAGGGAGAAGTATTGGTCCGAATCAACACAGAATGTGGTCCGCAATGACATCAGTAACGGAAGGTACGAGACCCAAGGAGGACACACGTTAACCTCTTACTTTCTGGGAAAAGTATGCTTAGCCAGAAATTTGGAACCCAAGATAACCGAGGAGTCGTTGGTAATACAACTGGGTTATCATTACGAAGAAGCCATCCAGAAGGCCAGAAGACAAGGGCAAATTAAAACAATTCAAGGAATGGTTAGTCTATTGGAGGACATGGAGAATGATAACCAGTATCGAAAGAACAGGATCACAAACCAAAGGTACAACAAGTGGAATGAACATAACAATACAACTAATTTCAATGTACCCTACAATCATCCACAAAACAATAACAGGAATAACTGGAGCCGAAATAATAATGATAATAATGTAGAACCAACATTCAATAGAAATACCCAGCAACACCCTCCAAATGATCAGCCTGGCAACAGAGGTCAACAGAACCATCATTCAGGAAATCAAAACAATAATAGAAACAGCCCGAATAATAATAACCGACCAGATGATAATTACCGAGGAAATGGACCCGAACAACGCACCAACGGTCACCCCAATGACCATAATTACTACGGCAACCGGTATCATCCCAATTACCAGTACAACCGGGGACCCGGGGGTAATCAGAATAGAAGCGACGACAGACGTCGGGTAAACTTCATCCGTGGACAAAGGCAGAATAACCAAAGAAGATATAACCCGAACTGGCGTCCTAACTGTTATTATCAAGTATCAAATAACAATAATAATCCATCAGCAGAGAGTAGGAGCAATGAACCACCTCGCAATGAAGATAACCAGAGTCCAAGAGAAGAAAATGCACAAAACATACGACAGGTGAACAGTATGGTGGGAGTGAGATCCGGAAACAATAACCAAAGAACGGACGCTCCATCCGGAAGTAATCAGGCCGAAGAAAATTACGACTGGATACCCTTCAGCAATGACCCAGCAGAAAATTTCCGCATAGAATATAACAAACGAAACCCGCCGGAACTTTGGATTCCATCAAGAAGTAATGGAAATCGATCAAACACACCTCAGACAGAAAGGCAAGTCATTGACGAAGAAGAAGGGACAGCCGATCGGTGGAATGCCTAATGAACCATGATCAATAAAACTTAAAATATAATCATCCAGCATAAGTGTGTCTACCAAGCACTTGAAGGAGTAGAGGTGCATAATAACAAGGAGTCGAACAAGAGAAGGAAATAATAAAGGAAAGAAAAGGAGAAGTCAAATTACCAAATATAAATAACAAGGTCCTGTGTATAGTAATATGAATAGAACAGTTATGTATATCATAATAAACCGTATATCATCACAAAAGATAATGGTAATAATACTTACCAAATCAGTAATATCAATACAAAGAAAATCAAAGGAGTTTATAACCAAACTTCGATAAAAAGGTTTTACGAAGAAGAATAAAACCATTGTGAAATGAAACATATTTCAAAATTCCAAAAGAGATTGTAAGAGCAGCTTACGAACTTATTTAGATGATATATGCGGAACCATAAAAAGAATTAATAAAAGTGAATAATGAAAAAAAAACAAAGGAAACAGTTACACAAATTCCTTTCAATTTAAATTAATCTGCAGTCTAATCAATGATTGATGTATTGATGTCCTGTGTATAGTAATATGAATAGAACAATTATGTATATCATAATAAACCATATATCATCACAAAAGATAATGGTAATAATACTTACCAAATCAGTAATATCAATACAAAGAAAATCAAAGGAGTTTATAACCAAACTTCGATAAAAAGGTTTTACGAAGAAGAATAAAACCATTGTGAAATGAAACATATTTCAAAATTCCAAAAGAGATTGTAAGAGCAGCTTACGAACTTATTTAGATGATATATGCGGAACCATAAAAAGAATTAATAAAAGTGAATAATGACAAAAAAAACAAAGGAAACAGTTACACAAATTCCTTTCAATTTAAATTAATCTGCAGTCTAATCAAAGATTGATGTATGAAGTATGAAGTAAAAAGTGAGATAATAAGGAATAAGTTACACACATTCCTATATAATAAAAATGTAAGAAACACGAACTTACAATTATAATTAAAACAAAAAATAGCTAAAAAAGGAATACGCTACAAACATTCCTTTAAGGTAAGACAATTAACTTACCAAAGAATTATCAAAAATGATATTTAATGCAGAATGAAATAAACCCAAAAATAAAATCAAGCTCAAATTACTGAGATAAATACTTGAAATCATACTGAATAAAAGATATTCTAAGAAAAAAAAAAAGATTTTAAATTATACCTGGTACAAGGAGAGAGGGAGATTATGTATAAAACCAATATACAGATATGGCTAAAGCAGAATTCTGCTAAATGACTAAGAAAAAAAAAAGTGTCTAAGACAATTAAAATGATCACAACGAGCATTGAAAATAAAATAATGAAAAGTGAGATATAATGAAATTAACATATGAATAAAGATAAAAACAATCAAGTGTATAAGTAGATGATTGTGTATAGTTGAGGTATAGCGGAAGGAAGAATGAGTAGTAATGACAAAGTGATCTAAAAACAAACCACAAGGTGGACAATCCCAAAGTATATTATATTATATTATTATATTATTATTAAGTCACAAGTTGACAAAGAAAGTATTTAAGATTGACTGTTGAAAAGTCCAGCAATCCAAATGAACTGAGTAGAGAAGATGTGCCTCTAGTCTCAGAAAAATGAGTAGTAATGGGAGAAACCAACTACTGTATAAAAGTTAGGGAAAAATTTGTGTATGAGGGAAAATGCACCAATGGAAGTAAATAAAAACAGATCCAAATAAAATGGAATGAATTAAGTAAGAAGAGAAATGAAGAATGGAGAAACAAACAAGGAAGAGGAGGAAAAAAGTTATCTATAACTGATAATTTCACAAAAAACTATGCTAGTGTTTTATTAAAATGATCAATTTTAGAGGAGAGGCATTATGTAACGATACAATTAAGCCAAATCCCGTACCAGTGATAAAAAGATAATTCTTGATATAAAAATACTTCATATAAAATAAAATGTTTAAAAAATGATTAAAATGTAAATAGTTTGACACGACGTACAATGATATTACCCAACCCAAGTGATTGAGCCAACAACACAAACATAAAGAAGGGAACCACGTAACATACTTAAGAAAAAATATGATAGACAAAACAATAATGAACACAGAACTAAAGAAGAACCAGAAGAAGAGAACAGATCCCTACAATTAAACAGAATTTAAACCAGAAGAGAAGAAGAGGAGAACCGAACCAAGGTGAAGACTATTGAAGATGAAGACTATTGAAGATGAAGAAGAGGAAGAATGAAGAGGAGACAGGTTAAACCCAAGGGGAAACTAACACACATATAAAAGGGAAAGATAGTATACTTAAAGATAGAATACGGTCAATAAACCTCGAATAATTATGTATTAATGAAACCAATATTATTATTATCATTAACTTAACCTATGTACCCATTTTAAAGACAATACAATTGTAAAATATAATGATATAGAAAAAGTACACTAACCCAGTCATAAAGGTTAGATTTAACAAAACACAACTAACCTAATATTGTTAATAGTAAATGTTATACTCAAACAAAATAGTGAGAAATGGTAGGAGGAAGTATAGGGATTACCCATTAAATAACACTAAATACAAAACAGTGAACCAAAGTGAAGTGCTTTAGTGAAGTGTAAATACCCTAAAAAATAGTGAAAGTGTATGTGAAACATTCAAAATAGAATGATAAGTAAGCAGACACTCTGTAAAACATTGATGAACAACCAATGATTGGAGTGAGATTATAAATAGTAATATATCTAGATGTAACTAGAAATAATATTCCAAATTAATATAAGGGAAGCTTGTGATATTATTTAGGGAGAAAGCCCAGACAAATAACTTGTGTTAACATGGTATGATAGAATAGAATTAAAGTTTTGTTATTAAAATTAAGATTGCAAAGAATACAACACCCCATGTTGAAAGGGGAATTAACCTTCATAATTTTATGAAAAGTGACAATGTTTATCACTTTAGTTTGTAACACAAGAAAGAAATCAATGTTAGTACTAATGATAACTAATGACTTGTAAAGAATAGTTGGTTCAATGTTAAAGGAGGAATATGGCTGAAAGGAACCTACAGTCCATGAACCTAATTATTATATTTTAAATGAAGAGTAATGAAAATGTATGTTGAATAGCAGTTAAAACACAAACAAATAAGTGAAGCCCATCAGGCTGAATTCAAAATGTAATTTAAAAAGGAGATACACTAAAAAACAATCATGGCTGATTCCGACTATGAAGACATTTAACTGCCACAGACATTCAAATGTAAATTGTATCAATTTCACAAGAAATCTTACTAATCTAAGACCAGTGAATGGACAGTAATTATATATCAGTTATTTTAAAACAGAAATGTTATTGTAATAGTTTAATTTAAGAAAAATATGTTATTTATTGAATGTCAAATAATTAGACTATAGTTAATGTATAACAGAATATGACCTTACGAGGTATCATTGTAAACTTTGAAAGGAAAGAAAAATAATAGTGATGTCATTTATTATCCCAAAGGAATTATAAAGGAATAAAACCATTAGGAAAATACTTAGTAAATTTGAATAAAAATTCAAATATTTCAACAATGTCTTAAAGGAGTAATTAACCAATCATCGAATTATGGTTACTATGACAACGAGACGTTTGAGGGCTTATTTTCCGTTAAATTATATAGACTCTGAAAAACGACGCGTGGGTAAGCGACACGCAAAATTGGAACGATTGAAATTTTAATTTAAACAGTTACAAAAAGTCGAATCAGTGAATCAAGATAACCAAAGACGAACAGATGTCAATCGACGAAGAATTCATGAGGTCCAGGAACCAGATTAACTAAATTAATTACAGAAAAAACCCAAGACCAGATGAAGAAGATGTTAGAAGTTTCAAACCAGCCCAAATTCGAAGAATATACGACTATCCTGATGACGACATTTCAACGTGAGATGAACTGATAAGTACCGAATAAATTCCTTATTCCCAAAACCCTAAATTACTTAAATTATTTTTCAAACGATAAAACTTCTCACTATTTAAAAAGTAATATTTTCTTTCAAAGGTAATTGCATAATTTACTTACTTTAAAAAACATTATATTAAACTAAACATAACCTTATTTGAGAGCACAATTTTTGTAACAGAAATACGACACTACCGAACAAATTGTATAAACACATTATAATTTATAAGTACGTATAAGGTATGGTAGTGTACTTTTTTAATGTAATCAACGTTTATGTCTATTTTCATGATCCAAAGAACCCCAGATTTTAAAACTGGTAATGTTTTGTATGTTACTGAAGCCATTTTCGGCTACGATTAAATCAATTTTGCCAACTCTGAGATATTTTGTGTTTCAAGCTCTAAGCCGGAGCCGAATGTTATAAAATTATTTGTAATTCATTTGTCATATTTATTGATGACCCAATTTGTATTAAAAAATACCGTACAGATCATTACTATCTTGTTATTTCATAGGATTTTGTAGAATATATGTGTGTTAGCGAAGTTTTAAGCAACAGCCAACTAGCGCTCATCACGAGTGGCCGAGTCGACAACCTGTTTAGCAGCGGGAACAATTCGAACGACACAGCTGTCTATGCTAATATCACGTATTATCTTAGAAATTAAATATTTTAATTGTTTTAACAGAAACAATTTGGCGCCACCCGGGAAGGACAACCCCTATGAATTAACAGGTAGGTTGTACTGGTAACATTGACAACGCTACGGACTCCAGTAGTGACGTCGATTTATGTAACGACCAGTGTGAGGCAAACACACTACATTCATACTAATACACAAAATAAACAATTGTGATACATTTTAACAGGTACGACCCAAATTACGCGTTACAATTGTTATCAAAGTAAAACGAAGTAATTAATTTGTCTAATAAACCAGAAGCAATTTGTTTAAATATAAACTGTGTTATTATATTTTTACCGTCCTTCCCAAATAACCCATCTGCGGCTGATTTCGTCTGTAGGACTCTGGAGAAGGTACCCTAAGGTAAGAGTTTGTTTAATTTGAATAATATATATTGAAGTAATAAATTTGAAGTAATTTATATTGTTTCATTGGCCCCCGAACAGGGACAGCGAGTGTAATTTTTCATTACATGAGCCAGACCTGGTTAAGCTGCAAAACAGGTTATTTGGGAGTGAGGGCGATTGTGTAGTTAGTAAGCTTAAGTGTATAAGTAAACAATAATATAAAAATGGAAAACAATAGTGATAAAGTCAACAGCATTGACTTGACCAGTACAAGTACAGACAATCAAGTAAATACAATAATAACCGAAACGGTAATAAACGAAATAAGCCTAACAGAGTCAGTGACAATGGAAGGCACTAAGATTCATTCAACGCCTATCCAAAACAAACAATGTAACAATAACGATATAGTGAATATGATACAAGTAATGTTAGAAAAACAAAGTATGATGTTAAGCAATAATTTTAATGAATTTAAGGGCGAGATGAACAGTAAATTAAATGCCTTAAATAATCGTTTAGACAATAGTGATGAAAAGTTTGAGACTAAATTCGAGGAAATTAGTAGCGATATAAACAAACGTTTTGACACTAACGAGATTAAATTCGGTGAATTAAATAAACGTTTCGACACCAATTTGATGAAGCAATTAAACGGTGTGATGAGATACAAAATGACAAGGTAGGTGATGTTAATACAAGCGATAGTTTAAAAGCAAAACAGGTGATGAATTATAAGGTAAGTGGCGGTGTTAAAATAAGTAACCAGTATAATGGTAGTGAAATATTATTGAATAAAATAAATGGTGATATGTTGAGTAATAGTTGTGGTGATAATGAGAGTTGAGGTTGATCAGGGATTGTTAGTTAGTGGTTATGATTTAGAAAGGGAGTATAGAGATAGTTTAAATATAGAGTATGAACAGTGGGCAAATTTTTCTGGTGGTATAGGTGAAGGAAAGGCTTCACCAATGTTGTTGGAGGACAAAAGTTAATCAAGAGTTTTTGTGGGGGGCAAATGTCTCCAAAATGTCCCTTAATTTTTTGTGGTTTATCTGGTAAGTCCAGAAGGAATTATAATAAAGTAGTATTGTCCTCTGTGTGGAGTGAGAATATGAAATGGTGTGGTATTGAAAGTGATTATGAAGAGCGAGAGAGAGTGATTGAGTTGTTCAGATTAAGTAGAAATTATAAAGGGTTAGTAGGGGGAATGAATATTGAAAGAAATGATTATATTATGAACAATGTAAACTTAACCTTGTGTAGTAGTAAACAATGAGTATATGGATGATAAACATTTACCTGTGGGGAGAGTTAGTGTAGTTGTAATAGCAGACAATTGTGAGAATAACGTAATTTACCTGGGTGTAACAATAAATACCAATGGAGACTGGACAAAAATTAATAATGCAGACTTGACTTATGATGAAACAATAATGGGAGGTAACCCTAAAAATTATTATTATGGTATAGTAGAAAAAATGGATTTTTATAGTTATTACACAAAAAATAGCCATATGATGTATATAAATAAAAATGAAAAATGTTATGTGATAGGAAGATTAATTTTCAACGACGGGGGTTAGACAATTTAAGAATGAATATTTAATTATTTGAGTCAATGGTAATTACTTGGCTGATTTATGTAATGAAGTGTGGTAAACAATGAAAGGATATGACGAAAATTTGTAAATAAATGTGTTGATGTAAATGTATTATGTCAAGATGATCTTGTTGTAATGTATATTATAGCTTATGGGTAACACATGTTTGTAGTAAAGATGAATGTTATAATAATATAATATTTCATTTTGATAAAATAATCAACAGGAGGTACTAAGGAATTTTATTTTGCATTGTGTGTTTGTATTAAAAGTGTTTTAAATAATGTGACTAAAGTAATTGTTTGGACTTGAATTGATAGTAAACTGATTTCTAATGTGAAATCCCGTAATGTATTTAAACATAAATGATCGTGAATATAAAAATAAATTTAAATATACTGTGATTGGTATTGTAAAACCAAGGGTAACTGATTACAAGATTTATAGAAACTGAAAATTGAAGGAAGTACATGTATTAGTAGTGTTGTAATCAGGAATGTTGAGACTGAGTTAGTGTTTATAAAACCAGTCTGGCATACAACTGTTGACATAAATAGGTAGATTGTTTGTTTCTGCTGGAGTTGACAACAACAAGAATGTTGTAGTTTGATGAATCGTGCTATGAGTAAATTCTATTATGAAATAAAAGGAATGCAAGATGTGATGAAATGGAGGTAGCTTTTTATGAATAACATAAGGAAATGACTTAGTGTGTGGATTGTAATTTAGTTAAATTTTATGCGAAAGGGTTTTGTTAATAGAGAATCATTTTGAAAAAATGTAGTTAAAGTAAATGAAATTGTTAATTAAATAAAATTAAATTAAATTGGTAATTAAATTAATTGAAAAGGTGACTCTTAATAATGAATTTAAACTTATTTTGATTTGAATTTTAACTGTAATGGTAAATTAAATAATTACAGATGAAAATAATGATTGAAATATTCATTTAAAATTGAAAACTGAAGGAAAGTTTTGGGTAGAAACAATAAAAAATTTTTGGGTTAATCAATGTGTTATTTTGGAAGGGTAATAATGTATTGTGAAAATTATTTAATTTGTATGGAATTTATATGATTTAGCTGTAAGTAGACAGTAAGTTTATATTATCAAAATTAAAAACTAAACCAGCACTTTGTATATAAAAGAACCAGTACGTTGCCAATAATGAACCAGTACAACTAAGAGGAAACGAATCAGTGTGGGATATGGAGTAATGGAAGGCCGTTTGTTAATCTTTTAATTGAATGTTACAGGGTCAGGCGATCCTGTGGTGGGCGCCTATCTGATTTTATGGTGTTGGGATCTCGAACAGAGAAGTCTAGTAATGTCGGATGGGTGCTGCCGCAGCCGCCGGACTAGGGGGGGTAAGTACCCATGATTTTAGTAAGAGTTTAAGGGGGGTTGTGGCGCCATATCTTCACTGATCCTCTTAGGTTTTAGGCAATGAGAGTTTTTATGCTACGGCATAAAACCTCTCATTGGGGGGTATTGTAATGGTACAGAATTGTGTGTCAGAGACAGTAAAGATTCAATTCAGTTTTAATTTGAAAGCAGTTAGGATTCACCTATGAGGTGCACCATTGTAACATACAATGTTATGGCAGACTATTTATATTTATGTTTATGTATGAAGCCTGTAGCCTGCCCAACCAGACGTATTACGCAATAGCTTGCCAGCAGCAGTCCTCTCTCTGTGAAAATCACAGTAAGAAATGTGTCACCCTAGTGTTTGTATCAGACAGTAGCAGACTACAGTCATCTGCAAGTGAATTAAAAAACAGTGGCCTTGGGCGGAAGATAGGCCGAAAATAATATAATTGGCCTATCCAGCACAACAAGTAAAGTGTGAACAATGTAGCGGTCTTAAAATAAACAGTGTACGACTTTATATTACCATATGTGGAGATATTCAATCAAAGCATTGAAAGTTTAATTAAAGACACAGTAAACTCAGTATAAACAGTTGCGGGAGTGTGTGCGAACTAAGAAAGCGGTCAACTAGTTAAAAAGCTATCAGTGCTCGGATCGACAAAGTTACGTGGACCGACACCATTATTAAATGTGAACAATATGGTTTTAGTAACCAGTAAAACTTAGTAACAGCAGAGATAAAATTACTTTAATGAGTATACATCGACTTTCGAAGTGAGGGATAAAACACGTGCATCACCAGCTGGAGCGAAGCCACTACCAGGATGAGTACCATATTATCAATTCAGAACTTTTAATTACTTTAACATTTAACTATATTGTAACATTTACATTTCCAGACATTTTTCTAAACAATAGAGATCTCTAAGGGAAAAGATATAAATTAAATAAATAAAAGTAAAATGTACTGGTTCATTAAAAATATAAATAATTTGTCATAGGCGAGTCGAGTAAGAAATGTTCATGTTACTAATTCGTTTGATTTCATATGTTACTAATATGAAGATTATATTCATATACCCGAAAAGAAATTAGAACTTTAATTGTTATCAAAGTAAAACGAAGTAATTAATTTGTCTAATAAACCAGAAGCAATTTGTTGAAATATAAACTGTGTTATTACATTTTTACTGCCCGTCCTAAATAACCCATCTGCGGCTGATTTCGTCTGTAAGACTCTGGAGAAGGTACCCTAAGGTAAGAGTTTGTTTAATTTGAATAATATATATTGAAGTAATAAATTTGAAGTAATTTATATTGTTTCAACATTTTACACATAATTTGGATTAACCATATTAACTTTTGGTTATCTTTTTTCTACTTAAGACATGCCTTGTTTCTTGTATATTATCACTTAAATTGCATGAGTTCTTGTACAAGCAGGCAGCTTATTATTTTTACTTATTTCTATTTAATACACTTGTTATATTAATAACATCTTATTTCTAATTCATCATTTGAGTTTCTTGTAAGTTTTACCATGGTTTATTACATCTCCTTATTCTTATTTGCTTGTTAATTTATACATAATGAACCCTGTATCTAGGTGTATCAGGTCATGTTCATTAGAAATTATTAATTGACTATTCTTTTTGATATTTATTGGTTGGTATTTTGACCCATAGTTAGTTTAATTATCACTGATTGTTTCACTAGTTACATGCATTAACTCTTGGTATTTCTGTGGTTTTTTAATGTATCATGTGAATTCTTGGATTTCATGTGAGTCCTGTACACTTTCTCACATTTTATCATGTTGTTTCACCTTAATTATACTAATTACAATATTGTGGTGACATAATATCTGTCTTAGAATCATCTTTATGTGATATAGTTACATCTAGATATAACCTTTAACAGTTTTACATTATTTTTACTATATTTTTTGGTATTTATAAGTGTAAATTCCCAGTTGGCTAGGTTAGGTTGTCTACCTTCACCCTTACTGATTATATTTGGTTTACATGCTTTGTCTTATCTAGTCATTTTACTCATTTCTTACAATTCATGAATAGTACTATCTACTATTTATTATTTTGCATCAAGTATTCAGTTTATCTTACTTTTTAAATACATTTTTAACTACTAATCAGTCCTTTCTGATATTCAGTTATTTACATTAATGGTATTGTTAGAATGTAAAGTACAATGTTATATTCTTAGGGCATTCTTTATCATATCTTTTATAATCATATAGTCATTACTTCACTCTCCTTTACTATGTATTTTTGGTTTGTTCTTGATTTGTTCTCTGTGTAGCTTCATAATTATTTTCTCCTCTTCTTCCTAATCTAAAGGTTAATTGTATAGTCATGTTTGGTTTAGTCTTTAAGTCAGTTTGTCTTTATTCTTATAACATTTTTGCTCGTTGACAATTAAATTATATTTTATTCCTTTTAATCATCTTCAGAATAAATCTTTTTCTACTTCAAAGGGTTATGCCTTACTGTTTCTTATGATAATCGACTGTTTATAGGGTCCATCTGTGTTTTGTGATATGGTGACATTTTGTGACGTTACAATATACGTGTGAATATTATTTTTTGCTTACTGATAATCTATTAATTTTTTTAATCTTCATCTATTTACATGATAACTACCCATTACAAACATAATACCATTTGATACGTTTATACATTTCTACATGATAAATTGACTTTGTTTTTCCTAAGAATTCAATGTAACCCAGTGGTCTTACACTTATGTATAGACACCAGTTGTACTTACAGAACATGGAAGTAAAATTGCTCACAAAAGTTCAAAAACTGACTGTACAAAAAATAAATAAATGAATTCATACAAATTACAAGTATTTGGGAAAATTACAAATACGTTTATTTTGAAAAAAAAAATTTTGTCACAGTCACCTACAGTTACTGAAACATGTTTATCTTAGGTACACTCATCTGTATTCCTATTAAAATGTTTTCAGTTTGCCTTCAGAAGTTAATTTTATAGATAGACATGTATAGGTTTTAGTATGCACAGCAGTACAAATTGCAAGAGATATACAAAACTACATTGATTTTATGTAATACTTTGATTTAATGAAGGATAGTGGTAATACTATATTGTTTTCAACATTAGAAATAGATTTACTAATAAACAAAGAAATATTACATTCATATTTTAGATTTTGGTCTAATACATATTTTTTTCAATTGCCTATTGCAAATTTGAGCAATTCAGAATATAAATTAATATAAAATAATTCTATTTATCAATAAAACTTTATTCACTATTTTCTAAGTAGCAACTGAGGAAGCAGTTCTGAAACACGTAATTTTATGTATAATTATAATTTTAAATTAACATACAGGGTGTCCGAAAAGTCCCGCACCATAGGGATTTCATTAATTGGGTTGTGTTTTGTTTGTTGCAGTACTGAAAAATGTTGACTACTAAAGAGCTGGTAGAGCTTATCCTTCTCTGTGGAAGAGAAGGATTCTCCAACAGAGACGTTGCAGCAGAATTTAATCTGAGGTACCCGGAACGAGAGCCAGTGTCGCACACCACAGTTGGCAGACTGTTAAGGAAATTCCAGGCTACAGGTAGTGTGGCAGATGCTCCCCGATCTGGACGTCCAAGGACACCAGAAGATGTGGTGTAAGGGGTTTTGGCAAAGGTAGCAGCAAGTCCAAAGAAGTCAATTCGCCGAACAAGCTTGAAAGTGGGCGTTCCTCAATCAACAGTCACGGACATTTTGAAAAAACATAAGTTTCACCCGTACAAGTTACAAGTGTTACACCACATGTCAGATGATGATCCGGATCGGCGTGTGGAAATGTACGATTGGTTTTTGACACAGTTGGAAGAGGACCCACAGTTTTTATCAAAAGTTATGTTCTCTGATGAAGCTAACTTTTACATAAACAGAGAGGTGAACCGACAGAATTTACGTTACTGGTCCGAGAGTAATCCGCACTGGTTTTCCAGCAGTAAGGAATAAGGAGCAGCTCGTGTCATGGTGTGGTGTGGTTTGTGGAAAGACCGGATCATTGGCCCTTACTTCTTTGATGGAACAGTTAACAGTGAAAATTATTTGGAAATGTTAGGAGATTCATTATTGCCTGATTTGGATCTGCTGGGTCCAAGACCAGAATGGTTTATGCAGGACGGTGCACCTCCCCTTATGGTACACAAGTTCGTGATTGGCTTGACGAAAACTTCCCACAGTTGATTGGCCGTAGGAGATGAGTGGAATGGGTTCCACGATCTCCAGATTTAAACCCAATGGATTTTGCTGTGTGGGGTATGTAAATTCCAAAGTTTATGCTGTCAAGATCATGGACATAAACCATCTGCGTGAGCAAATCACAACTGAGTGCCGTTCTGTAACACCTGGCTTGGTGGCCAACATTCTGCGGAACTTGGGAGATCGTTTACAGTTATGTTTCGACACTTCCGGTAACCATATTGAACACATATTGTAAACCCCTATGGTGCGGGACTTTTCAGACACTCTGTAGATAAATATTATGAAATTATATTTGTGACAGTCATGCTACTTTATATGAAGTAACTGTGTGCGCACCATTTAGAACTTGATATGGAGCACCCGTATGGATCGACGCTTTGAAATACAAAGCTAACAGAATAAAGTACACCAGGGTTCAAAGGCTGATAAACATTAAAATTGCTAAAGCTTTCCGTACAATGTCAAATGAAGCCCTATGCACACTCACACACCCGTCATATTAAAGGCAGAGGAAACAGCAAAATTGGACCAAATAACAACAAAAGGAAAAGGAAATCGAACAGAGATCGATTATAAAATGTAGCCCAAGAATTGTCTGCATCCAGCCAGTACAAACATAATAAAAAATAATCAAAGATAACAATGATGATAACCTTCATATTTTCACTGATGGAAGTAAAAATGAACACTGAGTAGGTGCAGGTGTTGGCATATTCATTGAAAATGACTTAATAGGAAAACTAATGCTCAAACTCGATAACAGATGCTCAAATAATCAAGCTGAACAACATGCAATTCTAAAGGTTTAGAAGAGATCCATGGAGACTTACAACATATAAAGGAAGTAAACCCTAAGAAAGCAACAATATATACGGACAGTAGAATAACAATAGATTCAATTAATAATCCCAGCAATCACAACTACCTTATAGAAGAAATAAAGAAAGCCACAGCGATGCCAAATAGCAATAACTGAAGAATAAACTTCAAATGAATCAAGGCTCTTGTAGGAGTTTATGGTAACGAACTGGCAGACTGGCTAGTAAAAGCAGCAGGACGGAATAATGAACTGGCAATCTCTTTTGACAAAATACCCAAAAGTCCAGTGATTCAAGAATTAACTGAAGAAACTATGCGTAAGTGGGAAAACAAATGGAAGGAAACAATGAAAGGTACTGTAACTAAAATATTCTTTTCTAATATCAAAGACAGATTACATACAAAAATCAAAATGACTCCCAACTTCATGGCAATAGTGACTGGCCGTGGAAAAACAAAATCTTACCTTCACCGCTTCAAGATAATAAACGACTCAATATGGCAGTGCAATGCAGGAGAACAAACAGTGGACCACATCATATATGAGCGTGAGCTGTTAAAAAATCAGAGACAAAATTTAATCAATATTGTAAAAAAATCAGGAAATTGGCCACCTACAAAAGTAGATTTTATAAAGAAACATCTAAAAGAATTTTAAACATTTATCAGTGCAATAAAAATCGAATAAGTTCTTTTATTGTAAAAATATGAAATATTGACATACATGCATTGTGAGCTATGTTATGCAATACATATTAGTTATTACTTGATGTAAATGTATATAAACACATTGTAATTCAAATAAGGGAAAAAATAGCATGTAGTATTACACAGTTGTAATAGTGCATGCTATAAAATACAATTAAAACAAAATTGATAACTTATCATTGTTTTGCTGTGGAATTTTGTCAGTTCTAGTTGAAGTGTAAAATTGAACCAATTCCAGTACTATATGTTAGCATTAGTCACAGAGAACAAATAAATTCCAAAAATTTGTATCCATTAATTGCCTCATATCTCTGATTTCACAATTTCAAATGGTATTTTCAGTTTTCAGTGGTAAATTTCAAATATACTTACATAATCGAAGGAGTCCATAGGCATTCATAGCAAAATAGATTTGTCAATTTCTACATGGCACTTTGATTCCTACACACATCTCACACTTTTAGTGACCTGTTATGCAGGTTGTATCTTGTGAACAGTTCACAATAAAATTAAACTTTCACAATGTGCATGCTGCATATTTACAGCACACATACCTCTGGCACTTTTTGGCAAGAAAATATCAGTTTACAACTTCAGGAGATGTGGAGTTATTATTGTTGGTATGGGTTCGCACTTGGTTGCATTTTTCTTTATTTTCATCAACATTCCCAACAATACACTGTTATATATAATAATATTATATATATGTATTCTATATTTGTGTTGTCTATAATAATATTGTATATGTATTGTAACGCAACAGAAATGCGGTCCCCGACGTTACATAAAAAAAAAAATTAAAAATAGAATAAGGAAGTAAATTTTAATATCCCACACTAATAAAAGGGTCAGAGTATTAAATTCATCATTGTATAAAAATAATAAGAATGCAAGGTAGTAATAGTAATAAAAAATAAACATGTAATAAAGACAATAGTGAGAAATCTCAATGTTCAGTGAGAGGTAAATAAATAAAAAACATTGATAAAAAGTTGTAAAAAAGAAAACTAATATTGACTATTTTAAAGTAATTGATGATATGAAAATAGATAAGAATGAGTCAATAATGTACGTTATAAGTTAATCTAAAGTACTTATTATGAATTGTATAATGTTATGTTGTTATTATAAATATGTTGTTATAATTAGTGTTATCATATGAAAGCTTACTTGTTGATAGAATATCAAATAATGAAGTAATATGCATTATTTGTTTACTGTTGTAGAAATGTGATGGAAATCAGTTATTGAGTATTAATTAATTTCATTTTTTCTTATGTGTGATCTATAGGTCAAGATAAAGTTATTGTTAGATATCATAAAGATAATTATTTGTGTACATGTACGTAGTTAAAAGTTGATTATGTTTGTAAACTTGTATAAAAAGGCTATAGTTGTTAACAAGTTAAATTCAAAAGTAGATCAAGGTATAATAATAGGCCTAACAGCCAATAACACTGTATAATAACTCAGAGCAGAAAGGTTAGGTAAAGAGTTTAATAATAAATACTAAATATAATTCAATGAGTTATTAAAAACCAATAATAATTAATAATAAATAATAAACAAAGTCAATATAAACAAATTATGATAATGCCATAGTGCAATGATATCGATAGATAATGTTTGATATCGGAAAAATAATAATTATTAAAAGAAACAGACTAAGAGTGAAAAACCAGCAGAATATATAGAAATTAGTAAACAAGCTATAAATAAGATTATATTTTGATATAATGGAAGTTTAATAAGGAATTATTTTGATGAGTGGAAGAATAATATATGAAATTATCACTATATAACAAAACATTGAATAAGAATAAAAAAATTTGTTGCTAGGGACGACAAAATGAATATAATTTGTTGATTTTGATTATTGTAATTTATGACATGAACGAGAAGAGAATAACCACGAGAGATTGTCTATTAAAAAACTGAATTAATTTAAATTATTAAATATATCGACATTCAAAATAAATGAAGGACTAATTACCATAATTTGGGCCAAATAAACATTAACCAAATTGTATAATTATATAGTACAAAACGATAAATAAGTAATTGAATTCAAAGGAATGACTTGGATTGCCCAATATCAGATCATGAAACGAATGTTAATTTAATGAAGTAATAAAACCAGATAAAGAACTACCTGTGTAAAGAGTTAATCCTTTAAACCAAAAGAAAATAGAATAACCATCAAATCACATTGGACATCGCAGTTTACATCATACAATAGAAAACGTATTTGGATCCAGAGTTTGTCGAAGCACGTAATCACAAGTTTGGCCATTGGTGAACAAAAGGAGCGGTATTTCTGCATCAACCCAGGACCAAGGATTCCACTTTTATTACAACCTTGAAGACAAGACTGAAGAGAAACATCTCATCTGCGTTTGATACGGAACGACAAGGTTAGAAGCGAACAGCCTTCCCGAGTCGCATGGTACATCGAACGGTAATCTTCAATTATATAAATAATATTAAACAAAATAACACTTTAATCTTGTAATATCTTGCATTCCTATTTAAGTATTTTTAATCTTCCCAGCAGTTGAAAGAACCTTCACGCCCTGTATCTAAAAATAATTATAAAAAACAATCATAACTGAATTTAATATAAAACATTGTACCGATCGATAATCGATTAACTCAGACGTATAGCCTTTTCGTATATCAAGTAAGAACAATCTTATTGGGTGTTAAATATTTGAACTAATAAAGAACCATTGTATAATTTCAAGATCTTATCATTTATGTATTATTTAATGAAGTGTGAATAAGAATTAAACGGATAGAGAGTATAACAACTAATCACCGTACGCGGTGGGTTAACTTCTAAATTTCATTTGTCTTGGAACTGCAGCGCTTGTTGCGGACTTCTCAGATACCAAAGAGAGGAGAATTACATACGAAATTTCTCTAATTCTCTGCAAGGCAGAATAGGCTTGAGCGGAATTTTTGAATAGCACCCTACATACATAAGTCTCATTCACACCAACACTTTTAGATTAAATAGATAGATGAGGTAGTCATAATTAACTATATTACTATATTTAATAAACCCAGATATATCAGAAATTGGCATATTAAATAACCAAAGAGAGGAAGAAAAGAGAGGTACGTACCCGGTAAGTTATAAATTGACGAACCCAACAGTGGGCTTAAACGGAACACACAGGTCTCATAACAAATTGGCGTCTAACAACGTGAGGCGTTAGAGAAACATAAATTAAGATAGATTATCAAAATAAATCAACACACGACAAGCACACGAGACATAACAGTATTAATGATGATCTATGATACGATAAAGCATGGCCGTGGCTCGCAGTAGTATTAACCTCAACCAATCAGGACCGACCTGATACTCTCATGTTATTTTGTACAGTCTTAATTTCAGTGGGTTTCCGAGTTGTAATAGAGACCCAGGATAATACTCCAACGACCACGGTCCGTATATACAATTCATATAGTGTAGTTATTTAACCCACCATCCTTATATGTATAGAGAAGACATTACAGTGGCGACGAGGTTATAACAAGAATCCATAGGTGCCAATACACGTGTTCAATTGTGCCGTAATTGTGTGAGATTGTGTCTGTGACCCGTAGGACGTTTCTTCACTATTTTTAGATAAGGTGGGTGTGGTACCAACATCGAATATAATGTTCGGGAGCATCGGTGAGTTTGACGCAAGTCAGGAAACGTGGTTGTCTTATATCGAACGGTTTGAATTATTTTGTGACTGTAATAAAGTAGAGAGTGGGAAGAAAGTCAGCACGCTATTGACAGTAATGGGTGTAAAGACATATGCTTTAGTAAGGAATTTATGTACACCTGACAAACCGGCTACAAAGAAATTTGAGGACATTGCCAAGATCATACAAGAACATTTGTATCCAAAACCTTCATTTATAGCTGAGCGATACAAATTTAGCAAGGGAAATCAGTTGGAAAACGAGACTGTTTCAGAGTATATTGCAAGTCTTAAGCAATTGTCGATCCGTTGCGAGTTTGGAACATCTCTCAGTGACTACTTGCGAGATCGACTGGTAAGCGGCATACGCAGTGAGTCGACCAAGCAGAGACTGTTGCCGGAAGCTTCTGTAACCTACGACAAGGCGGTTAGAATCATCCTATCGGTGGAAACGGCGGAGAGGAATGCGTTTGTTCTGGTGGCCAGTGACAACGCCGGGGGCAGCGGCCAGTTGCAGCAGATGGCAGCATTTCAACGTCGGAATGCCGGGGGCAGTCCACAGCAGAGGAAACCACGAAAAAAGGGCAGTGGTCACAACAACCAGCGACCGAGTGGCAGCAGTTACAACAAGCAACAAGTAAAGTGTTTTTGTTGTGGTAAAGTAGGGCATGTCTCTAAAGAGTGCCATTTACGCGGTTGTGTGTGCAACAATTGTGGAAAGAAAAATCATATTGCTTCTGTATGTAGATCCCGCCAGTCTGAAGGTAAATCCATAACATTTCATAGTAGTTATAAGAAGGGGAACAAACATAACTATGTAGGGGTGGATTCTCAACCTGTAGAGACATTCGAAGGTACTGATGAAAACCTAGACGGTGTTGCTAACCTATATGAAATTAAAACAATTGTTTTCAGGGATAGGCCTAGTGATAAGCCTAAGTTAACTAGCCTAAACTCCTTAAGAGTTGACCCTATTAAAGTAGAAGTGAACATTGAAGGGAAAAATATAGCTATGGAAGTAGATACTGGGGCTAGTGTAAGTGTATGTAACCAGGACTTTTATAACACTAATTTAAATTCACTGAAATTGTTACCAACTAATCTGTCCCTTAGCTTGTATACTAACGACCCCATTGTGCCTATAGGTAGGTTAGGTGTCTCAGTAGCCTACAAAAATGTTCAAACTAAACTAGATTTTATGTCATTAAAAAGGGTGCTCACCCTCTCATGGGGCGTGATTGGCTTCAAGCGTTAGGGGTAGAAATTTCATTTCAACCTAACTTGTTTTGGCTAACTAACCCTAAGTCAACTGCGGAAAATGACAAAACATTCATTGAAACCAATGTAAAAAAATTAATTCAAGACTTTCCTGAGGTTTTTACCGATCAACTGGGCGAATACAAGGGTGACCCAATTAAACTTAAACCAAAAGAAAATGCAGTACCAAAATATTGTAAACCAAGGCCTTTGCCTTTTACTCTGAAGGCCAAGGTAGAGACTGAACTTCAACGCTTAGTTGATGCTGATGTTTTGTGTCCAATAACTAGTAGCGAGTATGCAACTCCTATTGTAGCTGTTTTAAAAAAATGTGGATCCATTCGTATTTGTGGTGATTATAGAGGCTTAAACAAGAATCTAGAAATAGAACGTTATCCGTTACCTAGAATCGAGGAGTTATTTACGGAATTGCTAAAGGGTAATAGATTTAGCAAAATAGATTTAAGCCAAGCCTACATGCAACTTAAGTTAGATCAAGAGCCACAAAAACTATGTACTATATCTACTCATAAGGGGTTGTTCTCCTATAAGCGGTTGCCATATGGTATAAATAGTGGGCCTAGTATTTTTCAAAAAAAAAATTGACCAAACTTTGCAAGGTTTGCCAGGGGTAGTATCTTTTTTAGATGATATCTTGATTTCCGCACCTGACAAGGAAACTCATGTTAGGAGACTTAGAGAAGTATGTAAGTGACTTTCCTCAAACAGTTTTACAGTTAAGGAAGAAAAGTGTGACTTTTTTGCAAAACAATTAGAGTATCTCGGGTTCATTATAGATAAAAATGGTTTACATGCTTGCAAGTCTAAGGTTAAAGCAATCGTTGAAGCGCCTGTTCCTCAAAATGTAACTCAAGTAAAAGCCTTCGCAGGGCTAGTGCAATATTATGGTAAATTTGTACAAAATTTAAGCGGTATTATGAGTCCTATGTACAATCTTTTGAGGAAGGACGTACCTTTTGTTTTCGATGAAAATTGTATGAAAGCCTTTAATAAAGTCAAAGAGTTGCTCACAACAGCACCAATATTGGCTCATTATGACCCCAATGCGCCAGCTGTACTAACGGTGGATGCAAGCTCAACAGGGCTAGGTTGTGTATTAAGTATCATAGATTCTGAGGGCGCTGAGCGTCCTATTTCATTTGCTTCTCGTACGCTCTCACTCGCTGAGCGCAACTATTCTCAAATTGACAAGGAGGCAACAGCCATAGTTTTTGGTGTCAAAAAGTATCATCAATACTTGTATGGTAGACATTTTACTATCAAATGTGATCACAAGCCGTTACTAAGTATTTTTGGGTCTAGAAAGGGTATTCCAGTGTTTGCAGCAGGCAGACTACAGCGCTATGTTTTGTTTTTATCAGGGTATACCTTTGACATAAAATATGTCAAGTCCGAGGAAAATAGCGCCGATGCACTGTCACGCCTACCTTTAAATGTAAAGCACAAAGATGTAACAAATGACGAGTTAGCTTGGGTAGGGACGTATTTGCATTGTATTAAAGAAAGTTCAGTTCCTATCGATTGTGAGCAAGTAAAAGTAGAGACACAAAAAGACAAACTGTTAAAAAAAGTGTACAACTTTGTTATGTATGGTTGGCCTAACTTCCTGTCGGGGGAAGATAAAGATCTTCAGGCGTTCTATCAAAGACGAGATGAGCTAACTGTGGAAATGGGTGTAATTATGTGGGGATATCGGGTTGTAGTGCCTAAATCCCTTCAGGAATTCATATTAAAAGAGCTTCATGTCTCTCACATGGGCATTGTTAAGATGAAGGGTGTTGCCCGTAGTTATGTTTATTGGCCAAATATTGATTCAGACATTGAGAGTATTGCAAACAGTTGCTCTTCTTGCCTTATGGAACGACCCAGACCAGCAAAAGGAGAATTACATGTATGGCATTATCCCAGAAAACCATGGGAGCGTCTACATTTAGATTTTCTCGGTCCAATCAAAGGAAAAATGTATTTAATAATAATTGATGCTCATTCTAAGTGGCTTGAGGTTTTCGAAACGGCCTCAACTGCGGCCCATCTGGCAATTGACAATTTAAGGTCATTATTTGCAAGGTTTGGTTTGCCCCTGGTGGTTGTCAGTGATAATGGCCCGCCATTTAATTCTGCTGAATTTCAAAGGTTCCTGGGAAACAATGGTATAAAACACAAAACGTCTGCACCGTATCATCCACAGTCAAACGGGCAGGCTGAGAACTCAGTGAAATATATTAAATACAAATTACGAGGTGCATTTAGAGACAGTGTAAATGTATCAGTAGCGCTAAGTCGAATTCTATTCGATTATCGCAACTCAATTCATGTAACCACTAACGAGACGCCGGCTAAATTAATGTTTGGCAGAAATTTAAGAACCAGGTTTGATTTGTTGAGACCCAATCTCAGCAGTACTGTAGCACAAAAACAAGAAAAACAGAAATCTTACTTTAGAGGTAGGTATTTGTACTTACACCAATCTGTTTTAGTAAGGGATTATCGTTCAAAAAATAAATGGGTTGAAGGCATTGTGATAAAACAACTTAGCGATGTCATGTACATAGTAAAAATAAGTATTGGTATATTGTGGAAAAGGCACATAGACCAAATAGTTGCTACAGATACGGGTGGAGTAGGCTTAGATGTAAATAATCAGACAAGGGATGTCGGCGAGCAGCTGGAAATTGACTATCCTAGTCAGTCAGCTGATGGTCCTTCTGCTCATGCAGCCTCACCCCGCACACCAACCAATCATAGACCCGCTGACGTCACTCCTCGTCCCTTACGACATTCGCTCACAGCTGTTCACTCTCCTAACCCCTCTCCAACTCGACCTATCAACCGATCAGCTAACAATGTAAGCAAAGCTCCTTCACCTTTTGTTGTTAGACGCTCACACAGAGCTTGTAAGCCAATTGACAGACTGGATCTGTAATTACTTATTGTTATCATTTTGTGCTATTTCTATCATGTTATTGTCTTGGTGAATAATTATGTTGTTTATTACTTTATTGTGCTAAGGGTTATTTCATTCAGTATGTATCCTACTTGGAATTGAACATTAACTTAACTCAATGTAATTTTCAATTTGTTCTAAATTTGGTAGGAAGGTGTTATATATAATAATATTATATATATATATATATGTATTCTATATTTGTGTTGTCTATAATAATATTGTATATGTATTAATGATGATCTATGATACAATAACGCATGGCCGTGGCTCGCAGTAGTATTAACCTCAACCAATCAGGACCGACCTGATACTCTCATGTTATTTTGTACAGTCTTAATTTCAGTGAGTTTCCGAGTTATAATTGAGACCCAGGATAGTACTCCAACGACCACGGTCTGTATATACAATTCATATAGTGTAGTTATTTAACCCACCATCCTTATATGTATAGAGAAGACATTACATAAACAATTCGTTTTCTGAAACTCATATCTCAGGGTTGGTACATTGTTACATAAATGGTTTGTTGGCAAAAATCGTATGAGTTAAATTTAAACAATAGGTTCTTTGAACTGCAAAATATGGAACTAAAAGATGTCAATTACTACTAGAAAGTCTAATAATAGGAGAGTGATTACATTAAATATAGAAAATCTTGAACTAATATCATTAAGTTCTCAAGACGACGGGCGTCTAATGTTGAGGTTAAACTTGGTTTCGAGGTTATACACAATTAACCTTGATTTGTGAATAAAATATTTCTAACAACGACTAAATTTACAATATTAATAAAGTTAGTCTTTTTTAGTGTTCATAATAGTTTATATTGTTCAATAGGTTATATAATAATATATATAAAACTTTCACTAATGAACTTACTGTTGTCACTTCCCAAACGTTTCGAGATGTTGTTTCTCTTCTTCAGTGGGTGTAAGAAGAGAAACAACATCTCGAAACGTTTGGGAAGTGACAACAGTAAGTTCATTAGTGAAAGTTTTATATATATTATTAAATTAATAAAGTGAACGAAGAGGATGCAACAACAAGATAATTTTAAGGTTATATAAATTTATCATATAGGTTGATAATTCTAGTAAGTATAAATAATTGTTACTCTAGTAAGTATAAATAATTGTCACTATACTTTCCTTAATTCACTTAATTGCAATTTATTATACACTATGAAATTGAATGTACACTGTTAGACCTTTAATAACTTTCATAGCTTTATACTTCACAACACTTTGATTAATTTCGAAGAATTAAGTTAGAACACCCCTTGTTTACTTTCAATACCACACTGCATTATGGGTGAATCACGAATTACTGGAGCTTTGATCCCGTCATCTGCACGGCTATGAAACTAGAGATGAACTGTCAAAAATTTGCGCGTCGTTTCTCGCTGTTCCTAAGACGTTCGCCCCACATTTGATTTGATTGGTAAAAATTGATTACATTCCTTTGTTGACACATCCTCCCCGCATTATTAAAATTATTTAATTTTGTTCAAAGTGTGGGTCTTCAGATTTGAGAGTCTAAAAGTGATGCCAAAGTTTTTACAAAATATATTAAAATAATTTATAACTTGTGCTCCTTGTGGATGCTTAAATATTATTACCATTGTCTGGCATTTGTTCTGATAAACATTTTGACATCCCACAAGACATAATTCAGTTTACAATTAACAAAGATAGTACCCCTTACTTATTACCTATTACAATATTTTGATTAAAATCTTTCTTACAACTATTATATTAACATTTTGATGTGACATAAATTGAATATAATTACCACAAAGTCCTTAGCTGTGATAATTTAACAATATACACATAATTGTGACATAAATATAGAATCCTTGGCTAGGCTTTATGAAGCCTATAGCACCGTGAGTTAGTTTAACTGATTATAATACACTGGTTGTATGTTAATGGTTTATTACATTTGACACATAATTTGGATTAACCATATCAACTTTTGGTTATCTTTTTTCTACTTAAGACATGCCTTGTTTCTTGTATATTATCACTTAAATTGCATGAGTTCTTGTACAATCAGGCAGCTTATTATTTTTACTTATTTCTATTTAATACACTTGTTATATTAATAACATCTTATTTCTAATTCATCATTTGAGTTTCTTGTAAGTTTTACCATGGTTTATTACATCTCCTTATTCTTATTTGCTTGTTAATTTATACATAATGAACCCTGTATCTAGGTGTATCAGGTCATGTTCATTAGAAACTATTAATTTGATTATTCTTTTTGATATTTATTGGTTGGTATTTTGACCCATAGTTAGTTTAATTATCACTGATTGTTTCACTAGTAACATGTATTAACTCTTGGTATTTGTGTGGTTTTTTAATGTATCATGTGAGTCTTGTATACTTTCTCACATTTTATCATGTTGTTTCACCTTAATTATACTAATTACAATATTGTGGTGACATAATATCTGTCTTAGAAGTATCTTTATGTGATCTAGTTACATCTAGATATAACCTTTAACAGTTTTACATTATTTTTACTATATATTTTGGTATTTATAAGTGTAAATTCCCAGCTGGCTAGGTTAGGTTGTGTACCTTCACACTTACTGATTATACTTGGTTTACATGCTTTGTCTTATCTAGTCATTTTGCTCATTTCTTACAGTTCATGAATAGTACTATCTACTATTTATTATTTTGATTACAAGTATTCAGTTTATCTTACTTTTTAAATACATTTTTAACTACTAATCAGTCCTTTCTGATATTCAGTTATTTACATTAATGGTATTGTTAGAATGTAAAGTACAATGTTATACTCTTAGGTTATTCTTTATCACATCTTTTATATCATATAGTCATTACTTCACTCTCCTTTACCACGTATTTTTGGTTTGTTCTTAATTTTGTTCTCTGTGTAGCTTCATAATTATTCTCCTCTTCTTCCTAATCTAATGGGTAACTGTATAGACACGTTTGGTTTAGTCTTTAAGTCAGTTTGTCTTTATTCTTATAACATTTTTGCTCAATGACAATTAAATTATGTTTTATTCCTTTTAATCATCTTCAGAATAAATATTTTTCTACTTCAAAGGGTTATGCCTTACTGTTTCTTATGATAATCGACTGTTTTATAGGGTCCATCTGTGTTTTGTGATATGGTGACATTTTGTGACGTTACAATATACGTGTGAATATTATTTTTTGCTTACTGATAATCTATTTTTTAATCTTCATCTATTTACATGATAACTACCCATTACAAACATAATACCATTTGATACGTTTATCCATATTTGTTACATCCTTCCATCTTGTTTCAACATTTCTACAAGATAAATTGACTTTGTTTTTCCTAAGAATTCAATGTAACCCAGTGGTCTTACATTGTTTTTATGTTGAGGGTAAGAAACAAACTTTCTAACAGCCTGAGGTTTGTGGGCTACACGTCTTTACTCATACAGTACTTTTGCAATAAAGGCACAGACGTTGTTGTAAAATTATGTTAATAATTTAATAATTCAAAAGAACATAATACAATCAAAGTACAGTACAATGTCACTTATCTGGATTGATCTCTGTAAGGATGAACCCAGGAGATCAAAATTTAGATGAAATACATAATTCATATGTTTAATACCTTAGGATATAATTCTCTAGATTTCAACAGGAACTATACTGTGTTATAAATAAGAAAATTAAAAAAACCTGACTTCTGTAAAATTAAAAAAAATTCTATGTTATGTAATGCTAAACAGAAAATACCAAACAATAATATCAAGACGTAATGAAAAATTGAAAAAATAAAGTTTTTGTCAGTAAAAGTCTAAGAATTTTTAAAAATTGGTATGGAGAACTATACATGATATCCATGTTCTAAGATTTATATTTAAAATCATTTACTTGAATTCGGTTACATAATTTATAAAAATATATCCCCCAACACCCTCGAACTGTTTTCACTATTTATGGATATTTTTGTTATTACGGGGTAGTTGTTTAATATAATGTTATTTTCGAGTCACTTTATCTATAAAACCTCCCTCAGATAATTGTCCCTCCTCCTCAACTGATCCCCACCATTAATGATATTTACACTTTCATAGAGTAATAGTTTTATTATATGTGATTGCTAAGGTATCTTCAAAATTAAATACCTGTACTTTACTTGATATTAGCAAAGTAATTTAAAAAAAAATCACCCCCCTTTAACTACCCTCTCCATTTATAGATATCTCATTTACCATTTTACTTTAGACTATTATGATCCTGTTTTCAGGATACTTTATTTATCAAAACTAAGTACTTTACATTTGTTAAAACACAAAACATTGCCAGTAAACTGCCATTCCCAACAACTGAACAACCCCATTTTTGATATTTACAGTTTTATTCAGTAACAGTTGCATTATGTTTTTTTTTTAGATATCCCATCCTTCAAAATGAAGTATTTTATTCGACACCAAAAAGGTAGTTAAAAAAAACCTCCCCCTTCAACTACCCTTTTCATTTACACATATTTCATCTATCTTTCTACAGTGGATTATTATGACCTTCTTTTCAGGATACCTTATTTATCAAAATTAAGTACTTGACTCTTCTTAAAACATAAAATGTTGCAGGTGAACTACCCCTCCCCCATAATCAATCTTCATCAAAATCAATAGGCCTTGAGTTCTCTACAACTTGGACACATATGCAAAAAATTATTTGATTTTGTTTGAATTTGCGGCAGTTATCGTTCGCCATAGATAAAATTACACACACACACACACACACACACACACACACACACACACACACACACACACACACACACACACACACACACACACACACACACATTTTGGAAAATGACTTTTCTTCATGTTTTGAGGGTTGTACAATCAGAGTCAGTCCTCGAACACGATTTTGTTCGCTATCACAAACTTCTCCCATTTACTTACAGAACATGGAAGTAAAATTGCTCACAAAAGTTCAAAAACTGACTGTACAAAAAATAAATAAATGAATTCATACAAATTACAAGTATTTGGGAAAATTACAAATACGTTTATTTTGAAAAAAAAAATTTTTTTGTCACAGTCACCTACAGTTACTGAAACATGTTTATCTTAGGTACACTCATCTGTATTCCTATTAAAATGTTTTCAGTTTACCTTCAGAAGTTAATTTTATAGATAGACATGTATAGGTTTTAGTATGCACAGCAGTACAAATTGCAAAAGATATACAAAACTACATAGATTTTATGTAATACTTTGATTTAATGAAGGATAGTGGTAATACTATATTGTTTTCAACATTAGAAATAGATTTACTAATAAACAAAGAAATATTACATTAATATTTTAGATTTTGGTCTAATACATATTTTTTTCAATTGCCTATTGCAAATTTGAGCAATTCAGAATATAAATTAATATAAAATAATTCTATTTATCAATAAAACTTTATTTACTATTTTCTAAGTAGCAACTGAGGAAGCAGTTCTGAAACACGTAATTTTATGTATAATTATAATTTTAAATTAACAAGATAAATATGAAATTATATTTGTGATTGTCATGCTACTTTATATGTAGTAACTGTGTGCGCACAATTTAGAACTTCATATGGAGCACCCGTATGGATCGACGCTTTGAAATACAAAGCTAACAGAATAAAGTACACCAGGGTTCAAAGGCTGATAAACATTAAAATTGCAAAAGCGTTCCGTACAATGTCAACTGAAGGCCTATGCACACTCACACAGCCGTCATATTAAAGGCAGAGGAAACAGCAAAATTGTACCAAATACCAAAAGGAAAAGGAAATCGAACAGAGATCGATTATAAAATGTAGCCCAAGAATTGTCTGCATCCAGCCAGTATAAACATAATAAAAAATAATCAAAGATAACAACGATGATAACCTTCAAATTTTCACTGATGGCAGTAAAAATGAACACTGAGTACGTGCAGGTGTTGGCATATTCATTGAAAATGACTTAATAGGAAAACTAATTCTCAAACTCGATAACAGATGCTCAAATAATCAAGCTGAACAACTTGCAATTCTAAAGGCATTAGAAGAGATCCATGGAGACTTACAAACGTATAAAGGAAGTAAATCCTAAGAAAGCAACAATATATACGGACAGTAAAATAACACTAGATTCAATTAATAATCCACAACTACCTTATAGAAGAAATAAAGAAAGCCACAGCGATGCCAAATAGCAATAACTGGAGAATAAACTTCAAATGAATCAAGGCTCTTGTAGGAGTTTATGGTAACGAACTGGCAGACCGGCTAGCAAAAGCAGCAGGACGGAATAATGAACTGGCAATCTCTTTTGACAAAATACCCAAAAGTCCAGTGATTCAAGAATTAACTGAAGAAACTACACGTAAGTGGGAAAACAAATGGAAGGAAACAACGAAAGGTACTGTAATTAAAATATTCTTCTCTAATATCAAAGACAGATTACAAACAAAAATCAAAATGACTCCCAACTTCATGGCAATAGTGACTGGCCATGGAAAAACAAAATCTTACCTTCACCGCTTCAAGATAATAAACGACTCAATATGGCAGTGCAATGCAGGAGAACAAACAGTGGACCACATCATATATGAATGTGAGCTGTTAAAAAATCAGAGACAAAATTTAATCAATAGTGTAAAAAAATCAGGAAATTGGCCACCTACAAAAGTAGATTTTATAAAGAAACATCTAAAAGAATTTAAAACATTTATCAGTGCAGTTATGCAATACATATTAGTTATTACTTGATGTAAATGTATATAAACACATTGTAATTCAAATAAGGGAAAAAATAGCATGTAGTATTACACAGTTGTAATAGTGCATGCTATAAAATACAATTAAAAAAAATTGATAACTTATCATTGTTTTGGTGTGGAATTTTGTCAGTTCTAGTTGAAGTGTAAAATTTAACCAATTCCAGTACTATATGTTAGCATTAGTCACAGAGAACAAATAAATTCCAAAAATTTGTATCCATTAATTGCCTCATATCTCTGATTTCACAATTTCAAATGGTATTTTCAGTTTTCAGTGGTAAATTTCAAATATACTTACATAAATGAAGGAGTCCATAGGCATTCATAGCAAAATAGATTTGTCAATTTCTACACGGCACTTTGATTCTTACACACATCTCACACTTTTAGTGACCTGTTATGCAGGTTGTATCTTGTGAACAGTTCTATCTCAAAATTAAACTTTCACAATGTGCATGCTGCATGTGTTTTATTTAAATATTGACTTAAAAATGTGATGTGGAAGAATGGTTCCTTTAAGAATGTGCTTTAAAGACTGTTTAGGATTGAAAATTTCAGCATATGGTTCCTAAAACCCGTTGCTCTTCAAATAATGCATTAAATTGTTTGTTTCAAAATTTCATCATCAACAACTTCAAGAATTAGGCTCATCCTGAACCTGTTCCAGGACCCACTTCACTCTCGGCCGTCCTATAGCTGTCTTCCCGACTGGTCTATATTCCATTGCCAGCACTGGAATCCTGTCACCCCCCATTCTTACCAGATGTTCACACCACCTTCTTTTGTTGCTCCTTAGCCGTTCCAACAATGGGTCGACCCACAGTTCCGACCTTATATCCACATTCTTCTTTCTATCGAGAATGGTACAGCCCATAGTAGTCCTCATAAACTTCATCTCCACTGCTTGAATCTTTGCCTTGTCTCATTCCATCATAACTCTGGTCTTCAGATTTAAAATGTATTCAAACCACGATTCGCCTGTGACGTCGGCTGCATATCGCTTATCGCCCGACCAGTTAAGGTCGGTCCGCCCCCCTTTCCAATCTAGCAGTCAGCTGGCGGAGCTCCAAGAGGCAGCAGCCTGTTCCGCGCGTGTGTTACTAAAAAATTCAATTTACGGCCGTCAATATGTGAATAACTCAATTAGTTCAATTTTTAATTAACTTAATTATTAGATATGCAGTCGTACGGGCACGCACGGATGCACCGAATCGCATAGGCCACTTTTATCGTCGTATATTTTGTTTAAACCCAGCATATGGTTTAAAGTGTGTACAGCCATTAACCCCAAGCTACGCGAGGGGGCAGCAAGTTAAACGCAACATATGGTCCACCAGTGCCGGATTTAATTTCGATCTCCACGTGCGTAAAAAAAAACTTACGAACAGTTCGGAGTGACGGACTTTAAGCTTCGTAAGGGAGTTAGTGCGTGCTTGTTTTCAGATATTAGTGCATTATAGCTGTATGCGCCCGAGTATTATTCGGGCATTGAAACTGTTAACTTGTAGACCGCAAAATCATTAACTTGCAAATGAAATACGTAAAATTGCGGTTTGCAATAAGTTCGCAAGTGTCTTCCGGACAATTTATTACATGCAGCGCAGACAGAATTGGACAGATACGACACATCTACGCAGAGACATAGGGACGCATCTTTATCTCGCCGCATTGCGGAGGTCCGACGTCACGAGCTGCTATCAACAGATAACAACCCGTTCTACTTAACGGCGACTACGTCATCCTGGTCAACTCTTATCCGACATCAGCTGATACTCTCCACAACCGTATGTAGCTTATTATCTCGAGTCAGTGGAAATTCAAGAAAGACGTTTTGCCATGTTATGTTTTGAACTATTATGTACCTACTCATTATGTTATGTTGTATTATTTGTTTGCAATTATTCTATTTATCTATTAATACGTAGTTATATTGCTGAGAACCGAGTTGCCTGTTCTACTCTCGTTTCACGTCTTAATACGCTCAATATGGCTGAAAGCAAACAGCTCATACGGCAAAGGGACATTATTAAGGCCTCAATAACAAGAATCAATATATTCGCGGATGCTTTCGACATAACAAAAAATGACGTCCACGCGTTGCATGTTAAATTAAGATCGCTGACGGAGCTCCAGCGCAAACATGACACAATTCAATCCGAACCCGAGTTGTCCGAGGACGCTGTTTTTGACGAGGATAGCGATTGAATCCAGGTCGAAGATGATTTATGTATAATCGAGTGCAAAGTGCACAATCTTATAGAAAAGTTCTCAACTAATCTTACTGAGAATTCTAATACTACTGCTAATGACAGTAGAGCGGAAAGATTCGCTCATGTCACGCAACTGGAGCCCATTAAAATCACGGAGTTTAGCGAAAATGTTATGGAGTGGCAACACTACATACACATATTCAAAGACTTGGTAGATTCTCGCTTGTATCTTACCAACATACAAAAGTTTCATTACTTACACAATTCATTAAAGGATGAAGCGCTCCAAGTTATACAATCGCTGCCTATAACCGGTGAGAATTATGGCGTAGCCCTAGAGTTAGGCTACTCAAGACTAGATTTGATAATAAGCTAATTATCGCCATCCACCATGTCAAAGATATACTGAAAATCAATTCTATCGATAGGCAATCGGTGGGTAGCATATCTAAATTTCTTAATAAAATAAGCGCAACCATAAACACGTTCAAGGTTATGGCGTTAACCGTAAATATTGACATTGAGCTATTAGCGTCGAAATTGGACCCGAATACTTCCTAACGTTGGAAGGAGTCACTCTCTAACAACAACTTTTCCGATTTTGAAGGGTTGATTATTGAGTTTTTAAACAACAGGAGATCGGTGCTGGAAACCGTGGTGGCAGATTCCCTCGGAACCGAGAGTGGTCGGGCAGGCAACTCAGCAAGGCTTAAACAACTGATAAAATATGTAAACAATTCAAAACAAGGGAAGGTGGTCAGCTATCATGCTAATTCTAAAAACATTCAATGTGCAATGCTAACCACCACTTACATACATGTAAACAATTTGAGGGGTTAACCATTAACAAACGTAAGGAGTTTTTAATTAAAAATAAATGCTGCTTTAACTGCTTGTGGGTGGGTCATTCTGTAAATGAATGTAAAAATAAGCACACTTGTAAAACTTGCTCTAAGAAGCATCACTCCTTAATACATACAGGACAGGGCACCTACTGTGCCCTCAAACTAAAAACTAATAGGAACATACTATTGCCTACTGCGTTATGCAAAGCCTTAGACAATTCTGGTAAACCCCGCCTTTGCAGAATTTTACTGGACTCTGGTAGCCAAGCCAAGCGAATTTCATTACACAGGCCTTTGCCAAAAAACTTAAATTGATCCTTGTAAAAAATGAGTTGCCAATTACAGGCATCAACAATGCTTCCTGTCGGTCCCACCACAGCACCACTATTACGTTACAATCGCTGTACGAAAATTTCAATTTTAGCGTACAATGCTCAATTCTGCCCAATCTTACTGACAATCTACCCATAGAATCTTTTGATCCTGCGCAGTTGGGATTGCCCGAGGGCATATTCCTAGCGGACCCAAACTTCAGCACGTCCTCGAGCATTGACGTTCTTCTGGGCGCCCAATTCTTCTTAAGTTTGATTAAGTCCGGCAAATTTGTCAGGGACGGGAACTTCCCCATTCTTCAGGAAACTAGACTGGGGTTACATTGTGTCCAAAAATCTTCCTTTCAAATTTAAATCTCCTTATTGTGCTTCGTCATTTATTGCGAGAAATGACAATAAAGGGCTCACTTCTATGGTTGAGAAATTCTGGCAGGTCGAGGAGTATCCTGTTGATTTGCCCTGAGCTGCCGACGAGTCATGTGAGGGACACTTTGTGCATAACACGCTGAGAAGTGGTGACGGTAGATTTGTTGTTAGGTTGCCTCGTAGGGCTGGTGATGTGGCTCTGGGCGATTCGCTGGTCCATGCTAAACAGCGTTTTCAGACTCTTGAGCGTAAACTCATGAAGAATTTTGGGTTGAGCCATGACTATTCCAAGTTCATCAAGGAGTACCAACTGCTGGGGCACATGTCACCACTCAGTCCCAGCGACAATTTGGTTTATCGCTCCAAGGTGTACTACTTACCCCATCACGTGGTTTTCAAGAACTCAAGTCTGACTACAAAGCTCCGCGTGGTATTTGATGCGTCCGCAAAATCCGCTAATGGTAGGGGCGACAATACAGCAGGACATTTTTTTTATTATACTCAGATTTAGGACCCACGTCTATGGCTTAACGTCCAACATCGAGAAAATGTATAGACAAGTTTTGGTCGGTTCAAGTGATTGTAACCTCCAAAGAATACTTTGGCGGGATTCCCCCGACTTGGAGTTGAAGCATTTCGTGTTCAGGACTGTCACTTATGGAATAGCCAGCGCTTCATTTCTTGCTACCAGGTGTCTATTCCAGGTTGCGAATGACAACTTCAATCAGTTTCCCTTGGCATGCCGAGTTATTGCTAACGACTTCTTCGTCGATGATTTAATTACTGGCTGCGATGATATAGATGAGCTCAAACGGTTGAGATCGGGTGTACCGTCAGGGCCGATTTAGTAAATGGGCACGTGCCCAGGGGCGCAAGATGTTTGAGGGCGCCAAATTAAAAAAAAAACAGAAAAAACAAATGAAAATTTTAATTTTACAATCTATAAAAGTGTCTACCTAAATAATTTTTTTAGCAAATCTGTAAAGGTTCCTGCAATCGCTTAGTCATTACATAAAATTAGTTGGAAATGGCGTATGCAAAAATTGTACGTAGCCAGTCAGACAGTGTGTGTGTGACGGACAGTGACCTAGTAGTAGTGGTGGATCAGATCGTTGTTTTGATGTTTCGCCTTTGTGCGTATGGGTGCTGGCACAACGCTCCCCTCCTTAGCTGTACTTTCATGTTGCGACCTGTCCATTTGATTACAGTTCAGATTAACGACTTACCGTATTCTTCACTGCAAGCTGCTGTCATTGTATACGATAGTTTGTTGAGTGTTTGTGTTTGTGATCGAACGATAAGTATACGTTTGATGTGAATAGTGTTGAAAGTTACCAGTGACCAGTTTGAGTTATTTTTTAATTTTTAGCTTTTAGTTTGTTTCATGACTACGATTAGTATTTTTTTAATTAATAATGAGTGTTAATAAAAAACCAAGTGGTTTTGATTCAGATTAACGACTTATTCTTCACTGCAAGCTGCTGTCATTGTATACGATAGGGGCGATAGTTCGTTTGATTGTTTGAGTATGTGATCGAACGATAAGTATACGTTTGACATTTGACGTGAACAATGTTGAAAGTTACCAGTTTGAGTTACTTTTTAATTGTTAGCTTTTAGTTTGTTTTATGACTACGATTAGTATTTCTTAAATTAATAATGAGTGGTAATAAAAAACCAAGTGGTTTTGAGTTTCGAAAACGAGCAGCTAAAAAACAACTCGAAGAGGAAAAAGTACTGAAAAAAGTTCCCAAGATAAGTAATTTTTTTAATGTTGTTCCTGAATCTGAATTATCTCAGTCCTCTTCAGCTGCAACACATAACACTTTAGGGTCTCAAAGTTCAGATTTGATTGAAAGTGACGCACTTGGTCAACAATCAACGTGTGGCACAGACACGTTAGTTTTGACACATCAAGAGCCCGAAAGTGACAGTGACACTGACACACCAACAACTACAAAGCAGGACCAAGACGACTTTGTGTTAGAGGACCCGGCAACATGGAACATTAAAGACGAAATACAGGTGCGAAAAATAATTTGTTCTGATATAAAGCAAGACTTACAGGCTGACTTTTCAAAGTCAGAACGTTGTTACGAAGACGGTAAAATTAAACGTATGCTTTCAGTGAATTTATTTTTTGGCCAGCTTCCAAATGGAGAAACTTTTAAAAGAGATGGCTTTTCTACTCAAAGTCAACAGGTCGAGTGTATTGCATATTTTGCCTACTTTTTCAAACCGAGAATAAAAGAACGTCTTTTTCAGAAGGGTTAAACGATTGGAAACATTCATTTACACTTGCTAAACTGCAAGAGCGATCAGAGGACCACAGAGCAAATGTTTTGACGTACATTTCGAGGAAAAATGCTTCTCCTGTAGAAAAGTTGGTGCTAAGCCAGCACGAAACAGAGGTTAAGTATTGGGGAGAAATTTTGACTAGAGTTGACTGTGTTGTAAAGTTTTTGTCAGTAAGAGGCCTTCCATTCCGGGGTGACAATCAACAACTCGGATCCACGTCAAATGGTATTTTCTTAGGGTGTCTCGAACTTATTAGTGAGTTCGATCCATTTCTTTCCCAACTACGGCAACAAAGGTATTGGCAGCGTATCATACCTTTCAGCTGATATTTGTAATGAATTCATAGAAGTAATGAGCAAAAGAGTCTTACAAGAAATTTTGAAAGAGATTAACCGTGCTCAATACTTTTCACTTGTCATTGACTCTACACCCGATGCTTCAAACACAGACCAGTTAGCTGTGGTACTCCGATATGTTTCACTCCGATACGAGCCCAGGAGAGCCAAACTCTCTCTTCTAACATTCTTCAGCCATGGCGGTACGCTATGTCCATCTGAGACGCAAATTTTTAATTACTTTGGACAGAGTAGGACGCTATGTCTAACATCAGCAAGACTTTTATATCGTAACTATAAAGTATTATGGGAAATGTTTTGATTTCAATTAGTAATGAAAAACAATAAATAAAAAGTACCATAACAATAAAATCGTCGGACGTCTATGAGCAGTCTACAACTAAGAACATCAACTCTAGACAGATGGCGAGAGAACATCTAGCAGAGGAACGAGACGCAGAGCACTAGAGACGGTTCTATCACAACAGCAACCGATCCAGAGCAAAACGTCATTACAATCTACAGCAGCCGATGTACCATGAAGGACAAGAGATGGGAGAACGAGCAGTGAGACCAGTAAGGACAAGAGGACATCCAGGAGGAGCGGACCGACGGACCACTGGAGGACATGGGACAATCTGCAGAATTTAAGGTGATGAAAAACCAATCTATAATTATCAAAGAATAAAGACATTGAAAGACTTTAATAAAAATAAAAAAAGAAAAACAATTTTTTTAGATTAAAGAATAACTATGTAGATAGAGATAAGAAAATGTAATTTACGTATAATCAGAATATTCTTTAATTATTTTTCTTTAATGAATGAACAGGCAATGTAAAGATAATTTAAATCCTTGCTTTGAGAATTAACAAGTGATTAATTTATTTAAATCTTTTTATTGAAAGCACATAAAGTAAAGAAATTGGAAATAATCAATTAGTTGTGTTAAAATGATTATAAAGCCTTATTTTGTATGTCCGTCTGGTGGCTTTATTTCTTCTTCGTTATTACGACGCGTTTCGGGACATATGTCTCATCCTCAGGTATTGTCACTCAGCAGAGGTCGCCATTTAAGTAAAAGTATCAACACAAAACATATAACATAACTTACACATAATCAACAATAAAAACGTTTAAACTTTGGAGCACGTACAAGTCGAGATGCGCATCCCGGACTACAACGGTCGACTGCCGAGTCTATGTTATTGCTCGCCGCGCACTGTGGACTTTGTCTGTATTTGTATAGCCGTATCGTATAGCGAATTTGACTGAAACTGTAACTGTTCATTTAGGAGGATTTCTTTTGTGTTTGTGTCCTTAAATGCCTTATATATTTCAAATTCCTCGACAGCACTCATGTATCTCCCTTTCTTGCATATGTGTAGGGGTTGAAAATTACTTGCAAAGTCTGTACTATTATGATTATTGTCAACTAGATGACGTGCATAATTTGATGTTATTCTGCTAGGATCTTTTTTGGGCAGGTGTTCTCTGAAGCGTTTTTTAAAAGCTCTACCCGTTTGTCCAATGTAGAAACAACAACAGTCGCTGCACACAACCTTATAAACACCTGTCCTGTCTTCAACTGCTTTTGGGGGGTTTTGTCGAAGTATCTTACCAACGTTGTTACTGGTCCGGAACCCCATCCTAATGTTTACGCCTTTAAACGCGCTGTATACAGTTTTTGGTAGGGTGTTACCATAGTACGATTTTATGTACCTGAACCCCAATTATACATACACAATGTTAGTAATGTTAGATATAAATGTTATATGAGTATAAACACAGCACCAATTAAAATACATTAAATACAGCAACGTGTACCGTTGTATAATTTTGTCGTCCCAAAGAATGTGGGGCTCCACAAAATTAAATTATATTAAATTTGCAACTTGTTACCGTTGTATAATTTTGTCGCCCGTCAACGTGTGGCACGACACGCCTACATTTAAATAAATAAATGTGTGCTCTATGGTTAAATGTGTGCATAGGATTTATGTATAATAATTGATGTTTATTAATGAATATTTTTATATGTTGTTTAATTTTGTTGTGTGTATTGTATTGTAATAACGCAACTGGTGCCTACCCCAACAAACAGGTGTAATTGTAATATAAGTAGATAAGAATAAGTAAATAATAATAACTAAACAACAAATAAATAAAATTAATAAGTCTGTTCCATAAGAATAATATTCTAGAACATTATAAATAAATATTTTAATAATAATTCGACATGGCGGCACCAGGAAACTTAGATATAGAGGCATTGCAGACAATGATGCGTGCTTGGGTAGATGAGATAAGCACAAAACAAACAGAAAATATACATGCTAAACTTAAAGAACAAACAGAAAGTTTAAATAATAAATTAGAACAACAGTCTGAAAATTTTAAGCAAGACACTATAAGAATAACTGAAAGTTTAGAAGAATTGAAGAACGGTAATCTTGAAATAAAACAAAGGATAATCGACAGTAATGCACAGTAAACCGAAAAAATTGTTGATACCAACTTACGTATTGACACTATCACAGAAAATGTATGTGAAATAATTGGTAAACAAACGGAACAAATATGTGAAAGGA
This sequence comes from Magicicada septendecula, assembly GCA_034769895.1. NCBI lineage: Eukaryota > Metazoa > Arthropoda > Insecta > Hemiptera > Cicadidae > Magicicada > Magicicada septendecula. Next base: position 122,279,069 of record CM068371.1, read on the forward strand.
TGGTATGGGAACAAACCATAATAGTTGAAAATAACGTTCATAATTAATAACGATAATCATAAAGAAATGATTAACATTAAAGAAGAGAACAAAATAAAGATTAAGAAAGCATACCTCATTGATCGAAATATCCAAATTGCAAGTTACACACACACTAGTACATCACATAACACATGTGAAACACTTTAAGGCACCACACTTACGGAGATAAATATCACTGTAGGCCTAATGAGAATCATAGTAAATTATCTATACGAAACACTACGCAAACTTGTGATAAGTATGATGTTAGGTATACACACGAGAAGTATAAAGCAAACGATAATTATAACTGTAATTATAATAACTACGGTGAGTATTATCATAAATGACGAATGAAAAAATCGTCGACAGCTGTTTAGGTAGGTTCACTCAACCAAACTAGTGATGAGAGAATTGTGAAACACGGAGAGAATGAGAGAAAGAGGGGAAATTCTGTGTGGCCAACAGGTAAGATGAAATTGTTACCCTATAAACAGGTGACTTCCATGATAAAAAAAAAAGTCGCAGCGATACAATGGGATTTTAACATGGCAGGAACGCAAGATGACGGAAATTGTTATATGGCGGCTACTATACTATGCTACAAAGAAACAATATACGTCCGGGAGACGATGGACAAGGCAATTGTTATAATGAGGGGTGTAAAATCAAACGACACACCGAACTCAATGCTCTATTGAATGAATACTTATTTTTAAAAGAAAAATATTACTGTTGATTACTAATAATAAGAAAAAGAGTTAAATTAATAAGAAATAATATGTGTAAAAATATAAAAGATTAATTAAGAAATGTTATTTATTAAGGTTATGATTGCAAATAAAAAGAAATGTTAGTGTAAAGAAATATGTAAGAAATGATTGTAAAGGAATGTTATTATTGATGTTGTTATTAATGTGAAGAAAGGGTTAGAAATGAGAAATAAATGTTATAATTGTCAGAACGGCTGATCAAGCGAAAACTTCATACCTTAATAGAAATGCAAGGACACAGAAGAAAGCGATAGTGAAAAGTCAAAAGGGCAGAGACTACTTAGAATTAAGGACTATAAGTAAAATATCGATATGTCTTCTAAGGCAGTTCATCTGTAACCGATCATGCGACACACTACAAAGCTAAAAGAGTATTCTGTTACGGAAGTGTATGTCAACATAAGGGTAGAAATGAAGAAAATTATTAGCGATCAGAAAGGTAATGTTAAAGAAATGTAATAAAAGGTAATGAAAGTTAATGTATTGTATAAGTAAGGTAAGAAATGTTAAGAATGAAGACTGGAATAATAGGCTAAGAAAAGAGTAAAGAATGGTAAGAATGTATGATTAAGATAATGTAAAATTTCAGATTGAAGGATGGCATAATATGTTAAGATAAAAAAAAATGTCTACCAGTGCAAGAATGCAAACTCGTGTAGGAAGTGCTACACGTAAAAACAAATATGTCAGTGGGACCAGATTAGAGGAGAACAATGAAACACGCATTGTTAGCAACCCGTGGGGGGGGGAGCAGGGAACTTGACTTGTTTTACCCTCTAACTAAGGGAATTTGAACAATTAATATTCATTATCATGGATAGTAGTGTATAAATACAAATAAAAAAAGGTAAAATGAAATATAAAAATATAATATGTCTAATGATAGAAAAAAAATATTTTAATAAATAAATTTATTAAAATTTTTTTTACCAAGCAGAGGAATAATGCGACAATCATATGCTGTAATGTGCATATATGAAATAAAATAAATATTTAATTTAATTTTAATAATATGTAATAGACGAGCAGGTGTGAAATTGGAAGCTGGCTTTCAAACAGGAATCAACAAGAAAGATCACACGATTACCGCTGTAAGTGTGTACACAAGTAAATAGAGTGTGTGGGTGAAGCCTGTTTGAGCCTGAAAGTTTGCACCTCACCCCAAGTAAATGCTAAATTAAGAGTATATTTAATTTTAAGCAAACCATAAATGTTAGAAAGAATGCAAAAACTTCTAAAAATGCGTAAAAATCAGACACATGTGCAGTGCGAATTCTACGTAATTCGGACAATCAGTGCGAATTCTGTGCGATTTTTAAAGGATTATAATTACACTAATGATGCGATCATAATGATAATTACATATCATATGTGTAATTAAATTAGACAATATTAGGTCACCTTGAAATCTGCATTAAACAGTGTGAGTGGCGAAAAAGTGCGAATATGTGAAATGAGACGAGAGTGGGGGCATCGCGCCATGGACGGACAGTTTTTGACATGCTTATTCCTGAGCCAACAGGTGTGGTTTTCTTGGTGGATATAAATATGAGCCCAGGGGAGCCAAACTCTCTTCTAACATTCTTCAGTCATGGTGGTATGCTATGTCCGTCTGAGACGCGAATTTTTAATTACTTTGGACAGAGTTAGACGCTATGTCTAACATCAGCAAGACTTTTATATCGTAACTATAAAGTATTATGGGAAATATTTTGATTTCAATTAGTAATGAAAAACAATAAATAAAAAGTACCATAACAATAAAATCGTCGGACGTCTATGAGCAGTCTACAACTAAGAACATCAACTCTAGACAGATGGCGAGAGAACATCTAGCAGAGGAACGAGACGCAGAGCACTAGAGACGGTTCTATCACAACAGCAACCGATCCAGAGCAAAACGTCATTACAATCTACAGCAGCCGATGTACCATGAAGGACAAGAGATGGGAGAACGAGCAGTGAGACCAGTAAGGACAAGAGGACATCCAGGAGGAGCGGACCGACGGACCACTGGAGGACATGGGACAATCTGCAGAATTTAAGGTGATGAAAAACCAATCTATAATTATCAAAGAATAAAGACATTGAAAGACTTTAATAAAAATAAAAAAAGAAAAACAATTTTTTTAGATTAAAGAATAACTATGTAGATAGAGATAAGAAAATGTAATTTACGTATAATCAGAATATTCTTTAATTATTTTTCTTTAATGAATGAACAGGCAATGTAAAGATAATTTAAATCCTTGCTTTGAGAATTAACAAGTAATTAATTTATTTAAATCTTTTTATTGAAAGCACATAAAGTAAAGAAATTGGAAATAATCAATTAGTTGTGTTAAAATGATTATAAAGGCTTATTTTGTATGTCCGTCTGGTGGCTTTATTTCTTCTTCGTTATTACGACGCGTTTCGGGACATATGTCTCATCCTCAGGTATTGTCACTCAGCAGAGGTCGCCATTTAAGTAAAAGTATCAACACAAAACATATAACATAACTTACACATAATCAACAATAAAAACGTTTAAACTTTGGAGCACGTACAAGTCGAGATGCGCATCCCGGACTACAACGGTCGACTGCCGAGTCTATGTTATTGCTCGCCGCGCACTGTGGACTTTGTCTGTATTTGTATAGCCGTATCGTATAGCGAATTTGACTGAAACTGTAACTGTTCATTTAGGAGGATTTCTTTTGTGTTTGTGTCCTTAAATGCCTTATATATTTCAAATTCCTCGACAGCACTCATGTATCTCCCTTTCTTGCATATGTGTAGGGGTTGAAAATTACTTGCAAAGTCTGTACTATTATGATTATTGTCAACTAGATGACGTGCATAATTTGATGTTATTCTGCTAGGATCTTTTTTGGGCAGGTGTTCTCTGAAGCGTTTTTTAAAAGCTCTACCCGTTTGTCCAATGTAGAAACAACAACAGTCGCTGCACACAACCTTATAAACACCTGTCCTGTCTTCAACTGCTTTTGGGGGGTTTTGTCGAAGTATCTTACCAACGTTGTTACTGGTCCGGAACCCCATCCTAATGTTTACGCCTTTAAACGCGCTGTATACAATTTTTGGTAGGGTGTTACCATAGTACGATTTTATGTACCTAGTCCCATTTTCACTACCTTCACGTATTTCTTTGTTACCTTCCTTTTTCGATGTTTTTTAATTAGATTCTGTATAATTGAGCTACTGTAACCATTGGCCCTAGCTATATATTTAACTGTGTTAAGTTCTTCATGAAAGTCTTCCTTTACCAGTAACAACGTTGGTAAGATACTTCGACAAAACCCCCCAAAAGCAGTTGAAGACAGGACAGGTGTTTATAAGGTTGTGTGCAGCGACTGTTGTTGTTTCTACATTGGACAAACAGGTAGAGCGTTTAAAAACACTTTATAGAACACCTGCCCAAAAAAGATCCTAGCAGAATAACATCAAATTATGCATGTCATCTAGTTGACAATAATCATAATTATACAGACTTTGCAAGTAATTTTCAACCCTACACATATGCAAGAAAGGGAGATACATGAGTGCTGTCGAGGAATTTGAAATATATAAGGCATTTAAGGACACAAACACAAAAGAAATCCTCCTAAATGAACAGTTACAGTTTCAGTCAAATTCACTATACGATAAGGCTATACAAATACAGACAAAGTCCACAGTGCGCGGCGAGCAATAACATAGACTCGGCAGTCGACCGTTGTAGTCTGGGATGCGCATCTCGACTTGTACGTGCTCCAAAGTTTAAACGTTTTTATTGTTGATTATGTGTAAGTTATGTTATATGTTTTATGTGTTGATATTTTTACTTAAATGATGACCTCTGCTGAGTGACAATACCTGAGGATGGGACATATGTCCCGAAACGCGTCATAATAACGAAGAAGAAATAAAGCCACCAGATGGACAAACAAAATAAGGTAAATACTTTATTCTATCAATATAAATAAGTGGCTTGGACACCGATAAACATGAATATAAAATTATAAAGCCGTAAAAGGTATGTCAAGTATAGAATAAGGATGTATTAACAAATTTAAAAAGCACACATTCAGACTGAGTAGTCAAGAAATTATAAGATAACAAAATGTTTTAATTAAAATTAATAATATAATATCTAGGATATAAAATCTATGTTTGTGATGAGAATATGGCAGGCAAAGAAATTTTGAAACCATAGATAATGAATATCGTATGGCGAATTAATCATTATTTTTATATTATTATTTTTAATATGTTTGTTTGAATTAATAAATGAAAACATATTAAATTCCTAAAAGGACTACTCTTATTATTACACCTGAACCCCAATTACACATACACGTTGTTAGTAATGTTGTATATAAATGTTATACGAGTATAAACACAGCACCAATTAAAACACATTAAATATAGCAACGTGTACCGTTGTAATACGCTTGTTTGTCTGTCTCGCTATGAAGTTTGGAATTGGTGTCTGACTTGACTGCTGAGGCATTTATTGCCGCCTTTTAACGATTCATTGCCCGCCGCAGCATTCCCGGGGAAATGATGTCTGACAACGGCACTAATTTTAAGGCTGCGAGTTCTACTTTGAGCGAGTTATACAAATTATTTACCTCTGAGGAATTTAAAACGGGTATTCACACATTCTCACTTGCCCAAGGTTTCAAGTGGTCGTTCATTCCACCCTCCTCACCGCACTTCGGCAGCCTTTGGGAGAGTGGTGTAAAAAGCGTCAACCATCATCTGTGCCGCACCATTGGCGCCACCATTCTTAACTTTGAGGAATTACACACGATCCTTACTCAAATTGAGGCGTGTTTGAACTCCCGTCCTCTTTCTGCCATCTCATCTGATGCTAGGGATCCGCAGCCCCTTACACCCGGACACTTCTTAATTGGCTTGGCCTTGACAGTCCTCCCCGACGCTGATCTTGTAGCCATTCCATGCAACCAACTGCGACGCTGGCAATTACTGCAGAAATTTGTACAATCTATCTGGAGCAGGTGGTCCAAGGACTACCTGCACCAGCTTCAACAGCGTAATGAATGGCAGACGCTCAAGGGGAACCTCGCAGAGGGTGATGTGGTAATAATTATAGAGGATAACGCCCCTCCATTACACTGGAGTTGGGGTGTGGTCACTAAGGTTTTCATGGGCGACGACCAGCTGGTGCGGCGTCATTGACGTCCGCACTTTCCGTGGTATATTGCGTCAACCTATTCATCAGCTGTGCGCTTTACCTGTGTCCAACGAATAAGGATTGTCGTCACTCGTATGGGTTTCACTCTATGGGAAGGGGTATTGTTCTGGTCCTCAGTAATATTGCCTTGCAGAGGACTTTATTCAATTTATACGATTCATGTATTTTATTCAATCTATGTATTCTATTCAATTTATGCATTGTAATCAATTCATGTATTTTATTCAATCTATGTATTCTATTCAATTTATGTGATTTATGCGATTCATGTATTCCATTCAATTATGTATTGTATTCGATTTATGTATGCCATTCAATGTATGTGTTGTAGTCAATTCATGTATTTTATTAAATCTACGTATTGTATTCAACTGATGTGATTTATGCGATTCATGTATTCTATTCAATTTACCTATTGTATTTAATTATGTGTTACAACCAATTTATGTAGCCGCTGTTGGCGTCATGGGTGAGTAAACTGCTCACTGCATCAAGCTCGGGAAAAATCGAGATCTTAGATTTTTGACGGGCAGTATGTTCAGATTCAAAATGTATTCAAACCACGATTCGCCTGTGACGTTGGCTGCATATCGCTTATCGCCCGACCAGCTAAGGTCGGTCCACCCCCCCTTTCCAATCTAGCAGTCAGCTGGCGGAGCTCCAAGAGGCAGCAGCCTGTTCCGCACGTGTGTTACACAAAAATTCAATTTACGGCAGTCAATATGTGAATAACTCAATTAATTCAATTTTTAATTAACTTAATTATTAGATATGGAGTCGTACGGACTCGCGCGGATGCACCGAATCGCATAAGTATGATTTAATCTGCTTTTTTTATAATAAACCATTTATACAGTCCACTTTTATCGTCTTATATTTTGTTTAAACCCAGCCTATGGTTTAAAGTGTGAACAGCCGTTAACCCCAAGCTATGCGAGTTCAACGCAACATCTGGCTTCATCTCCATACATCAAAACTGGTACTGTAAAGTGTTAAAAAACCTGTCAAGTATTTAATTTGACAATATTTCATAATTTTCAACAAGGATTTTGTATTTTCTCAACTTCACTGTTGCAGCCCAGTGCTTGCAGTAGGATGTGCGTTACTTCTTGGTCTTAGTGATGGGATCACCATGCCAATGATTGTGTCACTTCTGGGGATCAGGTACCCAACTGAGAGTGTTCAGGCCATTACTTTCTACATATTCTGCATGGTGGGTACAACTGTCATTAATTTAATTACAAAAATTATACATATAATGTACGTTTGAAATTATTACAAAAGTTAATTTGTATTTTCAGTGTGTTCATTTCAATATTAATGTTTAGCTTTTTTTTTAATCAGTACAATGCGTAATGTATACGCATAATAAATGTATGAATAAATAAAAGAAATGAAATGGTAAGTAGAAAGTCAATATTATAAATTGCTGACAAAGGAGAAGAATACCTGACCATTCCTAATTTATACTGGAAGCAGCATATTCAAACTGTATCATAAACTGAAAACAGCTGTGAAGAAACATTGTAATTCATGGAGCTGATTTAGAGACTAAGAGATATGACAAGAAAAAAAAGAATGACGTTAAAAGCAAATTGAAAATATTCTACACGACATAATGATTATATTTTATGTGTGCAGTAAAGATCATAGGTGGTATATATAACATAAAAGTATACATTAAAGCAATAGGACCTTCCCAGAACACAACTGATAAACGAAACTATGACAACTGGTTAGAGTAGCAATTAGTTAGATATAACATATGTATGATTTTTAGGTTACATACTGTTTCAAGAAATGGTAAACAGCTGACAACGTCTGACAACACAGTCACCTAACATGATGTTTGTGGTTTGTGGACTATCAAATACTACACAGTTTCAGTCATCTGTGGTAAATTACAAAAAAATTAATTTATAAAAACAAAAAAATAAAATTGAGCACTACATATTTCTTGTAGATAGGTCATTAAATCAATCTGTTGTAGCATGACAGATATTCCACCACTAATTAATTCATTTAAGATAATAAAAAATAATTAAATTACATATACTAAAAGAATATCAAATGAAATTCAATTACTTCAAAGGAAAAAACCACAATAAAAGAAAAACAATCATTACATTATAATAAATACCACTATTAAAAGTCAAAGAAAGAATTAAGGAAAACTCATATTAAACAACCAGGAGATTACCCAGGAGGTTAGGAGCAGTAAATAAAATAGATACCCCAAAATCAAGAAGAAAGAATCAGATTAGGAGTGGTGATGAACAAAATACCCGCCACAAGAAGAAAGAAGAATAAGATTTATTATCAGGAAATAAACAAAATACCCTGAAACCATGAAAGAAGAGTAAAGTCAGTATAAAAAAAAAATAAAGAAGATACTCCGAACCAACCATCAGTCAAGATAACACTGAGTACCTTGGTTTACCCAAGAGTGAAGACAAGAAGGAAGACGAGAAGAAAGGAAGAAATAGGATGGAAGAAACACCATTATAAAACCTATTATTAACTACCATAAACCCCAAACCCATAGATACAATTAAAGAAAGTATAACATCCCGAAACCCTATAAATTGTAATTACTAATAAACAAAAGTGTTGTATAGTATGATAAGAGGTGCAACAACTAAAGTTATTGTGTGATAAAAAAAATAAACCAATCTTTACAGTCCATGATGACTGAAGGTCTGGTCTGAGATAATAAGACTCAATATGTCAGAACCACCAGTGAAAGTGTATTAGTGTAAGTGTTTTTTGAAATATAATAAACTTGAAGTTGTAGCATTACTATAACTTAAACTATATGCTGTAAAACAACTTTTATATTTGATAATTGGCAAATCATGAAATAATAAAATGGAAGGTATTTCCAATATTTTATTATTTTTGGTCACTTTGTTATAACAAGACATTTGTAGGAATGACAGTAACTAAAGTATAGGTGGAAATGTTTACTACATAAGGGGATGTTAAGTAATAGTAATAAAAACAGAAAGGACTGGAATTAGTTTAAGTGTTAATAGAGATAAAACGTTTAAAATGGCTAATATTGTTCAAGCCATGAACTCCATATTTTTGAAAGAGTTCTTATACAATAAAATTTATATGTTTAGAATAAGTTATGTTAGTTAAATAACAGCATACATACCAATTAAAATGTTTCAGTATGTATGCTGTATTAATTAACAAAATGAGTTAAATGTATGTTAACTACAATTTCAGCAAACATTTCCAACTTTACAGAATGCTGAGTGATGTTATTATTTTTATATAACAGTAGCATGAATTAGATGCTACACATCTCAATAAGTTTGTAAACAATTTTATTTTATGTCATGATAACTATTAAGAGTCAGAGGAGGAGTAAAAGTAAATTTATTTGAAAAAACCATACATGTAAAATACTAAACTCTAGGCCAAATGATGAATTCACAGAAACTCAATATAAACCAGTTAATTCACCTATGAATCATGTAAACTGGCAAGATTTAGGTAAGGTAGGTCAATTAACAACTACAGTAAATGAACCATGATTTAAAAAGGTAATATAGAAAAATACATTAAATTATTGAAAATTTTTGAAATGTATAAATTAACTATTTTTAAAGAGGAATGTTAAATTCAGAAATTATCACTAAAAACCAGTTCAAATGTTCAATTTATATGTAATTAAGGAAAAGAAAGGATTTATGACCATTTGAAATTTATTATAATGGTATTAATAACACTTAAAATGGCAATAAAAGTATAGGAAGGCGGAAACCAGGTTTTTGGCCTAGATTTCCAAAAAGAAAGAAATTTGGTAATTTTAACAAAAATCTCAACAAATATGGACTATGTCATATCAAATTAAACAGAATGAGATAAATAAACCAATTATATGGTTAATAATTCATGAAAGCAAATAATAAACTAAAATTATTCCATATATAATGTAATTTGTAATCATGTATATGGGAAGTAACAATTATTTTAACAATACTTTTCCAATATTAACTTGGCAAGATTTTTACTAAAGTGGAGGAAGTTAGTTAGTTCTTTGTTAACGCTCAAACTGAACAGTTTATGTGAAATTGCGTTCCTTAAAACCGTATAATGAAGTGCTAACCTTACAGAGAAAAGTTCGATGAGCAACGAGAGTTACTTAAATAAACACTTTTCCCGTCAAAACAGATAAAAACTTCAACGACAACAGTGAAAACGAACACCATACTACATAATACCAGTGCATTAAAACAACATATTAGTAATAATTCAAGCTACAACAGAATAACCATTTTTACGTAACGAACATATATAAGTGAACACATCTAATATAAACTAATTAACACCAGTGGACACTGAACACTCATCCAGACTACCCCAAACAACATCCTAGACAGTTTACACAAGTTCGGGGATCGTTAAAACAATTATAAAGTTGATTTTGTTGTGAGATTTTCTCGCGACGAATATTGCAATTAACCTATTCATTTTTGGGAGCGGCCATCATGGAAATGCGAAGCAGTGCCACCAACATCGACTGACTTCGTAGTCTACACCTGGTCTGATACTCAAATATATTAAACATTTTATACAGATTATTCACATTTGTTAGATAATAATTATTTAAAATAATTTATTGTAAATGTTATACTTTCTCGTCCTGCCCTTCTCTGACTATTATTAATTAATCGCTCCAAGAACCTTTTTACAATAATTATATGAATTTCTTAACCTGTAATAACATATCGATTATCCTTGAGACGGAGTCGAACATTGCTCGAAATCGATTTAATATCGACTATTATTTAAAATTGTTAATAAATCAATTCCTTTCAATTGTATGGTTTAATAAATTATTTCACATGATAATTTAAGGTTTTAATTAAGCAACAAGACTTCCTGAAAGAAGAAAATATTAACAAAAGGTGATATACTGGAGCAACACGGAAGGTCGTTAATCGATTGCTGACGGGAGTTATTCTGTTTAACTCCAGATTTTGTTAATATCTTCCAGAAGTGCGAATTAAACAAAATTACCTTTCAGAAGTTTAGAAATTTGGTTAAAAACAATGAAACAGAGTTAATTACAAATTATACACCATAAACAAACATAAAATTTTTTTTTAGAAACTTTTTTTTAAATAAAATTTTTTCTTTCTTTATCTTTATTTGTAACTACAGTATACAGGTCTGGTTACACTGTTTACAACATACTAGATTTCTTTTTAATTACATAATCATGTTAATTATTTAAAGAAAATTTTCAAAACAAGTACTGAGAGAGACTTCTTGAATCAAAAATAATATTGGCCCTTACATATGACCAAAAAATTTCTGATTGATAATTTTTTATATGGGATTGAGTGCAATTTTAAATAACTTAACAGTCAATAATCAGAAAATATCCTACCTAGTCCTACCAGTTCATAGACGAAAAGGTTAAAAAACATGTAAACACAACCAAAATACATCGAAGTAGAGTATGTTAGAAGCGTGGTTGGCACCTCACAATTAATAGAATAAAGTTAACTCATTGATAGGTTGGTTTTGTCAGACAAGGAAATAAGTAAACTATTTGAAAATACACGTTTTGACAGTTGTTGCTTTTAAAATTTACCACAACCCAGTAACAATTAAAAAAGATTAAATTAAAAAGTCATATCCTTAAATAATAAGGATTAGTATGCTAGTATGTGTGGGTAATTAGAAGAATAAAAAGAGTGGTGTACGGGACAATACAAGTTCCATTAAAAGTACCGTATAACCAGTGTGCAGTGTGACTTTATAAGTCATTTCATACTGGAATGCAAATTCAGAGAAGAATGTGTACAACTCAAAAATGTCTAGGAGACAAATAGTGTTGTTGTTTTAAGGTACATGTTAGTAAAGCGCCATACATTTTAAGCAAGTTTAATCTAACGGTGAAAGTTATACAATTCATCTTCTGCAATATATGCAGAAATCAGTGAAACCAGTGTATACTTAATTTCCTTGTTCAAGACTATTATAATTATGTATTTGGAACTGGTTGTTTGGTGTGGAAATAGAATAATTATAATTCAAAATTATTTCTTTTCAGAGTTTTGCAACGTCGATTGGTTTTCTGTACAGTCTCTACATTGGATTGTACATTCAGCTTATCATCCTGTCTGTATTCACTGTACTCGGTGGAATTTCCTACTGTTATATAAGCTTGAAAATAGACGACAATGAAGTGAACAGGACGGACAAGTCTATAGAGGAACCACATGTGCCACAAATGAAAGACAAAACCAGATTTTGAAGTGTCACATATGTGCATGTGTCTTACAGAAGCAGGACTGTTCATTGTTCATTCTACCAACCAGTATTAAAATTTATAAAAAAAGTAATTTTTTAAAAACATTGAATACAACTTTATATTATAATGATTCAGAATGTCTAATTATGAAAACATTAACCTTTGGCTGTGTCTAATGTTTAGAAATTTTGATTATTTCAGTTTCTAAGAGTATAAAATCTCTCCCTTAACTACAGGTAAACAATGTACAAAATAGCATAGACATAAAACTTATGAGGTAATGTATGGCCAAATATTTTATTTAACATTAATTATATAATTATGAATTTTCATTTTTGTATTTTTCTAACATTATTATGTAATGCAGTACTACAGTGATTAAAATTATTAGTAATTAGAAAAAGATTGTTATTTATAACTTCTACTACTGAATTATTTAGAGTGATAGTTATAATTAAAAAAAAAAACTTTAAATAATGCATAAGTTGACCTGCGATTTCTGTAGAAAACAAAAACATGAAATACAAGTAAAGAAGTTATTGGACAACTTGTACTGACAAACCTTGTTTTTCGCTTTGGTTTCATTTTCCAGGTGTAAGGAAACACTTGAAAATGAGCCAAAATCAAAACCAAAATAAACATAAAACTCCGGCTGTAAACCTTATTTTTTGGTTAATTCTTGTTAATTTTTTTAGAAACTATTTGACCAACTTATTTAGAATATTTTCACCTTGCATTAGAGCTGTACTAAACCAACTTCATGATGACCTAGTCTTTGTGAGTTGTTGACCTAGTGTCAGTTGTAAGCTAATTAAAGTGAGTAGTTATATTGTTCTCTGATGGACAATTTTTTTATTAATACTGAAAATCGTTCAATCATTTTACTTCTGTCAACCATTTGGCCATTTTTATTTAATTTTTCTTCTTTGTGTTTTTGTGTAATGGTAGAAATCACGAAGGAAGTAAGTAACCCGCAAACAACCTAAAACCTATGATCACCACTCACATTTTTAAAGGGAGAATGTGAGAAACCGCTTCACTGACCCCACAAAAAACAACGTAAATACTAAATTATCAAAACCTTACAGAAACTCAACCTTACAGAAGTTATATAATAAGTGAACTCATCGAGCATAGGTTAGGCCAGGGTGAGGTGACAGATAAAGACTTAACACATGTTCATTTTAATAATTTTTACTTTTAATGATTTCTCATTTAGTCATATTTTTCATGTTAGTCATAAAGTTATTCTGATTTAACAACTATACATCTATACTGAGAAACAAATAAAACAATGTTTGGAAATGATTATATGTGATAGTTATTTATTTGGTTTCAAGTAAAATTTTATGAAGTTAAATTGTGTTAATTGAAATCAAATTAAATATAATCAAATTCAAACAAATCAAGTCTACCAGCACTTTTTCTTTTGCTTCATAAGTATTCTTTGTAAATAACTTCACACACACACACTCTCTATAATTTTTTATTTATCTCAACATTTTACTTATTAAGGCCTTTGTTTGTTAAAATTATGTGCATAAATTTTCTATATGATTTATTTATTTGGTTGCTCAGCCTCTCTCACCTACCTTGTTTGATGTAAATACTTAGGTCAATCAAGGTTATGATGCAGAAGTCATAACCTGCGCAATCTTTGGTGTCTGCGCAGAAGGTATTTCAGACTTCCTCCATCACCATACTATCGCAGGAAATTTGTTGACAGCTGACATCATGGATGATGTCCAGGTGGTGTGATTCTATGACCTTGATTGCACCACAGAGATCTTTAAATTTAAAAAATATTCCTCACCAGAAATTATCTTTTATTTATGCTTGTTTTGCTATTTCAAAATGAATTAATTGCTCCAAAATGGTCAATACTAATAATAATGACTCATGTGCCACTATCCTGTTACCACAAAATAGTTCTAAATTAAACTCACTTTTCCAAAATATTTTATCAAATTTTCTTTTATCATTTCTGGTCATTTTAATTTACTCACTCAAAAAAATTAAAAACATTTATGATACAAAATGAGTTCACAGACACATAAACTTAAGTACTGTGCAGTTCGAATGTAGCAGCCAATACTTTCAAATGCACTTTTTAGCTGACTACTTTTCCAATACAATTGGATTTATATCACATTCAGTTTTTAAAACACTGTCCCCCCCTCCACACACATTTGAGTCACAATGTTGAGTTCTACACATTTAGAAACAGCATTTTCTCCTGTACAATCAACTTGAGATGTGCTTAGTTCAACGGTAGATGACTGCCAGGGCTAGTTCCTGGATCCTGAGTGTGTATATCACTACACTAGTGCCTGCCTTGTCTTCTGTATCAACGATGTTCAACACACATAAAACTTTACTTCTACCATTTTCTACTGATACTTTGCTAAACAACTTTTTTACATACATTTTGGTAAACAAAAAGTTTACTGTATCTTTGTTTAATATTTATACTATCAGTTTGCATAACCTCAAATTATGTTCATTTCGATACATGAGTATACATGGTTTTTGAATAGCATTCTGTACCCTTAGTCAGTAACACTTCATGTACATATTTAAGGCTGACATGTTTTATGGTTCCTGAGAAAAAAAAACATTTATCAGGAAAAATTTAGAGGGAAGGCTTACAAAAATGAGTGAGTTTTACCACTGAGAATGGAATGGGAGAAACATTCTGTTGATAACACAACACAACATGGGTGTCAACTGGAAAAAAATTGTTGAAAGTTAAGAAAAATCAAAAGTTTTGATGACATAATGATACATACGTTTTTTAATATGTGTAGCACGACATTCTATATAGTGTACATTCTTTTTCCTTTTTCATGTGTAAATTTAATAATATATATAATACTTTCACTTATGAACTTACTGTTGTCACTTCCCAAACGTTTCAAGATGTTGTTTCTCTTCTTCAGTGGGTTGAGTACTAAGTGTCGATTACAGAATAACCGTTACGGAATGGAGTGTGTGGTGGGGGTTGATGGTGGGAAGGGATTGGCGCTGAGGTTCGAATTATGTGTGTGGATCAGTGTGTCAATTAGTGTATGTGATTTGTAATGTATCTGTTCATTTAATATGTTGTTTGGTTGTAGTGTGTGATATCTGTATATTGCAAATTATTCAGCTGTGTTTAGTTTTCTACTTTTTGGTAAGTAGTGTAATATTTCCATGTTGTGTTCTATGTTTGTGTAGCTGTGGTTTTCGTTATGTAAATGTGTGGCAAATGTGGAATGTATGTAGTTTGTGGTGAGGGCTTTTAAATGTTCAGAAAACCTGGAAGAAAAAGATCTTCCCGTCTGGCCGATGTAGAATTGTTGACAATCACTGCAATTTAATTTGTAAACCCCTGTTTTGCTGTATGTGTCAATGTCTTTGTTAGTATTGTTTATGTGTTTTCTAATGGTGTTGTTGGTTCTGTAAGCTACTTTATAATTTTGTTTCCTAAATGTGTTTGCAATTTGATGTGTATTGGAATTGTAGTATGTAAGTGTTATGTATTTACTGGGTTGTGTGCTGTTGGTCAGATGTGTTTTACTTTTTGTGTTGAGGATTCGTTTGTGTAGTTTATTTATTAATTCGGGGTTGTATCCGTTTTTGACTGCTATGTATTTAATTGTGTTTAATTCATCTTGGTAGTCATGTGTGTTTAGGGGTATTGACGTGAGCCTATGGAGCATGTAGTTGAAAGCTGCATGTTTGTGTTGAATTGGGTGGTTGGATGTGTTGTGTATGACCATGTCTGATGTGGTGGGTTTTCTGTGTATTTTGTATGTGTGTGTGTTGTTTGTTTTGGTGATTGTAAGGTCTAAAAAGTTTATGCTGTTGTTTAATTCTATTTCAAGTGTGAATTTTAATTTATGGTGTAAAGTGTTAATGTATTTGTGGAAATTTTCTATTTGTCTTTTGTTGCCGTTGTAAAGGAGTAAAATGTCGTCGACATACCTATGCCAATATATTATTTTATCGGTGTATTTGTTGTTGTTCAGTATGTGTTTCTGTCTATGGTGTGTATGAATATTTCTGCTAGTATACCTGATATAGGGGAGCCCATGGGTAGTCCATCTGTTTGTGTGTAATACATGCTATTGTGTGCAAAATAATTTTGCTTCTTTTTGTTTCCACTTATACAGTATATAGTATCAAAATTCTATACTTATCAGCAGGGCCGTATTTAGGATCTACCCGTGTGTAACACATCACACACGGCATCTTTGTACACTTCTTTTAGTGTGTTTATTATGCATATTATTCTCACTACAATTATATATAGGTATGTTTTAATATCATGCAAAAAATTGTGTCACTTAAGGCTAACTGCATGAGTGTGAGGTCAACTTTTTTTAATACTACATTCAAAACTACTGTACCAATTAACTTAAAACACAGGACTGAACTTTTTGCTTTCTTATAAACAACAATAATGTTTTATCCCTGGAATTACTTTCAGTTAGTGTAATTATAATTAATGATTATAAATTAATTAAAGTTTCTTACTTTTAGAGCACTGCAATTATCACTTACAACTACTTATAAGTAGCATTCGGGTTTTGAGTCATGGCAAGTATACACATCTCTAAACATTTTGATCTGACAAGTCCTGAAAATAGACTTTATTCTAGCAAAACAGCAGGTCAGGTTGGGCTACATGATCTTGCACATGAGAAGTAACACAATGCAATCCAGGGTTTCTTTGCATAGGAAGTATAGTTGCCTTACATTTTGTTTTTCTGTTTTCCTCACATAACTATTATTCAATGTGATTATTCTTATATTTGCTTCACTGCTACTTAACACTATATTTGTTAGATTTTTCTATAGGGCTACAACAATGAAAAAACAAAAGTTACTGCCACATCAGTGATTTACTCATGAAATGGCATCATTATTTCACTGATACATATTTGCTATAGTTCGGGTAAGGATATGCAGTAATAAAACAACAAAGCTTATATTTGGTTAACAGTTTAGCAGTTTAGGGATTTTAAAATTTATATACATCAAACATTTATGAAACAAAAAATTAAACCAGTTTCAAAAAGATAAAAGTATTTTAACACACCTAAAATTATTTTATAAAAAGCTCTAAAAAGTGAAAAATAATTATTTTATTCAATGCTATGCAATATGGAAGTTATAAAATGTTGTAAACAAACTCTGTACACAAGCAGTTGCTTGGTAGCTTTTTTCTTATTAGATCCAAATACTTGGGCTGTAAGGAATATACACAGTTACAGTAAATAATGATAAGAATTATAGAGAATGGATACCACTGTGAGCAAATCTTAATCAAGAGCACAGTAGAAAGTATTTAGCAATGACAGACCCTCTGTCACTGTTATATTTTAATAATCGTTTGATACATTTGAATGTACGTTTTTAGTCTATTAAGTGAGGAATTTTGTGCCGATTTTGAGTTAGTGTCCATGGATCCTTCTGATTTTTTTTGCAAAATCTTCATAAAGGGTTATAAAATAAAGTTAAGGAAATATTTTGGCCCGCTCTTAAATTTAAGGGCTGTTTTCACCCCTTTTTCGGGGGGTGAAAAAAACAAAAAATAATTAACCCCGGGACCTGATAGAGAATTAAATTCTAAGCAAAAACGTGGTATACACTTTTTCGAAAAAATGCATTGTTTGCAAGTTACAAGGATTCTAAGTTTTGAAAAAAAGCGTTTTTTAAAATTAATCTGCAAATAACTAAAAAACGACGCCATTTTGTGAAACATTTGTATAACTCAAACTTAAAACATATTACCAGGCGAACATTTTTCACATTGTTTGGTTTTCTTATGTCAAATGGTTCTCGAGACACAGCTAAAACAAGATGGCGATTCATTGGTTTTTGATCAAATTACGTGCTTAAAACTGATATATCTCAGTGAAAAATTGTTCGATCGTAACCAAATTAGTATCAAATGAAAGCTCTGTTAATTTCCTAAAAACTCTGGGTTAATTACTTGTCTAGCTTAAAATATTACGAAGTTATACAGGAAAATATCATAATTTCTGAAAATTTGTTCCAAGAAAGTTAAAAATGAACGTCCACCATTTTGTCAAATATGCATATTAAGCTGAGATACTGTAGTTTTCGGTTGTCTATTATATTAGCAATGTCCTCAATTTTTTTAACCATATATGTATTGCTGTACAGTAACACGTAACGTTTTAAGAAAATTAAAGTTTTTGGATTTTCTCCAAAATTCGGCTTTTTTATTAAATATCTCAGTAGCGATGCGTTTTATCAAAAATTGTTATTAATCAAAAATAAAGCTTATAAAAAAACAAAACTTTTAAATTTTGTTTTATTCTTTTATGACTAAAACTCGATGAGTTAAAGCAGTTTAAAAGTGTATTTTGCTGACATCATGTAAAACATTTTTGACTTCTAGGCAAAATATCTACTGTACAGTAGGTTTTTTTACTATAGTGCATAGGAAAATAGTTGTAGCTCTTTAAATTTCCTACAAAATGCATTTCGATTGAAATTTGTTTCTTAAATATTGACTGTGTTATGACCAAAAATGTAAACGCGCTCCAACAGTTAGATTTTGTTAACGTATGTTATATGTTCGGGTGGGGTCCTGACAGCCTATTAATTTATACTAAACTAAAAGCTTTTTTCAAATTGACAGCAGAATTAAGTATTATTTTTATTTTTAATGTCTATTGTAAACAAAACAATATCTGCTGCAATTTGTCACTGTCTGTACTGCTAGTTCATTATATCAATAGAATATTTAATTTAATAAAATAATATTTATGGTTCAACTTTTCTTTGATTAAATTTTGTAAGTATGGATGAAATATATATTTTTTCAACTGAATTTTGAATGTACCCAATTTCAGGACTTCAAAGTATATCCTCGCGTTGTTTCACGTTTTCAACCCTTCACGGGTGGTTTTCAACCCTTTAAAGTCTAACCCTTGTGTCGGATGTATTTCTTGATGTAAAAATCGTAATCAGAACCCCCAAAAACTTGTAGGTACCCAATTTCAGGACTTAGTACATCCTCGCGTTGTTTCATGTTTTCAACCCTTTAGGGGTGGTTTTTTACCCTTTCAAGTCGAACCCTTGTGTCAGATGTATTTCTTGACGTCAAAATCGTAATCAGAACCCCCAAAAATCTATAGGTACTCACTTTCGAGGCTTTGGCCGACATTCTCGCGAAGTTTAATACTTACAACCCCTTGTTTACAGTCTGTTTCAACCCTTTAAAAACTACGCTTTGCGTCGAATATAATTTTGGACATCAGAATCGTAATCAGCAACCCCCAAAACCTATAAGTACCTAATTTCAGGGCTTCAAGGTGCATCCTCGCGTTGTTTCATATTTTCAACTCTTTAGGAGTAGTTTTCAACCCTTTAGGGGTGAGCGGGCCAAAATTTTTCCTTAACTTTGTTCTAGAACCTTTTAGGAAGCGATAGGAAAAGGAATCAAAAAATTATATGGGCATTAACTCAAAATCGGCAGATAGGCCCTTTGTCATGTAATACACTATTTGATATATCCATTGATGGCCATATTGATGAAGATCAAAGTAACAAAAGTTTTCCAAATTTCAATTTTTTTTTAAATTTCACGCATGGGATTCTTAAGCTGGAAACACATTGCTATCACGTCACGTGAGCTCAGGACTTGCCTTAACCCGTGAAATCGCAGTGCAGAGAGACACTTATGTCACGTCACATCACCTCACGTGAACTGATGTGAACACGCGTGAACTCATGTGAACACACGTGAAGGCAAATAAAATTCTACTTAGTTGTGAAACATGGAGTGGTGCAGTTCTATTAGTTCATCAGATTTTGAAGAAGACTTGGAAAATGCTTGTGCTATTCTTGTAATAAAAAAATCAGTTAACAGAAGAAGGAGCTGGATACACAATATAAACTTAGAAAGACAAGAAAAAGGTGACTGTCAGAATCTAGTACAGAAAATACAAGAAGATCCAGCTAAGTTTCTAATGTATTTCAGACTGCATAAGGAAGAATTTGATTATTTACATGATCTTATTAAAAATTATATACAAAAAAAGAACACCCATTTCCAAAACGCTATAAGCTTGCAAGAGAGATTAGCCGTATGTTTAAGGTAAGCATGAAATAAACGAAAAAAGACTTCACATCTTAATTTATTATGTTTTAAAGCATTATATAATTGTAAAAATTTAGCATTTTTAAAAGCATAAAATTTGTTTCATGAAATTACTGATTGGTGGTTATATAAAAAAAACACATATTTTAAATTAAAAAAAGAAACACTGTCATTTACATATAATTAATTTGAAAACCACCTAAGTTGATTAACATTCGATGATTGTTTTTTTCCATAACTATGGTCTGTGATTCGACTGTGTTGGTCATTTGAGGCGAGTACGTTGAATAACAGCTAGTTGATGCCGATTCTGAAGCTGAGTAAGTAGAAGGAGGCCGTTCTTGATTTGATAAACGCTGATTAATGTCGATCTGGGTTTGCAGTACTGAGTTACTCAGCTGTAATTTAATTTTAGCTTGTTCCAGTGGTGGTAAAGTTTTGGTCATCTTTGCCATGCTTAGAAAGAACATGTCTGTTTCGTCCATTTGTTGATGTTTTTTTTCATGCCTAGCTTTTCTTAAATTTGGATTGTCTCTTAATAAGTTTAACATTTCACTTACATCTGCGTCTCGCCCATCTCGTTTTCTTTTTTTTTTTATTACTTACAAATGATCAGAAACGTCTTCATTTCGGCCTACACTAGTTTCTTCTAACACACTTTCATTGGGCTGTGTTTGATTATACTCAGCTTCATGTATTTCAGTTTCTGATCCCTGTGTATAAACTTCATCATTATTCTGACTGTCCTCAGGAACCTCTTGGACATTCCTTAGTGTTTTTCTTGTGTCTATGAATGGCAAAAGGAATGCCATTTGATTTTCGTATTTGCATGTTGTAATTTTATTCTTCTGACGATGCCTTTTCAGTGCATTTAAAAACATCTTCTCAGTTTATCCCACATTTCTTTCACCGTTTCAGCTGCAAAGAGAAAAAAGTAACACTACTTGATTACAGCTACTTAAAGTTCTTGTGTTTAGCAAAAGATTTGGAGTATTTAAGGGAAGCTTGAAGATACTGTAACGGGACATTTTGGCCTACCTGGGGTAAAATAAATAAATTTGTATTTTCATAAAGCAAATAGCATTTTTTACGATATAATAATAATAAGGGAAGCGTAAACATAAAGTGACAATAAAGGTAAATTTTATTGGTAGCGAAAGTGGTAGGAGTGATTGAAAACATTATTCATGAATATTATAACAACGCAGTAAACAACAAGCGAGAATATGTCAAGGTCAGCTCCAGTGACTTGCAAATTGTAAATAAATTATGTAACAACCTCGAACCATATTACGTCAGCGACGATCCCAAAGCTGGAATGTAGGAGTGCAAGCCGAACTACTACTGGCGTAGTAATACGACTAACATAAGACAATGGAAATTTGATGAACAGCAGCAGCGGCTACACAAAATAACGCCGTTCGTATAAACAGTCGGCAAGCAACAACCAAAAAATACGGACGCAATCTGTCTGCGCGTCCGCCGGCTAGGCGAAGTTTTCGTCGCCCGCAGTACAATAAAATGTGACGCAAAACCACAAAAAAGTAAATAACAGTTTAAAATGTGATATACATAATACATAAATGCGGTGAATGACAGTTTTCTTTATTTAATAACAGTTCGGCAATTATTAGTTATCAGTGAAAATAAAATGTGCGTGTAGAGCAAAGCGACATCTTCAAGACTCAAAATCAGCTAAGTAGCAAAGAAAGAAAACAAATTTGAATAAGAGCGGAAATCAAAATTTAACATAATTATTATCTTTTAAAAGAAATGAGATCTCTAAGGGCATAAAATAACTATATGCGTGTGTAAGCGTGAATGAAAATGGGTATATAAAGAAGGCTGGTTTGTGTTTCTTTAAAATTAGTTATAATTAATATCTTGATTTTCTTCTTGTTTGAAAATTGTTGTACCATGTTTCAATTTGATTTATGTGAGTTTTAGAATGGGAATTTATAACATATGAGGGAGTTGAAGAGGTAGTTTGTCAATGATATAAAAAAAAATATAGATGAAAGGAAATAATCAAATGTCAATAAAACTTAAGTATGGGAGATAATTAAAGCTTTCTTATTTTGAATAACCATAATTCTGTTCTCCTGAGTTCGCCGAAAAGAATCTGGCCCAACACGGTAAGTAATTATTTTTTCTTGCAATTGATACGAAGGCAAGATGGCGCCCAAAAAAATTTAAGAGTGAACAAAATGATGAATAAAGTCAAAATTAATTAAGTTTTAATTATATAAATAAAAGTTATACCACAATTGGCTTCTGAATGTAGGGACAATTTATATAAATAAATTTATATAAATATAGGCCACTTGGAGAGCAGAATGGTTGTTTGAGGTAAAAATAAATTTTTTTTGTGTATGTAAAATAGACGTAGATATGGGTTATGTTTTGATAAAGGTAAAATATTGATGTTGATGTTTTGTAGCGGATAAGATGGTTGTATTTAAGTAGAATAAAAAGGGTATTATATAAATAATTTTGGAAATGAATGAAGTATAAATAAGGTACGTAGGAGGTTACGAGAAGTAACGTAAAGTGTTATGTAAGTAGAATACATTGTTGTGTGAAAAGTAGATGTTATATATGTTAGTATTTTGATTTAAAAGTAATTAATTACAAAATGGAGAATCAAGAATTAAGTTTAGAAAACACTCTTACAGAGTCAATGATGACCGATAATGTAGCAGCACAATCTACTCCAACGACAACAAGAGCCAAAGAGTTGTCGATGGACGATATATTTAATTTAATGAAAACAATGTCTGAGAATTTGAGTAGTGATATCAATAAAATGAATAGTAGTATTAATGTAAAATTTGATGTTCAGAACAGCAAATTCGATGAACAGAAAAACGAAATCCAAGAAATTAAAAGTAGTGTCAATGAGAAATTAGATGAACAGAATAGTCAATTCAATGAACAAAATATTAAATTTGACATACAAAATAGTAAATTTGACGAAATTAGAGGTGAAATTAAGCAGCAGAAATCAAATTTTAATAAACACATTAATGAAATTAATACACGTCTCGATACATTTGCAGAACAAGTCTTAGAATCAATAAGTAGCAGCTGAGAGAAAAGAATTGATGAAATGAATAAAGATTTAGAATGTAAATTCAATCAGATACTGAATAAGAAGTTAGATGAAAATGTTACGAATATTAATAATGACAAAATAGTGGAAGTATTAGAGAATAAAATATTGAATAGTGATGAGGTAGAGATAGTGAGTGAGAGTGAGAGAGTAATGGGTTGTAACGGAGTAGTAATTAGTGTTGATGAATTAGAGAAAGAGTGGCAAGAGAGATTTTAGATGAGTATGTAGGGCAGAGGGTAAATTTTCCCCAGGTTTATTGTAAACCAAGGTGTTTACAATGTTATTGTTGAAGGGTAAGAGTCCCTTGTTATTGGAAGACATGAGGTCTTTGAGTTGTTCCCCGAAATTTTATGAGTTAGTGCCCTCTGTGTGGGATGGTGTCGAAAGTGTGATATGGTGTTATGGTGAGAGAGATTTAGATAGAGAGTTGTGTATTGATAGAGAGATAGAATTATATAAGTTAAAGAGAAATTATAAAGAGTTGAGAGAGAGGTTAGAAGGGGTGAAGATAAACAATATAAAATACTTACCTGTTGAAAGAGAGATAAATGAATATTTTGATAATACCTTTATAAACAATAAACACTTACCTTATGTTGTAATGGATGTAGTAGAAGAATATGATGAGAAAATAACTGACTTTATATTGAATAAAGCTACTGATGGAGACAGAACTAAAATCACAAATGTAGACGGGTTCTATGAATTGATAGATAAGAATGATGTCAAAGATTATGTCGATAATGGTCATAATAATAATAACAAATTGTATGTGGATAACAATGATGTATGTTATAAATATATTCGATATATGTATGATGATGGAGGTTGAATCTAAAATTAGTGTATGGACATTTTTAAAGATTTTAATTTATGGTAATGACCTGGCCAGATTATGAAATGAAGTGTGGAAAACTGAACAATAATGATGAAGAATTGTAAATAATTGATAGTGAAATTAATTGTGTGTATTGTAAAAGGTTATATAAACAATGTATGTATGTAGTAGAAATTGTCTTAATAATAATATTATTTTGGTAGACCAAATAAATAAATTTTGTAATTGTTCTGGAAGCAATGTAATTAAAATGTTGTGTTTTCAGTTGATAGAATTTAAATAATTTGAGATGTTTAAAATATTTTGATTGACTTACAATGTTATATAATTGAATTTTAATATATTGTGTTATGTTTCAGAAGGGACTTTCCCCCATTTTCGGGCGGTCACGATCTTACCAGTCCTGGCCGTGGGTTTCGGAAGTTGGAGGCGGACCATGGTTGGCAGAACTTCCTTCGGGTGGTGAAACGACGATGGTCCGGCTCCACCAAAATTGGTATAAATAGAAATTTCAGCATCTCATTGAACAGGGAGGGGAACCCCTAAAGGTACGTGGTATAAAATTTTTTACACTCAAGGTGCAGCGGTTAGGTGTCCCATATCACGTACCCGTACTGCCTTAGAGTGATTGTAAATAATTAAGGAGGCTATATTTTACAAGGCAGTACATTCACATAAATTTTCTAGTGTTATTGGTAAAAATAAAAATAGCCAATGGCTGTAGTTACAGTATAGTTTGGAAAAGACGAATTTTGTGGCAAGCCTCCAATGTAAATACTTATCAATTTATATAATTTGGAATGTTTATAATTTTAAATTTTATTCTAGTAAATAAGTGACCGAAAATAATTGTAAAGTTTGTAGTACAAGTGAAAAGTAGGACTTGCAGAAGTGTCTGAGAGAAAACAAAAACTTGTTATTATACAAGATGTGTGGGTAATTTTGGGGGGTTATTTGGTATTAATAGAAGTGAATAATTATGGAAAGTAGAGACTGCAGCAGTAGAAGGGTTAAGTTAGTTATTAGTATTGTAACGTAACATTGGAAGTTACAAGTATATATTATAGTAGTAGTGATGTGTGATCTTCAATCACTTCGGTCCTGTTATAAAGGAACAAGTTCTAATGGTGTATTCGATATATATTGGTGTGTTCGTGTGGGTGTAGACACGCACTGGTATCTACGATAATGTTGTTTATCAAAAGATGTAATCGTAATCGTTAAGGTTATTGGTGTTATTGTATTGTTTTTAATGGGTACGCAATAATAGTTCACTCCTTTTATTTTAAAATGGTTCGCGCACTTTGTTGTGTATCTCTCTTACTTACCACACTTGAATACTTCAATTCTGTTCTGTGACGTTCCTTCTGAAATACATGCACTTCAAATACAAGAAAATATTCGGATTGAATATTTAATATATTATCACACACAATAGTAAATGAATCAATATCTGATGAATATTCTGAATTATGCTAAATCTTTTTAAATTCTTCCGCCACCTGTGTCAGAACTGATCAAAAATTAATGAATTTACTTTTAATAGAAATGATACTCTTTTTACTGGTAATAAAATTGGAGGTTTATTAACAATTTAATAAATGATAAAATCTTTGACAATTAAAAAGCAATAATTAACAACCTTTCAATTACTGATTACAATAAAAATTCAAATAAGACTCTGTCTAATTCCTCAAGGCTGGTAGACCTGTTATTACCGGTAGTACAATAATTTAACTGCAATAGGTTATGTTACTTTGATTCAGTGAAATACCATATTTCGTTAGGTTCTTTTAGGTAACATGATACCAGTCACAAGATGTAATACAAATAACGATATAGAATTAACAATAATGAATAATAATCGAACGAATATAAAAAATCAAAAATTGGTACCATATGTCTGGTATTTATGAAACTATCGTACGCGGGCATGCGCATGCATCTCTAATACTAGTTTGCAATTATCAAGCTGTATGACTTGTACAGTATTTAAAAATGTATTACTTTCGTTTAATAATTTGTTTTAAAAATCATCTATTCACAAGAGAAAAATTTCTCAAAAAACTCTTGTTAATAATTCTATCTGATTTGGATGTTACTTGAGAACAGATCGGTAATATTGAAATTATCAAGTTACCATAACGATTTCTGAGGTTAGAATTAACCGGTGTTGTTACAATGGATAAGTATTTCTTAATAGCTATTATTTCTTAAACTATACATATAAACATATTATTCATAATACTTTAATATATTATTATCAGAATTACATTTATTCATACTGTATGAAAATTAATAAAGTATATTTCAAAACATCGAAAAAATCAAAAGAAATAAGTTTAGTCAAATGAGTGACTAAATATTCTTGTATTCATTAATAATTATTTCCAAACATTATGTTTTAAATTATTATAAATAATTAAAATATTTTTATAATCTTTTAATAATTATGGATTAAATCTTTCCTTAATTCTGATAATTTAATTACTGTTTTCGATACTCTGCATTATCTGACTTGCGCAGTATCGAAGATTAGCTATTCACAAAAATTATTATTTTCGTTCAATATTGTTTAAATAAAATTGTACTCCCTGTTTCTTATTTAACACTTCACTCGCAAGTATGGTCGACATTATACACTGACCTACTTGTTTAATTAAACAACTCCGCACTTTTTCACTCGTGTATTTAAATGTTGTGTTAAGGTTAACTGTATGTTGTTGTACTGACGTATATGGCGCGCACAGTTTTAAAAAATAAACTTCTTCTTTTTTTGTCTTGAGCGGCGTGGCCTATTCGTTTGATGGTTGATCGTAGACTGTTCTGCTCCTCTGAAGCGTCTCTCGGTTGTCTGTCGAAAGTCATTCATTCCATTGGCTGGAGACGTTGTACTCTCTGACCCAAAAGCCTTCGTTTTATTAAAATATTTAATTTTTTGACAAAATCGAGTTTGGTGTGGAGGCTTTTTTACGTCATCACTGGTACAAAAATTTAACTGGAAAGTTTAAAATTACCATAACTTTCTTACTTTACGTCCTATCGTTAATTGGTTGATGTCAGTGAATTCAGGGCGTTTTGCTTGTTAAATTAAGTCCAAAAACGCTTACTTTCCGTTCATCACTACTATCACAATAACGATTTTATTTGTTATTTCTGGTTTGTTATTTTATATTATTTTTATAAGTCCGTTACACCAGATTTTACTTAATTATAATAAAACACTGCTTATCTAAACACTTTGAGTCTATATCTCAGTCGGTTTGATATACAATTTGGGAATAATTGTTCACTACACAAATCTCGTTATGGCGTCATTAAGCGTCCATGTTCGATTTTTCATAAATATGTTTAGAACTAATTTTTCTTATTTAAAACGATTATATTACTATCTAATAATACTAGTAATGTTTATTTACACAATTTTACACTATAATATCTATATATGACTGTGGTTAATTTAATATTTACATAGTTTCAGTCCTCTCCTATCTCTCTTATACAATTTTTTCACCTTATTTTTGGTCTTCTCTATATAAATCATATCATGTAATGATTATAATTAGTGTATACACATAGTACCTAATTTATTATATATAA
Source organism: Magicicada septendecula (assembly GCA_034769895.1). Classification (NCBI taxonomy): domain Eukaryota; kingdom Metazoa; phylum Arthropoda; class Insecta; order Hemiptera; family Cicadidae; genus Magicicada; species Magicicada septendecula. The sequence goes on from CM068371.1 coordinate 122,307,012, forward strand.
TGGTTATCTTTTAATTAGTTCAGAACTCTTCAATCTTTCAGTAATGGCTCTGTTTATGTTGTGTCATATCATAGTAGTCATTTATTTTTTCTAATACAACAACTAAATTGTTATTGTTCTATTTGGTTTGAATTCCCAAAGTAGCATTAGATATTATTCTAACTTTTGGTAAAGTTTCCAATTACTTTTACACAAGTTTATATGCTATATTTTTCATAAATAACTTGTTTGTCATTGTTTGTTTACATTTGGTTTTCTTCATAATAGTCATTTGGTTTTTAATTGTTTGTATATAATATGACTGTTTTTATGGTCATTATCTGTTCTCAAAGTAGCATTGGGATTTCCTCTTACTACTGGTAACAATTGTAACAATCTGTGCTCAATATTTGATACAGTATTTTTCTTAACTAATTAGCTATACAATGGTTCAGCTTACTTCTGGTCATATGTACATAGTTAGTTAGTTTACAATAATTTAGTTACAATATTGTTGTTATCATGTTTAGAATCTGTTCTCAATGTATTATCAGATATTTATCTCACTACTGGTAATACTCTTATAAACATTGATATTGGTTTTGATACTGTACTTTGCTTAACTAAATTGGCATACTTTTCTCATTTCTGCTATTCTCTGTGCCATTATGTTTGACTTGTTCTATTTACATTGTTTTGCAATATATTACATTGTCTCTTAATATTTATTATTACTACTTATAATAAATTCTCGTTTGATAACATAGTTGATGATCATATACTTATACTAACATGTATCATTTTCTGTTGTAATAGGTCTCTTCCTTGTGGGTTGTGTAACAATGTACCATCTGTTTTAGTGCAGTATTTTTCTACTACTAAACTGACTTCACTACGGTATATTAACATAATACTTTAACTATTTTGTTACACATGTTTATACAATTCCTTCTTAAACACTAACACAAATCTTTTTTGTATTATTTACAATATTTTTCTGGTCAATGGTGGACCTTAATTCCTGTCATTGTTTGATACTTAACAAATGTCTTTTATTTGTTGTCAGTTCTCTATGAACAATAACATAATTGTTCTATTTTGTTCTAATCTGGTGGTCTTATGATTATGTGTATTGATTACAACTTTATTAAATTAGTCACACTCATTGTCTGTGTTTATTTGACTATTTTTAATTTTTTGTTGTTTCATCATGAAATTAACATATTTCTCACACTGTAAACTTCATCACTGTAATTGTTTGTGTGGTTTATTCAGTTGAAATTAGTTAGTTATTCACAGGTTTCACATTTGTATTAAGTACACACTGTAATTGTTTGTGGTTCCTTAAATGTTTCACACTGGTTTTCTTTTCACACTTATAATCATCATTTCTTATGTCACTTACATTGTTTTTAGTACATGTGGTTTATGTTGAGTCCTTATATCTTCTGTCCATCTTCTTTCTTCTTCTTGGTGCTCTTCCTGGTCCTTCTTCTTTCTTCTTCTTCCTATATTTTCATTGTAGTTGCTATTTTTATTTATCTCCATTGTTGTTGGAGCTTGTTGGTCCTTGTTTCGTTGATTCCCCTCACTGTTGGATCCTATTGGGTCTAGTTACTGATATTTTGTTTTGGGCTTGTGGCATTTTCTTTCTTCATTTTGTATTTAATGTTGATATATTAGTATTCTCTTCTTCATTGTTGGATTTTTTATTAATATTTGTAGATACACACTTATATACACTTAGGTTTATTTATCTAGATATATTTCCATGTTTTTCTCATACTTGACGTTACATTAGTTTATATTATGTAACTACCATATTTTTGGTACTGTTACATATGCCTTCCTATAAGAATTGATTAATTCTGAATTATTATAATATATTTTTCATTGAAGAATTCATCAATTGTTGTACATTCCATGTTGATTCACATGTTTTTTCCATATATCCCTTCACTTTCTTCTATTTGAATCGTATTTATATCTTCTCTATGTAAACATCTCCCTTGTTTATTTAGTTCCCTAATTCCCTAACATAAGTTTAGCTGGGGCAGTTTAGAGCGGCTCACTTTGGCTATTCAACTCTACTGGCCATACTAACTTCAATAAATATGGAGGCAAATCATCTCCTTCAATAATAATAAATGATTGCTGGCATTACTCTTCAGTCAATTCATTTCAAACCATCAAAAATAATAATAGTGGTCGTTCTTCCGACAAATAATAAATATCCTTGGGATTAATTCACGCATCTGCGGTTTATACATTGTTATCCTCTCTTTTCTTGATTCAACTTAACTATATTCTTCACATATTATAGGGATAGTTTGTTTTACACTTCCTCACTGGTATACTCTCATGATTGTCTTCGTTAGTATATTATTTTTTCATTCTTCATTATCATTGATTAATCTCTTCATTTTGTTGTCACTTTGAATGTCGTTTCGTCATATTCTTCATCTCAGGTTTCATTCTTCTAGATATAATTCATAAGTACATTTGTTTTTCTTCTTCTTCATGGTTTGTATTTGGTATTTATATTCCATGTGGTATTGGTTTTTTCTCTAGTCACATACATCATAAACAATGTGGTTGTGTGTGGTGGTTTGTCTACATTAATACATTACTTTGGTTTCATTTTTCCAACTTCTCATTTGTTCCTTCTTCTTTCTTCAATAGTACGGGTAAGATGTTCGTATTTACTTGTTGACGTGGCTCTTGGAATTCATATGTATCACAAGTACATTTGTGCCATGGTTGGAAGGTGTCTTTCTCGTATATCATTTTATTAGTACGGGTAAGATGTTAAAATTACTGGTTGACTAGGCTCTTGGAATTCATATGTATCATAAGTACATTTGTGCCATGGTTGGAAGGTGTCTTTCTCGTATATTATTTTATTAGTACGTTCATTTTATTAGTACGGGTAAGATGTTAAAATTACTGGTTGACTAGGCTCTTGGAATTCATATGTATCATAAGTACATTTGTGCCATGGTTGGAAGGTGTCTTTCTCGTATATTATTTTATTAGTACGTTCATTTTATTAACAACACAATGTTCTGAATCCTTTACATTAATTCTCTTGAAGTATGTTTTCTCATATTATAAAATTACAATATATTCAATGTTCAATACATAATTATACAGTTACTTCTCATTTAATATACACACATAATAAATTTCATAATAGTAACACATCCTTTTTTCTTTAGTCAACATCTATTTTTATAATCATATTTTCATTTTTCACTCTTAAATAACAATAATCTTCATAGCCACTTCTCATTTTTTCATCTTGACATAGTCAATAGTTATATTCATAATTATACCTTCATTTTTCATAACAAATATTTTCATCCTTTACATTATCAATAATAAAATAATCCTTATCGCTATCTTTTCACTTTTTGGTCCCATAATTTAATTTTCAATATATTTTTTCATTGAGGTTTGATTATAGGCATTACTGGTTATCATAATAGTCAGTCCCATAATTCAGTGTATATTTTACGTTTTAGCCGTAATCGTCGTTCTCCTCTCTTCTTGTCGATCGGACTTCTTTAGTATCCATACTTCCGTCCGTTCTTGACAGGTATCGGGCTATCATCTGGTTCTTCCATTTGAAAGCTATTAGGGCTGAGTCTGCCTTCCATTCTTCTGCCCTCCTTCCATCTCTTTCTTCAATACATTTGTTTCCATTGTTCTTCTGGTGGCTGTCATTACTGGTGTTTGATAACTCCCTCAATTTGGTTTGGGTGTCGTCATCTATCTTTTGATTGGGTACTTCCGTTAATTGACTCCTCTTCTTCCGCAGTTCTCTTATCTCTCTGGCGTATCCTTCAACAATCCGGTCCCATTTCTCTTGGTAGCCTTCCTTTTCCTTAAAGTATTTTACTCTTCTTTTGGAAATACGTGGTTGGAATATTCTGTTGGTCATCTTCTTCTTTGTTGTTACATAATCTTCTTCCTTGTCCATCTCCATGATGCTCCTCCGATACTCCTTCCTGAAGACCCCTTCTTCATGGTTTACAATTGGTAAATTGACCACATTAATCAGACCATTTTTAGTCATTTCAATCAATTCCTTTGTAACTCTTGCCTTCCTTGGACGTAGGGTTCTTCTTTCTTCCATCTTCACTTCTTCCTTTTCTTTAATTATTTGGATCCTCTTATTTCCACTATCTTCAGGCTCTGGATTCGTCGGTTCCATATTTTTATTTTCAGGTACCTCTTCAATCTCCCTTCGATCGTCTATTATTAATTCTCTTCTTATCTTCTTAACACCCTCTTCTGCCTCTTCACGACATCTTTTTATCGCCTTTCCTGATTGCTTGTAATCATCCTTCACTACCATATTTATTGACTCCACGATCTCCTTGTCATCTCCCTTTATTCTCTTGTTCATGTGGTCTAATCTCCTATTGATCTTGTCGATTTTCTGGTTGACTCGATCAATCTTCACTCCCAACTCTGCCGATAAATCTTCTTTCATGATGGCCATTTTCTTCTCCAACAATTCTTCTGTTTTCCTTTGACCCTCTTCCATTCTCCTATTCGTTTCACTTATTTGGTTATTAAATTCTTCTTTTAACAACTCTATATGTTTCTGGTTCTCCTTCTGGCCTTCCTCTATTTTTTGGTTTGTGGATCGACTGGCCTCTTCTATTTTACTGTTTACTTCCGCCTTCAAAATTTGACTGTCCTCCTTGGTGTCTCGGCTGGCTTCTTCTATCTTCCCTGGTGGACTGGTTCTCCCTCTGGCCTTCTTCTATTTTTTTATTTAATTCTGCTTTCAATGACTCCATTGATTTGTCCATCTTCTGGTCTGTGGACTTATGGCTTTCTTTTAGTGATTCTATTTGTTTGCTTAAATCCTCCTTATTGGATCTATTGTCTTCTTTCAATGACTCCATCATCCTTCTCATCCACTCTTGAAATGCTGGTTCTCCTAGTGACGTTGTTTGTTCAGGCTGGCTTGGTTTCGGTGGAGCCTCTTGAATCATCACTTCCGGTTCCTCCATAGGCTGCTGAACCTCCTCCGCCGGTTCAATTGTTTTTTCCTTCGTTTCCAGTACAACTTCTTCTACATCTTCCGTCGACATGGCCTCTTTTTCTTCTCTTCTGGTCTCCTTTTCCACTTCGGCTGTCTTCTTCCTCGATGTTGATCTCGATTTTAATTTGCTGGTGTACATCTTGCTGTACTGGTAATGTACCTGCTGTCTTTTTCACGAATTGGGGTGATTGGGTCACTAGTTATGGTGTAATTTCCCTTAAATCGTGCTCAGACGTTGGGCGCCAACTTGTAACGTAACATTGGAAGTTACAAGTATATATTATAGTAGTAGTGATGTGTGATCTTCAATCACTTCGGTCCTGTTATAAAGGAACAAGTTCTAATGGTGTATTCAATATATATTGGTGTGTTCGTGTGGGTGTAGACACGCACTGGTATCTACGATAATGTTGTTTATCAAAAGATGTAATCGTAATCGTTAAGGTTATTGGTGTTATTGTATTGTTTTTAATGGGTACGCAATAATAGTTCACTACTTTTATTTTAAAATGGTTCGCGCACTTTGTTGTGTATCTCTCTTACTTACCACACTTGAATACTTCAATTCTGTTCTGTGACGTTCCTTCTGAAATACATGCACTTCAAATACAAGAAAATATTCGGATTGAATATTTAATATATTATCACACACAATAGTAAATGAATCAATATCTGATGAATATTCTGAATTATGCTAAATCTTTTTAAATTCTTCCGCCACCTGTGTCAGAACTGATTAAAAAATAAATGAATTTACTTTTAATAGAAATGATACTCTTTTTACTGGTAATAAAATTGGAGGTTTATTAACAATTTAATAAATGATAAAATCTTTGACAATTAAAAAGCAATAATTAACAACCTTTCAATTACTGATTACAATAAAAATTCAAATAAGACTCTGTCTAATTCCTCAAGGCTGGTAGACCTGTTATTACCGGTAGTACAATAATTTAACTGCAATAGGTTATGTTACTTTGATTCAGTGAATTACCATATTTCGTTAGGTTCTTTTAGGTAACATGATACCAGTCACAAGATGTAATACAAATAACGATATAGAATTAACAATAATGAATAATAATCGAACGAATATAAAAAAATCAAAAATTGGTACCATATGTCTGGTATTTATGAAACTATCGTACGCGGGCATGCGCACGCATCTCTAATATTAGTTTGCAATTATCAAGCTGTATGACTTGTACAGTATTTAAAAATGTATTACTTTCGTTTAATAATTTGTTTTAAAAATATCTATTCACAAGAGAAAAATTTCTCAAAAAACTCTTGTTAATAATTCTATCTGATTTGGATGTTACTTGAGAACAGATCGGTAATATTGAAATTATCAAGTTACCGTAACGATTTCTGAGGTTAGAATTAACCGGTGTTGTTACAATGGATAAGTATTTCTTAATAGCTATTATTTCTTAAACTATACATATAAACATATTATTCATAATACTTTAATATATTATTATCAGAATTACATTTATTCATACTGTATGAAAATTAATAAAGTATATTTCAAAACATCGAAAAAATCAAAAGAAATAAGTTTAGTCAAATGAGTGACTAAATATTCTTGTATTCATTAATAATTATTTCCAAACATTATGTTTTAAATTATTATAAATAATTAAAATATTTTTATAATCTTTTAATAATTATGGATTAAATCTTTCCTTAATTCTGATAATTTAATTACTGTTTTCGATACTCTGCATTATCTGACTTGCGCAGTATCGAAGATTAGCTATTCACAAAAATTATTATTTTCGTTCAATATTGTTTAAATAAAATTGTACTCCCTGTTTCTTATTTAACACTTCACTCGCAAGTATGGTCGACATTATACACTGACCTACTTGTTTAATTAAACAACTCCGCACTTTTTCACTCGTGTATTTAAATGTTGTGTTAAGGTTAACTGTATGTTGTTGTACTGACGTATATGGCGCGCACAGTTTTAAAAAATAAACTTCTTCTTTTTTTGTCTTGAGCGGCGTGGCCTATTCGTTTGATGGTTGATCGTAGACTGTTCTGCTCCTCTGAAGCGTCTCTCGGTTGTCTGTCGAAAGTCATTCATTCCATTGGCTGGAGACGTTGTACTCTCTGACCCAAAAGCCTTCGTTTTATTAAAATATTTAATTTTTTGACAAAATCGAGTTTGGTGTGGAGGCTTTTTTACGTCATCACTGGTACAAAAATTTAACTGGAAAGTTTAAAATTACCATAACTTTCTTACTTTACGTCCTATCGTTAATTGGTTGATGTCAGTGAATTCAGGGCGTTTTGCTTGTTAAATTAAGTCCAAAAACGCTTACTTTCCGTTCATCACTACTATCACAATAACGATTTTATTTGTTATTTCTGGTGTATCTTATTTTTATAAGTCCGTTACACCAGATTTTACTCAATTATAATAAAACACTTCTTATCTAAACACTTTGAGTCTATATCTCAGTCGGTTTGATATACAATTTGGGAATAATTGTTCACTACACAAATCTCGTTATGGCGTCATTAAGCGTCCATGTTAGATTTTTCATAAATATGCTTAGAACTAATTTTTCTTATTTAAAACGATTATATTACTATCTAATAATACTAGTAATGTTTATTTACACAATTTTACACTATAATATCTATATATGACTGTGGTTAATTTAATATTTACATAGTTTCAGTCCTCTCCTATCTCTCTTATACAATTTTTTCACCTTATTTTTGGTCTTCTCTATATAAATCATATCATGTAATGATTATAATTAGTGTATACACATAGTACCTAATTTATTATATATAATGGTTATCTTTTAATTAGTTCAGAACTCTTCAATCTTTCAGTAATGGCTCTGTTTATGTTGTGTCATATCATAGTAGTCATTTATTTTTTCTAATACAACAACTAAATTGTTATTGTTCTATTTGGTTTGAATTCCCAAAGTAGCATTAGATATTATTCTAACTTTTGGTGAAGTTTCCAATTACTTTTACACAAGTTTATATGCTATATTTTTCATAAATAACTTGTTTGTCATTGTTTGTTTACATTTGGTTTTCTTCATAATACTCATTTGGTTTTTAATTGTTTGTATATAATATGACTGTTTTTATGGTCATTATCTGTTCTCAAAGTAGCATTGGGATTTCCTCTTACTACTGGTAACAATTGTAACAATCTGTGCTCAATATTTGATACAGTATTTTTCTTAACTAATTAGCTATACAATGGTTCAGCTTACTTCTGGTCATATGTACATAGTTAGTTAGTTTACAATAATTTAGTTACAATATTGTTCTTATCATGTTTAGAATCTGTTCTCAATGTATTATCAGATATTTGTCTCACTACTGGTAATACTCTTATAAACATTGATATTGGTTTTGATACTATACTTTGCTTAACTAAATTGGCATACTTTTCTCATTTCTGCTATTCTCTGTGCCATTATGTTTGACTTGTTCTATTTACATTGTTTTGCAATATATTACATTGTCTCTTAATATTTATTATTACTACTTATAATAAATTCTCGTTTGATAACATAGTTGATGATCATATACTTATACTAACATGTATCATTTTCTGTTGTAATAGGTCTCTTCCTTGTGGGTTGTGTAACAATGTACCATCTGTTTTAGTGCAGTATTTTTCTACTACTAAACTGACTTCACTACGGTATATTAACATAATACTTTAACTATTTTGTTACACATGTTTATACAATTCCTTCTTAAACACTAACACAAATCTTTTTTGTATTATTTACAATATTTTTCTGGTCAATGGTGGACCTTAATTCCTGTCATTGTTTGATACTTAACAAATGTCTTTTATTTGTTGTCAGTTCTCTATGAACAATAACATAATTGTTCTATTTTGTTCTAATCTGGTGGTCTTATGATTATGTGTATTGATTACAACTTTATTAAATTAGTCACACTCATTGTCTGTGTTTATTTGACTATTTTTAATTTTTTGTTGTTTCATCATGAAATTAACATATTTCTCACACTGTAAACTTCATCACTGTAATTGTTTGTGTGGTTTATTCAGTTGAAATTAGTTAGTTATTCACAGGTTTCACATTTGTATTAAGTACACACTGTAATTGTTTGTGGTTCCTTAAATGTTTCACACTGGTTTTCTTTTCACTCTTATAATCATCATTTCTTATGTCACTTACATTGTTTTTAGTACATGTGGTTTATGTTGAGTCCTTATATCTTCTGTCCATCTTCTTTCTTCTTCTTGGTGCTCTTCCTGGTCCTTCTTCTTTCTTCTTCTTCCTATATTTTCATTGTAGTTGCTATTTTTATTTATCTCCATTGTTGTTGGAGCTTGTTGGTCCTTGTTTCGTTGATTCCCCTCACTGTTGGATCCTATTGGGTCTAGTTACTGATATTTTGTTTTGGGCTTGTGGCATTTTCTTTCTTCATTTTGTATTTAATGTTGATATATTAGTATTCTCTTCTTCATTGTTGGATTTTTTATTAATATTTGTAGATACACACTTATATACACTTAGGTTTATTTATCTAGATATATTTCCATGTTTTTCTCACACTTGACGTTACATTAGTTTATATTATGTAACTACCATATTTTTGGTACTGTTACAGTATGCTATTGCAGTGGTGGCATGTGCCACTGCAGATAGCGATGAGTGTTGGTGGTAACATCAAGGTATGTTACCATCATCGGAGGCCAAACTGGCGTAATATACACTGCACAACTTTTTATATAATTTTATGTTATATGTTGCCGTGCAGTGTATCATAATGATGAAGAGAACATGCCTGTAATGAAAGACGATTTCCCCGCCTTTTCGGGCGATTACTGCCTTACCAGCACTAATCGTGGTTTTGGACGACAGCCAGCTATGGGCAGCAATTGTAAACCTGACCATAGTTGGCTAGAAATTGGTATAGATTTGAAATTAAAGGGGGGTGACTTAGGGGAAATCCCCGGAACTACGGAACAGCGGCTATCACTCTGTTCGCGTGGGAACAGTAAACCAGGTGATAGACCCGCATTAAGGGCATGTAAATTTGTAACCTTTAGATATGATGGTATCTAGTTTTAAAAACGTAACGCAGAAGCAAGGACAAGGAGATGACAAAATTGCTCCAAAACTTCAGTCCTTGTGGACGCAACAGTCCCCCCCTGGTCATAGTGTGTGTGGTAAAGGAGGTTACTCGGGGGAGTAACGAATTAAAAATTTGTTGTAACTTAAGAATGATGACTCACTACTGAGCTAATTAAATAATTTTGTTTTGATTTAAGAAATGGGTGCACTAGATATTTCTTATATTGTGTTTATTATGTCTTATTGTATTAATTGCATGTAGTATGTTAGGGATAAGGATTATAAAAATGTAATAATATTTTATAGAATAAGTTTTCAATGTGTTTAAAGAATTTAAGTAAATAATGAAATAAATTTGAGATAGTTAAATTTTCAATGGGTTGTAAAAGATAGAAGTTGGGTGATAGTAATTGTTTAAGTAAGACATTTGAGTCAGTCCAAGTTGAGTATAGATGGGTGTTAGAGAGAATAAGAGGTGAAATACAAGTAATGTAGAATTTGAGTATTGATAGTGACACAGTAGCTATGGGAAAATATGTAGAATAATGACTGATATATTGAGGTAATAAATAAATGGAGATATTTTGTAGATGAAAGTGATGTAATGGGAGAGTAATTAGTTGATAGGGGAAATTTGTAAGGGGGGTGGTGTGATAAGGAGTCCTCAACGAAAAGCGTTGTGGCGGGAGGTGAACCGATTAGCGCCGGAAAGGGTTACCTAGGGGGAGTCCAGGAACCAGATAAGGGAATGAGCAGTGGGAAGGGAACACACATCCTGAGTACAAAGGGGTAGAGAGTATTTTGTTATAAGGGTAGAATGATTAGAAATGAGTTAGCGTAGTAAGTTAGAGAGAGCATGGTTGGTAGATGTTTGATAGATGGGTGTCATACTAGTTAGAGAATTTGTAAGTGGGCGTTAGAGTCATAAAAGGGGTAAGGTTACAGGTAAATGCCAAGTTGATAAAGTGAATTATTATGAATAACTGAGAATCACCCAAATTAATGAAATGGAATAATAAATGAAATGTTATGATAAATAAAGGTTGAAAAAAAAAAATTAAATTTAATTTTTTTTTGGAAATGAATTAATAAAAGTTAAATGGAGATTAAAATGTAATTTTTATAATTTTATATGCAAATTTAAAGATGTAAAGTGTGTAATTTTTGGTCAAACTTAAATGCGAATTGTTTATTTTTAGGTAATGATAACAATGTGAATTATGAATGTACTATGTTTTATTATGTTGTATTGTGTTTGTTAGTGTTTAAGAGAATTTTATGAATTTAAATATTTTAGATGCAAATTGGGGATGAGAGAGATGTGTAATATTAGAATGGGAAATGTTTATTTAAATTCTGATGGGAATCAGGGCAGTAATTTTGAATTTTGGGATCAAAGTTAACAAGAAAAAGTAGATAGAATGAGATTATGGAATTTTAAAAGATGTATCCATATATATGTTAGAGGTTAAGAGAAAAAACCAGTGCTTCTTAACGCAAACCAGCACCGCTAGGGGGAAACAGATCAGTTGGGGATATGGTGTTGTATAAGGCCACTAATTGATATTTGATTTGTTGTTTCAGTGTTTGGTGATGCTGTGGCGGCGGTCCTGAACTGGCCCGCGTGTCAGAGCAGGGGCGTTAAGTACCTGGCTGACTTTATGGTGTTGGGATCTCGAGAGAGAAGTCCAGTAATGTCATTCAGGTGCGGTCACAGTCACTGGACCAAGGGTGAGTTAATTATAAATTTTTTATTTGTAAACTGTAAAGGGGGTTGTGGCGACATATCCTGGCTGATCCCTTTAGCAAGTATGAGTGTGTCAATGAGAGTTTTTATGCTTCGGCATAAAACCTCTCATTGAGGGGGTATTGCAACGGGCCATTTTGGCCTACCTGGGGTAAAATAAATAAATTTGTATTTTCATAAAAGCAAATAGCATTTTTTACGATATAATAATAATTTGGAAAGCGTAAACATAAAGTGACAATAAAGGTAAATTTTATTGGTAGCAAAAGTGGTAGGAGTGATTGAAAACATTATTAATGAATATTATAACAACGCAGTAAACAACAAGCGAGAATGTGTCAAGGTCAGCTCCAGTGACTTGCAAATTGTAAACAAATTATGTAACAACCTCGAACCATATTACGTCAGCGACAATCCCAAAGCTGGATTGTAGGAGTGCAAGCCGAACTACTACTGGCGTAGTAATACGACAAACATAAGACAATGGAAATTTGATGAACAGCAGCAGTGGCTACACAAAATAGCGCCGTTCGTATAAACAGTCGGCAAGCAACAACCAACAAATACGGACGCAATCTGTCTGCGCGTCCGCCGGCTAGGCGAAGTTTTCGTCGCCCGCAGTACAATAAAATGTGACGCAAAACCACAAAAAAGTAAATAACAGTTTAAAATGTGATATACATAATACATAAATGCGGTGAATGACAGTTTTCTTTATTTAATAACAGTTCGGCAATTATTAGTTATCAGTGAAAATAAAATGTGCGTGTAGAGCAAAGCGACATCTTCAAGACTCAAAATCAGCTAAGTAGCAAAGAAAGAAAACAAATTTGAATAAGAGCGGAAATCAAAATTTAACATAATTATTATCTTTTAAAAGAAATGAGATCTCTAAGGGCAAAAAATAACTATATGCGTGTGTAAGCGTGAATGAAAATGGGTATATAAAGAAGGCTGGTTTGTGTTTCTTTAAAATTAGTTATAATTAATATCTTGATTTTCTTCTTGTTTGAAAATTGTTGTACCATGTTTCAATTTGATTTATGTGAGTTTTAGAATGGGAATTTATAACATATGAGGGAGTTGAAGAGGTAGTTTGTCAATGATATAAAAAAAAATATATAGATGAAAGGAAATAATCAAATGTCAATAAAACTTAAGTATGGGAGATAATTAAAGCTTTCTTATTTTGAATAACCATAATTCTGTTCTCCTGAGTTCACTGAAAAGAATCTGGCTCGACATGGTAAGTAATTATTTTTTCTTGCAATTGATACGAAGGCAAGATGGCGCCCGAAGAAATTTAAGAGTAAACAAAACGATGAATAAAGTCAAAATTAATTAAGTTTTAATTATATCAATAAAAGTTATACCACAATACGTTTATGCTATGTTGATGCTTCTTGAATATTTCTATGCAAATTTTATTGACAAATTGTTATCCTATGTACTTTTTCTATTTTTTGAAGATTTTTGTTGTTAAAAATATTATGTCCCTTTGCCACAAATATTTGAATATTTTTGGAACAGATACCTTAGAAGGCTACAGTTTTCTTTATTTTAAATGTAAATTTATAAAATTTAAGTTTGCAACTATTATTCTGCCTTCGTGTATTCGTTGTAAGCTGTTATGGACATGTAACTTGTGCTACGCTTATGCTCTAAATTAGTAACTTTGTGTTGCATATTTGGAAAACTTATTTTTGCTACCAAATGACCCTTTTTCTCACAAACTCTTAAAGTTAAAATTTATAGCATAGTCAGAACATATCTTTATACAAACCTGGTACTAAAGCATGTATACAAATTAATTACTTTGCATTTCACACCTTAAAGTATAAAAAAGTGTGTGTTAAATTTATCAGTTATTAAAAAAAGAGTATTTCATTTCAGGAAAAGTAAGATAAATATCAGATCTCTGTTTTCATAGTTTCTGAGATAAATATTCATAGTTTTCTGAGTCATAAATATTCAAAATTTAATATTAGATTGATGTAGCCTTCCATCTCCCTCTACAAAGTGTACGGGAATGAAAAATTAAATGTTCATAAACCTAATTATTTTCAGGTACTTGGCAACTGGTAATTTGTTTCGAAGTCTGGGCTTCAATTATAGACTACGTTTCAGAACAGTTCGAAATATAGTAAATGATGTCTATGATGCCATCAATGTAATGCCACAACCAACAGAAGAAATATGGAAAAATTCAGCAGCTAAATATAAAGAATTATGGAACTTTCCGAATTGTGTTGCTGCCTTAGACGGCAAGCACACTACTATTCAATGCCCAATTAATGCTGGATCAGCATTCTATAATTATAAGGGGAGTCATTCCATTGTGCTTTTCACAAATATATTAGTTTCCGCATTAGTTGATGCGGAATATAAATTTATTGCTATTGATGTCGGTTCATATGGTAGAAACAGTGACAGTTCTATTTTTTCTAAATCAAACTTTGGGAAGAAACGTGAAACAAATAATTTTTCTCGGCCGCCTGCCATACCGTTAACGGAAAACAGTGAACCTCAGCCACATGTTACTGTCAGTGACGAAGCGTTTCCACTGAAAACGTTCCTTCTCTGACCATACAATCGCAACCACCTACGAGGAGATTAGCAAAAAAAATTTTCAATTACAGGTTGTCAAGAGCTCAAAGAGTAGTGGAAAACGCCTTCGGAATTCTTAGTGCATGCTGGAGAATATTCAGAAAACCTTTAGAGGTACAGCCTGATAAACTGGTTTTAGCTGCATGTTGCCTTCATAACATGCTCTGCAAAGAAAGAGATCTACCTACTGAAGTTGAACCTTTATGTTTATCTACGTCTGCTTTTCATAATACGCAAATGCTTCGAAGAAATGCATCAAGTGAAGCTTTCCAAGTTCGAGAAAGCTTTAAAAATTATTTTAATTCCCCTGTCGGTTCGTTGCCATGGCAACGAGATGTTATTTATCGTGGACGAATAGAAGTTTAAGCATTAACAGTTAAGACTGAATCCAACGGAGTACGTATAATGAAATACAAATTTAAGTGAATTAATAATAATAGAAATAATGGCCTGTATTATTATATTTGTATTATTTTCACATTTTGTGTCTGTCAGTAGTAGGCCTAATATTTTAAATGGGAATTAACGTCACAGTGTTTTTAATAATTATATTCATAAACTATGAAGACTGCCTATTTTTTGATTGTAAAAAATACAGTTTTGTAATGTGATTGATTTTAGTACAAAACACACACAAGTTTTAAGACTGTACCAAACGTATTTTGTTTGATTGAACTCTGAGATAGCGTTAAACCAAAACATTTATAATTTACAATCATGTATATTACTCATTTTAAATACTCCTGAAATGTTATACTTACTATATTTTAGTTTATATTTGTAGAAGAAAATTTTGTAAAAATGCGATTTCATACCTTTTTTAATAAACACCTTAAGTTATTTTTAAATTTTTCATTTTGCTAGTGTGTATTCAATGCGTAGCATCTTCGGAAGCTAAATTTGTTCCAGTTTATGAGGAATACGTTCTAATGTTCTAAACTACGTTCTTGCTTAAAAAATTATAAAATAGTGTTTACTGTGTGAATATGTGTAAAGAGATTATCTTCTGTGCTGTCAAAACATTATTCATATTAAATTTTATGAATGACCAGGTATTATTGTCATATAATAAAAAACTGACATAGTGTAAACAATATCACTAACTAATTGTTATCAGGCTGACCTCTTTAATTTTGATTCACGCTGATATGAATAGAGTATTTTTTTAATCAGTACAAGTAATAAAAAAGTTCTAGTATGTTAAAAACTAATAAACTTAACAGCTAATAACGTTACAAGTGAAATTCACGGGAACAGCGTTATAAGAGTACATACAATATTACTACAATACATAACTATCATTATAATTATAATTTGTATTTTGTTACCTGTCATGTTCATATCCTTTCCTATTTCTTCCCATGCCTCTTGTCATATTTTTTTATCTCTATAATTTATAGATTTAATATTGTAAAGTACTTCGTGCAATCTCACTTTTTCTATTAACAACTCCTCCATTATCATGTACTTGTCACCTCACGCCTCACAAAAGTGTGGTTGAACAGAAAATGTGATTCGCGTGAGGCATGAAATGGCCGGCTATGTCACGTGACATCACGTGATATACATGATGTGAAGACAGTGTGTCTCCAAGCAACTTAACTCAAGCTGAAAACCCACTCTCACATTTTTTACTATCACGTGAATTCACGTGACGTGATAGGAATGTGTTTCCAGCTTTACTGCTAATTTACTTTCAGTAGCTATGACACGTACAGAACAGAAAAATATCAAATACTTTTGGTTGCTTGATTCACATGCTAGAGGGCCAAGAGCCATAGCGCAACATCCAGAGGTGTATCATGTTGTATGCATTTTGTGAGTATGGAAGAAGTCCCATACAGTTTCATGTAATAATTTGAGAATAACAAAAGCTAATGATACAAACATAACCTCAGTACTGCAGTAATCCCAGTCTATTATTGAATTTTCAAAGCTCGAGTGTTAAGAGCTTGCATTTGTCCTATAAAGTACAGTATTCTGCTCATACTGGCCTAATATGGTCCAATACCAATTTTCAATATTATAAGCCATTGTAGGAACATGCCCTTTTAAATTAAAAATAAAATGTATTAAAATCAGTCCAGCCATTTTCAAACAATTGGTGAAAAAAAAAACAGGGATGAATGTAGAACCTCCTCCCATTTGAAAGTTAGTTAATAAAAAATACACTATTAACTAAAATTTACAACAGTTTATACAAAATGCATTAACCAGAGAATTTGTACACATAGACAGGCAGTAAAATTCAACTCCCTAGTGCCAGAAACACTGGTCCTTCCCACCATGGTAGCAATACAAATCATATAAAATACATGATTTTCAGATCACACAAGGGCCTTCAGTAACCCCGCAAACAGTCAGGTTTCTGGATTTTCCTGGACATTCTGGACTCCCTGCCAAACTCAGTATTTTCTCTTCACAAGCAACTGAAGAAATGTGTTGGTCCACACAATACCTATCGGTCTGCTCTTCACAGTTTGAACTCCGAGTTCCTACCTTGTACAGACAGTCAATATATATAATTATGTGGCAGCTCACATACCACAGGAATTCATGTACTTGGGTGACCACAGTGGAGCATGGACACATGCACCATAGTGCAGCTGCGTCCCATAATTCAAGCAGGAAAATGTGGTCACACTATGTTCAGCAGTTTTTATCTACATAAACATTTACAACAAAAGCAAAATAAGAAATGATGGTGTGTGAGTGAGATACATTCACCCATCACAAACCAACTGACATGTGAGCGAGTGAAAAGCTGTGGACCCATGTAATAGAATGCTATTAAATTTTCTGCTTTTTCAGTTTCTTCCCAAGTTGAATTATCTAGAAGGATGTTACATGTTCATTGATCAATTTCTATTAGCCTCTGTAACTCATGTTACATTGAACTGATTAATTGTGAACATAGTGGTATTAAAATTCTAAAAAATGTAACACTAACTTAATCTTGAAATGTGTATATTTCATTTGTTACAAGAAAAAATTCGGTAGACATATAGGTAACAGATTTGTGATTACTAAGACAACTGCATTGGTAACCTCCATGACAGTGAAATCAATTTACTCATTTCTATGCACAGAAAGAATTCTGCCCAGGACTGGACTTCGAGGAAGGGGCTTATGAATGTAATACACTACCAGGCTACCATAGTGGGTTATTATCACAATGCACTATTTCACAGTGTGCAGAGCTGGAAACATAATGATTCGGCCCCATTTGGGTACTAATAGTACTAATACATATATGCCCCCCCCCCACACACACACACACAACCTTCAAGCATCAGGGCTATTAATTATTATTAACCATACAGAGAAGAATGACGGAATGTGTGACAAAATAATTTTAAGTAAAATCAATACTCTAAGTAATTTTGAATAAATAATTTATCTTCTCTCTTTTTATATGGCAAGTCATGTACATCAGAAAGAGATAATTAGTGCAATTTTAGTAAATTACTGCAGTCGCTCAATTGCACCAGATCTGTTTCAGTAAAACTTTTGAGAATTTTAATTTTAAAAAACTGAATGGTACAAATTTAATTGTAACATTGGAGTTACATAATGTATTACTTTAAAAGCAATAATGTAGTCAGATTGTACATTTAAAAACAATACTGTGTACATAAAAATACAGTAAATATAATAAACTACACAGCAAACAATAACCACAATACCAGTTAGTTTTTAAAATTTTGGAAACTTAAAAAAATCTTGAATGAGCACTATTAAGGTTTGACTCAATACCTTTGATCCAGTTAATTGTAACAAACATTTTTATTTACTTAGTATATACAATCAGAATTTATCCAACACTCAATACCAATAAAATGCACAATAATGTTTTCCAATATGTTCAAAGCACTTACTATTTTGTTAATTAGTGAACTTTTCCTTTAACTCTTTAGCTTATGCTACATAGGAACAAGTGATACCGGCCTAAACTTTTAATTACCTTTATTAAATGAATAAGAGGTGATTTAATTAGCTCTTATTCATTTAATAAAGGTAATTATCCATCTGTATTAACCCTCATAACGTTGCTCTATCCAATCTGTGCAATTTGCTTTTCAAAGTCCATGAAAGCAAGACGTGGGACGTGTTCTCTGCATTAAATTCAAATCTCTTAAATTCAAATTTGTTTTAATATACAATATATAATAAATTACAGACCCTCTGCTTCAAAAACTATGTTGTTACTCTAATATCAGCCTTTTGGACATTATTTCAATGCTTCTGTAGCTTGCTGCCTGATATGTTCTGCCATTGACTGTAGTTCTACTATACTATTCTGCAACGATGAGTTCTGATCTTGGAGAACTGTTAGGATACTCTTCAGATTACGATTCACCTCAATAAATTCTTTAATTCTTAAATATGCTGCATCAACTGTACTGATTTCATCATCCAAGTTAAATCTGCTACATTCTGAAAAGTACACAGAATCAACTTACTTGGGATACAAAGTAACTACAAAAGTATTGAAGTCTATGTATTACCATTGTTTTGCATTGTTTGCGTAGTATATGTGCAATGTGATGTGAAGGTAACGGTTGTTTATAACTACAGTAGGGCCTATTTCATAAAATTTATAACATAGTCTTCTATGTTTTCTTTCAGGTATACTTTCGCTATATACGAGGGCTGTCCAGAAAGTAACTTACGTTTTAGAATAAATAAATAAAAAAACGAAAGAAAATTTTTTTATTTACACAGTTGAAAACTACATTCTTATACTATTTTTCCACATAGTCGCCATTCAAGTTAAACCACTTATCGTAACGATTTATGAGTTTCTGAAAGCCCTCATCGTAAAAATCTGCCACCTGTGATTTCAGCCATTCATTAACTTCAGCTCTTCGTCGTCTTCAAAGCGCTGTGTTGCCAACTTTTTTTGTGGGAAATAATGTAACTTGTCTGTTGGAAGAGGAAAAAAAAGTATTTGTAAGAAAAAAAGTATTATTTAAATTTAAGTTTTTATTGCCTTAAATACATATTTTTTTGTGCTTTTAGCACAAGCTAACAATTTTTGGTTATCTCTGAGAGTTTGATAGCTAGTATTACAATCTAAATCTAGATTTAAATAAATAAATAACTCATTTTTTATTACATTTATGGACGCTCTGTTTCTCTCTTCTCGCCACTTTACATTAATCACCGAGAAAACTCTTTCAGTGAAAGCTGAGGTTGCGGGAACAGAGAGCAGATAAGAAATAATTTTTTTTATATTTGGTAAGTTATCACACACATTCTTAAGTATATATTGCCACTTTTCTGCAGTATTTTTTTCTGAAAATTCTTTGTCATTATCTGTTGATTGTCTTTGGATTTCTTTAAGTCTTATTGACTCGGAATATAAATCATCCATTTTAATATTTAATCTTTTTTGTAACTCTACCTTTTCAATTACGTTTTCAAGATGTTTAAAATTCAACCTCATTTTTTAAAGATATGCTATTAAGTATCAAAAGCCAGTTATTCTCACTAAAATCAAACCATTTTTCTAAATAATTTAAACTCATATCAATAAAGAGTGAAAAATTACTGATAATTGTATTGAACATTTTGGGTGATGACTGTTTAATCTTTTTAATCTCGTTTTTGATTCATAACCAAAATAATTATCAATTTTATTTGTACTAATTCCTTGTTTAAATTATCCATAATATTATACACATCCAATATAGTTACACAGTTTCCTTCCAGACATTTTATTGTTTTATTAAATACTAGCGGAATACCCGTGCTTCGCTACGGAGTTTCATGTTGTACGTAATGAAAATGTTAGTTTAATTAATAAAGTTCAATTAAAGTAGGTTTCTTAAAAATATATAGCTGTTGCCCACGACTTCGTTCGCGTGGTCTTCAATTTAATGCGATAAAATATTTAGAACAGAATCTATTCTATTGGGTTGCCATAGTAACCAGATCTAATAGTTTTTTAAGACCCCAAAGGACCCCCAGAGGATCGTATCGAAAAAAAACACCTGTCCTATGTTGGTTCTCCCGTTGCGTAAAATATTTTTGCCAAGTTTGGTTGAAATCGGTCCAATGGTTTAGGAGGAGATGTGGAAGACCCCAAAGGACCCCCCAAAGGATCGTATCGAAAAAACACTTGTCCTATGTTGGTTCTCCCTTTGCGTAAAATATTTGTGCCAAGTTTGGTTGAAATCGGTCCAGTGGTTTACGAGGAGATGTGGAAGAAACCCAAAGGACCCCCGAAGGATCATATCGAAAAAACACATATCCTATGTTGGTTCTCCCGTTGTGTAAAATATTTGTGCCAAGTTTGGTTGAAATCGGTCCAGTGGTTTAGGAGGAGATGTGGAAGACCCCAAAGGACCCCCCCCAAAGGACTCCGTCGAAAAAACACCTATCCTGTTGGTTCTCTCGTTGCGTAAAATATTTGTGCCAAGTTTGGTTGAAATCGGTCCAGTGGTTTAGGAGAAGATGTGGAAGATCCCAAAGAACCCCCAAAAGGACCCCATCGAAAAAACACCTATCCTATGTTGGTTCTCCCGTTGCATAAAATATTTGTGCCAAGTTTGGTTGAAATCGGTCCAGTGGTTTAGGAGGAGATGTGGAAGACCCCAAAGAACCCCCCAAAGGACCCCATCGAAAAAACACCACTAATTCAGAAACCTTCGCGGGCGTGCGCACAACAACTCACTGAAGTTTTATCGCAATTGGATGAATGGTATAGGAACGCATACAGGACAAACAAAGAAACATTCATTTTTATATATAACTAGTGGAATACCCGTGCTTCGCTACGGAGTTTCACGTTAGCTTATCAATTTTTAAATTCAAACTGTAGCAAGCGCATTTACATTGTCTGAACACTATGATCTGAATACATTTGCTATCAAAACTTTGTTTTTTATACTCGCTTATAACTTACTTCGATCTTAACTTATCCACTTTTAAATTCAAACTGAAACAACTCTGAATTCACGCACTATTAAGAAGTTTTTTAAGATGCATACACCACCTTTGACATCATAACCTATATCTTTATTTATAAGAACTGTGGACTCTGGCCCCGCCGTCTTTCGCGGGATCCGACCTAAGACTCCCCGGGTTCCGTGGATGGACTCCGGGGAAGGCCCGTCGGACGACTCCCGCGCTATTTCCTACACAGGAGACTTCCACCGATGCTATGATAACCAGAATCTATTCTATTGGGTTGCCATAGTAACCAGATCTAATAGTTTTTAAGACCCAAAGGACCCCCCAGAGGATTGTATAAAAAAAAACACCTGTCCTATGTTGGTTCTCCCGTTGCGTAAAATGTTTGTGCCAAGTTTGGTTGAAATCGGTCCAATGGTTTAGGAGGAGATGTGGAAGACCCCAAAGGACCCTCCCCCAAAGGATCGTATCGAAAAAACACTTGTCCTATGTTGGTTCTCCCTTTGCGTAAAATATTTGTGCCAAGTTTGGTTGAAATCGGTCCAGTGGTTTAGGAGATGTGGAAGACCCCAAAGAACCCCCCAAAGGACCCCGTCGAAAAAACACCTATCCTATGTTGGTTCTCCCGCTGCGTAAAATATTTGTGCCAAGTTTGGTTGAAATCGGTCCAGTGGTTTAGGAGATGTGGAAGACCCCAAAGAACCCCCCAAAGGACCCCGTCGAAAAAACACCTATCCTATGTTGGTTCTCCTGTTGCGTAAAATATTTGTGCCAAGTTTGGTTGAAATCGGTCCAGTGGTTTAGGAGAAGATGTGGAAGACCACAAAGAACCCCCCAAAGGACCCCATCGAAAAAAATTCAGAAACCTTTGCGGGCGTGCACACAACAACTCAGTTTCATTGCAATCGGATGAATGGTATAGGAACGCATACGGGACAAACAAAGAAACATTCATTTTTATATATAAGAAGATTCAGCATGTGGCTTGTGAAGTGTAAGTAAATTTCAATGACTTCATGATCCTTACATCACTTATAGTCCAGTCGCCAGAGATTTTGACTTGATAAAAAATTGGGGCAAAGCAATATTTGGTGCACGTGTTAAATAAACGTTAATAATTAATATAAAAAAATCTTTGCATGTTTACCTTTCTAGGGTTTTCTGAAAATGGTCTGGAAAAATCATAAAGACAGATTTTCGTAAAGCACTCCGTAAATATGTACAGTTGAAAGAAATAAAAAGGTGTATATTGAAGAGCAAACAATTTCCTTCAGAAAGTCTCCTTACATATTTTTACGTTAATGGAACTGTTTTCCTGAAAATTGATAATGATGAGCGCTGCGTTTTAAAAAGAGCGTTTGCCCCCGATCTTTCGTAAAACGCTAAATTAGCCAGGCGCGTCTATTCAAAAATATCATAACTTTCTTTAATCTAAGCGCAGCCAGTTAAATAAAGGCTAGTTTTGAAGGGGAACAGTATAGCTTTCAAAATTTGTTGATTTTTACATAAATATTTTATTTGAACATAAAGAATATAGTGTATAAATATTTACTGTAGATACAAAAAGAAGTGAAACTACAAAATTACAAGTACTATACAATAAAATTAAAAAAAATAGTAGTTCTTTACTAATTTACCTTTAAAAGAGATAAACTTTTTATTTTATAATAATGAAAACTACTTCTGAAGTTGTTATTTAAAAAAAAAACCTTTTCAAAAGTATTTCGACGTATTTTAAATTTACTCTAAAATTCAGAGTTTATCTGCCTTTATTAATCTTAAAAATAGAGATATCGAAATACAAAAAATTGTATTTGAAAGCTGCAAGTGTTCTGGATCAGAAACTACATTCATGAAAATTAAAATCATTTTCAAAATTAAAAAAAATAAATAAAAATTGTGTATACTAAAAAAAGGTGCCTCCTTTGGGTTACATACATGTATCTTTTAAGTAGGTTTTTTTGAGTACTTGAAATTAACATTACAGCTACTACAATGCTAAATCTATCTACTCATGTTATTTCTCTTACCTGATTATACCTATGCTCTAAAAAGAAGACCCTAGAAAACAGGTAAAATTTTTAAACGGCGCGGCGTTCTATTCCCCTCGAGTGTGCAACTGTAAATGTAGCTGCGCGCGCAACACCCATTGTTGTGGTGTGCCATACAAACATCTGCTATACAAGAATGGAGCAGTAACGCAGTTGATATTCCTTCAAAGGTTATAATCAAAACATTACAAATATTTTTGTTTTTATCATATAAAACAGGTAAAAAAATTGTAGTTTAAAGTTTTTATTTACACTTTTTATACATGCTAATATTTATTTATTTGTGAACACGTGTGGTGGAGTCAAAATAAAAATCAAATGTGAATTGTTTTGGGAGTCGATTTTTTGTGTGCTAAATTGGTTAATGGGATCAAGTTGAGCTAATAGTTAAGTTTTGTGTAAAACAACCCGTTTATTTTTTTATTAACAATTTAAGTTGTAAAATAGCGTTTTTATAAATATCTTTGGACCTAACAAGCCGATTTTAATGTGAATTTTTTTCAGTATTCTATAATAAATTAAGAACATTTCTAGCCTTAATACGGAAGTCGATATTATTATTGTTAATGTGGTATCAATAAATAAAGTGGCGATGGCGTTTATAAACAAATTGCTGTTGTTTTAACACAAATTAATGAAAGTTGCTAAACTTGAGGGAAAGGTAACCTTTGTGGAGTACTATAAACCCCACAAATTTCATATTAAAATGTTGAATATAACCTCAAAAAAATCGCAATTCACAAAAAAATTTGAGTAATCATAAAATATGGCAAGATTGTGGCACAAAGGTGTACGACGGCTTAAATTAAAGCTTATTAAAAATGGTTTTGGGTGGTTAATAAACAAAACTTTTTGGCCTTTCTGACACAATTTTTTGACCATTTAAAAAAATTAAACGTAAAGAACTTCATTTTTTATAAAAAAAATTATTTGTACTGATCATTTTTTACATAAATTAAAAGTTTATAAAAGGCACATATTTAAAAAAACAAATTTGGTAAAAACGGTGGATTTAAAATTGAAAATAAAAAAATTTTCAAAAGAGATATTTTGACTTCACTAGTGATGAAGTTTTACAGAATACTTTTACTGAACATAAGTGCTACATAAGGTTTTTTGATTTTTAGGTATTAAATATGGACCAGTGTGATACTGAAATATGTTTTATTTGTAATGCTGACCTTTGTATTGAAGATACAGAAAAAATGACTCGAGGACTACCGAATTTAATAAGAGTTAGCTCTGAGAGAAACGATGGAAAATATGAAATGTAAAAAAAGTTGATTCAATTTTAGTACACAGGAAATGTCGAGAAAAATATACGTTAAAAAGGAATGATGTTTTGTGTTATAAGGATTTAGGCACTTTGTCGAAAAAAAGTAAATATAGCCCAGTCAAGAGTAAAGTCAGAAAGAGTAAAGAATTGTTTGATTTCAAAAAACTTTGTATAATTTGTGGATTAGATCCCGATAAAAGTAATACGAGATTAAGTGTTAATCAACGCAAAAATATTTCCATAATTCAAAGTCCTACTTTTAAAGAAAAATTATTAGAAATGATTGCAGAACATAATGACGAATTAGGAAAAGCAATTCTACGACGAATTTCTTGTGATGATTTGGTAGCTGTACAAGTGAGATATCACCGCAGTTGTCACAAAAAAAGTTTTAAACAGTTACACTCGTGACACAAGTGATGCTAAAGGTCGACCCAAGGATGTAAAAATCTGTAGAAAAGATGACCCGACCGAAAAACACTATGCACTAGCACATAGACTAATAAGCGTACCAATGAATACGGAGGATTATAAGGAAGAATATAACATAATAAAACACATAGCCTTGAAAAATGGATATAACACAGAAATTGTGGATAAAATGACACATAAACAATTACGGAAAATAAATGGTGACAATAATAAAGTTAAAAATACAACACAATATGTCTCAGCATTATATACGAACATACTCCCCAACATAATAAAAAATGAATTAAAAAAATTATATATAAATGTTTCATTCAAGACCATAAATAATCTAAAAAATATACTTAAGCCACGAAAACCAATAACTTTGGAGGAATGTTCAGGGGTATATAGAATCCAGTGCAGTGAGTGCGATAAGTTCTATATCGGACAAACGGGGAGGAAATTTATCGAGAGATTTACAGAACACCTACCAAAAAAGAAACCCCAAACCACCTCATCAAATTACGCACTCCACCTAATAAACGAAAACCATAATTACACCGGATTCAAACAGAACGTGGAGCCGATACATGTTTGTAATAAAGGTCATTTCCTGAATGCTTTAGAAGAGTTTGAAATATACAAGGCATCCAAAGTAAATAAAGAGCAGTTACTCAACGATCAGCTATCATTTAAATCCAATAAATTATATGATACCGCGTTGATGATAAGCAATGAAGCACGAACACAGGCTAGTTGACGATCGGAGGTCGACCGGTGCACTGAGTCGCTTTTAACGTGTTCATGTGTTTGTGTTATATGTTAATTTATTCAGTGATTTTTGTGTGTGTGTTTTTATGTATAAACATTTTAATCATTTCGACGACCCCTATGTATTAGGGGAATAATATTTTTTTACTGTACCTGAAGATGGGGATTTAGTTCCTGAAACATGTTGTATGTAAAAAACTGAGATCGCATAGTGGATTATACAAGGTAAAAAATTCTTAAGTTAATTATTAATCCTATTTGCGAATGTTCCAATAGCGGTTATATCTATGTTTACCGAATTTAAAACTGAAATCGAGTGTGTGTGTGATTTGGGAGAGTTCAATGAAGTTGTTTGACCGTAGTTAGAAGAGAGAGGACCAAGGATACTATCCCTGGGGTATACAATTACTTAATTTAAATATTCGCCGCTCATGAGACCAGCTGATTTTGACGTCTGCCTCCAAATTTTAGGTTAAATAAACACCAATTGTCGGTGATACTTTCCCGGCGGTTCGTCCTCTTCTTGGTTTCCTGAAACTCGGTAACAACTACCCTCTACAAGAAATAATACACATTTTATTATTGATAACAAAATATTCAGGGTATTTATTTATTGTATACACTGATTTTTCTCTTCTCCCAATACAAAAAAATGTTATAATCGATTTTTTCTGTCAACACCACATTGGTTCGATCTAATTAGGTAAACATTGGAATTATAACAAATTATTTTCTTATCCTTGATTAAACATTAAACAATAAAGAATTCATTTATTAATTTCCCCAGGGTTAAGGGTAAGTTCTTTGTGTTATGAGACGGTCAGAAATGAATAATAAAATACACTTTACAGAAAAAAATAAATTATATTTGTTTTTTCCGTAGTATGTAGTTCCGGGTTTATCCGCTAGAGTACATGTTATGTCTTTATTATACACACGAAATCAGTTACTGAATACTGAAACTGCACAAAGATTCGTTATGAGGATTTCTTGGTTAACAATTATTAATAAAGTTTGTTTTACCTCTTTTCTTGTTTACTTGGATGGTGCTTTTTCTAGTGTTGGAGTTATAGTTGTTTTGTAATTTAGTTAAATTTTTCTAAAATACAATCTCACCAAAATCTCGAAGTCACGTCAAACTAGGCCTAACCTGGTAGCTAGGTTATTTCAAATTTTCATCGAAATAAAGGACGTTAAAGTTGATACTTGAAGGAGTTCTAACATAAGGTGGATACTACTCGTTAATTTTTATTAAATTTAGCACTATTTCCAAAAGTTTTCATAAGGTTTTTTCAAATTTGAGATGGCATTACACTTTTTTCCAAACGAACGTTTTTCAATCGTTTTAACAATTAAATTATATCTTGTTAGTTGGTTACTGTTAGTAACCAAGAATTTTTATATCATTTTTTATTGGTGCATCTATATACTTTTGAGTACATAG
Source organism: Magicicada septendecula (assembly GCA_034769895.1). Taxonomy (NCBI): domain Eukaryota; kingdom Metazoa; phylum Arthropoda; class Insecta; order Hemiptera; family Cicadidae; genus Magicicada; species Magicicada septendecula. The sequence continues at coordinate 122,334,374 of CM068371.1, forward strand.
GCTGTTTTTAATTATTATAAATTTATTTCTTATTTATAGAAAAATAATCCTTTTCAACTTTTGTTTATTATCCAATTTAATTTATATAAGGTTTTTCCTTCTATTTCCTCTTAACTTTATACATAGGTCTTTAATATTTTTATTTCCTTTAATTGTTATTTATTTATTATTTATTAATTTCTTATAGTATCCTTACACTAAACTATTTTCCTCTGCCATTTTACTCATACAGTATTATTTTATTTTATTATTATTTTATATATTTAACCATTTTATATTTAACCCTGGGTTATCTTATATTCAAACACAACTATTATATTAAATATAAAATTAGACCTAGGTACAAAATCTTTGTGGCCTACACAATACAAATTACACAAAATTCAAACAAAATACATAATTGGTCAGTAGCAATATAGTCTACTGTTACATTACTTGTTTCTCCATCTACAGCCTAAGTCTGTGAGATGCTCCTTTTAAAAACCACTTACTTTATCACTGTGTACACTACATCTCACTTTGTACCCTTCATATCACTTATAGTTTATAGTGTTTTGGTAATACAAAGTCATCTATAGCTATGTATATTATACCCATTTCTGACCTTTATAGTGGGGTGATTACGTTATCATTTTTGGGACTGGGTTATGTAACGTTACATAAAGCCCCCCCACTAGAACAGATTTATTTTCGTTTTACTTGTTTCAAGAATAAATTGTTGACTTCTTCAATCTTCATATCTTGTTTTATTCTTCATGATATTTTTTCATTTCAGACTGGTTATATACCTGTTATTCGGTTAAATGGTAATTGCGGTTTTCCTACTCAACTCTCTCTCTCTTGGAGGCAAATTCATCAATTATTTATTTCTCTGGGTAGTGGCCTTCTACATATTACTTGATAAGGGCTGGTCACACTAATCATAAAAAACTTGTCTTAACACTTATATTTCTATTTACTTCTATAAATTCGCTCTCTCAATTAAGCTTCTGTCTGCTATCTTCCTTCTATTTTCTACATTCATACTTCTGGAATCTAATATCACTCTTTTCAGCTATTTTATAATTATCCCTTAAATATTCAATTTCCCTAACATTTTTCCCTATCCTGTGTGGTGGTTCAGTTCGGGAGGCTTTTGGGTCCATAACTCCGCTGTCCATCCTTACACCTTCTGAGACCACGGGAACATCATCCCTGCTCAGGAAAATTATTGCCGGAACATTTCTACGGTCAATTCGTTATAATAAAAAGATTACAAGTAGTCGATTAGCGACTAATACTAAACACTTTTGGGATTCTTCATACTGTTGCTGTTTGCATTTAATTATATATTTCCTTTTCTTCTTGATTCCTTCTTCTTTTTCATTAACTAATAGCATATAACATTATTGATAGGCATTATTTTAAAATCCTTTTGACTTTCCTTCTTGTGACATATTTTCTCCGTATCATTTCTTCTTATATCATTTTCAATTCCGAGAAATTCTATATTATAGTTGTATTAATTATCATCCTCCTTCAGCTTCATTGTAGTCATTAAATTATTCGTTATTCTTCTTATTTGAGCACATTACCATTAATTGTTTTTCTTTATTTATTTATTCTTCTTTTGTTACCATCAAAATATTATTTTTCCTATTATTCCATTTTAAATCAGTTATTTATAAATATTATTTAATAATCTGTTCTTACATTTTCTTGTTGTTTTACTTTTTATTTTATCAAATTGTTTCGAAATATTTAGTAAGTTGTACTTACATACTTTTATTAAATCAAATGGTTGTAAAATATTTTAAGTAAGTTGTACTTACATACTTTTTATTAAATCAAATGGTTGTAAAATATTTTAAGTAAGTTGTACTTACTGTTTTTGGAATTTTGGGGTTCTATATTAATTCAATCCTTTTTCTCAATATTTCATTTAACATTAGATACATTAGAACTGTAGATAAGATGTTAGATGGCCATGCTTATGCTAGAGCAGTACAAGGCCACACATTAATTTGGATAGTTTTCTGTAAAAAGATTATTGAGGAAATGAATCTTTCAGAAGTTGAATATTCAAATATGAAATCTTTACTACAAGAATTTTTAGATGACAATCTTACTTACAAAGAAGTACAAGATCATAATTTTTTAAACATCTTAAATGGTAAATTTCTAGAAAAAATGATTGAAATTGAGGAACGCGGTAAAACTGCAAAATTATGGATACAATACATACGAATTATCTCTATTGCAAAAGCATTTGCGCGTTCTGAAAAAATGGGTAATCTAAAAATTCAATTACAAGTTATTCAGCAAATGTTGCCATATTTTTATGGAACTGGACATTTTAATTATACGAAATCAGTCTTATTATATGTACAATATATGAATCAATTTATAAAAGAATCTGAAAAACTTTTCACCTCAATGCAAAACCAAGATGTAATTCCAGAAACTACCACTTTAAAAATTAAAGAACTTCAAAATTTTATAAATAACGGATTTTGTACTGCAAGACGAACTGAGAAATTCTGGTCAGGAACTCATACTGATATGACAATCGAACAGGACTTAATGAGAGTCATGAAAGTTGATGGTGGTATGATTGGACGGGGAGTAACTACCAGTACTGCAAATAAATGGATTTTAGCGATGGATACACATGATATCTACGAAGAAGTAGAAAAATTTTGTGGTATAACATTTTCTACTTCCGATCAGCATGTAGATGCTAGAGATTCTCGAATAAAACAAGATACTGAAGATATTCTCAAAATAAAATCCTCGTTTGATTGTCACGAGCCATTTCCTTATCAAGATTTAATAATGTCTATATCTACTGGAGTTACTGGCAGTAATAATATTAACTGTCATAATGCTTTTGAGGTTGGAAAAGCAGGATTAGAAGAAATTGCTGGTACAAACTTCCATAAAGTTTCGTTTAAACGAAAAAATACAGTACAGTCATTAAAAAGTGGTCTATTAAAGTAGTCTGAAAATTCAAGAGGAAATTGTCCCTATAGATCCAATGTTTATATTTCAACGCATTTGTGTAGCAAGAAAAAGTGACGACGAATTAAAAGATTACATGCGTTATGAACTTGCACCGTACCCAACATCTATGTTTTACGAAGGTGTATTTCGGAAAACAGATAAGTCTAAACTATATGATATGTTTGAAGTAGACCGCACTGAGATTAACCTTGAAGATTGCATTTACGTCATTGATGGTGGTATGTTACTGCATAGAGTAGTATGGTCAAAAAATGACAAGTTCAAATGTATTTTTCAAAGATACGTAAATTATGTCAAGAGACACTTTGGATCAAAAGTTACTGAAGTTTTTGATGGCTATACAAACAATTCTAACAGCATCAAAGCTATGGAGCGTTATTGCCGTACCAATCAAAATTCCTCTCCAGATAGTTTATTCCATGAAGATATGTGTGTCACAGTGACCCAAGAACAATTTCGATTAGAATAATAAAACTCGATTTATTGAAATTCTAACGAGATATTTGGAAGAAGAAAGCATAAACGTTAAACAAGCCGACGATGATGCAGACTTATTAATTGTGAAAACAGCCTTAGAATTATATGATAAACCTCCAGTTATTGTTGCAGGAGGATGTAGATATTTTGGTGCTCATTACTGCGCTTACACCTAATAATAAGAAAATTTATCTCTTAAAACCCACGAGAGGAACCATGAGTGCTAGTCTTTTTTTCTTCTGATAACAGTTTTAGAAAGTATAAATTTTGCAAAGAGAATATACTATTTTTGCATGCTCTAACTGGCTGTGACACAACATCATGCTTTTATGGTAAAGGTAAAAAATCGGTTTTTAATTCGATTGAAAAAAATCAATAAACTCAGATTTAAAAGAAGCGATCGAAGCATTTAAACTGGAAAATCAACCTCAAACATCTATATATAAAAATGGTCTATTAATTCTCCTGTATATGTATAATGCACCAAAAAAAATTACATGTGTTGATAAATACAGACATACAAGTTTTACTAAAGCGATTTCAAAAAAGAAAAAGCTTAAAACCTGTAAAGTTAGAAAGTCTGCCACCTACTTCTGATGCTGCCAAGCAGCCACTTTTACAGAGTATATTTACAAGTCCAGCAATGGCTCGGCAATGATCTAATACCAAAATCTTTATTAAAAATGATCTTTTGTAATTGCAAAACTGGCTGCAAAAAAGGATCGTGTACATGCAGAAGCGCTGGTCTTTTATGTTCATCAGTTTGTGGTACATGCTCAACTGAAACTTGCAAAAACTTTCCAATTGTTGACGAGATTGAAGAAGAAGAAGAAGAAGAAGAAGAAGAAGGAGAAGAAGGAGAAGAAGAAGAAGGAGGAGGAGGAGGAGGAGGAGGAGGAGGAGGAGGAGGAGGAGGAGGAGGAGGAGGAGGAGGAGGAGAAGAAGAAGAAGAAGAAGAAGAAGAAGAAGAAGAAGAAGAAGAAGAAGAAGAAGAAGAAGAAGAAGAAGAAGAAGAAGAACTAAATTCTCAACATAAATAATTTTTAAAATTCCAAATTAAAAAAATATATATATTCTTGTATGTTATTTTGTTTGGATTCGTTTTACCTTTTATTAAAAAGAGAGCTTTTCTTTGAAATATTTTATTTATTACTGGAGGATTTGCCGGGCTTTGCTTGGGAGAAAGTGGTGTCATATTCTTACTTGCTAGGAAATTCACTTTAATTTGATACCATTTATGCTGTTTTTTCACATAAACCAAGCAGGGGGATATTTATAATAATCCAAATTAATATGCACGTCAAATTGTTACTTATATTAAAATTCCCTTTAATTTGGTACCCCACGTGCGGTATTTTCATATTTTTCATTTTTGACATCACCCCTCCTCCAATTCCACCAATTTATTGAGCCCCGGAGACCAAAATTTTTAATAGTGCGTATATGCATGTCACATACGGTATTTCATATTTTCCATTTTTGACACCCCTCCATTACAACCCATTTATTGAGCCCCAGGGCCCAAACATATTCAATAGTACGTATATGCATGTAAAATTGTTACTTTGTTACTTGCATTTAAATTCCCTTTAATTTGATACCCCACAGTATTTTCATATTTCATATTTTTCATTTTTGACATCCCCCCGGGCCCAAAACACCTATCTTATGTTGGTTCTCCCGTTGCATAAAAAATTTGTGCCAAGTTTGGTGGAAATCGGTCCAGTGGTTTTTCATATTTTCCATTTTTGACCTCCCCCAAAACCACCCCTTTTTATTAAGCCCCAGGGCCCAAGAATTTTCAATAGTGCTTATATGCATGAAAAATTGTTACTTGCATTAAAATCCCCTTTAATTTGATACCCTACATGCGGTATTTTCATATTTTCCATTTTTGACATCTCCCAGGGCCCAAAACACCTATCTTATGTTGGTTCTCCCGTTGCATAAAATATTTGTGCTAAGTTTTGTTGAAATCGGTCCAGTGGTTTAGTAGGAGGTGTGGAATATAAATACACACAATGACTTTTATGTATATTAAGATACACATATTTAATAATATTATTCAACAGAGGAAGATTTGTTAAAATCGACCATTCCGTCTATCGATTTAATACTCCTAACGATGAAATAATAACAAAATCGTTATTTTGATTTTATTACTATTAAAATTTGAACTATTTTAAACAAAAAGAATGAAGACTTTATCATGATCCAATGGTTTATTTAGTAGTAAGGAAAGAAATTCACGGAATATAAACGTTTTTATCGATTTTACTGCGCGCTGCCCTTAAATAAGGGTTTTTTTTTTTAAAAAGCCTGACCTTATAAACATGCAAAGATGATTTTAAACCGATATTTAGACTTTTTTCAATAACTATACCAAATATCACTTTGCCTCAATTTTTTAAGAAATTTTACCGTTATTTTTACTCTGGCGACTGGACTATTAGCTTTAATAAATTTTGTATAATTATTGGACAATCATCATAAACTTTCACACTAATTACATATTGGCATCCAATTGAGTAAAAGTGTATCAATGGCTGGAAGTAAAGATAACCAATGAGTGCCAATATGACGTTTAATTTCATGAAATTCGCCTCCTACAAGCTGATATAGAAAAATGACTGTAAATTTTTAAAACAACATTTTCTATGTCACAAGTCAAGTAACCCATGGCATATTTCACAGTATTATGGACAATATGAGCATGAAAGTTGCCTTTTATTAGGTTTGGCACTTCTTTTTGCATATTCGTATACAATGACTGGTTAATTCCAAAATTAGCATTGCAATTGTCTGCACTGAGTCCAGATACTTGGTTGAATGTAAGGTTGTGGGAATCTATCGACTTCTTAATTGCTGCAAACGTACCATCAGAGCAGATTCATCTGGATTTTCATAAAAATCTAATAACCTATTTTGGATCCCATTATTGATTGAAAAATATTGCACTACCAAAGGGAACAATTTAATATTTTTTTTATTTGAAGCATCTGTCTGAAGACAGTAAAATACATCTTCATTATTTAAATCATTTATGACACCTTCCACAGCATATGGTCCTAATACGTCTGTCACTAAAGCTTCCATTTTTGTTCTGGCTAAGCGAATCTTAGTGGCCACCTTGGAATATGCATATAATATTCTGCTTAATTTATTTGTGCAATCCATACTATTGTATGAAAGATTATGCTTGACAGTGTGAAAAGTTAATGCTAGCTCAGCTGCTGTAATATTGTTGTCATCACTAGATCCTGGACACCCTGACGAAGTATTTGAAGTAAGACAATTTTGTAACGCACCGGATGTTTTCTTCATTTCAGCTTTTAATTTGTGCCTTTTTGTATCTTGATGCTGCTTTATCTGAGAACAGAAAGAAAAGATTACCACCACCAGACCAAACCATCACCATTTTCAGTAGGGTCACAAATTCTTCAATTGAAATATTTACAATTAAAAATTAAATGTTGAATTCATAATTGAAAAATTTTGGATTAAAAATTGAAAACTAAATTTTTAATTCAAATACTTGAGATTGAAAATTTAAATTTTAATTTAGACAATTAGGATAAAAAGTTAAAAATTTAATTAAAACTTAATTCAAAAACTCGGGATTAAAAAATTAAAATTAATTTCCAATGCACATACAGTAGAACCTCGTTAACCCGGACGTCCGGATAACCCGGACCAGTTTTGGAAAAAAAAAATTATGTTGTTTAGCGTAGTAAATGAAGACTTGTTTTACAGATGATAAATCGCTATTCTCAGAAGGTACATTACTCGAATTCACTTGCCAGCGGGCGAGTTCATTGCACTCACCCCACCTGCCAACCCTCTCCTTCCCCTCCCCTCGCCACGCACTTGACATCGACCTAGAAACAACATTCCTCAGTTGCGCTGCAATCTCGGTAGTGTTCGCGTGTTGTCCTAGTGTCACTGTTGAGGTACAGTATCGTTGTGCTGTTTCGTTAGCGCGTTGTTCGCGATGGCGACAAAACGTAAAAACATTGTTGTGACTATGAAAAAAAGGATGGAAGCATTGACAAGAATTGATAAGGGAGAATCGTTAAAGAACATTGCTGCTGAGTTTGGAGTAGGAACATCGACCGTATCTGATTGGAAAAAGAACAGAAAACGCATTGACGACTTTTGTTTCAAAATGATTTCTAAGGACAGTTTGGATAATCGGTGTAAAGCAAAAACTGCTAAACTAGAAACTCTGGATGAAGCATTGTTTGTCTGGTTTTGTGCTGAAAGAGAACGTGGTTTGCCGATTTCTGAACCCATCATCCAACAGAAAGCATTGAGTTTGAACAAACAGTTGCCCCATGGAGACCCGAGTTTTACAGCTAGCCAGGGGTGGTTGGACAGATGGAAAAAACGGCATGGAGTGCGTCAACTTACAATCACTGGAGAAAGCTTGTCAGGTGATGTTGAAGCAGCAGAAAAATTTAAAAAAGAGTTTGAAGACTTTATTAAAAAGGAAGAACTGACTGCAGATCAAGTTTACAATGCCGATGAATCCGGTTTATTTTACCGGATGTTGCAGAGTAAAACGCTAGCCTCAAAATTAGGAGATTCAGCGAAAGGGTATAAAAAAGGGAAAGACCGCCTCATCATAATGGCTTGCAGTAATGCGTCAGGAAAGCACAAAATTCCTCTCCTTATAATAGGGAAGTCTAAAACCCCCGTGCATTGAAAAATGTGAAACGAGGCTTATTGCCTGTCGTTTACAGCTCACAAAAAAGTGCTTGGATGGTTAGTGACATTTTCAAACAATGGTTTTTTGAGAATTTTGTTCCGTCAGTAAAAAAATATTTGAAGAACTGTGGCCTTCCCAACAAGGCGGTTTTGCTGATTGACAATGCGCCTTCGCATCCGTCTGTCAATGAACTAGTCAAAGATGAATTTCAGTGAAGTTTTTACCACCTAATGTAACTTCTCTCGTTCAACCGATGGACCAAGGAGTTCTAGTAAAAATAAAAAAAGTGTACAAAAGGCAAATGCTAAGTCAACTGGTAGAGGACGAAGGAGAGCATGGTGTGGTAGAGGTGCTGAAATCTTTTATTGTAAACACTGTTATTTATATGATTGCGGAAGCTTGGGACCAGGTTGGAAGAGAAACTTTGATAAAGTCATGGAAAAAGTGGTGGCCTGGAGTGTGTGACTTGCCAGAAAACAATACAATTGAAGAAGAAGAAAAAACAAGTGTGGAAGAAGATTTTATAGACACTTTTAAAAATATCGATGGCTGTTCCGATGTTGATGAAGAAGACATTGACAATTGGTTGCAAATTGACAATAACGGAGGTTATAAAGCGATCACAGAGGAAGAAATTATTGCATCATGCAGTGTTACAGAAAATGAAAATGAAGAGGATTCAGACAGTGTTGATGAACCAGCTGTGGTTATGACCCACGCAGAAGCAGTAGCAAACATAGATAAATTGATAGTTTATTTCGAGAGTCAAGCCGAAACATCGCCAAACGAGCTTCTAATGCTAAAGCGGATGCGAGATCGCGCTGCTCGTAAGCGATACGCAAAACTGAGGCAGCAAAAGCTCACTGCCTTTTTTACTACCGACTAGTTTGTACCTATATTGTGTACAGTGTAAGTACATATTATGTGTTTTTAGGTGAAAGTGTGCCGATAATAATTTTTAAACTCCATTAAAAATATTTTTGGTAAGTACATGTTCTTTTTTATCATTTTTCCCTCATTCTCTGGATAACCCGGATTTTCGTTAACTCGGATCGGCCCAGGCCCCAGTTGATCCGGGTTAACGAGGTTCTACTGTACTCAGAATTAAAAAGTAAAAAATAAATTTTTAATTCACATGAACAGGATTGATTTTTGACTGCGACGTTCACAAGTATTAACAGTAAAATTATTTGAAATTATAATGACTGGGCTTAAAAATAAATTTTAACTGGCTTAATTGGTATTAAAAAGGAAAAAAAATATTTTTAATTTGAATAATTAAGACAAAGAAGTGAAAAGCACGTATAAAAAAAAAAAATTACACAAAAATTTGAGCAATATCCGAGTACTAAGAAATTCAACTCTGAAAAAAAAATTTTAAACACAAAAATTTGTTTATCTATAGTATAAAGAGCATTTATGGAAATGTTAAACTGTTTAGAATTCGAAATGAACGATTTTTTTACTTAATTTTTAATTGAAAGTTGACGAATTAAAAATTAAGAAGTAATTTTTCAATCTGGAATTCAGGATTAAACATTTCCAATTTAATTTTCAATTGACAGATAAAGGATTAAAATTTGAAAAAAAAAACAATTTTTTAATCCATTTCTGGGATTAAAAATTTTGTATTTAATTACTAATTGAAAGTTATGGGATTGAACACAAAAATTATTTTTCAATCCGGTTTTCAGGATTAAAAATGTTTAATTCAATTATTTTTTTCAAAGATATTGGATTAAAAATTAACAAATGGCTTCTTGAGGGCCCTGGAACGGTAAAAAAAATTCAAATTAAATTTTTAATCGAAATATATAGGATTAAAAATTAAAAAGTTATCTTCAATTCGTTCTATTGGGATTAAAAAATATACAAAAATTTTAATTTGAGCAATAATTCAATGCTGAATTTAATGCGCTATTTGCAAGCTGCAACCCTGATTTTCAGTATAACCAAACAACACGATACACGATACACAATACACAACACAACACAACAACAGTATATATTAACTAAAGGGATATATTTATTAACTCACTTACCTGTCCAATACCAGCTGATCCAATTGTAAAATTCACGGCGCAGAGAATACATTTCGCTGAATTTTTATTTTGAGGATCACTTTTAATCCAGTCATATTGTTTTTCCCACTCGATTTTATATTTTTTTAGTTGTTTTGATTTTATTAATTTCGCTTTCTTGGGAGTTACTGGCGTATAACTATCAGAATCTGAATTACTTGCCATTTTAAGCAATGCAAAAGAAGTTATGTACACTTCTAAACTCTAACCTTTCTTCAAACAAACACAAGGATCACAACAACGTAAATAATGATCTAGAAAGGAAACCGATATGGACTGCCATCTGCCGTTTCGTTCAATAATAAATAATCATTGTTAATCGTGTGTGTTCCGTTCTGTTTTATCTTAGGCATCGATAAATCGTTCGGAAATTACGTATGAGAGTGTTTCGTTTCGTGCATTACAGTAAAGATTCAAAATAAAAAGTATTTTCGCATACTTTATTTTTATGCAAAAGTATAAAGTATATTCACCAAAAATAAAGTAGGATACGTTTTTATAAAGTATGGTTGGCAACCCTAGTTGCCAGCCACTTTTTCATACGCATGAACAGGTGATAATCACTTGGTGCCACATCAGGGCTGTATGGGGGATGATTGAAAAGCTCCCATCCAAACTTTCCCAGAAGTTCTTGCGTTCGTGATGCTGTATGCGGTCAGGCGTTGTCTTGGAAGAACAATACCCCGGAGCTCAACTTACCGCGTCGCTTGTTTTGGATTGCTCTCCGCAGCTTTTTTAAGGTTTCACAGTAAACCTCGGAGTTGCTTGTGGTACCCTGTTCCATAAACTCTACCAGAAGAACCCCTTTTCTGTCCCAAAATCTGTCACCATCATTTTCCTTGCTGACAAGGTCTGCACACACTTCCTCGGTTTTTTGGGCGAGCGAGTATGGCCCCATTCCATGGATTGATTTTTTGTTTTACAATTAACGTACCTAACCCAGGTTTCATCCCCCGTTATAATATGGTCCAGTAGAGAATCACCATCCTTGTCGTAGGCACGAATAAATGACAAGGCTGATGTCATTCGTTGGTTTTTGTGCATTTCTGTACGCATTATCGGGACCCATCGCGCACAAATCTTATGGTAATCAAGCTTTATCGTGACAACTTCATGAAGCAAACTACGTGAGTTTTGAAGAAACTCAGTAATCGTAAAGCGGCGATTTTCATGGATTTTTTTATTGATTTTCTCCACCAATTTGTCAGTAAGAACACTCGGCTGGCCACTCCGCTCATCATCGTGCACATTGGTGTGGCCATTTTTAAACAGAACACACCACTGCCTTACTTCATTACATTCTTACCATACACCTCACACAGTCGCCGATGAATGTCCACCGGTCTGCAGTTTTCTGCTTGCAGAAATCGTATTACTGAGCGCACTTCACAGCTCGCGGTATTTTCAATCGCAGTACTCATTTTAAAAATTATTATTGAAGCACAGAAACACAACACAGAACTATACCGGCCTGAGCTGGATGCGTACTGAGTCACACCTCCCGTGTCACCAAGATGGCGGTGCTAGCCCCTCCCCATTGCCGCCCACACTGAAACGTAAGTTACTTTCTGGACAGCCCTTATAAATAAATAGTAGATTACCAAGTGGAATATTTTCCTTTATTAAATTGGCTGAAAGAGTTCATTTAAAAACAAAATTTGTTGTTGTAGTTGTCATCATTCTTTATGGCTTAGGCTATTAGCCTGTTCCAGTTCCAATGGAAGTCATCCAACCATTGTTTATGGGGTCTTCCCACATTTCTCTTCCCCCTTGGGCTATAGTCAAAGAATCGTCTTGGAAATCTAGTTTAATACAGTCTCTCCACATATAACCACCACTTAGTTTTGTACTGGGAGACTTTATAATTTAAGCTTTCAGCTATGCCTAGTTCCATTCTGTATGATCATTTCTGATTAGATCCCTCCTGGTACAACCCTTTACAGTTCTCAAGAACCTCATTTCTGCCCCTTGTTTTCTACATATATCTTTTGGCTTCCTAATTCAAGTTAACTACGATATAGTAGTCGAGGTATGGCCAGTACGTTATAATATTTCAATTGCACCTATTTTCTTGTTATCTTCCTTAAGTATTTAATGATAATCCACAAAGCAACTGGATGAGACTAATTTTGCGTTCAATCTCTGTATCATCTTGACTATGTAATACTGCACCCTAGATACTTGAAATCTGATACCTGTTCTATTGGTGAGACCTGTATGACAATGTTTGTTCTAATATGATTTGCCCCAGGAAAAGGCACAACTTTTGTTTTAGATAAGGAAATGGTTTGACAATATCTGTTAAAACACTATTAAGATAAAACAACGATCTTTGGAGGTCGTTTTCATTCTCTTGAATGATCACAAGATCGTCTGTATATATTAAGATGTATAAATATCCTTTTTCTCCAAGTATAATCCTTTGACGGCATACAATTTCCATTTCCTTATAGGATCACCTATATAAATATAAAATAAAACAGGAGACAGACTGCAGCCCTGCTGAACACCTTGGTTTATTTCAATGGGTTCTAATAATCTGTTAGTTTTTATCTGTATCTGTGTTCCATTATTTAAACTTTTAATAACCTTTATTAAATAAATAAGATATACTCTTCTCTGTATTATCCCCCATAATGTTGCTCTATCCAATTTGTCAATTGAAGTCCATGAAAGCAAGATGTGTTATCTACATTAAATTCAAATCTCTAAAATTCAAATCTGTTTTAATATACAGATATAATCAACTGCAGACCCTCCCCTTCAAAAACTATGTTGTTATTCTATCATACTCTCAGCAATTTACAATAACCTGTCATTTTATCTTAGCATAAATTTTGTAAGTTGTATTTAATAAACTGATTTCCTATAATTCTTGCAATTGCTTCTAAATTTATTTGAAAGGAATATATTCCTTTCTTGAAAATTTATATAATATGGGCTTCTAACCAATCTTGAGGAATCCGTCAAGATAGCCAACAAATATTAAATCAATGTAAACGTCATAATTTGAATGTGAAACTATTTGATTAATTCTGTATTTATTTGATCAGAACCTGGTGATTTTTTTATTTCTTGAGCACCTCACAATACTACCTAATTCTTCTTTTGTTGTTAAATCTACTGTTGTATTTAAATGTTCATCACCTTTGCTGATTTCATAGAGCATGCATAACTCCATAGTGCACAGTTCTTTATAATACTGAATCATATTTTCTCACTTATAACATTTAAATCTGCTTTGTCATTCATTGTAAATTCAAAAAATTTGTACACATTTGATGGTTGTCCATAAATATCATTTTCTATAACACTGATAAATTTATCCCAGGACTCTTGGTGTCTGAATATCATTTTTGTTCTATTCCTTATCTCTTTATATTTCTCTGTACTCTCATCAGATTATGTATTCAAATAGGCCTACTCTAAAAATGCATTCCCTTTTTTCTTTTACAGTGTTTTCTATTTTGGAATTTCAGACATTTACACCCTTTTTTTTTACACTTTTAAAACCTAAAGTTCCAAAACCTACCCTTTTTATGGCTGCTTTACGTTGGTGCCACTCGTCTTCTACAGTGTTAGCAGATGGCATTTGTGATAGAATCTCATTTAATCTTGAGTGATGTGCATGTTTTGCACCTTCAACTAGTAGTAAATTCACTTTATTAGTATGTGATTCATTACTTATAATTTTGTTAGTTCTACGCCTCTACCTAGTAAATATTTTAATTTTTGAAATTACCATATAATAATCAGTATCCACATTATACCTTCTAGACACTGTCATATCTTTAACCAGTGCCATTAAATTATCATTTACTGTAATAGAGTCAATTAATGATTGTGTTCCTCTTCCACACAAAGTATATTTTTAAGAGCTCCTGCCAGGTGTTGCTAATTTGTACTTAGGAGTTGGATCACCAAAGACTAAAGGAAGAAAACCTTGATTACAAATGACCTGGTCCTCCAGGTTGGGGGTCATGCAACATACTGGTAACCCACTCATGTCAATTTTACTTACTCATAAGCCTCAAGAGAATAAGCACGATGGATTTCAAAGTCACCAACTCAGCTATGCTACAGGCCAACGGTTATGTATTAAAGACAGACTTCTTTACTTATTTGTTGTTGAAAAGTGTACGGTTTTTCTCATATGAAATGTGTTTCCCTTTCTAATAAGTCTATTCCCTTTCTAAATTCCAACACAAAAGACCCATTGGTTTAGACATTACCGGTTATAAAATTTGAGATCTAGCCCAAATTTCATATGGCTTGTAATCAGCGAGTGCAGAATAACACAGAGAGGACATTACTATTTAACTGTATGCAAGGTTGTGAAACTGGATCTACTGTACTGGTTGGTCAAACAAACAGTATCAAAAAAGCAAAACAATCAAATGTATGCACTACACATGTACTGTGATTTTATCCCTTAAAATATAGTAAATTCTACAAATTTCCACATTTCTAGAGAAAGTGTGACCAATGATAACAGTGTTATATAAAAATTATATGCCTTCATATAAAATAAATTATTGAAATCACAAATGGTAAAAACCTTAAAATTGTAACTCTATTGGAAAGTTTATTTTTTATTTTTGGGTCTGTGACATTTCTCAACAGAAGATTTGTAGAAAAATGTCTGAATTTATTTTTCTGTTTGAAGACAACTTTTGTATGTAAATGTTCATATAAGATGAACTAATTTAAATAATTTATTCATTACGTATACAATTTAAATGTAATAATAGTCTCATTTGTTAAATCAAATCCTCCAAAGACTCTGAATATCCACACTCAAGACTAAGGTGATTGATTTTTGTGGAACTGATCCTGTATGGGCAAAAATTGTTATAGATGGTACTGTCCTGGAACAAGTTAGAAATTTTGAATACTTGGGCTACAGCATGTCTTATAATACAAGCAACGATGTTGTGAATAAATTGCATAAGTTCAACCTTATGTGCGGGACCATTAGGCGAACTCTGAAGTCAGCAAGTAAAGAAGCACGCCTAAAATTCTACATGGTGATGGCACTTCTCACACTTACAGGCCTGAGAATTGGACTTTAACAAAAGGCCAGGCCAGACGCATCCCAGTGGCTGAAATGAGATTTCTCAGGCATGTGGCAGGGTATACTCTCCACGATCATAGAAGAAGCACAGATATACAGGAGAAACTGAATATTATGAGTATTCTGCTGTATACTCATATACAGCAGATCCCTAATCCCTGTTCAGCACAAAGTAAACTGGTAACGCAGAAATAATAGTAGTCTGAGTGTACTGATACAGGGGTCAAGGTGAGTGGCCCTGAATAACTCATGTTCGAGTGACCACCATCTTGGTTAGGTCAAATCGGTTTCAGCATTTGGTAGTATAGCTGGACAGCATTATCCTGTGCTCACTGATTTAAAAATAAATTAAATTTTGTACAATCTGAGTAGGCTGCCAGCTTCGATTGTATGACATATGACGAAGATAGAGTGGTGATCCAGGTCAGCTACAGAATTACCCAATTATTTACTAACCTGAGTTCTATAGTCTGCTAACTATAGAAACTAAATGAAAACCTGTTAAATATTACCTTTAAAAACGGGATCGTCTGAAGTGGAATTATTAATATCTTCCAGAATCTGTTCATTAGCTGGAGGTTTTGGACGAGGCGGTAAATCATTCTTCTTTTTAAACATTATTATCACATTTCACAATTTAAAATAATACGTCTATTTGTTTACAAAAACATCAGCTGTCAATTTTCAAAACCAATGGAACCTTGATAATGATAACTGGCATGTGTTACTATTAACAGCAAAATGTGTAAGACCAAGATTCAGGGGGATTATTTTTGAATATAAAAACGGAAAAGAAATATAAAATATTTTAATGTTATAATATTTTAACACGAGTTGTTACTACTTATCATTAACGTTTACCAAAATGTGTGTAACACTGTACATAATGTTAGGTGTAACTTATTTTAAACGGAATATAATTTTTTAATATTTATTTTCTGCCTTTAGTAATTACAAAGAATATTATAGTTATTGATTTTAGTCTGACTTAACTTATTGTAAATAGTTCTTGGTTCGATCAAGTTTGATGCATTAAGACCAAAAACCTCAACACCAATAGAAGAACGCGCCAAACAGTACTCGTACTCCCGCCAAATTGTAGTTCAGCGTTTTTGTTCTACAGCAAACGTTAAACGTCCAAGCTGAGGAAAGTACGTGTGAATAATCGTGAATTTGTGTCAAAATGCCTTCACGAGTACATGAGAAATCAACAAGTTTACCTGAGGATGTCATCGCCAAGTAAGTTGATTAGAGTATGCATAAATTTTTATTTTGAAAACATAAATATCTTCAAAGTTAAAGAAAATACACATTTTTATGTAGGTAACGCTAAGAAATAATCGACGCAGTGAAAGTTGTTCAAACTATATACGTTATAAAAATGCAGTTGCAAAGCAGAAATCAGGAATAAAAATGGAGAAATGGCAGCAAGTTAATGTATGAAAAATAAGTGTATAGTTAATTTAGATTTGTGATTGTTTTCGTCATGCCACTTGTTGCATTGAGCTCACGAATAACTTGCAAGGCAAATTAGTTGGAACTAACTAGAAATCTGTGAAACTTATTAGTTAGTTCAAAGATATTTTGTTATACGTTAATCAAATTCATTGGGTTGACTATAAAGCTGCAGTACTTTATGTATATTATCTTTACATATACATGTTTGTAAATACATAGTAATATGTAACATGTATAATTATGGTTCTGTATATAAGATATATTTTTATATAACAATATGAACATGTACAAGATGTGATATATAATATTCTTAATTATGAATAATGTACAACAGACATTAATTGTATGGTGTAATGTAATATGTCTATTACAGGTATGTACAATTATTATGTTATGAATTATGATGTTTGGTTGTAGATTAAAGTAGGTTAAACTTTAGATTAATAAAAGACACATGGTAAAAAACAGATTTAATTTTTATGTACTGACTTCAGACAAAGATGGCGAGGCAGAGAGATGTGGGTTGCATAATTCAACTGGCTTCTCATTCTGTTGTCTGGTCACCTCATTATCTATTGATAGTACATAGACTGATATACATACAGGTTGAATAATTTATTTTAGACAACACAAGTCTATTAAATCTATATTAGAAATACGGTACATCTTTAGGAGAGGAATTATGTCTTACTATTTCTTATAGCTATGAAACTTGTGATTCTTGGAGAATGATTTAGAAGAGAGGATTAATTTCTTCTGTTTTTAACTGAGATTGAATGTTGACTTATGTTGTTTCAGAAATAAACAATTCAACTTTAACTATCCAAAACGTTTACATCTCTTTTTATTTCAGACAGTCTGGTTTCTTCAGCAAGCAATTGTAATAAAATTATATAATTTTCGTATTTTATGTTATTCAATTCTTATTGACTTTTTTTGTCCAAGTATGTCACATCATCTGTACTTCAAGGAAAGGAATAGGTTTTACAGCCTGTTCCACCTTTAGTACTGTAATCTTTTTCTGGGCCTACTTATATCTCTTGCCCCTCAGAGTGAATAATTGTTTGATATTTTGATATTGTTTCAATTTCTATGGCTTCTATATCTCTGTCAAATCCTACCTTCATACTACACATCCGCAACTTGTCCCCTATATCATCGTTAATAATTCAGTCTCTTAATGTACAACCTTTTCCCAAGAATTTCATTCACTTGCTTGTATTTGCAGTATACAAATAGGAATAATCACTTGTCTCCTCAATAATAATTTCTTGCTCCCATATGTTAGCAATGGTGTATTACTTTGTAGAATTTCAGTTTCGCCTAAATATGTAATGCTTTAAATTACTTTGCAGGCTGGATGAACTGGAGAGTGATCTGCAAGAAGGTGATATCACAAAGAAAGGCTACTGTAAGAAAAAGTGGCAGCTCTTGGAACCGCATGTTGAAGTGTCCATATCTAAACAGATTCTTGACCTTGAGGCGCAGTTGAAATCAACAAAAATTTCAGAAGTATGTAATGGATGTAATTAACTATATAATGTGCAGAACTTTATTTATTCAATACATTAATAACAAATGAAAGAATATATTTTCCTTAAAATTAATACAGTAGAACGTTGTTTAATTTCAACTAATTAATGCAGACTCCAATCCAGATGGATTTATCTGCATGTTTGAATGTATACAAAGAAAATAGCACTGTCTCAAGTATTAAGGCGTGAAGGCTAGAAATATTTAAACCATAACTTAACAAAATTGTTAGGCCTAGTAAAAAGATAAAAAAAGAAATTGTTAACAACTGTTATCAATTTATCAAAATAGAGACATTTAATTTACTGTATTTGTTGTCTTGAATATACTAAAACTACGTTTTAGTACGTTAATAGAGTTCAGATTTATATGATATGTCATGTAAAGTCGTATAAATTGTAGCATAACAGAATTTTCACCCTGAATATAACTTAATACAACCTTGAAAAGAAAAGGAAGAAACAATCTGTAGTGAGTAATAACAAAATGATTGAAAAATAAATTGATCATTATAGTAAATCAAATGCTGACAATAGACAATACAACAACAAAAAAAACTCTTCGTCCAAATAAAGTGAACAATCTATATAAAGCAATATACGTTCAACCACATGATGATTAAAACCCCAGTACATCATCAGTATACCCAGTAAGATAAGGAGCAGTAAGGAAAGATAAACACGGATGAATTATTAAGATAACCACATCAAAGGATCCAAACATAAAACAAAACCATACTCATTGAAGGAGAATAAAAGGACCAACTAATTCAAGCTTTGTACAAAGAGTGTAGTATTAGGGAAGGTTACTTCTCAAATCTTATGACAGATAGGTACAATTTAATTAGATTCAAAATAACGACACAAAACCCTAAATCCCAGTAACCCAAGTTACAGGGATTCAAAATAATGACACAAAACCCTAAATACCAGTAACCCAAGTTACAGGATACATTACATATAGATAAAGAATGTAAATTAAATATAGATATAACACCAGTGTAGAAAGTAGAATATTAAGAAGAAAAGATTAAAGACTACCATTAGTGTAGGTGATAAAGAATGCCTCAGTGAGAAGTAAAGTGTTATCAACTATAAACTATAATAGTGAAATACCAAAACTAGTAATAATAAATTGTGAATTTCCCTATTAAAAAAAAAAAAAAAAAAAAAAAAAAAAAAAATATATATATAAGGCTTAGCGCAGACGTTCGATTTTGTCCCGGGCGATTATGAATCGCCGGATTTGTAACACATAAACTGAAATAGGAGAGCGCACACAGGCGATCAGAAATTGCCTGTGATTAAAAATCTGTGCGGTGCCACAGATTATTGGGCGAGGCAATTGTCACCCGTCAATCTGTATCGTACATGTTTGAACCTGTTAGCGCACATGAAGGCAAGTATATTGCCTTCTTCGAGCAACTTCTTGTTATTGTATTGACGGTCTCCATGACAACGTGTAGTTCAGTTTTGTTTTTAGAGAAGAAATACACTGTCTAACTTGGAATTTCAATATTTTGCCCCGTTCGCACGACGTAGGCCCTTTCAATTAAGCTTTTTCGTTGACGCGTATAATTAATATTAATACGCGAGACCAGAATTAATTAATATAGTAACAAGTAAATTAACAAATGATATTTAGCGGCATGTAAATTGTCCTATTACTTAATGCAAAGCGAAAATACGTGTTGTTTTCATTTGTGAGGTTAGGTGACAACGGTTTTTGGTTTTTAGTTTACTGCTGAAATAAATAAAAGCCATGGTTGAGGAAAACATAACGTTTAATGTGTTCTATAATGCTTCTAACACAGTAACACTTAAAACAAAGAGTTTAATGTTTTTTATTTAACAGGTACTTTATAAATATCTCCAAAGGCTGTTGCACCAACATAATAATTTAGTACAAGTGTTGAAAACTGCTTTGGAGAGAATTTGAATGAGTACAAAATTGTTATACGAGCTGACAGTACCCCATATAGACACAGACAATAAAAATTATATTAAAATACGTAGGCTATTAAAATTTTGATTTAAATGGAATAACTCCTATTGTAGTCCCAAGCCACGTGTTTGTTAACCAAATATACTGTTACTCACCGTCTATGGCCTTTCTGTGATGTTAACAGTGACGGTGAGTAACAGTATATTTAGCTATTAAAAGTCAAATATTTGCGTGCGAAGCCGCAGGTAACAGCTAGTTATTTATAAGCCTTATTTTTTAAACACACGTAACTGACATAGAAATAGGCCTACATTAAGTGGCATGCATATTTACATGTTTACAGAACACAGTCTGAATTTTACAGAGCATACACAAACATGAGCCTTGTATTGAATGACCAGCTGAACTTTAAATGTAATCGGTTAAACATATTGATACGATTCATACGTAAGTGAGTAGGTGTTGACACCATTCAGAGATTAACGAATTTTGTAATACCGTATGTTATCTCCCCCCCCATTGGTAACGACATTGGTTATCCCATTTGGTAACGATTCCCACAGTAAACAGTACAGTTTCGGCGACGTACCTAAGGTTTGTCGTTTCCATAGACATGAGCTGAGAATTTCTGAAAATATTTCTTTGCATAAGCACCAATCCCGAAATCTGACTTCAGGTCATACCTACATGATCGTCTTACATTATTAAAACTTTTCCAGTTCCTTTGTAAACGTTTGTATTAACAAATCCATGTATTCTTAGAGAGAGACAATCAGACAAAAATATACGATATCGATCCTTTTTATACGGCATGTGAAAAAAATGTGCCGTTTTTATATGGAAAAATATTAAGTGAAATTTTTGTGCAAATTGTGTAAACCTTCACACATTCGTTGATTATAAAACTTCGCTGGTAAGAATATTTAGAGAAGAAAGAACTGAAAGCAATAACCATATAATTAACGTTCATTTTATTTTTTTCATAATTCATTCAATGTTATTAAGCCGTGCCTACTTCCAAGATGGCGTTATTAAACAAACTACCGTTAAGGAAGGGAACGTTGACACACATGCTAATAGTAGGCTAACAATAGGGTGAACCCAGTACTTTCTTTCTCGCCTTTTCTTCCAAAAACGTAACAGAAGGGCACAGATACATGCGGTCTCATCGAAATACATTTCACAACATGTATGGGCGATTTTTAATCGCTCGTGTGCGTTCAAAACAATTTGAAGGCAGTACTTCAAATAACCGATATTTTAATCGGCCGAGTAAAAAATCGACTGTCTGCACTAGCCCTAACAAACTGTAATAGAGAATAATGCGGTTAGGAGGTAGCTTAAAGTGAAGTCACAATCAAACAAACAAAAAGACAGAAAATGACTGAAATATTATTAATTGTAATAAAGTATTTAGATATAAGACGTAAGGATTGTTTCATAATAATATAAATGTGGGAACATGAACTTTCATTATATGTAATAGAAAATGTTAGATTATAAGATGTTTTGTTATAGTTAAATAATGTTAATTTGTGTTAAAGTTTTGTTAAGGTAGGAAAGGCAAGGAAGTAATCATAATATCTTTTAAATTGTAAACCAGAAAAATAATAAGGAAGCAAACTAGTTATAATATCAGTAGCAAAGCAAAACTGATTTTTAGGCCAAATTCAACTTTTAGTATGTAATCAAATCCAAATGGATAAATTAGATAAAACTGTATAAAATTAACAGAGATTAGTCAGTTTAGAATAAAGATACTTAATTATAATTATCACAGAAATATATAATAGTAAATGTAATGATCAGAGGATAAAATTGACTTTATTGGAAATGTGTAATATAATGCCTAACAGAGGACACAGTACAAATAAAATGTAAATTAATCAGTATCGGTTTGTTGTAACAACAAATTGTTAATGACAAAGAATAATGATGTAATAAATAATCTTATTTAAGGACAATGTTAACATAAAACGACTTGTAAGCCATTTAATTTATAACTATGTGACTTATAATAAGGCCTATAAGAAATGTAAAAAAATGCCAGTTTTAAGCTCAATTGAAACTAAAATAGGTCATGTTGGATATTGATTTATGTAAAATTAGAACAGGAATATTGCTAGGTACTTAAATTTTCATGAAATTAAAAAATAATTAAATTATAGCCATAAAATAAATTAAACACCAAAGACACCAAGAATCATCCGCCATGTTGGAATTTTAAAATTAATACTATTCCATTGAACAACGAACTTAGCCAGATTTCAAACACTTAATACGACACTAGTAATACCGCATCAAACTACCTCTCTGAGCGAAAAAGAACATTACAATCGAAGAATCCAGAGGAACTACACTATGGCAGAAGAAAATATCACAATTACATTTGGTGAGAGGAAAAAACCAGGAGCCGGCATAGTTGGGTGAAATCTGAAGTCGATGGCGGCCATGTTTCGAGTTCATCTTGCCAGCAGTACAATGCCACGGTGAGTCAACAGCTACGTGACGTCATACGCAGCCAACTGGTTCGATTTTTAAATGACATTATTTTCAAATATAATTTTCTTTTACGTAATAGTAATTAAGTATTAATTAATTGTAAGTATAGTATTTTGTAACTTGCCTTTCCTTGACCATTTCTACAGCTCAAAGAATCTTGTTAATCAATATTTTAATTTTATATATTTTGTTAGTTGACACAATCGATCTGGGAATTGAGTCTCAGCCGCAGCAATAGTCGATGCACATAAGATTATCGCATCACCTTGAATAAATGTCATTACTGTTTCTAAATACGAGTTTTCTTAATTATTTGAGTAATTAAATTAATTTATTTCATTTTTAATTTAACTTAGAAAATAATAGCTAAAGAAATCGAGAAGAAGAAGAAGAAGAAAAAAAAGGAGCTCAGTTAGAAGTAACTACAAATCGACGCAGCTGTGACATAATCTGACTAACACAATAGAACAAATATTTCTTTACAGAGCATAGCAAAATAATACACGGAAGTAAATTATTATTAATACTTTTAATGAAATAATATTAAATAATAAAAACTAATTAAATAATTAAATTAAATAATTAAAATATATTACTTATAAAAAAAATAATAAATTTATAACTTATAAATTTTATCAAACCTTAATTTTTATTAAACACAAACATGAATTTTATTTGTAACACGAGTTTAGTTACAAATTGGCGTCTAACTTTAGGGGCTAAAGATAGGGATTGATAGGCCGATAAATAAAAACAATTTGCCCAATTTCCTATTTTTAGCTGGCAGCTGTTAACAGGTCGGGAGAGTAAGCAAGATGCACAGCATAGCAACATCTAAGAAAAGGGCGGTGGAGGCCGAGAAGGAAATAGATATGGAGGATAAGGAGGCGACTCCCGTGGAAGATGTGGAGTTGATATTACCTCCAGCAGAACCAACCGAACCATACCCCAAGGGAAACAACCTGACAAGCTGACACAAACCGGAGAAGTAAATTACCAGGAAATATTAATGACCACATTGGCACAACTCAGCCAGAAAATGGAGGAAATGAAAACTGACAATAAGCAGTCAAAGGAAGAATTAGGCCAGATAAGCCAGAAAATGGAAGAAAATAGTAAGAAGATGGAGGAGAAAATGGAGGAAATAAACAGTCGAAGGAGGAATTAAATCAGATAAGCCAGAAATTGGAAGAGACCAATAAGAAAATAGAAGAAACCAGTAAGAAAATGGAAAATGATAATCAACAGTTAAGAGAAGAATTAAGGGAGACTAACCAAGAGAATAAGAACCGGTTAGATGGAAGGATGGAAGCATTAAAGGAAGAATTGAGTCAGAAGATGGCAGGGAATAATGAAACCATAAGCAAGAAAGTAGCAGAAGAAATGACTGTCATTGAACAAAACATTTCGAAAGCTGACGAAAAATGGAGTCATACTGAGAGACAAGTGCAGAGTTTTAAAACAGAAATAAATACCAAGGTCACAAATATAGAAGAAACGAATCGGAAGAATTTAGAAGAAAAACTAAAAGAGACACGCGAAGAATGGGAAAGAGTGCAGAACCGATTCACAGAAAAATGTGACGGCATTGAAGCTGCTGTGACCAGTATAAATGGTCAGGTTCGACAAAATCAAACCGACATAGACCTTTTTCATAGTCGACCAACTAACATCACTAGTTTTCCCAATACAGAAAATCGAGAAGGGATTAACTTCAGGCTATACAAAAACAAGCCTATGGAATTTATAGCTAGAATTGAAGAGTGCTTCGGAAAACATTGAGGTAACCGGTGGAGCGCAAATAAGGAAGTACTAGATGAGTCAATCAAGGAAATAGCCGATAATTGGTGGATGGCGATAAGGGACGAAGTTACGGACTATCAGCAATTCAAGAGATTGTTTAAGGCTAAATATTGGTCCGAGTCTACGCAGAACATCGCAAGAGATGGAATTTGTCATGGGAAGTATAACCCGTATCGGGATAAAACATTGACCACATATTTCTTAGGAAAGGTGTGTGTGGCCAAACACTTAGAGCCCAAAATACCCGAAGAGTGCCTGGTCAGCAAACTATTCTACCATTATGAGGACATAATAAGAGCTCGCCGCAACAGTCAGATTAAAACCGTACAAGCAATGACGGAGGTACTCGAGACGTACGAGCACGAAGACTATTACCGCCAAAGTAGAAGGAGATATGAGAAACCTGAATTTAGAAATAACAACTATACTAATATAGTATACTAATATAGCGACTCCAGATTGACGCTGCTATCAGCCATATCCGTAACGATACGGAACATTTAAACGAGAGGAGGCAGTAATAAACGATTACAACCCTTTACTGCTCCTATCTACTGGGTATGGACAAGAGTCGAGTTTTAAAAAGGAAGATCAAAAATTTACTATTATTTATAATAATTATTTAAAAGAGAATAACAATAACACTTATGTATTAAAGGATATTAATTCAAACAAGACAAAGGGCACTTATAATCAATTGTCAAAAAAAAAAAAATTAGAGGAGAAATAATTAACAAAATTCAAAAGGACCGTAAGGACAACTTACAAAAATAACTTGAACGAAATAATTTTGAAAAAAAAAAAGATTCTTAATCAGGGTGTCTACGACCCGGGAAACCGGGAAACCCGGGAATGTTCAGGGAATTAAGAATTTGTGGAATATTCAGGGAAAAATCAGAGAATTTCTTCGTTAATCAGGGATTTTCCTCTTGGGCTACTCTCCGTAAACGTAGTAGCGATACTTTCGAATTTCACGGGACGTAATCGATCGTTACTCGATTCCCGTAGTCAGCCAATGAACACTCGTTCCCAGCACGGGACTGAAGTATGCTATTTGATTGGTTCCCAGCGCGGATTGGTATTTGACCCAACCTTGCGCGGGTTGTCTGTTCAGTATTGTCAATTTAGCGGGTTTCCCGCTCAATCTTGCAGATTTAAGTTTTTGTTTAGCGGGGACGTTTTGAAAATTTAACAATGAAAGTGTAGGGATTTAATGGATTTTCGACCTTCCACAGCGGGAAGAATATTGTTATTTATATTGTGAATATAGAGTTTTATCGGAATTTCAACTATTTTCGCAACGTTGAAAAATTTTGGGTGTTGGCTACACTTTCGTGATTTCGCGCCGTAATAGTGTTTACATCTCTTCATTTGTTGTTTACCGGTGCTTACTGTATGTGTTGCGTTCGTGCTTGAGTGTGTTATTGTGATTTGAAATTCTTTAAATCTGTTGCATTGTGCGCGAAATCTAAAGCAGAAGCTTTGCAATTAATTGCGTGCTCTTAATTCTTTAGTGGTGCGGATTAAAATGCTTTTAGTGTGATGTGCGTTCGTTGTTAAAAACACGTGGGCATCCAAATTCGTGACTGTGCAAAGTCGTTTGAAAATTCCGTTTTATTATGGCGTGCAAAACTCGTTTTCAGTCAGAGTGGTTGAATGACCCAAAGTTTAAATCATGGCTAGAAGCAGTGAAAGACAGCCCTTTTCGGGCGAGTTGTAGGTTATGTCGGTATTCGTTTTCATTAAGCAATATGGGCAGGCGTGCAGTTAGTAGCCATGCTGAGGACTCCAAACATAAAATTGCTGCAAAAAATTCTAGCGCTATTACTAATTATTTTAGTTCACCTGTGGATGCTAAGCTGCAGTTTAATAACCCTGAGCCTAGCACTTCTCAGCCTGTTGCAACCGACGATGAAAACGATTCTTCATTGCTTCAAAGAAATTCAAGAGTGAATGATTTTTTGATTAAAGAAGACTCCACTAGGGCTGAAATTTTGTGGTGTATTCAGGTAGTGATGAATCACCGAACCATGAGGTCTGCTGCCAAGGATGTTGGTGTTTTTAAACGGATGTTTTCCGATAGTGAAATTGCAACCAAGTTCAGCTCCAAAAAGACAAAATGGGGTATGTAATTGTTCATGGAATTGCTCCATACTTCAAAACCAGATTATTTCACGAGATTGAGCTAGCGAATGTTATAACAGTTGGTTTTGACGAATCGCTGAATAAAGTTTCTCAGATGCAACAGATGGACATTGATATCCGCTATTGGGACAATTCCAAGGATGAAGTAGTAGTACGCTACTGGTCCTCTGCTTTTCTTGGTCACACAACAGCAAGTGATTTACTTGCAGCATTCAACAAGGAGATTCCGCCCCATTTTATGAAGAAGGTAATTAATATATCAGTGGATGGCCCTAATGTAAATTTTAAGTTTTTAAGAGATTTCAAGGCTTCCATCAAGGAAATTGAAGGCCCTGTTTTGCTTGAGGTGGGAAGTTGCGGCTTGCATACAATGCATTGTGCCTATAAAGCTGGATTTCAAGAAACGGGATGGATGTTGGTGAAATTTCTGAGGGCTTTGTTCAATCTTTTTAAAAATGTTCCAGCTAGACGCGCAGACTACAGACGCCTAACGAATAGTAGCATCTTTCCACTGAAATTTTCAGCGGTCCGGTGGCTAGAGTCCGCAAATGTAGCTCAACGAGCAAGAGAGATTCTCCCGAATGTGAAAGTGTATGTGAGAGGAATTGAACAAGGGAATTCTGCACCCTCTTGTGTGAGCTTTGGTGAAGTGAAGAAAGCATTACAGGATTCTTTGCTTGCACCAAAACTTGCGTTCTTCAGAACAGTGGCATCGGATCTGGAACCTTTTATGACAGAATTTCAATGCAATCGCCCTATGATACCATTTCTGTATTCTGCATTATGTGGGGCTCTGAGGATTATCATGGACAGATTTGTCAAGAAGGAAGTATTGGAGGAAGCCAGCAATCCTTCTTGCATCAACGTAACTCAAAATGAAAATCTGTTACCAGTGAAACACGTGAAGGTGGGATATGCCACGATGGCAGAGCTGAAGAAGGTAAAGAAACTGAAGGAATTGGATGTGATGACATTCAAAAGAGATTGTAGAGAGTGTCTCGTAAAAATCTGTCAGAAACTGGTAACTCGCTCGCCTCTTTCGTATAAATTTATAAAAGCTGTCTCCTGCTTTGACCCGCAATTAGTTAGTTCATCAAAATCATTGGCAGAGAGCAGATTACAAACCTTGCTCTCCATTTTAGTGGAAAATAAATGGATTGATGGTCCTACTGCTGATCAAGCTGCGAGAGAATTCTCAAACTTTGTGTACCAGCCCAGTGCCTCTGATAGATTAAAATCATTCGATAGATTGTCAGATCGTGCAGACCACTTGGAGAGATTTTTTTGGAAGGTCCAGTCCAGAATTGAGGAATAATAATATTATTATATATTATTATATAAGGCTTCCCCAATTGGCTTACCTTCTATTTCCAGTTTTACCTCCATCAACCATGCTTCTGGTCTCATCGTTCCCGCCTCCTCTTCTTCCATCAATTCAGTAGCCATGTCCGTGTGAATTGTGTGATCCCTGTATTTATTTCCATGGACCCCGCAGTTATCTATCGACAATGGCCGGGCCTCCTCATCCATTGTCCTTATTAGTTTTCCGTCCTCTCAGCCGTATTTTTGGGCGTGTACACTCTTCCCGTCTGCTGATTTCCTCCTTCGTTCCTTGTATTCTCGGCTCGTCCTTCGCTGTTTCTCTGCTGTGTGTTGTTGAATCTCTGCTGCATCCTCGGCTGATGACCGGGTCTTGTCTTCCTACATCTGTAACAACAATCACGGTCAGCATAATTTTCTCCGGGACACTCATCACATTTCCACCTCGGATATTGTCTGTTTGGCTCTCGACCATTATGTGTAGTTCCCACGTTTTGTCCTCTTGATGCATAACTCCCTCCACTGTTCACATTGGGTTGTTGTGGACGTCTACTGTCTTCCTGGTCCCTAATATTCTGAAAAACATCCAATATTTTTTCTAATTCATTTATGTCACTTACCTCTCTCGTCATCAACGTGATCTGTACTTCTCTCAGTAAATGTTTGCTGACATGGCATACAAACGACTGGAATGGCAACGGTGGTTCTAAGTATTTTGCTTCGTTAAACAGTCTCATTGTATATACTGTAATATTATTATTTCTCCCAAATTTCCCAGTTCCCAGTATCTGGCTGCGCAGTATCTCCTGCTCCTCTTTTGACCAGTATTTATTACGAAAGGCTGTTTCAAAATTTTCATACCTCTCCCATTCATTTCTATGTATCTCCGCCCATATCTCAGAATTACCCTTAAAGCATTTAAAAATTTTTATAAGTTTAACCTCCCAACTACTACCGTTAAATCTGTTAAACTCCCGTACTCTATTTAAAAATTGCATTGGATGCACTCTACAATTCTCACTACAAAAAGTTTCAAGTTTAATTTCATTATTTACATCTCTTGTAATTAATACTCGTTCAGTAACATTGCTTAACTTTTGGTTTATCACTAAACTCAACTCATCTTTTACACTACTAATGCTCTGTTCAATTGCATATAATTTTTTATCATTACTACATTCAGATTGCATGCTATTTTTTGTTATTACATTAATGGATTCATTTAATGCCTGTATTTCTGTTTTACAGTTATTTTCGATTTCATTGATCTTAAGGTCTGTATTATTTTTATGTTAATCAATATTTTGTTTCATTTTTTCAATGTTAACCGCTACACTATTAAACTTATATTTGTTTTCAGTATTACATTTATTTATTTTAAATTCTATTTCATTATTATATTCATTTACTGAACTTATTAATTTCTCATTATTCTCATTCATTTGTTTATCGATTCTTTCTGACATACGGCTATCTATCTCATTAATTTTACTGTCTATGTTTGTTATTGAACTATCTACTTTGGTATTCAATTCATTAAACTTACTGGCAAATTCTTCATTATTGTTTTCAAAACACTTATTGATCTCATTAATACGGTTTTTTAACTCACTGAAATTGCTTTCGCATTTTACATTTTGTTCATTAATTTCACTTTCAACTCATGGAATTTAACATTCTGTTCATCGAATTTAACACACAACATTGCATTCATGCCGCACAAATATCTCATTACATCACTATTGTCAGATTGATTATTTTTGTTAGTCGATATTAGGGTTATTTGAATCCCCGAATCATCTGTAATATTTGTTTCACTTGTAACATTTATATTGTAACGAAACAATATGTTACAAAAAAGAATAGTAAATAATAGTGAAATCCGATCCAGAGAGGAAACAAGAAAATAATAATTAATAGCAGATTAAAGGAAACCTAGTTGGTTTGACTTATTTAATATTATTAAGAAACCCAGAAATAACCCAGTAGAATAGGGCAGTAAACAGACAAGTTAAATAAATAAACCTAGTAGGCCTAAATAATCAACTTACCCTGAATAACAACTAAACCTAATAAAGAGTACCTAATCATGAATTAAAATTGTATTAACAAAATTGTATAGGCATATTTTTAAGGATAGAAAAAGGGACACAAACCTTTACAGTGATGAGTGATATAATATAAATAGTGACACAGACTACCGTTAAACAGTGTTATTTATTATTTATAAAAAGTGTTATTATTATTATCATACAGACAATAGTTTAAAAGTATGAAATAATTAAAGTTGTTAAAAACAAGTATTATTATTAAGAGTTTTTGTTATATGTTATAAGATTTTATGTCACCAGTTAATTTATGTAAATATATTTATCTCAGGGAGTCAAAGTAGAAATTACAATCAGCCATAACAAATTGTTCCACTACATATCATAGAAATTCAAATTAATAAGGTTTTACAGTTATAAACTGAGGCATGTTTAGTATCAAATTGTTTATAATTATCTAATTAATAATTGTATAAACATTGCATGTATCATTAGAGTATAATAATAAAATTATCTATTAGCGAACAGTGATTACAAGGAAACATTTATTTGGACACATTAATAAACTTCATTATTTTCTGAGACGGACAATATAGTAGCCATGATGTTGACATCACTCTAACCTACATGCTTTTTACGAAGCATTGAATCTCGTCAACTTTGTATGTTACTTAATATATAATTTTTGTAATATTTTAGATTATAAGTAATATTGTTTGTAAAGGTACTCTATATTATTAATTATCATGTAAAGGAACTTTTCGTAGCAGCCACAAGAATTCCCACGAAATATATTAAAATAATTTAATTATTAAATCCTGAGATAAATATCGATTGTGACAACCGTATGTATCGAATGGAATTTTCCAATAATTTGAATTTATATTACAGAGATTAAACCATTATGTTATTAAATCATATCCATGCGTTATTATTTCAGGAACGTAATATATTATCAGCATTTATTTTATAATTAACAAGGATAAGAAGAATTCGGGGAGTCATTGGAAGTACGCAAACTGCAAAACCAAGATTAACCTCAAATAATAGGTTAAAGCCTAATATCGAAGGTGACTTGAAAATTTTGGGACGACTCGACCGCTATTTTTTGAATTGATTTTGGAGTTCTAACTACTGAATTGGAATAATTATAATTCTGATTCAGAAACCAAGGCAGAATAATTCAATTCTTTTACTTATATATTTAAATCACATTCGTAAACACACAACATAAATATTCCACGATCAGCTGATACACTATTTACAACTAGTTATTACAAATTAACATATACAAGGAATAACACGGGCAAATTATTATACCATTACGATACTACGGGTACACGAGAAGTATTATAAATTGGCGCACCAACTAGTGAGGCTGAAATTAGGGATATTAGGTGAAGAAATTGAAACAAGCAAATTAATTTCCTAATTTTTAGCTGGCGACTGCTGTAAGTTCCAAGAAATAATAAAGATGCGTAAGAGGGCTACATCATTGAAACGGACGAAGGAGGCAGAGAAGGAAGACAGGATGGAAGAGAAAGAAGTAACATTGGTGGATGAAGTAGAAACGGTAGTAAGAGAGGAAGCCAGAGGAGGCCTGGATTTACAACAACTATGGGAATTAATTAAAGAAGACTCTAAGAAGCAGAAGGAAGAAATGAAGGAAGATTTGAAGAACATCAAGGAAGAATTCACTGAAAATTCAAAGAAACAAAATGAAATTTTGAGTCAAAACTTATTAAAACAAATGGAGGAACAAAACAAGCAAACGAATGAGAAAATTGATAGCATCAAGGAAGATCACAGACAAACAAATGAAAAAATTGATAGTATCAAGGAAGATAACAGACAAACAAATGAGAAAATAGACGGTATGAAGGAAGAGATTAACGAGAACTCAAGGGTACAAAATGAGAAAATGAGTGAAAATTTAATAAAACAGATGGAGGAGAGATTTGACCAAAACAGAGAAGACACTAACGAGAATTTAAAACGGATAAATGAGAAAATCGACAGTATTAAAGAAAGTACTAACGAAACCTTAAGGCAAACTATAAGTGACAATAATAACCAAATGAAGGAAGAATTCAGGCAAATCAATGAAGAAAATTTAAGAAGAATTAATGGTAGAATTGAACAGGTCAATGATACAATTAACCAGAAGATGGACAAAATCGATGAGGAAAGGAAGCAAGAAATAGCTGACACTAATGAGAGATTGAGAAAAGCTAACGAAACCATTACACAAAATAAAGCAATGATAAATACCAGAATAGACCAGGTCCAAGAAAATAGTCGTATTCAAATAGAAGTAATACAAAAGGAACAAGAAAATTTAGTAAATTTACAGAAACAAACCGGAGAAAGATGTGACAATATTAACACTACGGTGAACAATTTAACTGGTCAAGTACGCCAAAATCAAGAAGAAATTGAGTTAATTAGAACCAGACCAAATAATATTACTCATGTTTCCACAAATGAAACCAGAGAAGGGATTAATTTCAAAAATTATCGTAGAAACCCCATGGAATTTCTTGGCCAGAATCGAGGAACATTTTAATAAACATCGAATAACTATCTGGAGCTCGATTAGAGAGATGTTGGATGAGCATTTTAGGGAGATTACGGACAACTGGTGGACAGGAACCAGGAATGAGATAGTGGACTACGCTCAATTTAAAAAACTGTTTAAAGAAAAATACTGGTCCGAAGCGATACAAAATATTATAAGGGACAACATTTGTCAGGGAAGATATGATGGAAATAGAGGTACATCACCAACTACTTACTTCTGGGGAAAGGTGTGTTTGGCGAGACACCTAGAGCCAAGAATACCAGAAGAATCCCTAGTAACTAAAATGGCATACCATTATGACACAGGAATTGCCAGAGCACGCCTGGGAAGCCAGATTAAAACGGTCCACGCAATGGCTGACTTATTAGAAAATTATGAACACGAGGGTTACTACAAAAGAAGCAGACAACGAACTGATCAGTGCGGTTCAAAAAATAATAACCATGGTATGAATCATAATCAATATAATAACATGAATAACCGGAATAGTTATGTCAACGATCGTAATTACAACCAAAATTTTACCCCAAATAATAACCAACCAACAAACTTCAATCGAAACCCAATTAACAATAATAATAACAACAGGCCCAATCAAAATTACCATCCGGGTAATAGAAATAATAATAATTATAATAACTACCGAACAAACCAAAATTATAATAATTTTAGGAGTAACTCAGGAGTTAATAACAATAATAATCAGGGTAATTATAATAATAATAATCGTCCGTACCGACCCCGAATAAATTATATCAGTGCCGAAGAAGGGGATTACTGGAGATACCATCAACCTCGGAGGAACAGTTTTAATAACAGTTATGATCAAAGAGGAAATCCCAGAGGGATGAGTCATCATTATAACCGAGTAAGAAGTAGAAGCCAGGAGGACTTCCGAGAATCAAGGGGAAGTGAACAATTAGACAACCGAGAGGTTGAACAACCAGGAACCAGCACACCATTCCAGGCAAATCAACAGTCATGCCCGGAAAATAATCATGATAGCCTTAATTTAAACGGAGTGAGGCAGTAATAAACCCTCGCGACCCCTTACTGCTACTAACTACTGGGTAAAAAAACCACCAAATTCAAAAACATAGTAATAGCAAATTACTACCAACTAATTATGAAAAAACTAATTATGGAGAATAAAAGAATTTTGAGGTACAAAAACCACCAAATTCAAAAACATAGTAATAACAAATTACTACCAACTAATTATGAAAAACTAATTATAGAAAATAAAAGAATTTTGAAGTACAAAAACACCAAATTCAAAAACATAGTAAAAACAAATTACTACCAACTATTTATGAAAAACTAATTATGGAAAATAAAAGAATTTTGAAGTATAACAACAACCAAAGTTTAAGGACGGATAGTCAAAATCTTACTATTATTTACAATTATTATTTGAAAAATCTTCGAGAAGAACTGTTGGAGGAAACGGTGACAAGTAGTATCAACCAGCATAATGAAATCTTATACATAAGCGCTCAAATTGAAGGAATTCCTACACGAATAATCATAGATACTGGTGCAAATGTATCACTTATTAACGGCGCTGAACTGGAGAGAATACAGAAACAAAGTAAAAATATAATACCTACCTTACCTGTCAATAATGTTATTTTAATAGGTGCCACTGGGCGTCAAAATAAAACAGTGAGAAAACAAGTGTCATTGGAAATAGAAAGCAAAGGTGTTACAATTAATATTATATGTTTGGTCGCAATCGGCCTACCATTCGAATTATTAATCGGATGCGATATGCTGAGGAAATATTCAGCCATTATTGATTTGAGCAAGGAGAAGGTGTCCTTGAACTCAGAAGGTGTTATGTGGACGGCAGAGTTAATAGGAAGTGATGGTGCCCCTCTGAACCGTACCCATCACCAAGTTAGGGAATTAAATTTTTTAAAGAATGACACCCAATGCAGAAAAATAATCTATAATATGACAAATGAAGACCTGTGGAACAGTGAATTACAGGAGATAAGAGAGTTTAGACACCAAGGCACAAATAATTTGACAGCAAAACAAGTAGAAGATCTCATTATAATATATAAGAAGTATAAACATGTATTTTCAGAAAAACCAGGAAAAGTAAAAAACTATCAGTGTAGAATACAATTTAAAGAACCAGCAGAATTCCACAGAAAATCCTATCCTATACCATATTCATTGAAGGAGGCGGTTAGAGCTGAAATTAATAAAATGTTGTTAAATGATATAATTGAGCATAGCGAATCACCATATACTAACCCAATAGTAGCAATTCAGAAGATTATAATCAACAATCCATGAAAAAATATCACGAGGAAGAAAAGGAAAAAATAACATAAGTAATTATGTCCTCACACCTAATGAAGTGTTCAGAAATAATTACTTCTGAAGGAAGGCAATTTGTAACGAAACAATATGTTACAAAAAAGAATAGTAAATAATAGTGAAATCCGATCCAGAGAGGAAACAAGAAATAATAATTAATAGCAGATTAAAGGAAACCTAGTTGGTTTGACTTATTTAATATTATTAAGAAACCCAGAAATAACCCAGTAGAATAGGGCAGTAAACAGACAACAAGTTAAATAAATAAACCTAGTAGGGCTAAATAATCAACGTACCCTGAATAACAACTAAACCTAATAAAGAGTACCTATCATAAATTAAAATTGTATAGGCATATTTTTAAGGATAGAAAAAGGGACACAAACCTTTACAGTGATGAGTGATATAATATAAATAGTGACACAGACTACCGTTAAACAGTGTTATTTATTATTTATAAAAAGTTATTATTACAGTAGAACCTCGTTAACCCGGATCAACTGGGGCCGGGGCCGATCCGAGTTAACGAAAATCCGGGTTATCCAGAGAATGAGGGAAAAACGATAAAAAAGAACATGTACTTACCAAAAATATTTTTAATGGAGTTTAAAAATTATTATCGGCACACTTTCACCTAAAAACACATAATATGTATTTACACTGTACACATATAGGTACAAACTAGTCGGTAGTAAAAAAGGCAGTGAGCTTTTGCTGCCTCAGTTTTGTGTATCGCTTACGAG
Organism: Magicicada septendecula; assembly: GCA_034769895.1. Classification (NCBI taxonomy): domain Eukaryota; kingdom Metazoa; phylum Arthropoda; class Insecta; order Hemiptera; family Cicadidae; genus Magicicada; species Magicicada septendecula. The sequence continues at coordinate 122,370,125 of CM068371.1, forward strand.
CAGCGCGATCTCGCATCTGCTTTAGCATTAGAAGTTCGTTTGGCGATGTTTCGGCTTGACTCTCGAAATAAACCATCAATTTATCTATGTTTGCTACTGCTTCTGCATGGGTCATAACCACAGCTGGTTCATCAACACTGTCTGAATCCTCTTCATTTTCATTTTCTGTAACACTGCATGATGCAATAATTTCTTCCTCTGTGATCGCTTTATAACCTCTGTCATTGTCAATTTGCAACCAATTGTCAATGTCTTCTTCATCAACATCGGAACAGCCATCGATATTTTTAAAAATGTCTATAAAATCTTCTTCCACACTTATTTTTTCTTCTTCTTCAATTGTATTGTTTTCTTGCAAGTCACACACACCAGGCCACAACTTTTTCCATGACTTTATCAAAGTTTCTCTTCCAACCTAATCCCAAGCTTCCGCAATCATATAAATAACAGTGTTTACAATAAAAGATTTCAGCACCTCTACCACACCATGCTCTCCTTCGTCCTCTACCAGTTGACTTAGCATTTGCCTTTTGTACACTTTTTTTATTTTTTCTAGAACTCCTTGGTCCATCGGTTGAATGAGAGAAGTTACATTAGGTGGTAAAAACTTCACTGAAATGTCATCTTTGACTAGTTCATTGACAGATGGATGCGAAGGCGCATTGTCAATCAGCAAAACCGCCTTGTTGGGAAGGCCACAGTTCTTCAAATATTTTTTTACTGACGGCACAAAATTCTCGAAAAACCATTGTTTGAAAATGTCACTAACCATCCAAGCACTTTTTTGTGAGCTGTAAACGACAGGCAATGAGCCTCGTTTCACATTTTTCAATGCACGGGGGTTTTTAGACTTCCCTATTATAAGGAGAGGAATTTTGTGCTTTCCTGATGCATTACTGCAAGCCATTATGGTGAGGTGGTCTTTCCCTTTTTTATACCCTTTCGCTGAATCTCCTAATTTTGAGGCTAGCGTTTTACTCGGCAACATCCGGTAAAATAAACCCGATTCATCGGCATTGTAAACTTGATCTGCAGTCAGTTCTTCCTTTTTAATAAAGTCTTCAAACTCTTTTTTAAATTTTTCTGCCGCTTCAACATCACCTGACAAGCTTTCTCCAGTGATTGTAAGTTGACGCACTCCATGCCGTTTTTTCCATCTGTCCAACCACCCCTGTCTAGCTGTAAAACTCGGGTCTCCATGGGGCAACTGTTTGTTCAAACTCAATGCTTTCTGTTGGATGATGGGTCCAGAAATAGGCAAACCACGTTCTCTTTCAGCACAAAACCAGACAAACAATGCTTCATCCAGAGTTTCTAGTTTAGCAGTTTTTGCTTTACACCGATTATCCAAACTGTCCTTAGAAATCATTTTGAAACAAAAGTCTTCAATGCGTTTTCTGTTCTTTTTCCAATCAGATACGGTCGATGTTCCTACTCCAAACTCAGCAGCAATGTTCTTTAACGATTCTCCCTTATCAATTCTTGTCAATGCTTCCATCCTTTTTTTCATAGTCACAACAATGTTTTTACGTTTCGTCGCCATCGCGAACAACACGCTAACGAAACATCACAACGATACTGTACCTCGACAGTGACACTAGGACAACACGCGAACACTACCGAGATTGCAGCGCAACTGAGGAATGTTGTTTCTAGGTCAATGTCAAGTGCGAGGCGCAGGGAGGGGAAGGAGAGGGTTGAGTCACCAGTTTGCTGCGTAGCAACAGCAGGTGCGGTGAGTGCAATGTGAATTCGAGTAATGTACCTACTGAGAATACCGATTTATTGTCTGTAAAACAAGTCTTCATTTACTACGCTGAACAACATACATGTAATTTTTTTTTCCAAAACTGGTCCGGGTTATACGGACGTCCGGGTTAACGAGGGTCTACTGTATTATCATACAGACAATAGTTTAAAAGTATGAAATAATTAAAGTTGTTAAAAACAAGTATTATTATTAAGAGTTTTTGTTATATGTTATAAGATTTTATGTCACCAGTTAATTTATGTAAATATATTTATCTCAGGGATCAAAGTAGAAATTACAATCAACCATAACAAATTTTTCCACCACATATCATAGAAATTCAAATTAATAAGGGTTTACAGTTATAAACTGAGGCATGTTTAGTATCAAATTGTTTATAATTATCTAATTAATAATTGTATAAACATTGCATGTATCATTAGAGTATAATAATAAAATTATCTATTAAAGGTAATTTATAAAATATAAAGTAGGTAATGGGTGTTGATCCTATAACACTTAACCTGTACATAAATGGCCAATCAAAATTTAAGAAGTTTGTATGAGTTAGGTAACTAAAAAAAAAGAAGAAATAACACTTAATTGTTAATTGTGATGGAAAACAGTTGAATAGTGCGTGTCTAGATGTAATTAAAAAAAATATATATAAAAATAGATAACCCATTTGTGAAAGAAGATCTGAATGACCATCATCGAAGATAATAATCCCTCCACTACAATTTCATGAACAAGTAACACACACAAGCAAGAAATTATCTAGAATAAACCAGAAACCCTTCAGCAATATCGTCTAGATGTGTAAAGTATAATTTGACAATATTTTTATCCAACAAGGAACAACCACTAGATAATATAACAATTTACACTAACACTAATCACTAGTAAACATTTTAAGTGAAAACAAATTCAATATCTAAGCGAACAGTGATTACAAGGAAACATTTATTTGGACACATTAATAAACTTCATTATTTTCTGAGACGGACAATATAGTAGCCATGATGTTGACATCACTCTAACCTACATGCTTTTTACGAAGCATTGAATCTCGTCAACTTTGTATGTTACTTAATATATAATTTTTGTAATATTTTAGATTATAAGTAATATTGTTTGTAAAGGTACTCTATATTATTAATTATCATGTAAAGGAACTTTTCGTAGCAGCCACAAGAATTCCCACGAAATATATTAAAATAATTTAATTATTAAATCCTGAGATAAATATCGATTGTGACAACCGTATGTATCGAATGGAATTTTCCAATAATTTGAATTTATATTACAGAGATTAAACCATTATGTTATTAAATCATATCCATGCGTTATTATTTCAGGAACGTAATATATTATCAGCATTTATTTTATAATTAACAAGGATAAGAAGAATTCGGGGAGTCATTGGAAGTACGCAAACTGCAAAACCAAGATTAACCTCAAATAATAGGTTAAAGCCTAATATCGAAGGTGACTTGAAAATTTTGGGACGACTCGACCGCTATTTTTTGAATTGATTTTGGAGTTCTAACTACTGAATTGGAATAATTATAATTCTGATTCAGAAACCAAGGCAGAATAATTCAATTCTTTTACTTATATATTTAAATCACATTCGTAAACACACAACATAAATATTCCACGATCAGCTGATACACTATTTACAACTAGTTATTACAAATTAACATATACAAGGAATAACACGGGAAAATTATTATACCATTACGATACTACGGGTACACGAGAATATTTATATTTTTATCGTCTTTACCGACATTGGGTGTTGAATGTACTTCGGGGCTATTTATAACAGCTGATTCGTCAAAATTAATTATTTGGCTTACAATACTTTCGTCATTTCCTGCCATTTTTATAAATTTACTGATTTAACTTTGTTTACATAAAAACATCTACCACTTAACTCTTACCACTTGAACATTGATGTACCAATTTATGTATGCTACGTAATTTTTACGTATTGTTACTTAACCTCTAACTCACACATCTCATACTTTTTTTTTTCTTTTACAAAAAACCGCCTACTATCACCACCTATTTCGTACTTCAAATCAGGCCTAAACCCATATGAATTAATTCATCTGAGTTATACTGGCAGCGTTGCCAATTGTTATGTTCTATACTTTTTACTTACCTTAGACTTTCACGCCACTCTGACTTACCGCTCACAGAAGATTCCAACTATTAATAGGTTGCCACGATGTTTTCGGCTTTACATCGAAACCTTTAAAACACTTTTATTTAATAATTGCCAGGTTCGTTAGGCGAAATTTTCCATACTGGATAGGTGATGGTAATGTGGCGTATTAATTAACTTAACACATGGTTACACTACTAATTCATTTTATTAAAATTCATTGCAAGTTTATGTTCTCCTCCACTTATAACTTTCACCAAACTCTTTACTTCAGGTTATACTTTAAAAACCTTCTGTTAAATTACATTGATTTTACTTCTTGTTTAATCATGAAACTGACAAATAATTTTATACCATGTTACTCTTTCTCTTTCTAATTTCAAAAATATATACGTATAGATAAAAAAATTTTAACTAAGTTATTCTAATTTTTTATGAGACGACCCAGCAATGCCCACACTCAACACACATACAATTTTAAAACCCCATTGAATTATTTAAAAGACCTCATTAAGATAAGTTTGATGTGATAATAAATACTGTTACTTGTGGTGGTGTCATCTCCCCCGACCTCGTGGCGCGTCGCATGCGAAGTTGCCTTTTTCAATTTACCACATTTTATTTTTTGTTCGCTCACTTCACTTCACTTCCTATTCTGATTTACTGTTGCACTTTTTTAGATAACTATTCCGGGTTCTTACTGGCGAGGTCGGCTGACCTTGAAAAAAAACTTTTAGTAAAATTTAAACGGACCGCATGCGGCCTGTAGGTGAGATTAACTGGGCAGAACGCTACCAAAATTTCTCCCACCAGAAATTATGCATGGTGGAAATTACAATGCCTTATATGTTAAATCGTTCGTCACCGTTCATTTAACACGTGTTATTTACGTGTGTCAGGCGTTGACGAAATTACACTGCCACTGGTTACGTCACGCGAATGGGCGTGACTTGTCAAACTTCCATCAGCATGGGACAATGTTGCTGACAAAATTAGTTACTTCGGGCCATATTGGTTTTGTGTCTAAGCGTCCCATCCGCCCGCTTGGTTGTTGTTGCGCGTTGGTGTGCGTAACACAGCCCTTAAGTTCTGCGAATTCAATTGCGTTGGCGAACACACGCTGCATTCCATTGTCTCGGCTACATTCGAAATTCTACATCACTGTTCTTTGTTTGACAAAGCTTTTATTTAACATGTGGCTGGCCACACAAATGGAAAACAAAATTATGATTTTTAATAAAACAAAACCCTCTCCTTTTAGCCCCGTTACAACCATGCAGGGTGAGTTCCTGTTTAAGCTTCCGCAAGGGCCATGAATCATTGTCGACTTAATAATTTCATGAAGTTCAGGGTCCGTTTCAGGGTCAAGTACCTCTGCGCTTATGACACTGTCAGTTTGGTCGGCCATGATCCTGTCCTGCAGCCATAGCAAGATGTGTGCATGAGGCAAGCCACACTTCTGCCACTCCACAGTATACATGTAACACCTACTTTGACCGAAAATGGAACCTTTAGTTAAAAGATGAATAAGTTTTTAACTTTCAAATGAAACACTCGAGCTATGATGTCATGTCTGTCTTGAGGCTTTTGTCTGTCTCTTAAGGCAGCTGCAATTTCAGACCATTTCGGGTTGCATGTAAATAAAAATGTGATAAACAAATCAGGACGACCATAGTGACGAACATATGTCATGGCGTCCTGAGTTCTCTCGTGCATATAGCGGTGCCCACCAGTAAAACTGGATGGTAACACGACCCTCTTTCCCATATCTGAAACGTTAGCATCCCCCTTACACATGGCGTCTTTAAGATGAACATAGTTTTCCGCTCGCAGCTTACTCTGGTTGAATTTTATAAAGTTAAGCCTTTCTGTCTCTATCTTGGCATACATATCAACCAAAAACTGGTTGAAAAGACTACGATACAGCAATAGGTAACTTTCTTCACCTTGTCTTTCCATTATTCTGTAAGCGTAGAAGTCTGAAGCGGAAACTGTTTTCTTGAGAGATGCTTTAGATATTGGATCATATTGTGGAATATTGATAGAGTAGCCGTCTTCTCCACGGCAGAACATAAGAGAGTACTGGAGAGCGTCGTATGCACGATGAGTTTCGCTGATCCGTACCAACTTTGTGTCTCTGCTGTGAAGAATTATGTCTCTCTTTTCAAACTCCTGTCCCACAATAACCAAAGCTACTTCTCTTGTTGCTGGCGCGTTGTAACGACCCCAATGTTCAACTGCAGGCTTCCTGTCTGCATGAATAACAACTTTGAACTCCTGCCCCTCCAGAACATTTTCCATTGCGGTTTTAAAATCTCGTATGTAGGGATTGTTATCATGCAGACATTTTTGAAGTTGGCCAACTAACCAAGGCTTAACCACAGTAAAGAGGTTGGATCTGATTTCTGTTTCTTTTTCATCTTTTCCAACAAAATAAATTTGTAGAAAAGAGGGGTCTTGCTGGGGAGAAGGTAACAAACTTCCTATTCTATGGTAAACCTGCCCTTGGACCTTAAAAGTTGGCATGAAATTTCCTTCGTGCACCTCTTTAGCTCCAAATGAAGTCATTTGAAAACATCCGTTATACTTTCTTGTATTTGCTAAAAAATGCTGAGACTGACGGTGACTGTAAGTAAGAAGACTATGGAGCGGCTCAGGAAGCTGTTGAGTAGAAGGAAGACGAACCTTGCCATTGCTGCAGCATAAGCCAGGGCTCTCTTCTTTCCACTTTTTCGCATGGCACCACTTGCATTCAATGTGGTGACCAAGAGAAACAACCTTGTCATTATTGTAGTCTGTACTACGGTCATATTTAAATCCTGATAAAGACTTTGTTTTCCATGGGATCAGTTGCCTCTTCTCAGTGTACCTTCGAACAGCTTCCTGATTAACTTCCGGATGTTTCTTTGAGTATCTAGAAGCTGAACCCCTGTTAACGTCAGGGTTTGCTTGTTGTATCTTTTAACAGCCTCTCTATGAACTTCAGGATTTTTGCTATTGTATTTTCTTACGGACTCCCTATTTTTGTGTCTTTTGATTCTGTCATTAACTCTTGAACGTCGATTTTTTCTTTTTTTCTTCCCAACACTCGAATCAACTGTAGCACTGATCTCTGAGGAAGACGAAATTAGGTCAGTAGGGGGCGTCACACAACGGTTCTGGATATCACGTTTAGCAGAGTTTAGCAAATAAATAAGCGGTATATCATCCTCGGATTGGTCTTGGGCAGTTTGCTCGACAACGAATTTTTCTAGGCTCTCAGTACCAAGCGAGGTGCAGATGGGACGGTTAACAACAGTTGATGTATGAGGAGGAATGTATTGAGGACTAAGAGGTTCAAAGTGGGCATTCATCATGGGTCCAGAACACTTGAATCGCAATATGGGCTTTCCCTCCTCATACTCATCAGGCTGTACAATCACCTCACCATCACGATACACCACCAGATGGTAAGGGTATATTTCGGCAGCAGCCTGAATTTCACAGTGGGTGGCATATGTGGTGTACAGAGACATGTGAGCACGGTATTCAGCCAAACTTCTATAAATGTTACCACACGCCATCATTGTATGCTCCTCAAACCGTTGCCAGTTGTTACAAATGTACTGTACAACGCTTGTTCGCACTTGAGACGCATGGGAGACAGTACCGTACATGAGGTAAGACAGGGAGTAAAAGAAGCACGACCCATCTGCACCCACAGGCACAATACAGTGAGGTACCAAGATCCCATCAACCTCAATTTGTTCCATCATGTATTAGGGATATAGAATTTATATAAAAAGCAGAAAAGAAAGCCTATTTAGAACAAACTAAAACAAAATTATTCTCTTCTTAACAAAAACTGTAAGAGCAACAACGGCGGTAGAACAAAAACCTATTGAATAAAGTGGAACCTACATTGCAAAAATAAGAAAAATATTCAAACTTGACAAATAAACTAAAAAATAAGATACAAACTAATAAAACAAATGTAAAAAGTAGAAAAGAAAGTCTATTTAAAACAAACTAAAACAAAATTATTCTCTTCTTAACAAAAACTGTAAGAGCAACAACGGCGGTAGAACAAAAACCTATTTAATAAAGTGGAATCTACACTGCAAAAATAAGAAAAATAGTCAAACTTGCAAACTTGACAAATAAACTAAAAAATAAGATACAAACTAATAAAAAATCAAGAATATGAATGCTCAAACTAAAACTAACAAAATAATCGTCTTAAACAAAGTAGCAGGAGTGTGCAGTGGCAGTGTAGCGACTGAACTGAACTGAACTGAACAAAGCAGCATTCTGGCCTGTTATCAGTGGCCTTTAGACTGAACCCCATGACACAAGTGTGTCTGAGTTGTGTCCAGACCAGACTAAACATAACAACTCTTTATGGACTACATTGCAACGTAAACAAATATGTTACGTAAATTGTGTGATAGTACTTCTGGGAACACGTTCTTATCGCAGGAATGCATAAAATTCATGTGTTCATAAGTAATTAATATTTATTTAAGACAATAGTTAATATATCGTATAATATTGTTTTCTACCGACAAATGTTTTCTATATATTTATTACGCTCCTTTTACAACTTTGAATCAATTTACTCGGAAATATTTTCTTTGTAGGCCCTGTTGTTCTTGAGATACAGTGATGACTAAGTGAGTAAGTGGTATTTAGCAAATATATTATAGATTTCTTTAGGGTACCTAGTTTTAATTAAAATTATTTAAGATTGACCTTTGTGTTCTTTAAAAGAGGGTTAAGTTAACTTGTAGAACAAATTTCCTGTTTCTATCTCATCTAGAAGCTGCCTAACAGTTGTCACGTTTTAACTGTCATGTATTTCTTATGAGAATATTCGGTCACTTTGACCCCTCTAAAACCCCCCTAAAATTTTGAATTTTGTCAAACCCCGTCTTATTGCACATCTACAGTATCTAGTGAATATCTATGTAAAGTTTCATCTTTCTAGGCCTTGTCATTGTTGAGATACAGTGGTGAGTCAGTGAGTGGGCTTTGACAAATATATTATAGATATACGTTCAACCACATGATGATTAAAACCCCAGTACATCATCAGTATACCCAGTAAGATAAGGAGCAGTAAGGAAAGATAATCACGGATGAATTATTAAGATAACCACATCAAAGGATCCAAACATAAAACAACACCATACTCATTGAAGGAGAATAAAAGGACCAACTAATTCAAGCTTTGTACAAAGAGTGTAGTATTAGGGAAGGTTACTTCTCAAATCTTATGACAGATAGGTACAATTTAATTAGATTCAAAATAACGACACAAAACCCTAAATCCCAGTAACCCAAGTTACAGGATACATTACATATAGATAAAGAATGTAAATTAAATATAGATATAACACCAGTGTAGAAAGTAGAATATTAAGAAGAAAAGATTAAAGACTACCATTAGTGTAGGTGATAAAGAATGCCTCAGTGAGAAGTAAAGTGGTATCAACTATAAACTATAATAGTGAAATATCAAAACTAGTGATAATAAATTGTGAATTTCCCTATTCTTAAAAAAAAAAACCTCAATCATTATAACAAACTGTAATAGAGAATAATGCGGTTAGGAGGTAGCTTAAAGTGAAGTCACAATCAAACAAACAAAAAGACAGAAAATGACTGAAATATTATTAATTGTAATAAAGTATTTAGATATAAGACGTAAGGATTGTTTCATAATAATATAAATGTGGGAACATGAACTTTCATTATATATAATCGAAAATGTTAGATTATAAGATGTTTTGTTATAGTTAAATAATGTTAATTTGTGTTAAAGTTTTGTTAAGGTAGGAAAGGCAAGGAAGTAATCATAATATCTTTTAAATTGTAAACCAGAGAAATAATAAGGAAGCAAACTAGTTATAATATCAGTAGCAAAGCAAAACTGATTTTTAGGCCAAATTCAACTTTTACTATGTAATCAAATCCAAAAGGATAAGTTAGATAAAACTGTATAAAATTAACAGAGATTAGTCAGTTTAGAATAAAGATACTTAATTATAATTATCACAGAAATATATAATAGTAAATGTAATGATCAGAGGATAAAATTGACTTTATTGGAAATGTGTAATATAATGCCTATCAGAGGACACAGTACAAATAAAATGTAAATTAATCAGTAACGGTATGTTGTAACAACAAATTGTTAATGACAAAGAATAATGATGTAATAAGTAATCTTATTTAAGGACAATGTTAACATAAAACGACTTGTAAGCCATTTAATTTATAACTATGTGACTTATAATAAGGCCTATAAGAAATGTAAAAAAATGCCAGTTTTAAGCTTAATTGATACTAAAATAGGTCATGTTGGATATTGATTTATGTAAAATTAGAACAGGAATATTGCTAGGTACTTAAATTTTCATGAAATTAAAAAATAATTAAATTATAGCCATAAAATAGAAAAAAATGTCATATATTTCTATGAGATCAGATCTGGACAAAGACGAACAGCTGATTTCAGACAATGGAATAGGATACCAAAATATTTCTGGAATTACTATATTAAATAATGATTTCATTTAGCAGTTGCTTGTTAAACGCGAACCAGAACGGATGGGAACGTGCAGAAGGGAGATCTAAAAAATATAATAATTTGAACTAAGTTGAAAGTACCCTATGAAGAGTTACAGAAGAGGTTATAAACATAAAATTAATAAAACTAACTCAACCAATTAACAAAATAAAGAACCAGTAAAAAGATACATATAATTAAACACCAAAGACACCAAGAATCATCCGCCATGTTAGAATTTTCAAATTAATACTATTCCATTGAACAACGAACTTAGCCAGATTTCGAACACTTAATACGACACTATAGTACGGGACATAGCATTGTAAGCTTCGAGGTGATGCAATAGTAACTGCGGTATTGCCATGTCGCTTCACTCACGCGCTACACTCATACTCACGGGCGCGTTAAACTACGAAGCCAAACAAACAACATCAGCTCATTCTCGTACAATAGAGATAACACACACACACACACACACACACACACACACACACACACACACACACACACACACACACACACACACACACACACACACACACACACACACACACACACACACACACACACACACACACACACACACACACACACACACACACACACACACACAATTCTTTCAATCAGAACTGGATTCGCTATCTTCTGAACTTTCTTCCGTCACTGCAATCACCATACGTTCTATAGCCAAATCTCTAGGGCATTCTTTCTGGTAGTCGTCCTTTTGAAGCTCTTCGGAATGTCGGACGCATTTTCTCCAGTATTTAACCGTTACTTTAGCTATCGCTTCGTCCATCAGTCTTTCAAGGTCGACCATTTTAAAAGTATTATTTCGATCGGCCACATATCCTTTCACCTGTTCCCACTCCAACTCAAATTGGGTTGTAATGTGCATGATAAGGTGGAAGGCGTACAACCTCATGACCCATTTCGTAGGCTATTTGATCAATTTCATATATTTTCAGCGCACTTTTTATTTCGTTTTTGTTTAGCAATTGAGCCCTCGTATCTTGCATAGAAAATTCAATTTTATGATTTCTCAACCATTCTTGAATTTCAAATTTTCTCCAATTTGATTTAGGAGCTTTCTCAGCAAGTGCGGAATGATAACTCGCGTTATCCATTACTATGACAGAACTTTCTTCCAGTAAATAGAGGAAGTTGACGAACCACTCTTTAAAAAGTTTCGAATTCATTTCGTTGTGGTAATCTGTATTTAATGAAGATTTTTGTGCGTGGAAAATTAATTTGCATTCCTTCACGAACCCTGTTTCAGCTGACCCCGCATGAAGTACAATTAATCTCTCACCTTTTCCGACTGGCACTTTTAAACCACCCCTTTCCTCTGGGTCCTGCCAAATCATTGATTTGCTGTGATTTTGGTTCACCCATGTCTCGTCCAAATAAAATATGGGCCTTTTTAAAATGCCATTCCGAATGTGATGCATTTTTCTCAGAAAAGTAGCGCGAGCACAAGCAATATCTACTCTTTCCATTAAACATTTTCGGCCGTGATTACACTTTTTATATTTAAATCCAATCTGTTTCAAAATTCGCTGCACTGATTTCTTGGAGCCCCTAAAATTTATTTGTTCAGCCAACTGCTGTTGGATTTTTCCCGATGTTGGGTATTCTCCACGTTCATAAAAACTAAAAACACATCTTCGCACAACATCTTTGTCGAAGTTGTCCAAATTTGTTATTGTCGGCTTCTTTTTAAAATGCTTCCGCGGCGTAGCAAACTTAGGTTCATTTCCATCAAAACTTATCTGCGTCTCGCTTTACGCCTTGAACTGTCGATCGACTTACTCCACAAGCTTCGGCAGTCAACTCTTGAACCCTTTTAAAATTCAACTTTTCAACTTTTTTTGGATCGTCCGCGAGACTCTGTAAAAAGTTGTAAACATTGGTAATGATGTGTTTTCCTTGCTTCCCTAAGTCCTTTCTACCAGATCTTCCTCTGTTTGATCACATTGTAGGAGTTTGAGGAGCCTCAACAATTTGTAAATTATTATTATCATTCATCGTGAATAAGCCGTATATAATTATTAAATAACGACAATAATACAATATTACAAAAATAATTAATAAAAAGTTAAAACTCGTAATCCTAGAGCTACTGAATGTAATATGTACGTGGGTAATGTTGAGAAGATGGAGATGTTTATCCTGTAGCAAGTGGAATGACATGTCAATGGAATGTGAAGTGTTTGCAACAGACCTCCCCTCCCCGCATTGCCTACGCATACCAAGTGTAACGCGCGACAACGCTGTTGGGCGAGGGGCGGGGAAGAGCTGTTACTATTGCGTCACCTCGAAGCTTACAATGATGTGTCCCGTACTATAGTAATACCGCATCAAACTACCTCTCTGACATTGTTACTGGAAAAAATCTGAGTGCTGTTCAAGTGATCCAGAACTTCCCTCCCAGTGATTTAATATTTTTCAAGTTAGCCACTGTTACATCAGGCGATGTAGAGTTTTGTCAAAATACTGCAATATACTTGTAAACAACCAGAGGTTCTTTAGATTTAAAAACTAGAAAGTGCATGGAATCATTTAGAGTAACTCGAAAGCAAATGAAAGACTATTCATTGCAAAATCTTTTGCCTGTAACATTAAACAAAAGTAAATCACTGGTCAACAAAATTTAATTTTTGTTTTTAAATGAAAGTGAATAACTGATTCTTATAGTATTTTTAGTGCTGATTGCAAATATGTCAACAGTTTTTTCCTGTCGGGCATAGTTTTTTTAGTAATTAACATTTTTCTTTTGCAAAAAGAAAATTATGTGACGGTAATATAACAATATGTTACATGCACTATGTACTTACCTAAAATCTACTTCTTTTGGATTTTCTGCTATAATTTGCTGTAGGTTAGATTTGCCCTCTTTAGATTCCAGCAGTAGTCAGCTAGCATTTTTGGGTTCCATTTTCCCTGGTAGCGTTTTTCCATGTTCGATATTTCCTGGTGAAAGGGTTCACCATGTTCGTCACTCATGGCGCCAAGATTGTTAGGGAAAAAATCCAAATGTGAATCTAAGAAATGAATTTTGAGTGACATATTTCTCTGTAGTTTTGATGAAGCTCAGTTACAAGTTCTCTGTAGTTATCCGCCGTATGGTTTCCCAGGAAGTTGTTAACCACATTTTGAAATGATTTCCATGCAGCAACCTCAGATTCATTTAAACTTTCTTCAAATGCAGGATCATTCATTAGTTTTCTTATTTGTGGTCCAACAAATATACCTTCCTTAATCTTAGCATCACTTATATTAGGGAACTTGTTTTTTAGAAACTGAAATCCTGCACCATTACTATCCATTGCTTCAACAAAATTTCTCATTAAACCTAGCTTAATGTGTAGTGGCGGAAGATAAACTTTTTCAGGTTTTACTGGTGCTTGACTAACAACATTCTTCTCTCCTACAGTCAGTGCCTCTCTCTTTGGCCACTACTTTTTTATGTAATGATTCTTCCTATCCCTGCTGTCCCATTAATACAAGAAGCAACAGAATTTAGTGTACCCAAGTTGCAATCCAAGTAAAAGTGCTATCACTTCAGCTCTCCACAAATATGCCATGAATATTTCTTATACTGAATCCTGCACAATACTAGTTTCAGGTTTTTGTATGACTCCTTCATGTGAGCAGCATAAGCTAAAGGGATTGATGGGTATTTATTTCCAGTGTGAAGTAGGACCGGTTTTAAACTAAGCTTTGAAGAGTCTATAAATAGACACCATTCTTCAGGATGGTGCATATTGTTACGGTCTATCTCCTTACCCCCCCTTATATTAAAACTTTTACTTACCTTTTACTTCACTCGCCCTGACTTACCAAAAAACAGAAGATTCCCAACTTATAGGTCGCCACCGATATTTTTTAAAAAGGACAATTATGGAAACTTTTATACATTTTCCCACTATTTACTTTAAATTACTTACCAGGTCCGTTTAGGTGAGATTTTCCATACAGGACAGGTTATGTTAAACGGGCGTAATAACACTCTAACACATGTTTATATCCCTAAACAAACTTGATTTTATTTTATTTTATTTTGTTCAAACACTAGTTTTATCAACTAATTATTTTATAGGAACCAGTACTTTTAATCATGATTTCTCCCATTAAATATATAGCTTTTACCCCCTTTATAGTATTCTCATTAATTCTTTTATAAATCTAAATTTGTATAGCTTTTTACTGATATCGGATTGTTACGGAGTCACTTTTGTATATATTTGTTACTTAACTGACATGTGTTCCAGTTGTTACCCGATCACTAGTAGTTCACTGTCACATTAGCCACATCACACAGAACTGTTCTAACTGCACAAATTAACGTATTCGTTTTTGTCTTGATCTCTTTCTTCATTTTACTCTTTTGCACACTTTTTAATAAGATTCGGTAGGCCTAGGCTGCTGTAATCGCTTTGGCCTACCGTAACTGCCCGAGGCCACTGTTTTTATTAATGCACTGTATACTGCTACTGTCTGATGCAAAACCTGGTGATAGACTGCATACTGTTTTTAGTTAATGAACTGAATTAATACACTGCTCTCCCCTGTTGACTCTATGGTGACAAACTGCTTACTGTCATTCACACACACAGACTGGTGCTGGCAAGCTATTACATAAGATGTCTAGACAGTTGTTTATGCTAACATTGTGTTGCACTGAGGCACCTCACAGGTGGAAGCTGACAATTAAAAATTAAAACTGATTTAAATAAACTGGGGTAGCACTCAATTCTGAACTGTTACAATATGTCCCAAAGCTTCCAGTAAAGAATCCACATCACTGCAGTACACTAAGTCCTCGTACTGGGAGAAGAAATGTTCAAATTCACACTGCCTGTCACGGAAAACACTAATTTTAGTATTCTGCTGTAAAAGATTCCATCATTTCAATCTTGATGCCAGTATTTCTGCTTGACTCTTTGATAAATTTAGATCACGAACGAGGTCATTTAATTCTGACTGATTAATTAAGTGAGGTTCAGTAATGTATTTTCCAAAAAATCTGGGTCTCTTCTTTCTTCATCACCTGATAAGTCTTGTTTTGATTAGTTTGTAACAATAATTAACAATAATAAATAAATAATGATGACTATTCACTAACCCAAACAATTATATTTGACTTATCAATTTAGTTGCTGCAATAAATAAACCAAAGCTATTTAGTTGATATTACAGTAAAGCCCCGATTATCCGCGAGCGGATGATCTGCGGTGCGGATTATCTGCGAGTGCCGCGAAAAATTTTTTTAATTACGAACCTCAAAAAAACAAATTTTAATCCAAGCCAACAACAGGGAAAATACAATAGGCCCTACAGTGCGAAGGTCGAAAATTTCTGACAGGTTTATTGTGCATCGTAATCCTATAGCCCTTCTCGGAATTTTGTTTTGGCTCTTGCTCTTTTGTTTTGGTCAAGTTCACTAACCTTCCCCCTCTACGTACATATTCTCTCGGTCTGCCAGTGGTGTCAGTTGTCAGTAAGCATGCTTAGTGATCAGTCGTGATCAGTTCGTTAGTTCCTGAAATTAATAATGGCTGAAAAACGAAAGAAGGTTGTGTTAACGATTGCACAAAAACTTGAAATGATTTCTAAAATAGAAAATGGCGCTTCAAGGAAGCAGATGTGTTTGAATTACGGGATTGGGGAAACAACAGTGCGAGACGTTTTAAAGCAAAAAGACAAACTGTTAGCCTTTGCATCAGTGTCGGACAGTGCTTCTGGTATGAAAAAGCGAAAAACAATGAAGAAATCCACCTATAATGAACTTGACTCGGCATTAGCGGAATGGTTAGCTCAGGTGCGAAGTGAGGGCACCCCCGTGTCTGGTCCTACCATTGCAGCTAAAGCAAAAATCTTTTTTGATTTGTTAGGCCTGGAAGGAAATTTTGATGCGTCATCCGGTTGGTTACATCGTTTTAAGAAACGTCATGGAATTAGAGAGATTGGTCTACACGGAGAGAAGCTGAGTGGTGATCAACAAGCAGCTGATGATTTTCAACGTGATTTTGAAGAGTTTGTGTTGTCTGAAGATCTGTCATATGAACAAATTTATAACGCTGATGAATCAGGGCTTTTTTGGAAGTGTCTTCCCACTCGTACTTTAGCATTTGAAAGTGAACATCAAGCAGCAGGTTACAAAAGTAGCAAGGAAAGAATTACAATCTTGCCATGCAGCAACGCTGCGGGTAGTGACAAACTTAGGCTTCTTGTAATCAGTAAATCTAAGAAACCGAGGTCTTTTAAGGGGACAAGAGCAGAAAATATACCAGTTGATTATTTCAACCAAAAAAAGGTTGGATGAACCAGCAAATTTTTCAAGAATGGTTTGAAAACATTTTTGTGCCTCAAGTACGTAAACATCTTGACTCAAAAAATTTGCCAAAGAAGGCTGTTTTGTTAATTGACAACGCGCCTTCACACCCAGCTACATGTGTGCTTAAATCTTCTAACGGGCAAATCTTCGCAAAGTTTTTGCCCCCAAATGTTACTGCGCTGATACAACCTATGGACCAGGAAGTCATTGCAACCATGAACAGAACATACAGAACAAAGTTGTTACTGTCAAAAATCGAAGAAGGCTGCGATCTCAAAGAATTTTGGAAGAATTATACAATTTTGGATAGCATTTACGATATTGCGTCTGCATGGGATTACATCAAACCCTCAACCCTTGTTAAATCATGGAGAAAACTCTTTCCGAGTATCGAAACAAATGTCAACCAAAACATTTGTGAAGAAGAGAATGAAGTCATGCCGACCGCTACACTTGTTGACCTAGTGACATCCGTTCCGGGAGGTGAGAATGTCGACGAAGAGAACATAGAAGAGTGGCTGCAATGCGACGCAAGTGAGCTGGGGTTTGAACGACTGACTGACGTAGAGATAACGAACAAAGCAATGGGAGTGAATGAGAACGAAGAAGAACAAAGTGAAAGTGAAGAAGACGAGGCGCCTGCGTGGATGACACACGAAACTGCTTTGCAGCACGTAGACGGATTGCTTCAATATTTAGAGGAACAAGATGACGATGCACATCTGGCAGAAAAACTCATGTTAAGGAAAGTACAATCTAGAATAAAGAAAAGGTGTTTCCAAAGCAAGAAGCAAAAACGAGTGACTGATTTTTTTTTAAAAATCGTAACTGAACACTTTTTTAACAGTACAGTATTGTTTTTTGTTTACTGTTCTTTATTTTAGTGATTTAGACGTAGAGCAAAGGTTTCTGCTGTACTGTACATATTTTAAAAGTTTTACATATTATTATAATGTTTTTTGTACAATAAACCATAGTTTTTATGCTGAAATATTTTGTTTCATGTTTACACCTCATTTTTAGTCTTTTTTCGGGTTTTCCGCAATTTTCACTATCCGCGGTGCCCTTGCCACCCAATTCCGCGGATAATCGGGGCTTTACTGTATTTAAGTTCACAAAATTCTATGCATATTGAGTTCATGCATGGTACTTACTGAAAAATAAAAAGGGCAGTTACAAAAAAACTGAGGCTGATAGAGAAATTCTGACTAAATATTCAGAATCAGCACCCAAAAATATATAAGAATTAGCAAAAATTGAGCATTTAACAAAATCATTGTTGACCAGTGAAATATGCAGTTCGTTAAAAAAAAATAAGTTTGGATCTATACAATTTTATCTTATGGCCTTAGTATATTTCTGTGTTTCTATAGGGCATATTTTACCAATTTTAGGTTACATTTTGGTAGTTTTTAGTATATAACTATGTATATTTTAAGATTTTTTAATTTTACAAATCTGAGTTGTAGTTGTAATTATTCTAATTAACAATGCACATTGGCAGTACTCAGTAGGTTCTATTAATAAATCAAATAGCTAATAAATATTATTTTTGCTTTGTTTACCCACAACACAGGAGATATGTACAGTAAAAGAAAAAATCGGTATGGAAAATCATACACGACTTCCATGTTTTTTAAGATTTATATTTAAAATCATTTACTTGAATTCGGTTTGATAATTTCTAAAAAATATCCCCAACCTCAAACAATTTTCACTATTTATGGATATTTTTGTTATTATGGGGTAGTCGTTTAATATACTGTTATTTTCGAGTCACTTTGTCTATAAAAATTAGGTACTTTATTCTTATAACAAAACTGAACTATGCAGATAATCATCCCTCCACCTCAACCGATCCTCACAATTAACCTTATTTACACTTTCATAGAATAATAGTTTTACCATATGTAATTGCTAAGGTATCTTATCCTTCAAAATTAAATACTCATACTTTACTTGATATCTGCAAAGTACATAATTTTCAAAGAATCACCTCCTCCCCCTTCAACTATCTACTCCATTTATAATTATCTCATTTCCCATTTTACAGTGGATTAATATGACTTTATTTTCAGGGCACTTGTTTATAAATATTAAGTACTTTACTCTTGTTAAAACACAAAAAATGCAGGTAAACTACCCCTCCCCTTAACGTAACCACCCCATTTTTGATATTTACGCTTATGTTGAGTAATAGTTTCATTATATGTAATTATTAAGGTATCTTATCCTTCAAAATGAAGTAGTTTATTCAACATCAAAAAAAAAGTTATCAAAAAATTACCCCCTCCCCCTCTGACTACCCTTTTTATTTATAGATATTTCATCTACCTTTCTAAAGTGGATTATTATAATCTTTTCAGGATATTTTATTTATAAAAATTAAGTACCATACTTTACTCTTGTTAAAACATAAAATGTTGCAGGTAAACTACCCCTCCCCTGAAACTCTACGAATTACATTACAAAAGTATAATTATATTTATCTCTTACCTTCGGGTTTTTTATTCCAAAGTCTTTCAGACGAAAACAGCTGCAGAAAGGATTACTTGGATTTGATATGTTCAATAATTACGTTAACACACGTGATACTGTCTAAAACACATACTTAGTTTTATTTATCAAAAATTCGCCTTTCTTTTACGTTATTACAATCTTTCAACTATAGTACAACTGGTTGAAATTATTTCTTATCTCTATTGAGTTTTATTTTGGTTACTATTATAAGTGATATTGTTAAATAATTAAAACATTGAAAATGAACCAGTGGATAACCTCTATCTTAGCACACGCACACTCATTCTGTTACATTGATCTTTAAATAAACTCCGCCCCTGAGAGAACTCTATCGTACAAAGTATTGGTGTTATATATTTTCCTTTTATAACGAATAATCACCGGTTAGTTGGCATTGGTTTTAATATGCATATTAAATGTTTCTAGTTACCCATACGCAGCGTACTCCTAGGGTTGGTTGCGCGAACTGGTGTTGAATACTTGCTTCGATCTCACGCACTCCGGTACTCGTTTAATACGTTTACTGTTTGTGTTTAAAGGCCCTTACTGTTTTATTGGTTCCACATTATACATTATGATTAAGTCGGCCGACGTAATTTTATTCGCACTTAGAAATTGTTGTAGGCTGGCCGCGCGTTATACAGTTTTTTATATTAGTTTTAGTATTTTCAAAGATAGGCCTACTCTTAACTACGGCCTATCTTACACCCGAGGCCACTATGTAATTTTTATCTGCACTGTATGCTGCTTACTTCTACTCCCTCTGCTGACAAACTGCAGACTGGAGACTGTGTCACAAGGCTGCTGCTGGCGGTTACGCAATGCGTCTGGCAGTTGTTTTGGCTGACTGTATGTGTGTTGCATTGCTGTACTGGAGGCTCCTTACAGGTGAAAGTCTGGCAATTTGGAAAGTGCTTAAAATGATGATTTGAATTAATATGAAATTAAACTGGGGTGGCTCACA
Source organism: Magicicada septendecula (assembly GCA_034769895.1). Lineage (NCBI taxonomy): Eukaryota > Metazoa > Arthropoda > Insecta > Hemiptera > Cicadidae > Magicicada > Magicicada septendecula. The sequence goes on from CM068371.1 coordinate 122,390,422, forward strand.
ATTCCGTACCGTTACAATACCCCCCCAATAAGAGATTGAAGGCCGAAGCGTTCAAACTCTTATTGCCTAAACCTAAGAGGATCAGTGAGGATATGGCGCCGCAACCCCCCTGAACACTCTACTACATCATGGGTTCTTACCCCCCTAGTCTGGCGACTGTGACAGCACCCATCCGATCTTACTGGACTTCTCTGTTCGAGATCCCAACACCGAAAAACCGGACAGATACCCGTCCCAGTATCGCCTGACTTTAAAACATGTAATTAAAAATTGACAAACGGCTTTCCATCCCTCCATATCCCACATCTGGTTCGTTTCCTCTTAGCCGTACTGGTTCATTGACAACGTACTGGCTCATTTTATATTATAGACCCGAAAAAATAGTATTAATAAAACAATATTGGTTTACAATGGTACACATAAATTCCAGTTAAATTGAATAATATTCCCCATACAATATTGCCCATCCAAAATGACACATTGATTATACATGATTACGTTAACTCACAGTAATAGTACCTAAAATACAAATTATATCCACTTGACTACTATATTTATATAGGCTAAACAAAAATTTTGTTTAATGACATTAAATAATGAAAGTACATATTTCATTTATTTTACAATTACATTTGAGGTTTGAATCAGAATAAATTTAAATTTATTATTAAAATCATCTTTTCAATTATTTAATTATCAAATTAATTTGATTGTATTTAATTTCTCCAACTCTAAGTTACAACAAATACCTCATTATTATTTGGTCTGTAAAAAAATTTAATTTCAATTCTTTTCTATCACAATAAGGTTTTACTCAAGATACTGATTCAGCAGACTACAACATTTTTTGTTATTGTCACCAAGTATGTCTGTGAACCTTAGTCTCAACATACCACACATGTTTATATAAACACTAGTCTGCAAGACTCACATCGTCTAAACATTCTGGTTACATCATATACTAACACCTGTACTTTTCAGTTTTTTATAAATTTTTTAGATAACATATTTATCAATGGCTATTTCTTACAATTTAAGCCAAATATTATTTTAATTCACCTTTCAGTTATTATTTCTCTTTTAATTACAATTTCTATTTAATGCTATTATCTCAATTCATATTATTGAATCAACATTTTTTCACACCTGTAAGCATTTTATGCTATCTGATTAGTATTATGAACTTTATACTTACAATCCACTTATTGACATGAATACAAAATACACACCACACACACACCAATATCTCCGTGTAACCTCTGAAACATTTAACAACAATGTTATTTCATACAAACAATTCAACATTTTATAATACATACAATTAATTTCACTACACATGTATTTACAACTCTTCAGCAATAATTATTCAGTTACATCACACTTCAATATCAAAATCAGCTAGGTCATTATCATATATTGACATATTTAATTGTTCGTTTATGAATTTCAACCTCCATCGTCAAAAATTAATCGGGGTTTCAAATAACAATTTTCAATTTTATTTACATTCCGTATACGGTTATCTTGTGTGTAGTAACCATGAAATTTCTGTTTATTCATTTTACCATAATAATCGTACACCAGGTCAACATTGAGTACATCGGTTAAGTCTCCATCAGTAATGTTCATTATCAAGTCAGTTATCTTTTCTTCATAAAGTAAATTATTATTGTTTGAACATGTATCATCAAAACAATCTTCACTCTCTATTTTAACAGGTAAGGATTTCGTCTCTAACATCTCTCTCAACTCATTATAATTTCTCATTAGTTTATATAATTCTATCTCTTTGTCAATACATAATTCTCCATTTAAATCTCTCTCATCATAATGCCATATCACGCTTTCTCTCTCATTCCATGCAGAGGGTACAAAATTATTCAACAAAAATAAACAACTCAAATCTTTCACTAATAAGGGTCTCTTGCCCAAAAATAACACTTTTGAACACTCTGGTTCATCACAAATAAGGGGAAAATTTACTCTCTGCCCTACACATTCATCTACTCTCTCTCTCCATTCTTTTTCTAATTCAACAACACTAATTATTACTTCATTACAACTTATCATTTTCTCACTCTCACTTACTGTTTCACTATCTATTTTCAGCATATCACTCTCTGATACCACATTCTTAATTATATCATCATTATTTCTCTCACTTATTACTTTTTTATTGTCATTATTACTATTACTTTTAATCTGTTCTCCTATTGACTCTATTATTTGTTCTTTAAATGTATTGAAACATTCATTCGTCTCATTTAAACGTTTATTCATATTAACCTCAAATTTGGTATTTTGCTTATTTATTTCGTCAAAACGACAATTTATAATGTCAAATTTAATATTCTGTTCGTCAAATTTGGTATTGAAATTGCTATTTTGAACGTCCAAACGACTATTCTGTTCATCGAATTTGGTATTGAAATTGCTATTTTGAACGTCCAAACGACTATTCTGTTCATCGAATTTAATATTAATATCCCCTTTTAGTTCACTGAAATTACTATACATCATATTATACAATCGTGTTAACATATTGTCCTCATCGGACTTCTTATTTTGATTTACTACAATAGGTGTTGAATGAATTGCAACTTCATTCATGATTTTCGATTCGTCTACATTACTTTCACCCGTTAACAGTGACTCTGTTTGAATACCTGAATCGCCTTTATTGGCCGACTCAGTTGACGTGTTTTCATACATCGATTTATTTTCGGCCTCACTGCCGACAACTACATCTCAATTTCATTTATTTTCTCCATTATGAAATTAATTTATTTAACCACGCCCTCACTTCCAAATAACCCGTTCTGCAGCTTAATTAGGTCTGGCGAATATAACCACAAATTATATTCGCCGTCCCAGTTCGGGGCCAATGAAACTACTCAATTAATTAAATTATCATCTCTTACCTTAGGGTTTTTATTCCAGAGTCTTTCAGACGAAAACAGCTGCAGAAAGGATTACTTGGATTTGATATGTTCAATAATTACGTTAACACACGTGATACTGTCTAAAACACATACTTAGTTTTATTTATCAAAAATTCGCCTTTCTTTTACGTTATTACAATCTTTCAACTATAGTACAACTGGTTGAAATTATTTCTTATCTCTATTGAGTTTTATTTTGGTTACTATTATAAGTGATATTGTTAAATAATTAAAACATTGAAAATGAACCAGTGGATAACCTCTATCTTAGCACACGCACACTCATTCTGTTACATTGATCTTTAAATAAACTCCGCCCCTGAGAGAACTCTATCGTACAAAGTATTGGTGTTATATATTTTCCTTTTATAACGAATAATCACCGGTTAGTTGGCATTGGTTTTAATATGCATATTAAATGTTTCTAGTTACCCATACGCAGCGTACTCCTAGGGTTGGTTGCGCGAACTGGTGTTGAATACTTGCTTCGATCTCACGCACTCCGGTACTCGTTTAATACGTTTACTGTTTGTGTTTAAAGGCCCTTACTGTTTTATTGGTTCCACATTATACATTATGATTAAGTCGGCCGACGTAATTTTATTCGCACTTAGAAATTGTTGTAGGCTGGCCGCGCGTTATACAGTTTTTTATATTAGTTTTAGTATTTTCAAAGATAGGCCTACTCTTAACTACGGCCTATCTTACACCCGAGGCCACTATGTAATTTTTATCTGCACTGTATGCTGCTTACTTCTACTCCCTCTGCTGACAAACTGCAGACTGGAGACTGTGTCACAAGGCTGCTGCTGGCGGTTACGCAATGCGTCTGGCAGTTGTTTTGGCTGACTGTATGTGTGTTGCATTGCTGTACTGGAGGCTCCTTACAGGTGAAAGTCTGGCAATTTGGAAAGTGCTTAAAATGATGATTTGAATTAATATGAAATTAAACTGGGGTGGCTCACAATTCCGTACCGTTACACCCCCTTAACCGGTCTTCACCAAAATCAATAGGCATTGAGTCCTCTACAACTTGGGCACATATGCAAAAAATTAATTGATTCTGTTTGAATTTGCGGCAGATATATTTCACAATAGACAAAAATTTTACACACACTTTTCGGAAAATGACTTTTCTTGTTTTGAGAATAGTACAATCAGAATCAGCCCTTGTCTTGAACACCATTTTTTTTTCGCGATCACCATACTTCATTTCCTTACAGAATATGGAAGTAAAAATTAGTCTTGTTCAGGTAAATTCTTCTTTGCCCGGAGCTGTTCATTTAAATTGTTTCTCTTCGATATTTAAATGTTTTGATTTATCTTTTATTTTCTGTGTTTACACTAGTAGTGTGCTCACAGCGTCTAATCCTACTTCTGCTTAGTTCAAAAATTTAAGTGTAGGCTGTATTAGATGTACAATTATCTTTGTGTGTTTGTACATTGGACTCTTTTAAAATACATTTGTCTCATGATGATTAACTATTGTGTGCTCTACAGTTACGTTACTATACGCTGTCCAGGCAGTGAAGGTGGCTGGAGGGTTAGGAGACCCTTGGCTCACGCACGCACACTGGCAGGCCGCCTAACAATAGACGGGGGACGGCACTTGACCTGTGCTTCTGTCTTTTTAAATACAGTTTACTATAATAAATTAAATTTTGTTATTCTGCTTAATCGTATAGTTTTGGTCGTTCCATTTAATTCAGACTGTGATTTCATTTAAAATAAGTCCAAACACGAAGTTTGTACGACGATTTTCAAATCTCTTACTCTTATTTGTTTATTTTGAAATATTGTGATTGCTAAACTTCTGAGAATTATTTACGCGACTGTTATTAAAAAAATGTTATTATTAAAAACTACGATTCTGATCATTTAATTTACTTTTCAACTATTTTTCTGATACACTCCCTTTGGATGCCAGAAGCCGGTTAAATGGCCCTATGGTTCATTGTTGGAACTGCTAGCGGCCGATTAAATCGGCCCGTCAAATGACACTGAGAACTGCCAGCGGCCGATCTCGCTGGCTTTTTGTATACTCATCGTAGCGGATGCATTACTTTTAGTATATTTTTATACTACACGTCAAATTAATTCTAAATAGTTAGGCTACTTTACTTTTTTTATACAAGGCTTTAAACTCGAGCTCAAAATTCAACTAAGTATATACTCGGAATTTTAAAATTAACTTTCTCTCTGCGTTCAAAACTCTGATGCTTATTTTGCAGGCTTGAGACTGCCGATGGCCGCATTAAAAGTTATATACAAGTTTATCAATATTTACAAATTTACAACAATTAAAAATCAAAATTCTAATAAAATATTTACAAAATGTAGCAATTTTGTTGTTTTGCTAAATGTAGCTTGGGTTGAGTGCAACTTTATACTATAGGTGCACAACCAAAATCGTCTTCATCAGTGGTGTCGTCATATTCATCCTCATCGGAGTCATCAGGTGCTAAGTTTACAATCAGTTCCTGAACACTTGCTTCATTTAACCCCTCGTTCCTCCAGTCTTCATCAATCAACTTCTGTACATGGTCGACGTATTTAGTCCACATGTCGGAAGTAAAGTTGACAACAGATTCTCTAAATAGGTTTTCAATATCTGCCAGTTTAAAGGTTGTATTCCTAACCTTTACGTCTCTCTTGCATGTTACTGAAATCTGTAATACCGGTAATTATTTTCCAAATTACGTGATACAATAATACACATTTAATTCCTGACGCGCTACCTCGTCCTCTCAAGTTATAGTTAAAGTTTAATAACATGGACAGTAAATTTTTAATATATTTACATAGATACATATCACATTTCATTTTGTGTGTCTGTAAAACAATAATATATAATATTTTTATAATAAATAACATTTTTAAAAGTTCGTGCTAGTAAAAAGACAAACAATTATTTCGATAACGTATAACAACTATTATTTCATATATTGTTTATTTGAAATAAAAATATGAGGTTTGAAAATAATCTTTATATCTATATATTAAAATCTGTTACATATGTTGATTAATTTTTTCAGTATTATAACAATAAAGAGGTGGGTCGTCAATCTGCTCTTTATCGAGTATCACAATTGGTGAATCGGAAAAAAAAATTAAAGGGAGTGTCACAGAAAAATAGTTGAAAAATAAATAAGATGATCAGTAACTTAGTTTTTAATAATCATCATTTTTAATAACAGTCGCTTAGATGGTGTTCTAAAGTTTAACAATAATTAACAATAGTTTAAAATAAACAAATAAATGTAAAACATTTGAATATCGCCATAAAAACTTCGTGTTTGGACTTATTTTAAATGAAATTACAGTCTGAATTCAATGGAACAATCAAAATTAAAAGTTTAAGCACGACAATAAAATTTAATTTATTGTAGTGGACTGTAACTAAAAAGACAGCAGCGCAGGTCAAAGGCCTGTCCCTGTCTATTGTTAGGCGGCCTGTCAGTGTGTGTGTGTGTGTGTGTGTGTGTGTGTGTGTGTGTGTGTGTGTGTGTGTGTGTGTGTGTGAGTGAGGGTCTCCTAACCCTCCAGCCGCCTTCACTGCCTGGACAGCGTATAAAGAAAAATGAGAGTAATCGGAATATTTGTAATTTTTCCCACAATTGGAAAATTGTCTAATAACAAAATTTATGTAATAATAAATGTACTTTATTCAAAATAGTGAGCGAGTTCTGCAGCTCAGGCAGCATAGGCATATGATTGTACAATCATACAACAAACGCAAACACTTAGTAACATTCGGATTTGGGTTAGAATTTCTTTTACTCTGACACCCAGTTGGATTTTCATTTTTTAAAAACAAATTGTGATCTCTTTACCGGTTCCTAGAGTCCAAATATTTTGAAATTTTAAAACTTAACATTACATTCATATTTTAGTCAAAATTGCTTTAACTTAATATGCCACATGAATTTTTGTGATTTTATCGAAAATTTTGCCAAAGTTTAGAGCTCTGACATCCAGAAACTTAAAAATTTCAAAAATGAATACTATATTCAGATTGTGGTTTAAATTCCCTTTAATTTGATACCTCACATGGGATTTTGCGATTTTTTCACAGTTTAGACTCATTGTCCCATTTTTCAGGTGATGAATCTCAGAAACAACAAGGTTCTATAGGTTTGTTTTACAGTTTTACAGAGTATTACAAAAATCGGTTGATGCATTCAAAAGTTATTGCGAAACATACCCCAAATAGTTAGACAGAAAAATGCCATCCGGCCGAGTTAAACCCTAAGAACTCTCTTCTTCGTTCAACAAGAGACATATGTTATAGGATGACTGTCAGATGTAATTTTAATTTTCCGTGTCAATAAGGAAGGACTAGTGACCGCTACTAGTATTTGTTGATAGGTGGTCTGAGTACGGGTGTTCTGAGCACAGAGCCATGAAAACTTACGTTGTTTACTCTACAACAAAGACATGAGAGGTGCAGAATTTTACGTTTATGTCTGTAATGTATATTTGACAAGAAGTGTTAGATATAGTGGTAAAACATCAAATAAGTGGATGCTTGAGTTTTGAAGAAATGACACTTCATCTAAAATGGTACCCCCATGTCAGGTGGGTGAAGACTATCCCCAGCCTTTGTGAGGAAGGACTGTCCCTTTGGAATAAATGTTTGTAAGTCGAATGAAGAGCTGGCCAAAGGGAGCTGTAATGGATTTGTACTCACGCTCCGCATTATCGGCTGAGGGTGAATGATGTCTTTAGTGTTAATACCATACTAGTCATTTTTCTTTTTTAAAATCTAGTTTTTCTTTCCATTCGTCTTTTGATTTCTGGAGCGACGATTCTGTTTATCCATATAATTATAAATTTCCCAAAAAAAACCTTTGTTCCTTAATACGCTTGTCTTCAGTTTGTTTAACTCCCACCATTCTGATCCATGTCATAACGCTACATTCCACACAGGCTGCTAAATAACTAGATATCAGGAAAGTCAAAATATTTTCCAGGAGGGGCCAACAATTTTCCAGATGAGAAAAATATTTATGTATTTTTCAAACATACATACATGTCCATATTAGTTTGTAATTCTTATATCATAATAGAAATAAGTACACAGGTTGTATTAATTAATTAAAACATTTATTGCTTCAAAATTTGCATAAAATTTAATGGCTTGTAAAAGTTAATGTTTGATCTCCATTAAGTAGTGCTCAAATTCCCAAAGTTTTAATATTATGATCGCCGTAATCAAAACATCAGCAGGTTTTAATGTGTATGAGGATCCACCATGGACAAAAAGTTTCAACATTCCCTATGGAGTGTTGCTCAGTGTAAAGGCTGCGAATCTACAGTCTACGGTTCACAGAACAAACACGTGAAAAAGAAGGAGCACTCCAGAGTCGCTCATGAATCCTGAGCATCCTGCAGAGAGTTCATTCCTAAAGACAAAAAGTCTGTCTATAAACCGTTCCTCTGTTAGCACGTGCAGTTACGCTGGCCAGCGATCCACAGGATGAAAATCTCTGTCCATGCTGGACACCTTTTCGGCTTGCACACGTTGTGTTGGTGTGGGTTTCGGCACTTTCCAGGTGCACATGTTATAAAATACGGCTTATAAATAATTATATGGGAAGAACCTTGAATATCTCATTTTCCTTTTGGAAACTGAGAGTCCAACCTTCAAGCTAGTCTCCCCCCCAAGGAACTAGTATCAACACCACCTGCAGGAGTAGCTCCTTTTTATGCCACTGCCTTGTATTTTACATTATTGTCAGATACTGAAACCAAATTAAGCAGAAAGCATGTGATGTATAAGAAAATGTGCCAGTGTTTACAAAATGCATCCTTGAGTCAAGTTCTTATAGCACTTGAATTTGACTGGCTTAAATGTATAAAACATTGAATTTCAATTATGTAACTCAAGTACTTGGATTTCGTTGTCCATGACGTGTCCGTTACTTAACTAAATATCACTATAATATTGACGACTCGGAACACAAAGTTTTTTATAAGTAAAAACGTAAAGTTTTACCTTACAGCCTAGGTAAAACTTTACGTTTTTACTTATAAAAAACTTTGTGTTCCGAGTCGTCAATATTATAGTGATATTTAACTCAAGTAATATAGACATAAATTATTGTATAATATTAAACAACTGTACTGAAACTATACTTTTTATGAAGAAATAATATGTTTCAAATCAGTATTATATTTGACCGATAGCAAATGTTTCAGCTATGCTATGAATTAGTGTCATCAATTTCTGAACATAAATTCTTGTCGGTTTTGATGTATTTCAATTTTTAAAAAATTAGAATTTTTTAATTTCAACAAACTGACAATTCATGAGTTCAATAATGGAATTAATTTCAGTTTTAATGAACTAAAAGATTTTTGTCTACTACATTAAACAAATTGTATTCTATGTGTTAACAGCAATTTTTACTCTTTTCTTGTTGAAATGATTCCTTTCATGTAATTCATTTGTAAACATTGGTGGTAACAGTGAATCAATTTGATGTTTGAAAATCATCTGCCAACCATCTTAATGGCCAAACGATGTGATGGCAGTTGTGTGTGTGTGTGTGTGTGTGTGTGTGTGTGTGTGCGTGTGTGTGCATGCACGAACGGAAACTTAAAAATAATTTACTATTCCAAAAATCACTAGACTAAATCTAAACTGTGCCATAGATGTAAGAGTAAAAATATGTACATCGTATGTTTATAATTGTGTTACAGGATGATTATTGTGTTCAAATGATGAAGCTAATGAAATTAACAGAAACCAAAAAATCTGCTACACCAGAGAAGGCTGCTGAACCTGTGGCACAGGAACAGCATACAGGGCGCTCTAGCAGAGGTATTTTTATAATTTAATTTATGTTGTTTTTGAGCCTTAAAGTTTTAGGTTTGATAACTTGTTCTTGGTCCATTGTTTCCTGGGTTCTCCGCCACTTTCCCCTCTAACAGAGAAAATTTTCATGCTATCAAGCTATGGTTTATTCCTGAAGGTCCCAGATGTTTAGACTCCATCTGTGGAAGTTGTCTTCAACAGGTGATCCTCTTCTGAGCTGACTACTGTTTTGTCAATGTCTGTTTTTTCTGACCTGCTTTGTTGTCCGTGTATCTTGTAATAATTTGCACGCTGCCTTTTTCTAGTTACTGTATGCTACTGTGTCCTGATCATTCGGCAAAAAATGTAAGGCGAAAACAATGTTTTCATTTACTTCCATTTTTGGAAACAACACATGAAAGTGTAAGTCAATATTATTTTTACTTTGGCATGAAATTTCTTTATGAATAATATTAAGAGCTTAAGGTTGCACATATTTTTACACTTTCAGACCACATTAATATTAATCACACTTTAGAGATATATTACAACCTGAAAGACCAATAATAATAGAATAATAAACAAATTAGCTATTTACTTAATAGAACTTTTTGTTTTATAAAAGTGTGAGTTGTCAATTTATGTTAGTATGCCTCTTTCATTGATTGATTTCTTATGTTCATAATAACTGCAATATCTTTGTACAGACCACACCATAAACTTGGTCTAATGGTGACTTAAAAGTTAGTTAAATATGAATCTGTTGTACTGTTTTGAAAATTGGCAGCTGATTCTGAAGGGGTTTGTATATCACTTTTCACAGGGTATGCCAGTTACTCCCAGTTAGTGTCATTATACAACAAATCAGAAAATCATTAACTTCTTCTTTTTCTCCTTCTCTCTTCAAGAATTAGGTCTGCAGCCTGTTGGCCTCCTGGCCATGGTAAAACTCACATTCCACCACTGCCAGAGAAAAATAAGCCTTTTAGTAACCATGTGCAGTGGCAAGCCACACAGTGAAGAGGGAGTGTTGTGGGTGTGTGGACACACAGGGATGCGTATGCATGTGCAGTATAAGTGTCTAGCCGAGGCATGATATACAAGACCTGCTGTATTATGCCAAGCAATTGCGGTGGACAGGCAGACCAATTTGTGACTTTGACTCGATCCCTTAACTGGAACAAAGCTCGTTAAGATAGTGAATCTTGAACATTACTACTGTGCAGGCCCATCCCACAAAACCTATCCTTGAATTATTTTTATATAGTTAATTTCTTGTTTACTGAGATGTCCGCTGCAATTCGTTTTCAGTAAACCAAAAATAATACTACAACTCAGGCCTTGGCAGACAACTCAGGCCTCCACCTCCACTGTTGCTGTCCCGTTGAACTTTGTTTTCTACTAACTCAGTCTCAGCCAAGCAGGAAGGTACTGTAGACATGTGTCTGTTTTTATGTGGCTTTAAATTGTGTGACAGAATTGGAAATTACACTAGTGTGAGGTTTACAGTGTGGTATACTTTTTAAATGCCAAAACGTTTCACTCTGTCGAAATTCGTATACAAATAATTAAAGTATATGGTGGTCCTGTTATGAACAGACACATTGAACATTATAAAAGCATTACACTCCACCACTGAATCCACCTTTGCAAACCATCTCATTAAAGCAGGCACATGCACAAACATAAATAACAACATGGAAAGCCTACATGTAGACAATCGTTGAAAACATCCTAAACAAATAGACACAATTTAAATCGCACACACTATTTGAACATCACACACACACACACACACACACAAAATGATCTTTTGAACGACAGCGCCGTCATCAAAAGCAGGGCAGACAGTGCTCCTAGTGGTAGCCTCTGACGAAGCTCTAGTAAGTGAAAGCTAGTTTAGACAGTAAGGTAATCATAAATCAGTTTAATCATAAATAGTTCCATGTCAGTTTTATTCTACATAGTTAAAATATAATTGTATAATCCAGATGTCTCAGGCATGTGTTAAACCGAACACAATCCTGAGGTATTGTTAATAATTATTAACTGTTTTCCATTGATAGGCTAAATAAAGCTTGTTACTGATCTAATGAAGTCAACTTGAATCAACCCTGATATTCTGGCCGAGGCTGTACAGTAGGCTAGTAACTTATTCATGTAAAATCTTTTACCTCTAAATTTTAATAATGTAGCTACTTGGAATAAATAAGAACTGAAACTTAGTTATATACTTTAGGATATTAATTTGTAACATCTTTATTGTAACCGGTAACTTTTTTTAATGGTTTTGTGAAGTACCTCAACTTAAGATGTTGATCCTTTAAATCTTCTGGATAAGATTTGTTTTTTACAAATCAGTGAAATTTGGTGTATAAGAGGTGTTTATGAAAATGTCACATGAAGGCTTAAAGTTGAGGTGATGATTACTGAAGCTGTTTTCAAAATAAAACAAATATCTAAGTGTTATTTGCAATATTGGTGTTATAAATAATGTGTATTTGAAGCATTTACTAATGAAGGAGAATGACTTTATTTTAGAATAATTCCTAATTAAACAATTTTGTTTATGTAGGTAACACTCCTAAACAAGCCAATGGGAGAACAACAAGGCAGAGTAAATTAGTTGATGAAGATGATCAAGTTGTGAGCGGTCCATCAACTGCACAGCCAGCTTCCTCAAAAAAAAGATTGTCTCAGCAGAAAGCACACTCAGACAAAGACACTGCTGATAAAGGTAAGCCCACTTAAACTGGATTCATGTCTGCTTGATGTACATACTGGATTAGCTGACCTCAGGTAATAGGGAGTTGCTGTAAGTTCATTACAAACCATGAGGATAATGGAAGCTTTGATATCAGCCATTCTAAAACTGCTAGTTACTTTTAGACTACATTTTAATTACAGTTTTATGAAAAAATAAATTTTATGTGGCAATGCAATAAACATTATGTTATACAAACACAAATATAAACATATATTGGAATCAACAGAATTCAATATATCTGTTATGTTATATTCACTGAAGTAGAGTACAGTAGAGCATCAGTTATCCAAACTATACTCTGAGAGATATATGGTACAGAGGGTAGTTCAGATATATGGAAATAAGGAGCTTTGAATATAAAATGTTAATAGAATATACTACAATATGGGGGGGGGGGGTAGACAGCATATGTTTAATCTGTATCCAAATAGTGTAAACATTGTATTTACGATTTCTTTAATACATGTATTTCAAACGAACATACACAGTTTTTTAACATTTCACAGTACACTATACTGTGACATATTAAATTTTATGCAGTGATAAGTAATCAAACATTGAATACAAAATTGAAATATTTTAGAAATGTATTTATAAGGGTTTATTATAAATTAGGCCTCTTATGATTAAATTCCCTCAAAACTGATTAGGCCTCTTATTTCCCTACGACTCAGAACTCAAAACTGTTTATAGGTAAAAATGAAAAAGCATTACCTTACAACCTGAATCGGTTATCACTTTTAAAAAGCTTTTTCAGAGGTTGCCGCTGATAGTATTATCCGTCTTGTTGTTGGCAACGAAATCGATTTTTGAAAGATCGATGTTATGTGTATGAGGTGTGATATGTTCGAATAATGCATGTGAATTGAATTGCGTCTGTTTGTTTAGGATGTCGTTTTTATTGGTTTTCATATGTTTGTATATTTCCAATTGTTCTAGAGTGTTTAGTTTTCGGCCTTTTGTGTGTTGTAACGAATAGATCTGGTCGTCTTCTGAAAATGTGTATATGGTGTTAGTGCGTTTGTCTCGCACTGGGGTCGTTACATCTATTTTGCGCTAACGATGTCCGTAGCGATGCTGCAATTACCAGTACAACACAACAGTAACCTTACCTGTTCTTAAATAGGGGTGTGTTATTCACGGGTGGCGCCAAATTGTTTATTAAAACAATTAAACTTATTAAATAATATCTTAATAGGGTGTTCTCAGCTATGACGGTCGGGGCGTTCAAATAATTGCCGCTCGTTCAGCCTCCTGAATCGAGTAGGTAGTTGTACGAATTGCAACTTGAGCGCTGGTCGTCGAATCTAGCTTTCGTAAACAAACACAAGTAATACAATACACTCCCTATGAAATAATAACAACGGTTACTCCCTGTACTAGTTATTTTAATGTTTGATAAGTAAAATTTTCAATTTGACAATTAAATTATATTGGTTGATTAACAAATTTGCACCGACTTTTTACATGAAACAATATTTCTCAGGATGACGAATCGATTATGGTAACGATGTGTTCACATCAGCATGGCTGCTAAACGGTTCAGTTATTATAATTAATTTCGTTCCAAAATCGGGGATTCTTTTGTTTACAAGGCAAAGCATTCCTATGATTACAATAAAAGTACTTTACCTTACTCTATGTGTACATAAATAATAAGGTGTGTGGTTACAATCTGTTCTGTAGTGTCGTTACATGTGTTTCTAATGTTCGTATTCAAATAACAGGTTAGATTTTATGTTAACAATTTTCAGTGTGTTTGTTTTTCTTAATTAATCTTTGAAAGAGAATATTCGGATTATAGTGAGAGATCAAATTACTTATAGTAATATTTAAAGTGATTTTGTTTTTGTAAATAAGGTAATTCAAGGGTACTTAACACATCAGATGACTTGGTGTTATCATTCATTGAGTCGGAAGAGGGTTGGGCTGCAATATTTTCTATTGTCATTGATCTTTGGACTTAATTAGGTCTGGCGTCCTTTTCATATTAGATGTGGTCATATTTTTCTTTTATTTTCCTGGTAATATGGTTCTTGGCTTTTAGTTAACTGTTCCAGTGGTTCGTCTGCTTCTCATTCGAACAAGGTTTTGAATTTTGTTCACTGTTTTTACATTTTTTGATTAAAATTTAGTCTTCCAAAATTCGGTTTCTGTTCTCTTAGAGTGACGCTTTACGAGTAACAATATTCAACAGTAATTTTGCCACCAACGTTCGTTTCTTTGGTTACCAGTTAAATCTGATTGGCTTAGATTGCCATAAATCCATTGTTATCAAAATTTTAATTCTTTTCAAAATCCTTGTATATCTACTGATTGCTGTTATTCCTCTATCTTCCTTCCTAATTATTAAATATTGTCACTTTAGCATGTATTTCCTTTCAAAGATTATTTTGATATCCCTTAAGGTGGGATTATTTTATATTTTACGATTTTACAATTATTTTCATATTTGCTAACTTTAAATCCTTATTCTAATATTTTGCTTTTATTATGATTTACTAATTATCCTTGGTTTTTTTGTTCACCTTGGATTAGCTAGTTTCTTTGTTAATTTGTGACAATTTGTAGTTGTTTGTTTTTGACAGTTCAGCATTTTCATAGGCCTAAGTAGCCATTATGGTATTTGACTTATTTCATTCAAATTACATCTCATTTTAGCCTAATGGGCTTTATTTTGTTATTATAATTGGTTGTGTTATTTATTGTTGTGTTTTGGGTCTGTTTATTTGTTATTATTATGTCACTATTATTTTATACATCATGAATTGCTAATTGTTTACTATCTGGTTTCCTCGTTTTCTAAGTCATACATTTCTTAACTTTCTTACTTATTTAATTTGCCAATAATAACAAAGTGGCCATTATTTACTATTTTTTGATCACATTAAATACAACATCTAGGCCTGTGGTCTGTATAATTCTTCCAGCCATATCCTATTCATAAACTTGCTTAAATAATTATTTAACTATTATTTGATAACATTTGTTTACAGTTCATCTCATTTTATATCATTTTTTGGGTGATAAACAACATCACTTTTTATGAACTTACTTTAATAATGATCCCTTATAACATGGGTGTTTATTGATTTGTTGTAACTCCTTAATTTTTAAACAATCTTTACTTTCACTCCATGGTAACACTATCTGTTTTCTCTTTCATGGTATTCTCCCTTTTAATTATAATTGCATTCAATTAAATTTAACAATAATATTCTTTCTTAACTAATACTGTCTTCATCACTTTTCAGCGTTCATTATACCTTAATTAACTGTTTACACTTACTACCATTCTTAATTACTAATATTCTTCACTGTTAATCATTTAGTGTTTCCTTTTGATTTATTAAGAGTTTATGCTTTTATCCTTCACTATTTTTCATTATATTAACATTCTTTATATTACATTATTCTCATTTAATCATCACCTTCACTTTTAAATTATTTATTGTTTATTATAATTTATTTAGTGTTTTTTCTTTATTACTATACTTTGGAGTTTTTACACTTTCATTTTGCACTTCACAAATGTTTTTGTTTTTAAGTGTTGCTAAATGGGTAATCCCTCTAATTACTATCTCACTACCGTACTATCTCTTTCATTACAAATATCATTAATAATATTAACAATTTTGTCTCTATATTTTATCATTACATCTAACTCTAATTTGGGGGTTAGTTTGCTTTTTTATATTTAACATTGTTTAATTGGGTTTCTTTCCATTGTCATTTACTTTTTTATCCATTAATTGATAATAATAATGTGATATTCTATTCACATACAAGTACAAAAAATTATTTTATTTTCCACCTACCTCGTTTCGCCTTCTGCTAGAGTCCGGCACACGAACACTAAGATACAAGTATGAGTTACAGGTGGTTCTCATACAATAAAAATACCTCCTAATTCGCCCCATTACAATATTTACTTTTTTACATAGGTTAATTATTGGTCTCTTTTCCAATATTACATTTGAGTGTATCATTTCTCCTGCTCATATTCTTTATTACTTGTTTGTGTCTTATCCTTTGTTTCCATTTTTATTTATTTCCCTTTATCTTGGGTTTGTTTCTTTTTCATTTCCCTCCTTCTTCATTTTCATTGTATTTGGTTAATACCTTGGTTTTCCACCTTCTCCTTTGGGTTCATTTTAATATGTTGCATTGAGTCATTCAATTCCTTTAATTTGTTTAATTTTTGTTTGGTTTCGGTTTTTTCCCTTCTTCATTTGGTTTTATTCTCGTTTGTTTTTTGTGGTTCCCTTCTTCTTTTGTTTCCTTTTGTTGGGTCAATCACTTGGGTTAGGTCATGTCGTCGTTTGTCGTGTCATTGTCTTTTTATTTTCTTTATATTAAACATTTTATTTTATATGAAGTATTATTTTATATTCAGAATCGTAGCTTGTTTGGACGTAGCTTCAAACAAAGATACATTGAACACACAAAGGCACTCCATTCCACTACAGAATCCACCTTTGCAAACCACCTCATTGAAGCAAACCACACATACAAATACATCGACAACAACATGAACATTCTACATGTACACACAAAAGGCTGAAAAATAGACACTCTAGAACAATTGGAAATATACAAACACACGAAAACAAATAAAAACGACATCCTAAACGAACAGACCAATTCAAATCACACGCATTATTTGAACATATCACACCTCACGCACACAACATCGATCTTTCAAAAATCGATTTTGTCATCAACAATAAGACGGATAATACTACCAGCAGCAACCTCAGAAGAAGCTTTTTAAAAGTGAAAACCGGTTCAGGTTGTAAGGTAAAGCTTTTACGTTTTTACCCATAAAACGTTTTGTGTTCCGAGTCGTAGTGAAATAATTATATTTAGTTAAGAAACAGAGATGTCATGGACAACGAAATCCAAGCCTCTTATGATATCTTAACAAGAGAAAGTTAAGTTTTTAAGTTCACCATTGATAAACAGTACATTAAAAAAAGAAAACATGCATTACAATGAAAATTTTTTATGGCCTCTAATACTACCAGAAGTCTCATCTTACCATTGTTGATATATATAAGGTATATAAAAAAGTCAGTTACTGCCTTTTTAGCAAACGAAATGATAATTCCCTTCCAGTAGAAATACAAACAACATAAAATGTGCATAGAGAGGGAGGAATCGATGTTGACAGGAACTTTTTGAATGCACTGTGATGGCCAACAACGATTATATCATATTTGTAAATTTTTCTTTTCCAGATAGTTCGGAGATATATGACACTGTGTAAATTACTTTTCTTCATTGTTTCGATTGTTTTTCAAAATGTACTAGAAATTGTACTTTGTTTTATTCTAACTCTAGTGTAATTGAATTGAAACAGTACCATATTTGTCAAGTTTATAGGCTGTTAATAGGAGTGTAAACATTAAAAAATATAAAGAACCTAATAAATACTTTATTGTACAGCCAATAACGAAATTCTTAATTATATTGATCGGCAAAAGAGTTGATTTTCTATGGTGTATTTAATTATGTTAATGAAATTTGAATTCTTGGATTTCGTTGTCCATGACGTGTCCATTACTTAACTAAATATAATTATTTCACTGCCGACTCAGAACACAAAGTTTTTTATAGGTAAAAACGTTAATGTTTTACCTTATAGCCTTAACCGGTTTTCGCTTTTAAAAATCTTCTTCAGAGGCTGCTGCTGGGGGCACTGTCCGTCTTGTTGACGACGGTATTGACTTTTGAAAGATCGATATTGTGTGTGTGGTGTGTGATATGTTTGAATAATGCGTGTGATTTGTTAACACTTACTTTAATCAACTTTAATCAGACAGACCAATTTGTGACCTTGACTCGATCCCTTAACTGGAGCAAAGCTCGTTAAGATAGTCTTGTCTTGAACATTATCTTGTTAAGATAAAGTGAGTCTTGAACATTACTACTGTGCCGGCCCATCCCACAAAACCTATCCTTGAATTATTTTTATGTAGTTCATTTCTAATTTACTGAGTTGTCCGCTGGAATTCGTTTTCAGTAAACCAAAAATAATACTAAACTCAGGCCTTGGCAGACAACTCAGGCCTCCACCTCCACTGTTGCTGTCCCGTTGAACTTTGTTTTCTACTAACTCAGTCTCAGCCAAGCAGGAAGGTATTGTAGACACGTGTCTGTTTTTATGTGCCTTTAAATTGTGTGACAGAATTGGAAATTACACTAGTGTGAGGTTTACAGTATGGTATACTTTTTAAATGCCAAAAGTTTCATTCTTTCGAAATTCGTAGACAAATAATTTGTAACTATCTTATTCTTTTTATATTACATCCTACGTCACGGGACCATTGTAACTATATTATTTACTTTGATATAATAATTTAAACTTTCACCTGCCTTTAATTCTTTTGTGTTGGCCGTTATATGTGATCTCTAGTGTTGGACTAACCCTGCTCGTACGACGAACTGATCAGTGCAGCAAATGAAATGAGGTATTTGAAATGATCATTCACACATTTATCAAGTAAAACAATGTAACGGATTTATTATTTTATATTGTGACATTCTTTGTTCTCCCTTCTTTGTAATCAACTACAATCATTACTTCTCGCTCATAACTCCAACATTTAAATTAAACTGTATTCAATATTGAGGTGAAGCCCCTTTTTACCAGCAACAATTTTAACATATTTTATTCCTTATAATACTGTTCCATATTGGTTTGCACTGCTGTACACATAAGTAATATACTGGGGTTTGGTCGGCCGACCATAATTAGTTAAGAACAAAGTTGATAGAACCACGCGTGGCCTGGTGTTGTTGTCAACTGGGCAAAGCGTTACCAACAAATCTCCCACCACGTCGGGTTGCTGGACAGGAAAACCAATGCCTTCTGGTGTTAAATTGTGCATCACTGCACAGGGAACGTGGGTTGTAAGTGCTCCCAAAGGACTGATGATATCGCACTGGCCCTAGTCACGTGACGAATGTAGGCGAGGTCTTACTGTATTTCCGTCAGCATACGAACACGTGGCAATAGAGATTTTACAGCTTTAGCCATGTTTGTTTGTCGTGGCTCAAGGCTGTAAGCGTCATCTGCGCGCATTGCTGGTGGTCACACGTTTTAGTGCGCCACACAACACTGAAATTCTTGGAATGGAATTGCGTTCTATTGTCACACCTCACTCACACAGCTATGTTACTGCGTTCGTTGTTTGACTAAAACCGTTTTATGTAGTCGATTACAATTGAAATTTAAATAAAATTAATAAAAATAAAATCTCCCATTCTGCCCCATTACAAATTGAAGTATGTGGTGGTCCTGTTATGAACAGATACATTGAAAATTATAAAAGCATTTCTGAATCCACCTTTGCAAACCATCTCATTAAAGCAAACACATGCACAAACATAAACAATAACATGGAAATCCTACATGTAGACAATCGTGAAAACATCCTAAACGAATAAACACAATTTAAATGGCACATACTATTTGAACATATCACACACACACAAAATGATCTTTCGAACGACAGCGCCGTCATCAAAAGCAGGGCTGACAGTGCTCCTAGTGGTAGCCTCTGACGAAGCTTTAGCAAGTGAAAGCTAGTTTAGACAGTAAGGTAAAAATTTAATCAGTTTAATCATAAATAGTTCCACGTCAGTTTTATTCTACATAGTTAAAATATAATCGTATAATCCAGATATCTCGGGCATGTGTTAAACCTAACACAATCCTGAGGTATTGTTAATAATTATTAACTGTTTTCCATTGATAGGCTAAATAAAGCTTGTTACTGATCTAAAGAAGTCAACTTTAATCAACCCTGATATTCTGGTCGAGGCTGTACAGTAGGCTAGTAACTTATTCATGTAAAATCTTTTACCTTTAAATTTTAATAATGTAGGTACTTGGAATAAATAAGAACTGAAACTTAGTTATATACTTTAGGATATTAATTTGTAACATCTTTATTGTAACCGGAAACTTTGTTTTAATGGGTTTGTGAAGTACCTCTACTTAAGATGTTGATCCTTTAAATCTTCTGGATAAGATTTGTTTTTTACAAATCAGTGAAATTTGGTGTATAAGAGGTGTTTATGAAAATGTCACGTGAAGGCTTATAGTTGAGGTGATGATTACTGAAGCTGTTTTCAAAATAAAACAAATATCTAAGTGTTATTTGCAATATTGGTGTTATAAATAATATGTATTTGAAGCATTTACTAATGAAGGAGAATGACTTTATTTTAGAATAATTCCTAATTAAACAATTTTGTTTATGTAGGTAACACTCCTAAACAAGCCAATGAGAGAACAACAAGGCAAAGTAAATTAATTGATGAAGATGATCAAGTTGTGAGCGGTCCATCAACTGCACAGCCAGCTTCCTCAAAAAAAAGATTGTCTCAGCAGAAAGCACACTCAGACAAAGACACTGCTGATAAAGGTAAGCCCACTTAAACTGGATTCATGTCTGCTTGATGTACATACTGGATTAGCTGACCTCAGGTAATAGGGAGTTGCTGTGAGTTCATTACAAACCGTGAGGATAATGGAAGCTTTGATATCAGCCATTCTAAAACTGCTATTTACTTTTAGACTACATTTTAATTACAGTTTTATGAAAAAATAAATTTTATATGTGGCACTGCAATAAACATTATGTTATATAAACACAAATATAAACATATATTGGAATCAACATAATTCAATATATCTGTTATGTTATATTCACTGAAGTAGAGTACAGTAGAGCATCAGTTATCCAAACTATACTCTGAGAGATATATGGTACAGAGGGTAGTTCAGATATATGGAAATAAGGAGCTTTGAATATAAAATGTTAATAGAATATACTAGAATATACTAGAATATGCACAATATATACAAACAACATAAAATGTGCATAGAGAGGGAGGAATCGATGTTGACGGGAGCTTTTTGAATGCACTGTGATGGCCAACAACAATGATTATATCATATTTGTAAATTTTTCTTTTCCAGATAGTTTGGAGATATATGACACTGTGTAAATTACTTTTCTTCATTTTTTCGATTGTTTTTCAAAATGTACTAGAAATTGTACTTTGTTTTATTCTAACTAGTGTAGTTGAATTGAAACAGTACCATATTTGTCAAGTTTATAGGTTGTTAATAGGAGTGTAAACATTAAAAAATATAAAGAACCTAATAAATACTTTATTGTACAGCCAATAACAAAATTCTTAATTATATTGATCGGCAAAGAGTATGATTTTCTATGGTGTATTTAATTATGTTAATGAAATTTGAATTCTTGGATTTCGTTGTCCATGACGTGTCCGTTACTTAACTAAATATAATTATTTCACTACCGACTCAACACAGTTTTTTATGGGTAAAAATGTAAAAGTTTTACTTTATAGCCTTAACCAGTTTTCACTTTTAAAAATCGTCTTAAGAGGCTGCTGCTGGGAGCACTGTCCGTCTTGTTGTTGACGACGGTATCGACTTTTGAAAGATCGATATTGTGTGTGTGGGGTGTGATATGTTCGAATAAAGCGTGTGATTTGTACCGTCGCCAACAAGACGGACAGTGCTCCCAGTGGCAGCCTCTGAAGAAGCTTTTTAAAAGCGAAAACCGGTTAAGGCTATAAGGTAAAACTTTCATGTTTTTTAATATATACACACCACCAAAATCAGTAAAATTCCATTTTTAATTAACGAATAAGGCCTTTTCGAAATATTAAAATTTCATCATCAGTTCATACACTGTAATGTTCCTGTTATGATGTTTTTCTTTAAATTTAGACACAATTAACAACAGTTATACATTTAAAGAAAAACATCATAACAGGAACATTACAGTGTATGAACTGATGATGAAATTTTAATATTTCGAAAAGGCCTTATTCGTTAATTAAAAATGGAATTTTACTGATTTTGGTGGTGTGTATATAATAATATTATAACAAGTCAGTGGCATAATGTTTGGCAAAATAATTTCATATTTTTACCCACAAAAAACTTTGTGTTCCGAGTGGGTAGTGACATAATTATATTTAGTGAAATTTGAAGTTATAAATTACAAATACAAAGCTTAATGGATTTATTTTCATGACATAATACCGTCTTTGATCACCAAGATCACTAAGCACTACTTAATGCCAGTGTACCATGATACATTAGAAATTGGGGGTGTCTAATTTTAAGATTTTGTATTACTATAATTTCCTATGTCGACATAACTCAGATTTTCTACACATAGTAACATGGAATATGTTTGTAATCTATATTCTCTACATACCTGGTACTATGTTAAGTTTATTATAGGTGATAACTGTGAAAATAAAATAAACCAATTAAAAATTTATTGAAATTTTGCTTATTTGTTAAGATTGTGTGGAACAATTGTGCATTATGTATGTTTACCTATTCCCTCCTAACTATGTAACAGTTTATTAATTTAGATATCTGCCATTAAAATCTTAGTTATTTCCCAGATAAGGTTTCTGGATAGTTATATCTTAAGTTGTTTGTGATATAAATTGCTTTACTCATCATACATATAGTATTTCAGCAATAAATATATCTGCTGTTAAATTAATTCTGTCACTGTTTCATACCTTAAGAGATTACTTATTTATGCACATAACTAATAAAGCTAATAACCAGCAATATCTATCTATATCTGTGTGTATAGTTTCTGTCTAAAAGGCAAAAGTGCTGCTCTCTTTTTTAGTTGCATTCTGAAACAATTTTTCATTTGTAGTTTTCATGGATGGACTGTTTACTATAAAATTGTTAATAGAATTAGTGAGCAGAAGCATTATTCTCTTTCTGTTCTGTCATTGCAAACAGAGTGGAAGCTAATGGCAATTAATGAAGCTCCTTGTTGATTTTTGTGAGAGCATAGTGTATTTTCCTCTACCACATTAATTTAAGCTCTGGCTGTGCTTTGCTGAGAATTTACGGTCTGAGAAATACATTCATTGATTGCCATCTAATGATCCACCATTTCAAGATTGTTACTTCTTGCAGATCTGGATTTGTAGTATGTGATGGTTCATAATTATTATAAGCCCTGATTTTTTTTTATTAGGAAAACCTAGGTAGTATTTTCTATATTTCTACAGGGTTATGAATACTTTTTAAATGGTATTAGCACTGACAGAAGACTTTCTGCTCATATGTGATAGGCTATTTTTACATTTAACTGGGGTGAAAGCAATAAAGTGGTGGATCTTGTTACTTATAAATCGTTGTCGTTGTCATCACTTCACAGTGTAGACTTATAGCCTATTCCGTCTTCACTGCAGCCATCTCTTCCAGAGCCTACCCACAGATCTTTTGCCAACTGGTTTGTAGTCTACAGCGCATTTTACCAACCTCTAGTGGTCCATTCTGTAGACTTGCTCCATCCACTGGTGCTTTCGTTCTTCTCTCTTATCATTTATGGAGAATATACCCAGTTTGGCCCTTATATGTTCATTACACATTAAATCCCTTAGACTATAACCACTCATGCACCTTAAAAATTCATTTCAGCAGTTTGTGTATGCTGCTTTCCTTTCCCAGTTATCGTCCATGTTTCACTAGTAAGAACAGGTATTACCATTACTTTATAGAACTTCGTTTTAATTGCTTATAAATAAGAAGAAACTTTGTTGTTACTTATAAGTAGAGTTATTGTTCTGATAAATGTACAGACTCAAAGAATGGGTCAGAAACAAAGCACACTCAGCTGACATTGACAGACATGCTCATAAAAAAGGAGAAAAATGGCAAAACTGAAGAATCTCTTACAACAGATGATAAAACTGATATCAAAATTGAAGCAGAACCAGAAGAGAAAAACACTGTTCGTAGACGTAGCAAGAAAAAAGTAGATCATGATGATGACAATAACAATGACCTGGTTCATCCTAAGAAAAAAGTGAAACTCGAATCATCAGATACAGTAAGGTAAAGTACAAATGGTTTTAATTACCCCTGTATTATTAAGAAGCATAATTCCACCATTATGACGTCTTTAATAGATTAAAAATATAATATTGCTAAGCTGAGGAGATCTGTCCGACTGTTTTAACAACACCATATCTTGTTTGTAGCCATTAACTGACAATTTACTATCAGTGTGTAAAATATGTGGAATAATGTGTTTCTGTTTCCTTCATTAAGTTTTTTGTTGTTGGCATATTTTTGCATTAGATAGTAATCTTCTACTGTATTTTTGTGTATCAGTTAATAAAGACATAATTAAGTACACTACAAAAATTCCTTGTGTATAGTTTACAAACAGTTTTAGTAGTGTATGAGGAATCGGATTATTACAAAATGGAAATCTATAATAACCTAAATAGTTTCACATAGAGTCTACCGTTAATTTTCAAATTTTTTTACTGTTCGTAGGACACTTTCCTTGACTTATACAAAAATTGTAGGTATTTTTATTTTTCTTGAATTTATAACGGTCTTTCCACTTGGAAGTGAGTGGACAGTAGGTAATTTCTGTGTTTCAGGAAATGAAAGTTACAGTTGATCTTTCTAAATAAGATATGATATTTAGACATATTAAATAAATCTCTTTCCCAGTAAACGTCATATACTTAACTAATCTTTATCATATAACCTCCTTAATTTCATTCTGAATACTGAAAAGAGTTACTTCTTTGTCAAATTTACCATATCTTGAATATAGAAATATGAACACCAATCAGTCTTTGTAATAATGTAAACTGGTTTTAAAATAGTCCGTTCTTAAACACAAACCAAGAGCAATTTAATTTTGTGTTTAAAAATTCTAATAACTTAAATAAGATCCAATTATTTAAATCAAAATTTAAAATATTCAAGAGATGAATTTTATTTTGTTAACCCTGTACTTTGATGAAATCATGTAAACTTTAGATCAAGTGGTTTGGATACTTTTCAATAATACTCAAGTTTTTTCTAACCATAGGATAGAATGCATTGTGAGTTTACAGAAAAAAATATAAACCAATTGTTAACAATTTACATTGCCTTATTGCTTTTACCCATATTTTCTGCAGATCTAATCGTAAGTACAAATCATTAATCATGGAGTCAGCTTTAAAGAGCACTATAAATATGTCGATGAATTACAGACAGTTAAGATTTGAAATGGCCAACAGCAGCTCTTGTGGATGTAGTAACATATTGTGTTTGATTTTATTTTCTTAGTCATACATGTTGTAACTAGACCTGTTAACTGTGGTTACAAATAAAAGAAAAAAAATTTATTAAAAAAAAAATTTTTTTCAAAAAATAATTTTATGTTTGTTTGTTATGGTTAAAATTTAGAATTAATCCTGGTTTTGTGTTTTGTTTAAAAATTCAAAGTTCTGTGAGGTTATTTTGGTTTAATTTACACTTCTGGTAGACCTTAACAAAATCTGGAGTTAATCAGATTATCTCCTTTCAGCAATCGATTAATGATATTCAGCGCTGCTCCAGTATCTCACTTTTAGTTAATATTTCTCGTCTTCCAGGAAGTCTTGTAGTTAATTAAACCCTTAAATTAAAATGTGAAATAATTTTACAATCCAAATAGTTGAAAGAAATTGATTTATTAACAATAATTATATAAAAATCGATGTTAGATCAATGTAGAGCAATTGTTCGACTCCGTCACAGGGATATAGCGATAGGTGATAACAGGTTAAATTTTTATATAAGTATTAAAAAAGGTTCTTTCAACGATTATTTTATATAGTCAGAGAAGGGCAGGCCTAGGAAGTATAACATATACAGAAAATAATCTTAATAATTAATAATTAACAATTGTGAATAATATATAATGTTTAGTATATTTGATTTTTCAAACCAATCTGGAGGCTATGAGATCAGTCTAGAAGGTTGTAGTGCATCATGGGACCATCATGGCGGCTAGCTGAATTGATGAGGTTATACGTATATATGGTCGCTGGAAAATCTCACAATAAATTCACCTTTATAACTGTTTTATGGATCTCCGTAATCGTGTATACTGTCTATTATGTTGTTTGAGGTATCCTGGATAAGTGTGCAGTGTTCACTGGTGTTAATTGTTTTCTGTTAGAGGTGTTCACTTTATGTCTGCTCGTGGCGAAGACTCGTTAATATGTTGTATAGTGAAATATTAATATTAGGTAGTTTTAATGGGTTACATCACTTGTATTATGTGGTGTATTGTTTGTTTTCACCGTTGTCGTAGAGTATTTCATCAGTTTTAACTCGAAAAGTGTTAATTTATGTAACTCCCGTTTTCCACTGATTTTAGGCTTTACCCATTACACTCCATTATACGATTTTAGAACGCGATTCTGCATCGACTGTTCCGTTTGAATGCTAACAAAGAACTAACTTACTTCCTTCATCTTAGGAAATATCTTGCCAAGTTAATATTGGAAAAGTATTGTTAAAATAATTTTCACTTCCCATGTACATAATTCCAAGGTACATTATATATGGAATATTTTTAGTTTATTGTTCGCTTTCATGAACTATTAACCATATAATTGGTTTATTTATCTCAATCTGTTTAATTTGATATGTCATAGTCCATATTTGTTGAGATTTTTGTTAAAATTAACATATTTCTGTCTTTTTGGAAATCTAGGCCCAAAAAACCTGTTTCCGTTCTTGTACACAATTACTGCCATTTTAAGTGTTATTAATATAATTATAATAAATTTCAAATGGTCACAAATCTTTTCCTTTCCTTAATTCCTTATAAATTTAACATTTGAACTGTCTTTTAGTGATAATTTATTAATTTACTATTTCTCCTCTGAAATATTTAATTATTACATTTCAAAAATTTTCAATAATTTAAGATATTTTTCTATACAGTCGACTCCCTCTAATCCGGACACCTCGGGACCGGATCCCTGTCCGGATTAAAAAATTTCCGGACCATCCGGCGGTTTTTTACTTATGTAAATTACAACCTGTAATAGCGTATCTATATTTATAAATCACATTTTAAGACAATTTTCAAGTGTACGGAACACAATTTTAGGTTCATAAAATTGTCCCAAACGAATAAACTTAAACCTAAAACTAATGAAAAACTTGGCTTTGCAATATTAAAAGAAATCTTATTTTCTTCTGCTTCTTTACTTCAACTGTTTTCTTGAAGGCATAATCACGCCACTTCCTTAGAAACATAACATCCACAGCTGATGCGCCAGGCTGTTGTTCGACGTAGGTAGTTGCCAGTTCCAGTGCTGCCCTACCCTCTGCATGAGTCAAAATTCCCATGCCATTTCCCGCCTCACTATCACCTTCGTCGTCGTCTTCTTCTTTTTCTTCCTCTTGACGAAGGACTACATCGACGATTTCGTCATCATTCAGGATTTCATTAGCCAGTTCATCATCAGCTCGCGAAATCCATTCCACAACGTCATTCTCATTAATACTAGCAGAATCAGGCAGCCGTTGTAAATCCTTTAAAGTTGAGTGGGTGTCATCAGGTTCAGTTGCATGAATATTTAACCCTATTGTATTTGGGTTGTCTTCTTGTCTCTTCTCAACGAGAGTTTCAACATCTGGCCACAATTTTCTCCAGGATTTGGTAAACGTAGATGATGGGATTTCATCATACGATTTAGCAGCGATATAAATGACGTCCTTAATGTTAATTGTCTTGAGCGTCTGGATGAGACCTGCATTGTCATTACCATCCATCTTATCCAAAATTTCTGAAAGAAGCTTCCTCCGGTATTTTCTCTTAAAGCATTCGATTACACCCTGGTCCATGGGCTGTGCGATACTTGTTACATTTGGAGGCATATATAAAAGCTTGATGTCACTGTAACTATCACATTCGAGACCTTCCTCTGGATGCGTAGGGGCATTATCAAGCACAAGAACTGCTTTTACTGGCAATTTCAAGGATGTCAAATGTTCTTTTACAGACGGAACAAATTGAGCCACGAACCACTCCTTAAACAAATAAGAATCCATCCAGGCAGACTTTTGTGACCTGTAATACACTGGAAGGGAAGACATGTTAAAGTTTTTGAATACTCTGGGTTTGGCCGACTTTCCAATCACAAATAGCGGCATCTTGTGTGTCCCAGTTGCGTTTGAGCATAGTGCAACAGTGATCCTTTCTTTATTTACTTTAAAGCCCGAAGCAGACTTTTCTTGAGGAGTGGCAAAGGTTTTATTAGGCAAAAGTTTATAGTTAAGCCCGGTCTCATCGATATTGTACACTTGTTGTGGGGTTAGTTTTTCACGCTCAATGATACGCTTCAATTTTTCAGAAAAATCAATAGCTGCCGGTTGGTCTGCTGAAAGCTTCTCCCCGCAAACTCCAAGGAAATGCACTCCATGCCGTTTTTTCCATCTCGTTAGCCACCCATCGCTTGCCGAGAAGTTTCCTTTTTCCCCAAGTTTTGAATGAAGAATGACGGCTTTTTCTTTCAAAATCGGCCCATTTATAGGAGTCCCTCTTCTACGTTCCTGCATGAACCACAACCATAATGCGTCATCAACAAGTTCATGGTGTGGTTTTTTCAAGGTAGATCGAGTAGAAAGGACGGATTCGACTTCAATTTGCATACAAAAATCCTCGATCGATTTTCTGTTTTTCCGCCAATCATAAACTGTGCTTTTCCCTACATTAAACTCCGTACAAATACTTTGCACTGATTCACCCTTATCTAAACGTTGTAAAATATTAAGTCTGTCTTGCATTTTAACCGTATTATGCTTCCGTTTTTCACTCATTTTTGAGAATTTTACTGTCAAATAATCAGAGTTACTGAAACTACAATTTCACCTAACAAATAAACTCATTTATAATAACATATGTAACTCACATTGAAAATTATTAAAACACACAACAATATCAGTAGTAATTAGTAAAAACAGCTACAGTACACTGTATGACGATCCGGAGCAAACGCAATCGTAAGCCGAACTGAGGATCTTTGTTTACATGTAGGCTGGAAATAAACAGACACGCTCAATCCTGTCGTTTTCGGCCGTGAGAAACCCGGCGCGCGCTGATGACTCATTTCCAAGAAGTAGTCCGGACCATCCGGCGTCCGAACCATCGGAGTCCGAACGAGAGGGAGTCGACTGTATTACTCTTTTAAATCATAGGATCATTTACAGTAGTTGTTAATTGACCTACCTTACATAAATCTTGTTAGTTTACATGGTTCATTGGTGAATTAACTGGTTTATATTAATTTTTGTGAATTCATTATTTGGCCTAGAGTTTAGTATTTTACATGTATGGTTTTTTCAAATAAATTTAATTCTACTCCTCCTCTGACTCTTAAAAGTTAACATAACATAAAATAAAATTGTTTATATAATTATTGAGATGTGTAGCATCTAATTCATGCTACTGTTACAAAAATAATAATTAACATTAATTAGCAGTCTTTAAAGTTAGACATGGTTGCTTAAACTGTTTTGAACATACATTTAACACATTTTATAAATTAATACAGCATCCATACTTAAACATTTTAATTAGTATGTATGCTGTTATATGACTAAAACATCTTACTCTAAACATATAGGTACCTTATTCTATTAGAACTCTTTTTAAAATATGGAGTTCATGGCTTTGAACAATATCAGCCATTTAAACTTCTTAACTCTATTAAAACTTATAGTTATTTTCAGTCCTTTCTGATTTTACTATTATTATCTAACATCCCCTTGTACAGTAAACATTTCCACCCACACTTTCTTTGTTATTGGCATTCCTATGAATGTCTTGAGATAACAAAGTGACCTTATTTAATGAAATATTGGAAATATTTTCCATTTTAATATTTCATTATTTGTTAATTATAAAATATAAAAGTTATTTTATAGCACATTGTTTAAGTTATAGATACACTACAACTTGAAGTTTATTACATTTAAAAACACTTCCACTAGTACACATTCACTGTTGGTTCTGACTTATATTTGAGTTTTATTATTCTCAGACCAGACCTTTAGTCGTAATGGACTGTGAAGATTTGTTTATTTTTTATCATTTAATAACTTTAGTTGGTGCACTTCTTATCATACTACACAATACTTTTGTTTATAAATAATTACAATTTCATAAGGTTTTGGGGTGTTATACTTTCTTTAATGATATCATTTGGTTTGGGGTTAATGGTAGTTAATAATAGGTTTTTATTGTGGTTCTTCCCTCTTATTTCTTCCTTT
Organism: Magicicada septendecula; assembly: GCA_034769895.1. Taxonomy (NCBI): domain Eukaryota; kingdom Metazoa; phylum Arthropoda; class Insecta; order Hemiptera; family Cicadidae; genus Magicicada; species Magicicada septendecula. The sequence goes on from CM068371.1 coordinate 122,421,087, forward strand.
CTTCTCGTCTTCCTTCTTGTGTTCATTCTTGGGTAAACCAAGGTACTCAGTGTTATCTTGTCCGATGGTTGGTTCGGAGTATCTTCTTTATCCTCTGCTTCTAAATTTCTTCTTCCTTCTTGTTTCGGGATATCTTGTTTATCACCTGATACCAATCTTCCTCTTTTTGTTTCTTCTTGTGTTTGGGGTATTATATTTATCACCTGCTCCTAACCTCCTGGGTAATCTCCTGATTTTTTAATATGAGTTTCCTTTAATTTATTTTCTTTGACTTTTATGGTTGCATTTTTATTATTTAATTATTGTTTTTCTTTTATAGTGATGTTTTCCTTTGAAGTGTAATTGAATTTCATTTGACATTCTTTGAGTATATGTAATTTAATTATTTTTATGATCTTATTTGAATTAATTATTGGTGGAATAATTACATTATTGGTAGAACGTCATGCTACAGATTCCCCTTCTCCAGAAGTGATTTTTTCAGACTATACTTGCTTTGTCTGAAACAGTTGCTTATGATAATTATTATAGTTTTTTTTTATTATTCTTGACTTTCTTCCATTTCTAAATTTTTTCGTATTCATATTTGAGCTTACATCTTTCTCATTCTCACTTGATCTTCCTTGATAGTAATAGTCATCTGAGTTTCATACTTATTATTTTATTTTCATATTTCTTCTTAGTATTTTCTCCTTGGGATATTTCCTCCCTATCTTTCCCTAACATGTGAGCTGGTTCAGTTCAGAGAGGCACTGTACGCTACTTCCTCTGCTGTCCAATACTTCACTTCTTATTTGAGTACAGAGGCAAATCATCTCTGCTCAAAAAACACATTAATACTGCTGGAATTATCTACAGACAGTTTAAAAAATTACATCAGAATAGTACACTTTTGTTACTATTGTTATAAAACAGATGTTGATAGATGTAGAGTGAGTGTGTAGGTGATTGTAGATACGCTCCGGTATCCACAATGATATAAGATAATAAAATTTTAAAATGGAATTATTATTAGTGTGTTGATTATTAATAATAGTTGTGTGGGTATTCCCGTTTAAATCTTTCAATTTAAAAAGTATTTTAGCACTCCACTGTTCACCTCCCCACTTACCATCTGTGGATGTTATTACTGTTCTGTTTGGTGACTGCTTCTGCTGTAACATACACTTTATACATACATGTGGATATTCTTCTTGAATATCCTAAGTAATATATATGCACAATAAAATAAATTGAGGGCTTAATTGTGATTTGAATTATAATGAATATTCAAATTCTGCCGCCACCTTCTGATAGAACTAGTTATGAAAACTAAACTATTTTAATTTTGAAATTAAAAACTCTTTCCACTGGTAAAAAATAATTGAGATTTATTAACAGTTCTGAAATGCCATTAACTCTTTTAAATCAACAATCAATCACTAATAGTTTTACAGAAAAATAATTATTATGAACAATTTTTAAAAAGAAACTTTTAACCTCAAGGCTGGTAACACTGAAGGTTGCTACAATAATTTTAGTTAGAGAGGTTATGTCCTCTTTACACAGTTAAATTACCAAGTTCGTGTGATCTTGGAAGTTGCATGATACCAGATGCAAGATGTTATCTTTTACAACAATAATCAAGAAAGAATTAATACAAAAAACAAACAAACATTAAATATAAAAATCGGTACCATAAAATCGATAATTATCGTACTATCGTACGCTAGATATAATAGGTACAGAAGTTACATTGAAAACACGTGCGTTGTGCAGCACTGTTAAAAATTACTGTTATTATTTATTAGTTGGTGATAAAAATCATTTATTGGCAAGAGAAAAAGTTTATAATAAAAAAAACTCTTGTGATAGCTTTCATTTAATTTATCTTACTTGAGAACAGAATTATGGAAAGGTGACAAATTGTCATTATTTCTAGGTTAGTTAACCACACGTAAGTAGTTATTGTGGATAAATCTATTATTCATTGAATTCTTAATAGTCTAAATACATATATTTCATTCATAATTCATCTGATGTGTAACTATCAGTTCATTAGAATATTTTTTGCAAAAAATATTATTTATTAGTCAAATCAAACGAAATGATTCAAATGAGCGACTATTCGTGACACTCATATTTGTAATATTTAAATTAATATTGACTTCTTTAATTACGATAAATCGTAAAACATTATGTTTTAAATTAATAAAATGCGAAATAATTCTTTTATTGAATTCTGATAATTTTCATCGTGATTGATACACTTCGATACTACTGACTAGAGTAGTACCCAAATAATAATTTTCCGTTCATTAATAGAAATTATTATTTCCATTTTATTTGTTAAATAATGAAAATATAGTACTCCCTGGTTTTTTATAAGACACAAATTCGAAAATACGACCGATATTATACACTGGCCGTATTTTATTATTTAAATCACTCCGCACTAGACACTCGTCGTTATTGTGTAGTATACAGGTTATGTCTGTAGCGTACTTATGGAATGTGTCGCGCACAATTCAAATACAACTTAATACATTTCTTTGTCAATCTTGCTCGCTGAATTATGCTAGTAGACTCTTTGACGACTGGATGATGACTGAACGCTTCACCTACACGTCTCCTGCTTGTCTGGTTGTTTTAATTCATTTGATTGGTGCAAATTGTCGAACTCTCTAACCCAAAACACCTCGTTTAAATAAAACTTTTAATTTTTTACAAAATTCTTATATGGGTTGGAGACTATAGTGACGTAAGCATTGATACACATAATGTTTAAAAAGTTTATAATTGCTATAACTTTTTTATTAATTGTCGTATCGTTGAATAATTAGTGGCAATAGATCGCGGACACCTTGGGCTTTAAATAAAGTCTAAACAAGGATAAAATCCGTCCATTATTAACTCATTACAACTATTTCACAAATTCCTATGGTTAATCTTAATATTAATAAGTTTATTTCACCCTACCTTACTCTAAATACACAATAACACTTCTTATTAAACGTTTTGAGTCCATTTCTCAATTGCTTAATACAAAAAATAGGTGTAATTACTATTCAAACAATGTTTGATAATGGCGTCTCAAGCGTCCATATTCGATTATTTATAATCGCTTATAACACTATTATTTCTTATTTAATGACATTTGTTTGGTATTCTAACAATAATATATACATTTATTTACATCGGTTTACACTTTATTATATGAAAAATGTTGTGTTTCATATACTAATAGTCTTATCTAACTACCTTTTGTTCTCTTTTCTTTTAAATTGTCACTTTGTTTTTGTTTTTCCACATAAGGTATATAATGTTGCAAATGCAAATAGTGTACAACTATAGTACCTAGTTTATTTAATATATTTATTAGTCCTTCGCTATCTGAAAACTTTCCAATCCTTAATATTGGGTTTGTTTACATCAGGTTTTGACATGACAGTCAGTTGGTTTTTAACAAATCAACAATTAAATTGCTATTATTACATTTGATATGTGTTCTCATAGTAGCATCAGATATCTCTCTGACTACTGATAACATTTTTATCCACCTTTGAACAAGTTTGGATAGTGCATTTTGCTTAACTAACTGGTTACATAGTGTTTGTTTACATTTGGTTCCACAATCGTAGTCATTTAGTTTTCAATAATTTGACTATAAAACTACTATTATTATACTTATGATCTGTTCCCATAGTAGTATTAGATATTGTTCTAACTACTGGTAACATTTTCAGTGATCCTTGAACAAGTTTTAATAGAGTATTTTGCTTAACTAATTTGTCACATTATTTTGTTTACATCTGGCTATACATTCATAGTCAGTTAGTTTCCAATAATTTGATTATGAAGCTATTATTATTATAATGGTGATCTGTTTCATAGTAGTATTAGATGTTTTTCTAGCTACTGGTAATATTTTCAGTGATCTTTGTACAAGTTTTAGTAATGTATTTTGCTTAACTAACTTGTCATATTGGGTTTCTTTTCATCTAGCTTTGTGCTATCATATTTAATCTGCTTTATGTGCAGTGTATTTCAGTATCAAATATTATTTATTAGCGTGCATCTTTATTTATAATGAATCTTTGATTGGAACAATTGTTGATGGTTGCTTGGTTTAATTAACATATATGATTTTTGTGTTATAGGTGCACTCTCCATGGGGTTATGTATCAATGTGCAGCATATTCTTATGCAGTATTTGCTTCTATTATTATGACGTCATTATGGTTTTCTATTACAATGGTTTAATTGTTGATTAATACACATGTTTACACTATTTTTCTAAACAATAACACAAATATTCTTAATCTAATGGTATTACATTTTTGTTGTTGTTGTGTTGTACCTAATTTCTGGTACATTGGTTATTTGATACTTAACAAACTATCTTGTTTGTTATTATTTTCCCTGGACTTTATTTATATTGTATTCTGTCTTGCCGTGGCATTCAGTTATATTTCATTTTAAAAATTACAAAGTTTTTTATTATCAGTTTCTATGAACAATGGTTCTACTGTTCTATCTTACATTTCTTGGTGGTCTTATGATCATCTATTTTGGATTACAATCTTCATTAAATTGGTCACACTAATTGTCTGTGCATTTTTTAACCACTTAATCTTTGATGTTTCCACTATAAAGGTAACACATTTTCCTCTGTTATAAACCTTTCTCACTTGTATTGTCTGTGGGGTTTATCTGAGTTAAAATTGGTTGACTTGTTACAGGTTTTCACACTTACATTAAGTTTTCACTATTACTGTTTGTGATTTCTTTAATATGCTAAACACTGTTTCTTCATAGTTGATAATCATTATTCTTCTTCCGGTTACTGGTATAGTTTCTTGTATACTTGGTGAATGGTGATTTCTTGTATTGTCCATACATTGTCTTCACTCTTCATGTCATGTTTCCTTGCTCTTCTTCTTCCTTTCTTCTTTTGGTTTAAACGTCTTCTTCAATATTTCCATTGTAGTAGTCGTTGTTCCATAGTATTTATATTTATAAATATATTGGTTTGTCTGCCATCATTGTGGTTGCTCTTGAGTTGTCTCTTCGTCATTTTGCATAGTCATTATTTTGTTGGTTCCCCTCACTGTTGGGATTCTGTTGTCTTCTTCTTCATAGTTATTGTTTTGTTGGTTCCCCTCACTGTTGGGATTCTGTTGTCTTCTTCTTCATAGTTATTGTTTTGTTGGTTCCCCTCACTGTTGGAATCTATTGGGCCTGGTTTCTAACATTTTATATTGGCTCATGGTCATTTTCATTCTCTCTTTTGTACTCGATGATGCTATATTACACTTCCTCCTTCTTTGTTGGAATTTTACAACAATGTATCTGTAGATACACACTTTTTGTTTACATTATTTTACTTACTTAGAAATATTTTCATGATTTCCCATCACTTGACGTAATAATTGTTTACACTATGTAACTACCAATTTTGGTACGTTACACTATTAAAAAAATATCTTTGGATACTTCACTTCTTATATTGCTCAGAGATTTTAATATTCCTATCTCAGTTGTTCTTGTGACTCTTTAACTTGATGGTTATTTCCATTGGTATCATGGTGGGAAGCTCTTCTATTAGTATAATTTTCAAATTTTCTTATCATATAAAATTTTTGGTTATTAATGCTTTATTACTTTCTGTTTTTTATTACAATCTGCTTTGGTTTATAGTAGCATATATTTTATGACATTTTTGGTTTGTTTCTTTGTTTTCATTAGTTCCACTTGTTCCATGTTCTAGAACTTTCTTATAATTGTCGTTACTACAATTGACATTAATTCATGATCATTTCGTTATTGATTTGTTTAATTACATCTATATCTTTGATTTTATTCTTAAATTACTCCTCTCTTGTTTTTTATTTTTTCAAATGAATGTTTTAATTAATTTGTTAATGAGGTCATTGTTTCTCCTTATACCACTTAAAAGTTTTATTATTTTATATTTCCACATAAGTTTCTGTATTTAATCATATTTAATCAATCAAATCGTATTACTGATTTTTATTCCCTTTTGTATCATTTTATTGAAGGTTTTTTACACTATTTATTGAAATTAGACATTATCATACTCTTTCAGAATTACTTGGTTTAATTCTAAATTCTGTTTCTTTTATTTTTCTCATAAAGATTTTCTATAAATATGGTAAATATATTGTATTAGTACCATAAATATGGTATGAATTCTCTTCTTTTTATTTCACCATAGTTTTTTCATTTCTAGATCGTAGTAAGGTGCTCTTACTTAATTTTTTAATTTTGTAGGTGTTCAACCTCTCAAAATTCTTCTCTTTTTATTTTCTCAAATGGTTTCTTTCAAATTGTTTGTAGTAAATTGTTTTTACGCTGTTTTTGGAATTTATATGGTTTATCAATATTCAAAATTCTTTCTTTCTACATTTCCATAAAGTTTTTATAAATAATTGGTTTGTAAGGTGTGCTTACATTATTTTTGAATTTTTATGATCTTATAAAAATTCTCTCTTTTTATATTATATTATTTCCAAAATGTTTCTTTCTCAAATCTTTGGTAGTAAGTTGATCTTACTTTTATTTTTGAATTTTTATAGTTTATTCATAAATTCTTTTCTTTTTATATTATTTCCAAAATGTTTCTTTCTAATCCTTGGTAGTAAGTTGATCTTACTTTTATTTTTGAATTTTTATAATTTATTCAAAAATCTTTTCTTTTTGTTCCTTAAAGTGTTTTATAAATAATTGGTTTGTAAGGTGATCTTACAATATTTTTGAGTTTTCATTATTTATTCAAAATTCTCTCTTTTTATATTATTTCCAAAATGTTTCTTTCTCAAATCTTTGGTAGTAAGTTGATCTTACTTTTATTTTTGAATTTTTATAATTAATTCAAAAATTTGTTTCTTTTCACTCTTCATGATATTTCTTCATGGATGCCTGGTTATAGACACCCTTAATTTTACCATAACCCATCTCCTTAATTTCATAGGTGTTATTATTTTTGTCTTTGGAGACTATATAGGGTCCAGTGTATAAGAGTAATAATTTCTTAGTTATCCCTTCCAGTGAACTTGGTAACTCCCTATTTTTTAATAATACTTTTTCACCAATGGTATAGGTAATTATTTTACCCATCCCTTTATTATATTTAATCCGCCGTTTCTCCTGGTCTTCGGCCACCTTGTTATAAAATTTAATTTTATCAAAAATATATTTATTTTCCCTCGGGAACTCCAATATTTCTTCGATCTCCCTTGGGGGTTGTCTTTCGTACATGGCGGAGTATGGGGTAATTCCTATTGCTGGGTGGTATGCCAGGTTGAGGAATTCTTCTGTGGCCTCTAGATATTCTTGCCACCTCCTCTGTTGATCGTGGCAATACGTCCGAATATTCCCCCCACCTCTCGCAATACTCTTTCTGCCGGGTTACTGCTCGGGTGGTATACCGAGGTTTTATAGGTATGAACCCCCATCGACAGTAGTGTATCCCGCCATTTTTTCCCCTTGAACTGGGTTCCGTGGTCGGTGATGATCGAAACTGGTTTTCCGACGTTTGGGAAGTACTGGTTGGTTAAGATATCGAGGATTTTATTTGTAGTCGCCCGATTCGCTGGGTATAGCTTGATGAACTTCGTGAAATGGTCCATCACGATGACTAGATACTTGTATCTGTGTCGACCCCCACTGTGGGGAAATGGCCCGCAGATGTCCAGAAATACTTTTTCTAGCTTCACTTGAGATGTTATTGGAATCATTTGCCCTTCATTTTTCTCGTTATTTGATTTCACGAGTTGGCAAATGCGGCAACTCTTTATATATTTTCGGAGCTTCCGATTAATATCTTTAATGTGGCAGCTCTCTTCCAGGGCCTTTATCACCTTTAAGGCGCCCATATGCCCATATCGAACATGATAGTTCTTTACTACCTCCCTTTCGATATGGGTTGGAATAATAACCTTCCATTTTTCCTTCTTCAGAGATGGTTGTATAAACAGTATATCGTGGTGTATTTTATAATATTGGGCGATAGTATCGTCCCCTGCTTCCAATCTTGTTTTAATGGATTGTATTTTCGGGTCTGCTTGTTGGTGTGTGCTCAGGTTTTCCAATAATGATTCTAGATCGGCTCTATTACTCAGAATGTGGTATACTTTAAGTATACTTTCCTTTTCCCCCTCGAACGTTTGTTTATTAATGTCTATTCGAGACAACACGTCCGCAACGACATTCTTCTTTCCGGGGATGTACTCCCATTTAAGATCATACTCTTGTAGTAACAGTATCCACCGGGTCAACCTTCCGTGACTTAGTTTACATCTCCTTAAGAACGATATGGAATTATGGTCTGTCCGGACGGTAATGGGGTAACCAAGGATGTATGTGCGGAATTTTCCACACGCGAACACTACACTTAACAACTCTTTTTCAGTGATGTGATAATTCTTCTCGCACTGATTTAGTGCTCTACTGGCAAAGCAAATCACGAGATGTTCGCCCTCCTCATCCTCTTGATACAACGTTGTGCCGAGGCTGATATCGCTGGCATCGCAATTCAGGTAGAATGGTTTGCTGAAATCCGGATGGCGAAATATTATTGGTTCCAGAAATTTCTGTTTAATCAGTGTTAAGGTCTCATTCTGTTCTATACCCCATATCCATTTATTCTTGGATGACAGTTGTGGCTGAAATCTGGCAGTCAACTCAGAATACTTTTCCTGGAACTTGCGGTAGTAATTACAGAGTCCCAGGAATGACTGTAATTGCCTTCGATTCGTAGGCGTTGGAAAGTTTTGAATCGCTTCTACTTTTTCACCCAACGGTGAGATTCCCTGGTCGTTCAATATAAATCCCAAGAATTGAATTTCCTTGGCTATGAAATGAGATTTCTCTAGCTTTAGCGTGATGTTATTCGCAGCTAATTTCCTTAATACGTGTTCCACACGGTAGCAGTGTTCCTCCCAAGTTTCTGAGGACACTAGCAAGTCATCAACATACACGGTGGTGAACTGTTGTGCTTCCTGGCCAAGTATCTGGTCCATGCAGTGTACAAAGACTGCGACTGAATTCACCAGTCCGAAGGGCAACCTCTTAAACTGGTAGTTCCGCCCTTCGAATATAAAGGCCAGATACTGGCGACTCTGTGGATGTAATTCCACCTGCCAGTGGCCGCACACCGTGTCCCAGGTACTAAAGTACTTGTACCGTGGAACCGTTTCAAAATCTCTTCAATCTCACCGGGCGAAGTCCTGTCATTAATAATCATTTTATTAATCTCCCGCGCAACTAGGCACAAACGGACTTGCCCGTTTTTCTTAGGAATAGCCACGATAGGACTTGTGTATGGGGATTGGCTACTCTCTATAATGTCACGGTTAATCATCTTTGTTATTTCAGCTCTTACTGCTTCCTTTCGTGATTGCGCGGTGGGGTAAGACTTCCGGTTAAAGTCCACTGTGTCTCGGAACTGTAGAGTACACTGGAAGTTTTTTACTTTACCGGGCTTGTCAGAAAATACTGATTTATACTGTTCGTATATGTTAATTAATTTATTTGCTTGGTATGGTTGCAATCTTTCTCCAGTTATACCGCTCCGGAAATCCCTGATTTCCTGGATTTTTTGGGACCATAAGTCCTCATTAGCGTTATCGTCATCTTCTGTTCAATAATAGAAGTTGGAGGTATATAATTGATCTTACGAATCTGTTGGTGGATATTATTAGGAATTACTTGGTCGCTACCAACCAAGTTAGCCGTCCAAGTGTGTCCGTTTGTAAATAGTGACAATTTCTCTGTTCGCAAATCAATTATGGCGGAGTTCCGCCTGAGCACATCACACCCGACCAATATATTAAATGGCAGCCCGCTCGCCACCAAGAATTCCATTTCTATAGCTATACCGCAGCTCATCACACTGGCGGAGACTTGCCTTCGTATTGTTTTATTTTGTCGGCCGGTTGCACCTAACAAAATAATATTGTTTAACGGTAATGTCGGTAATGTTCTTCCGCATTCTCTTTGTATTCTTTCCAAATCAGTTGTACTTATAATGGATACATTGAAACACTATAACTTTAATGGAAATAATAAAATACTCGAGTCCCTAGTTCGGGGCCAATGAAACACTATTAATTTCTTTCAAATACTAAAATCTTACTCTTACCTTCGGGTTCGGGTCCAGAGTCGTTCAGACGAAACCAGCTACAGAAAGGATTATTTGAAGGTTATCAGTACACATATAAATACACAATTTGTTTTGTGTATAAACCGATAAAAACCAATCGCTTCTAGTTTATTAACCACATCAATTACTTCGTTTTACTTGGACATCAATTAAAACTGGTATATTATTTTATATTATCAGTAAGTGTTATTAACGAATAACATGAAATCAAACGAATTTACAAATGAAATCTTTTTTACTTCTAACCTATTACAAATTGTTTATATTTGAAATGAACCAGTACATATTTATCTCTTTTCCCCTTGCTATTTTCTTTTACCAAAATCCCTTCCCTTAGAACTCTCAATTATTTGGGTTTACATGTTTATCAGCTATCATCATTTGTTTTAAATTGATTTACATATATATGTAAGGTTGTTAGTTACCCGTCCACCGTGCGTGTCCATATGGTTTGTTGCGCCGTCTCGTGATAACCGTTTTACTCGTTTTTGGGCGCACTCACGCAATTATTTATTAGTTTACAGTATTTAGTTAGATTTTCACTGTTTTAATTCAATGTTCCCACATGTGGTAAATTAATAGTCGGCCGACGTAGCTTTGTTCGAACACTTGATGTTTTGTAGGCTGGCCGCGCGGCTGTGAGTTGCAATAGAACTGGCCGCGTTATACTGTTTATACGCTTTTTTATACTAGTTTTACTGTTTTAAAAGATAGGCCGACTCTTAATTACGGCCTATCTTGCACCCGAGGCCACTGTTTTATTTTAATACACTGCACTGGATGCTGCTGCTGGCGGTCTGTTGTACCCTCTCTGATGACAAACTGCAGACTGTTATTCACAAAGCATGCTGCTTACTGGGGCAGTTACGCAATGCGTCTAGACAATTGTTTAGACTAACAGTGTTGTACTGCTGGTTACTGGGGCACCTCACAGGTGAAGTCTGACAATTGGAAATTACTGAATTGATACAAAATAAAATTAAAACTATGGGGTCACACACTTTTGTACCGTTACAACGTTGGAACTAGTACCGATCATTAAATTGGCGGGGATTCCTTCTACCTCCGCATTTATGTGTATTATTACTTCCATATTCCTTAAGGAAATGGAAGTATGGTGATGGCAAAAAAAATCGTGTTCGAGATTATTGCAGATTCTGATTGTACTACACTCAAAACATGAAAAAAAGTCGTTTTCCGAAAAGTGTCTGTGTGTCTGTCTGTCTGTCTGTAGATTTTTTTTCTATGGCAAACGATAACTGCCGCAAATTCAAACAGAATCAAATAATTTTTTGCATACAGCCCTGATTTGTAGAGTGCTCACGACCTATTGTTTTTGGTGAAGATCGGTTGAGGGAAAGGGGTAGTTTACCTACAACGGTTTTTTTTATCAAGGGAAATTTTTTTTTTTTGGCAAACGATAACAGCCGCAAATTCAAACAGAATCAAATAATGTTTCGCATATAGGCCTGAATTGTAGAGTTCTCAAGACCTATTATTTTTGGTGAAGATCGGTTAAGGGAAAGGGGTAGTTTACCTACAACGTTTTTTTAACAAGGGTATTTTCTATGGCAAACGATAACAGCCGCAAATTCAAACAGAATCAAATAATGTTTTGCATACAGCCCTGATTTTTAGAGTACTCAAGACCTATTGTTTTTGGTGAAGATCGGTTGAGGGGAAGGGGTAGTTTACCTGCAACGTTTTTTTGTCAAGCGTATTTTCTATGGCAAACGATAATAGCCGCAAATTCAAACAGAATCAAATAATTTTCTGCATACGTCCCTGAATTGTAGAGGTCTCAAGGACTTTCGATTTTGGTGAAGATCGGTTGAGGGGAAGGGGTAGTTTACCTGCAACCTTTTACGTTTTAACAAGAGTAAAGTACTTGAAAATTTATTTAAACTTTTTGAAACAATGGTAATTGTTAAAAATAAAATAATTTTGTTGCCAGGCAATAAAATTATAATTTTTACTTCCATATTCCTTAAGGAATGGAAGTATGGTGATGGCAAAAAAAATCGTGTTCGCGATTATTGCAGATTCTGATTCTACTACACTCAAAACATGAAAAAAAGTCGTTTTCCGAAAAGTGTCTGTGTGTGTGTCTGTCTGTCTGTGTGTCTGTCTGTAGATTTTTTTTCTATGGCAAACGATAACTGCCGCAAATTCAAACAGAATCAAATAATTTTTTGCATACAGCCCTGATTTGTAGAGTACTCACGACCTATTGTTTTTGGTGAAGATCGGTTGAGGGAAAGGGGTAGTTTACCTGCAACGGTTTTTTTTATCAAGGGAAATTTTTTTTTTTTTGGCAAACGATAACAGCCGCAAATTCAAACAGAATCAAATAATGTTTCGCATACAGCCCTGAATTGTAGAGTTCTCAAGATCTATTGTTTTTGGTGAAGATCGGTTAAGGGAAAGGGGTAGTTTACCTGTAACGTTTTATGTTTTAACAAGGGTATTTCCTATGGCAAACGATAACAGCCGCAAATTCAAACAGAATCAAAAGATTATTTGCATACAGCCCTAAATTGTAGAGTTCTCAAGACCTATTGTTTTTGGTGAAGATCGGTTAAGGGAAAGGGGTAGTTTACCTACAACGTTTTTTTAACAAGGGTTTTTTCTATGGCAAACGATAACAGCCGCAAATTCAAACAGAATCAAATAATTTTCTGCACACAGCCCTGATTTGTAGAGTACTCAAGACCTATTGTTTTTGGTGAAGATCGGTTGAGGGGAAGGGGTAGTTTACCTGCAACGTTTTTTGTCAAGCGTATTTTCTATGGCAAACGATAACAGCCGCAAATTCAAACAGAATCAAATAATTTTTTGCATACGTCAGTGAATTCTAGAGGACTCGAGGCCTTTAGATTTTGGTGAAGATCGGTTAAGGGGAAGGGGTAGTTTACCTGCAACCTTTTACGTTTTAACAAGAGTAAAGTACTTGAAAATTTATTTAAACTTTTGGAAATAATGGTAATTGTTAAAAATAAAATAATTTTGTTGCCAGGCAATAAAATTATAATTTTTACTTCCATATTCCTTAAGGAATGGAAGTATGGTGATGGCAAAAAAAATCGTGTTCGAGATTATTGCAGATTCTGATTCTACTACACTCAAAACATGAAAAAAAGTCGTTTTCCGAAAAGTGTCTGTGTGTGTGTCTGTCTGTCTGTCTGTGTGTCTGTCTGTAGATTTTTTTTCTATGGCAAACGATAACTGCCGCAAATTCAAACAGAATCAAATAATGTTTCGCATACAGCCCTGAATTGTAGAGTTCTCAAGACCTATTGTTTTTGGTGAAGATCGGTTAAGGGAAAGGGGTAGTTTACCTGTAACGTTTTATGTTTTAACAAGGGTATTTCCTATGGCAAACGATAATAGCCGCAAATTCAAACAGAATCAAATAATTTTCTGCATACGTCCCTGAATTGTAGAGGTCTCAAGGACTTTCGATTTTGGTGAAGATCGGTTGAGGGGAAGGGGTAGTTTACCTGCAACCTTTTACGTTTTAACAAGAGTAAAGTACTTGAAAAATTATTTAAACTCTTTGAAACAATGGTAATTGTTGAAAATAAAATAATTTTGTTGCCAGGTAACAAAAATAAAGTCATTTTGATTATAAAATATAAATATTTACAACAAGAAAAGAATTTTCAGTTTTCAAAATTTAAATATATTTTTATAAAACAATGGGTTCTTCATTGAGGTGGGGACCATGTCACTCACTCCATCTCAAGCCTCTCCCATTTTGCAGAAAAAGAGGACCCTGTCAAGGCTGATACTTTGACGACAGTGACAGTGCTTTCCACCAAATTCAGCAGAGTGACAGGTAGGCCCAACTCTGATTGGCTCCTCAGATTTCCCCAGCGTTAGTAGGTTCTATGAAAATATTTTATTTCAAAAATGATTTTAAATATAAATCTTAGATATGTTTTATAAATCTCATGTTTTATGTTTTAACATGGGTAATTTTTATATGACGAACCATAACTGCCGTAAATTCAAACAGAATCAAATAATTTTTTACATATGTGCCTGAGCTATAGAGAACTCAATGTCTGTTGATTTTGGTGAAGATCGGTTACGGGGAAAGGGCAGTTTACCTGAAACATTTTTTGTTGTAACATGAGTAAAGTACTTAATTTTGATAAAGTATCCTGATAAGATCTTAATAATCCACTGTAGAAACGTAGATGAAATATCTATAAATGAAGAGGCTAGTTGAACGGGCTGGGGGTAATTTTCTATAAATCAAAATTATAGTTGAAGGGGGAGGGGATAATTTTTTTTTATATGTGTACTACGTTATTGGCAACAAACAAGTATTTTTTTGTTAAAATTCCTTCCCTGGCTGTTTGGCTGAAAATGATTTTAAATATAAATCTTAGAATATGGAAGTCATGTATGGTTCTCCATACCGATATTTTCATTTTAATGTAAATCATGTATAAGAGAAAATATATCGTGCTTGGCAGGCAAGCGTATCTCAGTTATGTACTGTTTACGTTTCCATTTTATGATTATGACTACCGCAATAAAAAGGCAGGGAAGACGCACGCATGCGCGCACACACACACACACACACACACACACGCACACACACAATTCACGTTATTTCTGGCCTCATTCATGATTATTTTCTTACATTTGCACGCTTTTTAAATGGAAAGTGCCGAAACCCACACCAACATAACGCATGCAAGCCGAAAAAATGGACATCAATTTGCTTCCTGTGGATCGCTGGGCAATGTAACTGCACGTGTTTACAGAGGAACGATTCATAGACAGAGTTTTCGTCTTTAGGGAATGAACCCTCTGCAAGATGCTGAGGGTCCATGAGTGACTTCGGAGCGCTCCTTCTTTTTCGCGTGTTTGTTCTGTGAAACATACACTGTAGATTCGCAGCTTTACTCTAAGCAACGCTCAATAGGAAATGTTGAAAATTTTTGTCCACGGTGTACCCTCATACACACTAAACCTGCTCTGATGTTTTAATTATGGACATCATAATATTAAAACTTTGGAAACTTGAGCACTACTTAATGGAGATCAATCATTAACTTATACAAGCCATTAATTTTATGCATATATTTTATATATATGTGTACAACGTTATCGGCAACAAAGAAGTAGTTTTTGTTAAAATTCCTTCCCGGGATATTTGGCCGTAGTCCAATGTTTTCTACAAAACCAGACGTTTCGGCAATGCCATCGACTTCCATCATCAGTGAAAATCGAGTGCGATAACGTGAGGTGGTATACGTTAGTGACCACAATACTGTGGTTAAGGCTGAAGCAGTAAGTAGAAAGAAGTAGTTTCTATGGTAATATTTCATTTCGAAAATGATTTTAAATATAAATCTTAGAATATGGAAGTCATGTATGGTTCTCCATACCGATATTTTCATTATTAATGTTATTGGTGGGACTAGTATCGTCCTCTTCCAATAATTCATGTCGGATGTTCTTCAGGTAGTTACAACCGATTATAGTGATACGATTATTTTTATTTTTATTTGTCAACTCATTATAATACCCAGTGTTTAGGAGCAGCAACGGGTTCCGGTGATTTATTACTGCCTCCTCCCGTTTAAAGGCTCGACATCATTGTTATGTTGTGTCGCACTTGTGGATGCATCATTCGGGATGCCTTGAGTGGGTCCCTGCCGATCTGTTCTATGATCTACCGGTCGTTCGCTGTTGGTCAGCCGTTCGGTGTTATCTAAACTGGTACTCCGTCTCGCAGGATAGTACCTTGGTTGATCACGTTCTCGGCTCCTCCGCCTATCTTCGTATTCGTGATAGCTGTTTCTTCTCTGGTGGTAGTACCTCCGTTGGCGACCATCTTCTGCTCTGATGAAATTTACTCGTGGTCGAGAAAACCTATTATTATTGGGGTTACTATTCGGTGGACTACCACGATTATTATTATTATAGTAACGATCGTTATTATAATTGGGGCTTCTCTGACTATTAGGGTTTGGAGGGTATTGGTTTCGGTTACCCTGATAACCATTATTGGGTCGATTATGGTTCGTATTATTTTGAACAGTGTTATTATTATTACTATTATTATTGTTGTTATAGTTGTTGGTCTGTGGTTATGCTCGGCTTCCTTGGTATCACGTGTTGGTGTTGGTCGTACCATGGTTGTTATTTGGATACGTCCTAGGTTCGGGCCGATCGTTTCTTCTCCGGCTTTGTCGGTAGTATTCTTCATTTTCGTAATTCTCAAGGAGTTCGGTCATGGCCTGTATGGTCTTAATTTGGCTGCCTCTCCTCGCTCGAATCACTTCCTCGTCATAATGATACGAGAGTTTATTGATTAGGCATTCCTCAGGTATGGCCGGTTCCAAATGTTTGGCCATACATACCTTGCCGAGGAAATACGCCGTCATGGAGCTACCCATTTGTTGTTTATAATGGCCGTGGCATATGTTGTCACGTATTAGGTTTGGGTCGTTTCAGACCAATACTTTGCCTTGAAGAGGCTTTTAAATTGTTGGTAGTTCTCTATGTCACTTCGGTTGGCCATCCACCAATGATCGCTCATTTCCCGAAACGACTCATCTAAAAGTTCTCGGTTTTGGACCCATCTGTTTCCTCTATGTTTGTCCATGTATTCTTCAATTCGGGCCAAGAACTCCATTGGCTTTCGTTTATATTGTCTGAAGTTTAGCCATTCTCTATGTTCAGACATGGGGAAATTATTGTAGCCAGTCGGCCGGTTTCTGATTACCTCCATTTCTTCCTGGCTCTGTCGCACTTGTCCAGTGATATTAGTCATAGCTGCTTCCATACCGTCGCATCTTTCGGTGACATGGGTTCGCACCTTATTTATTTCTTCCTGTGCTAACTTTTGGTTTTCTTCCCATTTAGTTTTCTGGTGTTCCTTGACCTGGGTAATTTCCTTGTTTATTACCTCCCTGACTTCCAGTACTTCACACTCCGTCTGACGACATCTTTCGTCCACTTCCCTGATCTGTTGGTTTACAACAACTACTTCTTGTTCCAACTTTTTAACTATGGATTCTTAGTGTCTGTTATTTTTCTATTCAACTCTTCCTTCGCTAATTCGATTCTCTCGTCTAACTTGTTCATATTTTCCTGGTTGACTTCCCTTAGTTCTTCTCTTAACCTTTGATTATCCTCTCTCAATTCTTCCAATCTCTCCCCCATCGCCTCTTCCATTTTCTTGTTATTTCCCCTTAATTCCTTCTTCAATTGTTGGTTATCACTTTCCATCTTCTTACGGTTTTCTTCAATTCTCTTATTAGTATTTTCTATTTGGTCAATCAATTCCTCCTTAGTTGATTTGAATTCTTCCTTCAAATTCTTACTGGTTTCCTTTAATTCTTCCTTCGTGGATTCTATGTTTTTGTTTATTCCACTCAAATCTTCCTTGGTGGACTGGTTGTTGTTATCCATTTTCTTATTTACTCCTTCTATTTTGGGCTCTAGGTTCTTATTCATTTGTAAGAACATTTCCATCAATTTATCCATCTTCGTTTCTTCAGTGTTCTTGGATTTCTCTACTTCCTTGTCTGGGACATTTATATCCCCGGTTTGCGTTGGTACCTCAGGTTGTTCCTCTGGTGGTGCGGGTTGTTTATGTTCCACCGGGGTTACTAGCACTTCTAGATCCTCCACGGGTGTTGCCTCCTTATCTCCCATGTCGACTTCCTTTTCGGCCTCTGCCGCCCTCTTCTTAGAAGTAGCTCGTCGTTGCATTTTGCCTCTTTTTCTATGATATAATCGCTGCCAAGCTTAAATTAATTAAGCCCTCTAACTAGCCCACACGCCAATTTGTAACTAGACCTGTTAACTGTGCTTACAAATAAAAGAAAAAAAAATTTATAAAAAAATTTTTTTTCAAAAAATAATTTTATGTTTGTTTGTTATGGTTAAAATTTAGAATTAATCCTGGTTTTGTGTTTTGTTTAAAAATTCCAAGTTCTGTGAGGTTATTTTGGTTTAATTTACACTTCTGGTAGATCTTAACAAAATCTGGAGTTAACCAGATTATCTCCTTTCAGCAATCGATTAATGATATTCAGCGCTGCTCCAGTATCTCACTTTTAGTTAATATTTCTCGTCTTCCAGGAAGTCTTGTTAATTAAACCCTTAAATTAAAATGTGAAATAATTTTACAATCCAAATAGTTGAAATAAATTGATTTATTAACAATAATTATATAAAAATCGATGTAGAGCAATTGTTCGACTCCGTCACAGGGATATATCGATAGGTGATAACAGGTTAAATTTTTATATAAGTATTAAAAACGGTTCTTTCAACGATTATTTTATATAGTCAGAGAAGGGCAGGCCTAGGAAGTATAACATATACAGAAAATAATCTTAATAATTAATAATTAACAATTGTGAATAATATATAATGTTTAGTATATTTGATTTTTCAAACCAATCTGGAGGCTATGAGATCAGTCTAGAAGGTTGTAGTGCATCATGGGACCATCATGGCGGCTAGCTGAATTGATGAGGTTATACGTATATATGGTCGCTGGAAAATCTCACAATAAATTCACCTTTATAACTGTTTTATGGATCTCCGTAATCGTGTATACTGTCTATTATGTTGTTTGAGGTATCCTGGATAAGTGTGCAGTGTTCACTGGTGTTAATTGTTTTCTGTTAGAGGTGTTCACTTTATGTCTGCTCGTGGCGAAGACTCGTTAATATGTTGTATAGTGAAATATTAATATTAGGTAGTTTTAATGGGTTAAATCACTTGTATTATGTGGTGTATTGTTCGTTTTCACCGTTGTCGTAGAGTATTTCATCAGTTTTAACTCGATAAGTGTTAATTTATGTAACTCCCGTTTTCCACTGATTTTAGGCTTTACCCATTACACTCCATTATACGATTTTAGAACGCGATTCTGCATCGACTGTTCCGTTTGAATGCTAACAAAGAACTAACTTACTTCCTTCATCTTAGGAAATATCTTGCCAAGTTAATATTGGAAAAGTATTGTTAAAATAATTTTCACTTCCCATGTACATAATTCCAAGGTACATTATATATGGAATATTTTTAGTTTATTGTTCGCTTTCATGAACTATTAACCATATAATTGGTTTATTTATCTCAATCTGTTTAATTTGATATGTCATAGTCCATATTTGTTGAGATTTTTGTTAAAATTAACATATTTCTGTCTTTTTGGAAATCTAGGCCCAAAAAACCTGTTTCCGTTCTTGTACACAATTACTGCCATTTTAAGTGTTATTAATATAATTATAATAAATTTCAAATGGTCACAAATCTTTTCCTTTCCTTAATTCCTTATAAATTTAACATTTGAACTGTCTTTTAGTGATAATTTATTAATTTACTATTTCTCCTCTGAAATATTTAATTATTACATTTCAAAAATTTTCAATAATTTAAGATATTTTTCTATATTACTCTTTTAAATCATAGGATCATTTACAGTAGTTGTTAATTGACCTACCTTACATAAATCTTGTTAGTTTACAAGGCTCATTGGTGAATTAACTGGTTTATATTAATTTTTGTGAATTCATTATTTGGCCTAGAGTTTAGTATTTTACATGTATGGTTTTTTCAAATAAATTTAATTCTACTCCTCCTCTGACTCTTAAAAGTTAACATAACATAAAATAAAATTGTTTATATAATTATTGAGATGTGTAGCATCTAATTCATGCTACTGTTACAAAAATAATAATTAACATTAATTAGCAGTCTTTAAAGTTAGACATGGTTGCTTAAACTGTTTTGAACATACATTTAACACATTTTATAAATTAATACAGCATCCATACTTAAACATTTTAATTAGTATGTATGCTGTTATATGACTAAAACATCTTACTCTAAACATATAGGTACCTTATTCTATTAGAACTCTTTTTAAAATATGGAGTTCATGGCTTTGAACAATATCAGCCATTTAAACTTCTTAACTCTATTAAAACTTAAGTTATTTTCAGTCCTTTCTGATTTTACTATTATTATCTAACATCCCCTTGTACAGTAAACATTTCCACCCACACTTTCTTTGTTATTGGCATTCCTATGAATGTCTTGAGATAACAAAGTGACCTTATTTAATGAAATATTGGAAATATTTTCCATTTTAATATTTCATTATTTGTTAATTATAAAATATAAAAGTTATTTTATAGCACATTGTTTAAGTTATAGATACACTACAACTTGAAGTTTATTACATTTAAAAACACTTCCACTAGTACACATTCACTGTTGGTTCTGACTTATATTTGAGTTTTATTATTCTCAGACCAGACCTTTAGTCGTAATGGACTGTGAAGATTTTTTATTTTTTATCATTTAATAACTTTAGTTGGTGCACTTCTTATCATATTACACAATACTTTTGTTTATAAATAATTACAATTTCATAAGGTGTTGGGGTGTTATACTTTCTTTAATGGTATCATTTGGTTTGGGGTTAATGGTAGTTAATAATAGGTTTTTATTGTGGTTCTTCCCTCTTATTTCTTCCTTTCTTCTCGTCTTCCTTCTTGTGTTCATTCTTGGGTAAACCAAGGTACTCAGTGTTATCTTGTCCAATGGTTGGTTCAGAGTATCTTCTTTATCCTCTGCTTCTAAATTTCTTCTTCCTTCTTGTTTCGGGATATCTTGTTTATCACCTGATACCAATCTTCCTCTTCTTGTTTCTTCTTGTGTTTGGGGTATTATATTTATCACCTGCTCCTAACCTCCTGGGTAATCTCCTGATTTTTTAATATGAGTTTCCTTTAATTTATTTTCTTTGACTTTTATGGTTGCATTTTTATTATTTAATTATTGTTTTTCTTTTATGGTGGTGTTTTCCTTTGAAGTGTAATTGAATTTCATTTGACATTCTTTGAGTATATGTAATTTAATTATTTTTATGATCTTATTTGAATTAATTATTGGTGGAATATCTGTCATGCTACAATGTTCAATATTTTGCATGTAAGAGGACCCTAAAATGTGATAAAAAAAAACATAATTTCTTATCTTAATTTTAGGTCGAAACAATAATTAAGCAAACTGACAGGAGATAATAAAGTTTGTAGTATGAATGTACAGTAATTTCATTATACTTATCAAATAATTGCATTAAGTTTACTGAATACAGTTTGTGTTTTTAGAGAGAGAGAGTGTGTGTGTGTGTGTGTGTGTGTGTGTGTGTGTGTGTGGGGGGGGGGGCAAGCATTAGAACTTTCACATGATAAACAATTTCCTGAAATTAAGCATACTATAGATACAAAACAATTGTTTTTGACAGGTGTCTTGTCATTCTGTCTTGTTGTGTGTGTGTGTGTGTGTGTGTGTGTGTGTGTGTGTGTGTGTGTGTGTGTGTGTGTGTGTGTGGGTGTGGGTGTGTGTGTTACAACAAACTGTAATGCATGTTTTTTTACTTACAGTGAAAACAGTACGAAAAAATCAAAGTCTGCCCAGAAGCCTCCAGCAAAATGTGACATTTGCCATCAGCTCTTGAACGACACAGATCTTCGTGTTTACCAAGGGCATCCACAAGACGCAGTGGAGGAATATGTTGCTCTGACAGATGAAAGACTTTCATTGTTTACTGGAAATGAAAGTTCTATTCATGAACATGACGAACGCCCTCAGAATAAAATCACTCAATATAGGTAATTGCAGTTTTTACAATTCATCATGTTTGCATTGTCTTATAGTTAATACATTAATGTATTATGAACGTATAAAAAAGTTACCCTTTCAGAATTAATGTTTTTCTGTACCAACAGCAATCTGGATATTTTAAAATCCAGGTAATTAGAGTTGTACTTACATTCTTTTGTCCTGGCAGACGCTTTTTAGTTTTATAGATGTTGATGTTGAACCAAAAGCAAAAGATAGTGTAAAATAGTGATGGGTCATTCATGAAAATGCCGGTTCTTGTGGCATGGTTCTTTAGATTGAATGATCAATTCAGTTCCGAGATCTGGTACGATACAAGCTCACAAATGTTTACCTTTTGAAATGGGATTAAAATACACAAGGTGGAGATGTGAAAAATGGATGTTAACTAATAAAGACATACAAAAATGAAGCGAAGACAAATTCCTTGAAGAAGTGGAAAGTTTGAAACACCATGCATAGTAGTTAATTGCACTATGAAAATGGCACCTACAGCAACATTTTTACACCTAATTTACAAACAGACTTCAAGAAGAATATCTAAACATAACCACAGCATTAAAGATATTTTGAATTCTTCCTGTAACTGTTGATTCAGGTAAAGAAAGTTTTAGTAAATTGAAAAGGAATAAACATTTCTTAAGAAACAACATGGGGCAAAATCGATTTTCTAATTTGAGTTTTTTTCAGTTGAACATAAAGAGTACATTGTCTATCTGCTATGATAATATCAGAATCTTTGTTGTAAAAAAGCTTGAAAGTTGAAGCAACAAATATAACAAATCATCACTTATATCAGATACAACAAAGTTACAGACCTCCAAATGTAAAAAGGTCAAAAACACATTGGTTACACATTTTTGTAAAGATTTTGTATTTTCATTAGACTTTGAACTTTGCTTCACAATTTACATTTTATCACTTATACTTAATTTTTGGAACCACTAAAATTAAAGGGTTAGTGTACCTTTTAATTGTAATTCTGTTTTAAGCTTTTTTGTACCTTGAATAAATCTGTTTTCTATTCACTGATTGTCTTTTGTATATCAACACATTTGTTGTACAAAGGAGTAATAAAATCTATTCAATAAATCATAAATCTATACTTACGCACTGTGTTCTATTTCCCCTCTGTTACTGAATGTTCAGTCCATTATTAATAAACATCCATGTTAAATTTAATTTGTGTGATATGGATTTTGAATTATATTTATAATAGACAATATTTTTTGTTTTGCTTATAGTGTCTATGACAAGGCTGGTCATTTGTGTCCATTTGATAGTGGTCTAATTGAACGAAATGTCCTCTTGTATTTCTCTGGTTATGTAAAGCCAATCTATGAAGAAAGTGCAGATGCTGAAGGTAAAAAATTTTTTAAACTGACTTTTCATTATTGTAACTTTAATGTTATTACTATTAGAGTTGAAATCATATTTTCACAAGCTTGGAGTGTTTTGTCTGCCAAACACTGAAGTGTTTGAAGGTTATAGCCAAATTGCAAGCAGAGCATGGCCAGTGTTTCCTAGTCAGATTTTTCAAGTGTAAGTCTGTTACGTTTTGTGTCAGTGTAGTTCCGACTTTTTCGCTTGTAATTTACACTTTTTAATAACTACTAAATGGACTCTAATCATTATTACTTTATTAGACTTTTGTGTACTTTTGTGTGTGTGTGTAGTTGCTGAATTTGTTTGAGTATAGTTACTGATTTTTCTTCTGTTTTTTGAAATTACTGTGTAGATTAAAATGAGTGTTACGAGTGAGGATTGTGTTGTAAATATAGACATGAGTAAGTATGGACCCTCAATGCCTGTTTAAAAAAAGCCCTGACATTTGAAAACAGTAAGCCAAAATTCTAACATTGACGCCGGCCGTGAAAGCCTCATAACATCTATAAGTGTCAAGAACTAATGAGTGAAAATTGTGGTTACAGTAGAACTGTGATACAAAAGACATGTGCAGAAGAAAAAACATGTAAATATTTCCATTCCCTTAAAAAAAATAATAATAATAAAAAGGGACATAAAGGGTATGCAGTTGTCTGACTCTGATATAGATGTATCACAGTGTTTAGTTATGGAATTTATGATAAGCATGAATATCCAACATCGGACAAAATTCAACAGAAAATGATAGACTGCTTTTCCTTTACTGGCAGTGTCAGGTGTATTTAAAAAAATATAGGGTTTTTGTTTAAAAAAAGAACGATGGCTGAACTGCTTGAACAATTTTATGTAGCTCAATCAAGAGTCATGTTTTTACGTAAAATGCACAGAATTAAAAATGAGAATGAGAGACCAATTTTTTTATTTGGATGAAAGTTTGATTTATCATAATCATTCTCCCAATTTCAATTGGCATCATTCTACAATGGGAAGCAGTTTTAAGGTGCCTACTGGAAAGGGAGGAAGAATGTTGCATGCTGGATCCAAGAAGATGGGGTTTTTGAATGGGAGTAAGTTGGTTTTTGTGTGCGGTTTAGCTTCCTCTTCAGAGATGAATGCCTGTGTTTTTAAAGATTAGTTTGAAAACCAGTTAACATAATTTATTAGAAAAACTGTATATTATAATAAAGGACAATGGTAGCTATCAGTGCAAATAAATAAACCTCCAACTATGTGCTCTAGAAAAATCAAAATTGAAAACTGGTTATATAAAGAAAACATTCTGTTTTTGCAGTGTGAGAACAGACTTGAACTTATAGTGAAAGTGAAACAACATAGTGGCCCAAAAGTGTATGAACTGGATGAAATGGCTTTTAAACACAGACATGAAATAATTTGTTTACCTCCCCACCACTGTCAGTACAACTCGATTGAATTAATATGGGCACAAGTGAAATGACAAGTTGCCAATTAAAATACAACTTTTAAAATAAAAGATGTTCTTCATTTGGCAAATCAGGGTTTAGATAACATAAATCCACAAGACTGAGAAAGATGTGTCCGTCATATTGAGAAAATAATGCTGAATGACTTTAATAGAGAAGTGGCAATGGATGAAGTACCTGAAGACTTCATAATAAATGTACTTGAAAACAGTGACAGTGACAATAATGGTTGTGATACAAATGTTGGTGATGAATAAAATTTAAGTGACACCATAATGTTAGACGTTATTAGTCATTTTTTATAAGAATTGTACTGTATAGGCGTAATTTGTAAGTAAAATAAAAGTAATCTAAATTTATTATTATTATTATTATTATTATTATTATCATCTTCATCATAAATAATATGTATCTTTTGACACGATAATGTCTGTTAGCTGGACATCGTTTGAAACTTTCTGTAACATTTTATTTACTGTCATGCTGCATGACGTCATCATTGCATGACGTCATTGGGATTGTTGTAAATAAATTTAGGCTGGGGGTCATTCCACAAAAATGTAACGTCATCGAAAAATGTAGTGCTTCCACACTTTCGATTCCCCACATTGGGATTGTTGTAAATAAATTTAGGCTGGGGGTCATTCCACAAAAATGTAATGCTTCCACACGTTCGATCCCCACAGTCTAGAAATCGTCAGTCTCTGTCGTTTTAACATGATAATGTTTGTTATATAGTAAATATTTGTATTACAGTGGAACCTCGATACCATGAGTTCCTTGATAACATGAATTTTTTTCAATCTCCTTGAATGTGCTATAACATCCATGTTAAAAATACCTCTATAACACGAAATTCCTTAGATAAAAACCTTGATAAGCAGAATTTTCATTGATTTGAGATTAAAATTATTAACACGAATTTTTATTCAACGGAACATCTATAGCACGAATTTGACCTCTGTTAGACGAATTACCCACGGCAGCAACCTCAGTAAGCCGAATGTTATGAAGCAGGACAATGAGTCAGACGCACATGTCTCGGCATGCTAAAATCTGCACTTGTTGTAGATAGGGATGGCAACATTGATTGGTATATCGATATATCGGTCTTCCGATATATCGTAACAGCTATATCGATATATCCGATATATTGCTTGAAATATATCGATATATTACGATATATCGGTAAATTTAGAACACCTCTTGGATCTTATGACCTTCAATGCTCCATTGTTTATTTGTGTACCTTTTCATAACTTCATGTTCATCATTCTTTTATGGAGACGTTTATGTGAAGAGTTTGATTTTAGGTAAACTGGTTAAATGAACCCTAAAATCATGATTTCTAAATAAACGGTTAATTTAGCGCATAAAAATTAGTTCTTTATTTACAATCCTATTTATTTGGTCGGTACAATTTTTTATTTACAATATTATTTTTTATTGGGTTGGTACAAATTAAATAATCCAAAACACAAGCTTACACATAACATAATTAAACCTGATTTTAAAAATCAGCTAAGGTTATTAGCACACAAAATATATAATAACATATAATTATAATATAACCAACCTTAATTTTATACCTACATACATATTATGTTTATTTAACAATTAAAATAATAGAATTAAATAGGCATTTAATATAAATAAGCTTAACACAAAATTATTAAAAGAAACATAAGAATAAAAAATTAATAGTAACATTATTTTTAATTCAAAAGAGAGTATGAAAAAATAAAATTATGAAAAATTTTCTTCAGGTAATGATTGCAAGAATAGTAATTTTGAAATAGTTTTTGGGCTAAGCCGGTTCCGAGTTAGAGAAGCTGTTGCTCTAACTTTGGAGAATAGCCTCTCACAAGATACTGAGGTGGCCGGAATAGGGAAAAACTTTTCTGCTAATCTGAATAATTTCGGAAACACTGTTTTCATGTCATACCAAACTGTTATAGGGTCTTGACTTAAATCACACACGGGAGTGTCAAGGTATTGGGTAAGCTCATCAGAACTCCCTTTTTTCTTTGATTTGTGAGCCATATCTTTGTGGTGGGCCCATAAATCAAGAGTTGATGGCTCAGCAGTGCCATGATCTGAATCAGAACTGTCTGTTTTGGTCGAGTTCTTTTTCATGATGTTTCTCACATGCTGATATACATTTGCCACAGAAGTGAGATTTTTTAAATGAATATTCTTGAACCGGGGGTCTAGTAAGGTAGATGCAGAGAGTAAAAAGTTGTCCTCAATTCTTTCGAAACGTTTATTTATTTCAAATTTTACTTTTTCTTTTAACGAATTTCCAGTGGCAGAAGTTACCATTAAATTTGATAAGATTTGAAATGAACATTTTACCATTGGGATAACTTTACTCAGTGTGACATACTTCTCAGCGCTTAACTCTACGGTTACTTTTTCGAGAGGCTGTAGAATTGATAATATTTCTTTTAATACCTCTATATTTGAAGGACTAATCATTGGAGGAAAATCGATTAAAATCAAAGATAAGTGACACACAGCTGGCAATACTTCTAAAAATCTTCTCAACATGTAATAAGTTGAGTTCCACCTTGTTTTTACGTCTAGAATCAGTTTTTTAATATCATCTTCTGGAACCCCTTCTTTGATGTAATATTTTCTCATTTCATCACTGGCACTAGTGCTAGTTTTAATACCTATAACTATAGCCCCGACCTGAGCAATTATAGCTTTAACGCAATCAACTTGCAGAGAATTCTCGCAAACCAAATTTAATGTATGTCCAAAACACCGAACATGGCGGTTAGATGAAAATGTGGTAGTGATGGCTTTAACCATATTAGCACCATTGTCAGTAACAAATGCGAGGATTTTATCGTGGGGAATTTCCCAATGTCCCAAAAGCTCCACTAATTCTTTGGAAATATAATCAGCTGTATGTGATTCCCCAAGATTTACTACCCCCAGTGTTGCGGATACTAATTTTAAATTGTGAACAAAATGTACTGTTACACCCAAATAACTCCTCACCTGAAAGTCAGTCCATACATCAGTTGTCAATGATACATTGTTGACATTACTTAATATTGTTTTAAAAATTATACTGACAGACTCATATTTTTTAATAATGAATTTCTTAATACTATTTCTGACTGGCACCTTATATCTTGGAGAAAGAGTTTTCATTAGCCGCAAAAATCCAACTCCTTCCACGGTTGAAAATGGTAGATTGTCCTTAACGACAAATTCAGCTATAGCAGCAGTGATTTTTATATTTTGTGATGCTTCCTCTGGATAAAATAGAGTTTATTAGTGACAGATACATAATAAAAAGCATAAGATGAATGAATAAAAATATAAAAGTTTAACCTAATTTTATACCTGCAAATGAAGAAACAGAGGAGAACATTTTAGAAATAGTCGGCTGAAGAATCTTGTTGATTGATTTTGTTGAATCTGAGGAGCCTGCAGTACACATCATGCCCTCGATCTTGTCGTCGTCAACCGTCTCATTCTCAATCCTTATTTCTTCAACATCCGAGTCGGCGGGGTCTTTGGCAGAACTAGTGGACTGATTGGAAATGAAAAAGTTAGATAATCAAGTAGGTAAATATTTATAAGAAAGATAATAAATATTTTCTGTAATCAATATTATTGTTATTCAACAAATTATCATTAACTTGGGGTTGCTTAAAAAAAAATTGACATTAAACTTTAAGTTAAATAGAAAAATACTATTAGAAAAGATACTAATTTAAAAAATAAAAGTGTAACTTACCGGAGCCGAAAAGTCAAGTTGAGATTTTGTGTT
This sequence comes from Magicicada septendecula, assembly GCA_034769895.1. Taxonomy (NCBI): domain Eukaryota; kingdom Metazoa; phylum Arthropoda; class Insecta; order Hemiptera; family Cicadidae; genus Magicicada; species Magicicada septendecula. The sequence goes on from CM068371.1 coordinate 122,449,546, forward strand.
TCCCTTCCTTGTCGATTTCATCGCAGTTCTCGAGCCGGCGCCAACTTCAACTGCGAAAACAAAGCAGGATGCTTTTGTTTTAAATGGGCAACCAAGTTTGTGGTGTTACCCGATGTTTTCAAATCCTTCAAGCAGGTCTTGCACGTCGCAATATGCTCACCTTTAGCCGGGACCTCGAAATATTTCCAAACGTCGCTTTTGGGAGTGTGAAGTTACTCACTTTTTACCCACTCTTCATAAAATAATACTTACCGCTGCCAGAATTTCACTTACCGTCATGGTCCCCGTAAAACTTATCTTTTGAAAACTACCCAAGGTCGCCACGATATTTTTTCTAAAAGGTAAAATATCGAAAACTTATATACTCTTGCCCTTATAAAAAATCCCGCTATCTGACTGTAAAAGAATTTCAGAAAACCCCCGATTTCGTTAGACGAATTTTTAACACAGAAATGAGGAAGTGGCAATGACGAAATAACTTAGTCTAACACATTTTATCTGGTGTAACCGTTATTTTTAATGAGTGATTATTCAACAACCATGTGTTCAGATAAAACTTTTTTGTATATTGCTTGAAACTTTAATACATTTTTTCCTTATGTTTTGTCTGTTTAAAACGTAATTATAACTTATGTAACTTAATGATTACTACTTACGACTAGACTGCCCAGCCTGCAATTCACTCACACATTTATACCTAATTTTTATAAACCCCTCAACACCTTAGAAAAGTCAGTTTAACTCGGGAACCGCACTATCGCGTTACCGGCCACGCACGTGGTTATTGTTCCAAGTTTCCGAAAATGTTCGTCTTGAAATGTTTTCAGTCTCCTAGGTAATAAAATTTTCGCTGTGATGGTTTGATTAATCTCTTGGGTCCCGGTCGGTCCTGATGAATTAATTACATTTAGGAAAACTCGACCAACCGGGCCCTAAACGAAACTGTAGGTGTCTGTAGCGGTAGGCTGCTTCTCGTAAACCGCTTAGCGTCTCTCACTAATGTCGACCGTTCCGTCACCGAGAACGTAACAGGTACATGTTGCTTCGTTGACGCGGGAAATGAGCAGTCACGGCCATCAGGTTTTAGTCGCCGTTTGTGCTTAATTGTGGTGGCGTAACCACTTTATGCATGGATTATAGCTGGTATATGTGTGGTACCAGAGTACAATATTGGCGTCTGCTCTGCTGATGTCACCAACAGTAGGCGGAGTTTAATGCGACTTCCTGCCGCTCAAAAAGCACATTTCTGGATTTTGTTCGTCCCAGGACATCCTGTTTTGGCTGGATGCGTCACTCGAATTTGTGGTGATACAGTTGCGTCTGTGTGCTGTTACACAAGTACAGATTTCTTAGAATTTTGGTGGAGGTGCGAATTCCTCTGCCGCATTACTCAACAACAACCTGCGTCTTATTGCTTTGTTTCACTGTTCTGTTACACTGACTGTTATACGTTGCACAATAATACCGTTATTTCGACATATTTTATAAGGCTCCCGACCGAAAATGAAATGAATACAAATATATAAATGCCCCAAACGGTTAAAATAAAAACACCCAAAAATTGACCCGCTACAATACCCCCTCGATGAGAATTCTGCTGTTCACGACAGAAGAAATCTCATCGATAACCCTGAAGAGGACCGGTGAGGAACTGGTGCCAACAACCCCCTGGTTCTTAATCTCATGGGTACACGACCCCCCTGGCTCAGCGACTATGGACTCATCTGAACGAGATCACTGGACTTCTCCGTAAGAGATCCCAACACCGAGAAATCGAACAGACTCGCACCACAGCGCGCCTCGCCTTCTAACATACTACCCCCCAAAATCCTAAATCCCTGGCTAGAATTATTCCAGCTCCTCCGCCGATATGTTCCCCTTTTTTGCAAGCTGGGCTGCCTTTAGCAAATACTGGGCTCACACATACTAACATTACATGTTACCATAACACATTAAAATAAAAAATTTCTTTTAAAATTTATTAAAAATTTAAAAAATCCGAAATTAAAAAAAAAACATAATATTTTATCAAAAAATTCTCTTCCTTGTTTTTCTAAATTGTTGTTTCAAATGAATTAACCTAGACATTTCTACTAATCTAAACACATTTCCTTACTCTAACATGAGAACCACTTATAGTCTACCAATACAATACAATACAATAAAATAAACCTGGTTAATGCACACATAATAAAACAATCATTATCCAAAATATTCATTCGCTGGCAGGCGAAAATCAAGTTTTTTTTTTTTTTTTTTTTTTTCAAAAAAATCAAATTCCCCAAAAATTTTAAAATTCAAAAAAATTTACATTTTGCTTAAAGGTTTCATTTATATTTAGAAATTATTCAAAACTGGTTTAAAGTGATTAAATAAACAAATAAAATTAATTCCCTACTATACAAGTTTAGTAGGTGTCTGACCTCATCAGCTGATCGAAAGTAGGTCAAGTCCAAAACCCTTGACCCACATATGTTACATATACTCTCTGCACCTACATTAAACATCTGTAACAATCTAACTCAAAGCACAAAACATAATAAAATAAAATATTTAAAATGAACAAAATATTAATATAATAATCAAATTGACTTTTACATAATAATAAAATAAACAATTCTTAACTTTACATTATTTTCAAATTTTATCAAAATTCTGTCACTGGTTTAAAATAAAAGCTTTTATATCTTTATCATAAGTCTCTCCTTTTGTTTAACAATCCTACTCTTCATTTAACAATCTCGCTATACTTTACCATGGGTGATATAAATTATTTATTCTCATTTACTGTATTACATCTGTGTACATATATAAACTTTCTCCCTCTGACTCTAATATTCATCAACTTCAATTATCATGACACCCATCTCTATCAAAATCTCTACTAATCAGGACACTCTAAACCCCAACTTACCATTTAACACAATTCGCCGCCTTCTCCCATTATAAAATACTCTCTAACCCTTTGTATATAGGATACGTGTTTCCCCGCCCCCAAAAAACTCAATTCCCTTATTTGGCGGCCCGGATTCTACCTAAGGCGGCCCCTTCCCCACTAAAATCTATTCCTATCCCGTCCCAACCCTTGTTGCGGACTCCTACATGACACTACCCCCTAATACAGAATTGCCATCCCCAAAATTCTCAATCTCATTACATTACTACAAATACACAACATAACCTCATTAATTATAAACATAAATATATATCATTCAAAACTCTACATAAATTCTCCACAACTACTGTGTCAACATTAATCCTTCACCAACTCTGTTACATCACATCAACTCAAAAACAACATTACATCATATTCATCTCTAACATTTCACATTCAACTTCTAATTCAATTTGGACAGGTCTACGTGTCCCATAAAACATTTATCACCCATGAATTATCTTTTATTTTATTTCTCATATTCTTTTTATCCTTACTTCAAAATATCTGTAGTACATTAAACATTAATCACTTGTAACATTTACTAACCAATATACCAGTGACGTTATTGCTGATCAGCTGATATCCTAACATAATAAAAATACATCTTAAAATTGAACAAATTACATGGAATATACATATTTATTTTTAATTATTCTCACTTCTCACCTCATTGTTTCCCCTTTTTTCTGATTCTGATGCTTATGTTAACCTGCCAGACGATTTAATTATTGGCTTAGGAAAAAACATACACACATCATGGAATTAACTATTTTTACAATACCTATACCTAACATACAACAAGTAAACACTACATTTCAAAACGCATAATCATCAATCATTAATCATCCTTCATAACTTTCTACAATTAGATTACTTAAAATTTTCAAATTCATTATTAATATTTATTTTTCATCATATCTCAATTATTATTACCCTTTAAATCATTATCTCAAGTTATTGTCATTATTGAAGTTAAAATTCGTTCCCTTAAGTTAAACATCTGTGTACATTTTATTATATTCGACTTGTATCATAAAAATTTTATACTTACAGTCCATAATTCATATACTGACATACACAACTATATACACCATACACCACTACTCCAAGTAACCTCTGAAACATTTAACAAAAAGTTATTTCAAATCAACAATTCATCATTTAATTACCAACTTCACTTCTCGTTAAACCATTTAAATTCGTCAGAAAATTCAATTATATATATTATATAATACAATTATATAATCTTTGAATTGATCAAAATATTTAAAACCTTTCAAATTATTTTAATTAAATTAATTAAACATTTACAATTAGCCAATTAGTTTTCAAAATTAATTCGGTTATTTGTTTAGATTGCAAATATTAATATTACAACAATCATCTACATACATATTGTTTACTCAACATTCTACCATACACACAAATAAACTTATTAAACATTTATTTACAAATCTGCATCCTTATTTATTTAGTCATATCACACTTCAATGTTCAAAAGTTGCGAGGTCACAAAACCATAAAACAATATATATAAAATTGTCCATTGATTGTTTATAGTCTAGCCTCCATCGTCAAAGGTCAATCTTTGTTTTAAATAACACTTTTCGATTTTATTAACACACATACTGATACTTTGTGTGTCATAAACCCAAAAATCAAAGTCATCCGTCTTATCAAAATAATCTTGCAACAAGTCAACATTAAGTATATCTGTTAAGTCTCCGTTAGTAAATATTTCCAATATCGGGTTAGTTACTTTTGTATTAAAAATCAAATCATTCTTATTTAAATACTCTTCTAATATTTCTTTCAACTCACCATAATCTCTCTTTAAATTATATACTTCTAACTCTCTCTCATCATAACACCGTCTCATACTTATAAAATCATTCCACACAGAGGGTATAATATCATACAAATAAAATAAACAACTCCAATCTTCTACTAGTACGGGACCCTTGCCCTTCAAAAACTCTTGTGACCACATTAAATCATCATAAATAATAAAAGGAAAATTTGCCCTCTGTCCCCACTCTACTACAACATTATTTTTTCTCTCTCTCTCTAACTCACTGACACACATTAACATCTCATAATCACTACATTCTACACTTTCATTAATACTCTCATTATTTATTTTTTCCGTATCAGTCTCTGATACTAACTCTTCAAACACATTAACATTCTCAGTATTAAATTCATTATTTTGGACATTATTGTTATTCTCTGTTAACTCTTTATCTGGTATTACATTCATCACATGTACTCCCATTCGCTCTACACTTTGTTCTAATTTATTCAAACTAGTCATTATTGTCTCATGGGTATTTTCTAGACATTCATTTAATTCTTGAATCTCGTTTTTTAATTCCTTATTCTGGTTTTTTAATACATTGAATTTAGCGTCAGAATCATTCTTCAGTTCATTATATTTAATATTTGTATCCCTCTTCATTTCTTTATTTTGTTCTAAAAGTAATTGTAACATACTCATTACATCACTATTCTCAAATTGATTATTTTCCATTTTTGTAATTTTTACTTTATCTCTGTAAATCGCAATGATACAAACCTAACCTACGTGCGTAATTATATACGATAAATCGTTTTTATAAATTCGTCATTACCACATCCTATTTTCTGTGTATTAAAATAGGTCTAGTTCCTATAAAATTTATATACGAACATCCTGGCAGGGGCGTCGCTGTGAAGTTACTCACTTTTTACCCACTCTTCATAAAATAATACTTACCGCTGCCAGAATTTCACTTACCGTCATGGTCCCCGTAAAACTTATCTTTTGAAAACTACCCAAGGTCGCCACGATATTTTTTCTAAAAGGTAAAATATCGAAAACTTATATACTCTTGCCCTTATAAAAAATCCCGCTATCTGACTGTAAAAGAATTTCAGAAAACCCCCGATTTCGTTAGACGAATTTTTAACACAGAAATGAGGAAGTGGCAATGACGAAATAACTTAGTCTAACACATTTTATCTGGTGTAACCGTTATTTTTAATGAATGATTATTCAACAACCATGTGTTCAGATAAAACTTTTTTGTATATTGCTTGAAACTTTAATACATTTTTTCCTTATGTTTTGTCTGTTTAAAACGTAATTATAACTTATGTAACTTAATGATTACTACTTACGACTAGACTGCCCAGCCTGCAATTCACTCACACATTTATACCTAATTTTTATAAACCCCTCAACACCTTAGAAAAGTCAGTTTAACTCGGGAACCGCACTATCGCGTTACCGGCCACGCACGTGGTTATTGTTCCAAGTTTCCGAAAATGTTCGTCTTGAAATGTTTTCAGTCTCCTAGGTAATAAAATTTTCGCTGTGATGGTTTGATTAATCTCTTGGGTCCCGGTCGGTCCTGATGAATTAATTACATTTAGGAAAACTCGACCAACCGGGCCCTAAACGAAACTGTAGGTGTCTGTAGCGGTAGGCTGCTTCTCGTAAACCGCTTAGCGTCTCTCACTAATGTCGACCGTTCCGTCACCGAGAACGTAACAGGTACATGTTGCTTCGTTGACGCGGGAAATGAGCACGGCCATCAGGTTTTAGTCGCCATTTGTGCTTAATTGTGGTGGCGTAACCACTTTATGCATGGATTATAGCTGGTATATGTGTGGTACCAGAGTACAATATTGGCGTCTGCTCTGCTGATGTCACCAACAGTAGGCGGAGTTTAATGCGACTTCCTGCCGCTCAAAAAGCACATTTCTGGATTTTGTTCGTCCCAGGACATCCTGTTTTGGCTGGATGCGTCACTCGAATTTGTGGTGATACAGTTGCGTCTGTGTGCTGTTACACAAGTACAGATTTCTTAGAATTTTGGTGGAGGTGCGAATTCCTCTGCCGCATTACTCAACAACAACCTGCGTCTTATTGCTTTGTTTCACTGTTCTGTTACACTGACTGTTATACGTTGCACAATAATACCGTTATTTCGACATATTTTATAAGGCTCCCGACCGAAAATGAAATGAATACAAATATATAAATGCCCCAAACGGTTAAAATAAAAACACCCAAAAATTGACCCGCTACAGGAGAAGACATCATGTCTCAGAAAATTAACAAACCTATTGTAGGTAGTCTAGTACTCGGTCACAGCATAAGCTAAAGCTAATAATGTAATAAACAAAGTATTAACAGTAATAAGTAATCTAATAAATAACTGGCTAACCGCTATCGCATATACGCAATGGCGCAATGAGCCAATGACCGCAAGCTCTCAGTCTGCACTGCTGTCCAACTCTAATTCCAATGCAATGCAGTGTTGCACGAGCACGACAAAAAATCCCTACAAAATCCCGACGTTGTTTATAGCAGATGGTAATAAATTAATCTCATTATTAATGAAGTACTAAAACACAATTTGTTACAACCTTATTAAAACATCATTTTAAGAGAAGTGAATTTATTGTTTACATTTTTTAAATCAATAACAAAAAAAAACGATATACAGTATAACCAAACGATTATTAGGGGTTTTTTATTGTTTACTATTATTGAGGTTTATTAAAATCAAATTTAAGTTACGTTTATAATTAACTTGAAATAAAATAAAAGTGTTGTTGTTTAAACTTATATTCGTGGTTAAAATATTAAAAGTCTCGTTAAAACAAAGTTCAACTATGTGTGAAATATTCTTTTGAGATAACTCAATGTTTAGAATAGTTGTTTCTAATTGAAGGTTACTAATGTAGTAAAGTAATTTAAAATGAAACATTCCAAGTTACTCACAGTGTGTTTACAATGGTTTAATTATACTTGTTTAAAAAGAATTCACTTATATTAAATAAATAAAATAGTGAAGTTGATTATAATTAAATGCTAAATTAACTTAAGTTAAAACGTGAAGTATAGCAGTTGGTTGCTTGATAATAGTTCTCGTCTGGTTGAAACTGGTAGTAAAACTTCTTCTCCAGATTGCAGGTAGTCTGAGTATGTCACGTCTTGTAATGTCTGGACAACATCATAAACAAAAATATACTTTTACGTACCTGATCGTGTTTACTAGAAGTTCACTAAACTGTCAACTCAGCTTACAAACACCAACTCACTTTGGTTGCAAGGTTAGATTACCTTGTTTATTAATTAGTGGGCGCCACACGGATTTATTCAGGGAAAATCCCGTGTAAAACCCACACATATACTCACTGAATGATTAGAAAATTTAATATAATTGTGTGTCACCTTTTGGCAATGCTAATCCAATATGTTAAACACAACAGAAGGTTGTTTAAGTTTGTTAAAAGAAAATATTTAATTATTCTATGGAAATAAATCAAATCAGTTGATGCTGTTAGTAATGGGTTTATTTATACCCTCATAGAGAATTCAAAAAAAAACAAATATAAAGCAAACATACAAAGTTGTACGATTAAAAGTCAGTTATTATATGCCTTATACGGCTTGCTCAGAACATGAATTATAAATCTGGTTAAGTCCAGATGCTATTTATTTATAACATTAAAATTATGATTATCTCAGTTGTACAAAGTTGTACAATTAAAAGTCAGTTATTATATGCCTTATACGGCTTGCTCAGAACATGAATTATAAATCTGGTTAAGTCCAGATGCTATTTATTTATAACATTAAAATTATGATTATCTCAGTTGTACAAAGTTGTACAATTAAAAGTCAGCTATTATATGCCTTATACGGCTTGCTCAGAACATGAATTATAAATCTGGTTAAGTCCAGATGCTATTTATTTTTAACATTAAGATTATGATTATCTCAGTTGTACAAAGTTGTACAATTAAAAGTCCGTTATTATATGCCTTATACGGCTTGCTCAGAACATGAATTATAAATCTGGCTAAGTCCAGATGTTATTTATTTTTAGCATTAAAATTATGAAAATCTCAGTAGTGAATTCTTTGAGACACGAAAGAAAACAATTATGCCTACACAATATCCAATAATCCTTTTGATATAAAATTGATCAACAAAGTTTTTTGGTTACTTTCGCAAAGTAAACAAAATTAAAAAAAAAAAGATCTGTTGAAAGATCGCGCGTTTCATCAACGCTTGCTTTTTTAGTGACAATATTTATCAAGTGAGAACCCTTACAACTAACATATAGCTTAATTAATAATGACAAATTTGTATAATAAATTGAGACGTGGTGTAATCTTAAAATGTTTTTGTGTTTTGCGTCAGTACAGGTTATTGTTGAAAAAATATGGCGCTCAGATCAAGATTAGTAATGATTGCACTGTTACCTTTTGAGTTTTAATTATTTAATTAAAACTTATTAATCACTTCAGTAATCGGATTATAATGATTACTGGGTTTCGGCACTAAACTCGCACAAGAACAGAATGATGCGATCCTCTTCTGATTAAAATGGATCGTGAATAATAACAATAAATTATTTTCTGTTCGTTATTCCCGCACAAAATTAAAATGATACTGCACTTAATCACTGTTGTTTGCTGTAGATGAACTTGAAGTAGTCGTTTCTTGTTGTTGAACTATTGGTTTCAATGTAATATGTACATGACGCTAAGAGTTATTAAAAAATGTAGAGATGGCGGGCACACGTCTGTGCTACACGCTAGTCAGTAAGAGTCTGCCTCAAAAGACGAACCCCCTTCTTTCAACGGCCTTAGGTAAAAATGTCAATTACTAACTAATTTTCCGATTGGCTCTGGCAGGTGTGTCGGTATGACGTATCACTTTTTGGCAGTTGATAACGGCTTTTTCTAACCGTCAAATGTTGAGGTGACAGCTAGTTGTCATTTTTGTTATTATTCATAAACAGTTTCCCGATGTACATTTTTAGAATGATGCTAACATCTCTCCCGCACTAAATACAGTTGCGATTGGGTTGATATTACTATCAAATTAAAGATTGTTTTTTTTTCCTTTAATTTGATATCACTCGATCTCGAATTACTTTCACTTTGACCGACATTGTTATAAAACCAATGTTCGGGTACATCACTTTCACTGTCGTCTGCTATTTCTGAGTCGCCGGTTTTACACTTTTGGTTAATATTGTTTGTGTTCACATATCATTTTATTAATCAAATGTTTATGTGCGAACACCATTAATGCTGTACTGACATTTTTACTGAACATTACTTGTACACCTAAACTCTATACATTGTAATGAATGATCCTACTGACTATGACATTTCGTTTTATGCTAATTCGTTTTAAACTACTATTTAACAATTAGAATTATGATTAAACCTATTGTTTTAATAATGTTTTTTGTTATGTCAAGGCATAACCATGGTTCTGTGTATTTTAATTTACACCTGTGTTAATTCTCAATAGCCAATTTACTGACTAATGTTTGGTCTAAGCTTGCTAAGACATATCGCCTACATTGGAATTTGGCCTTGATAATGCTTATTGGTTCTCAATTCGGTAAATTGTGGAGATATCTTATTTGTATAAGATTCTCTCTTATAAATAGTTCTCTTTTCTAACAAGTATATTTGATGCTGAAATACATCTTTGTTCTCACTATGTAGCCATTGTTAACATTAGTTTTGGCATTCATAATTTACTGGTCATTGTCACATCTATTATCAGCAAAATGCTAATTCTGCTTTCACAGTATTTAACTGCTCATTAGTTCATTTTTTGTTCACATATGACATTCGGTTTACATCAACTACTTACTGGATTGACAGCTGAATGTAAATTTACTCTGTCCATCAGTTCGTTTTAGTCTCAGTCTAGTTGTAGTGTCAAACAGCCCTTGGGTTACTGTTTCATGTGGCACTTCTGCTTCATTCTTCTTTCTTGGTTTCTCCTTTCTTGGTTATTTTTACTATTACATTCCTATTTACATGGTTGTTTTGTCCTTATAAAATCTGATAATATACACTTAGGTTAGGTAACATCTTGTGATGTTACATATACACCCTCTTTAAAATTGATCATTTGAGAAAAATTTATTTTTTGTAAAATTATCAATTCATGTCAGTTTCTTAGTATACTTCAATAAAAAAATTTTTCTTGTACTCTTTGATTTTTTAAGCATACTATTGGTGTATTACTCTAGTTTGGTTTTTTATCTAGTGATACAATTCTTAATTTACTAGTATTTTCAAGTCGCTTACTTTCTAAGTCATTTAACTACAATTGATCTCGTTTCTTAAGTTAACTATTTCCTGTCTTATTCACATTCTACTTTCTCATCACATGTCTTTGCATTCGTGATTATCTTAATGGTTATTATAATTCATACCTCACAGATTCTTTCATAATATTCCTTGATACAATGACATAATATAATTCCCTAACTGTTGTAGAGGTTTCGGAATCAGGGTGGCTCACTATGGCTAACATCCTCTGCCGTTCCTCACTACACATTCTCAGATTCAGAGGCATTACTCTTCTCTGTCTGAGAAAAAAAATAAACATTGCACCTGGCAATAGTTGCACTATCACAACTCAAAAAAAATATCACATATCATTCATATTCAATAATATAATATATTCACTATAATATTCAAGGTATCAGAGGTTTTCATTTAGATCACATTTCCATCTTTATACTTGCTAACATACTTTCTTTCTTACAGGTAATTATTTCTTTTAGACTTGATGTTTTTAGCTATGCTTTTATCAGCTATATAGTTACTTATGTACTAGTTAACAATTTGCTTTGGTTCGTTTTAATATTCTTAAGATTATACACTTGTTTTGATGTTTACAGTACTTATGCATTTGGTTTGTTTTATCTAGAGTCTACAATATTTTTGTTTTCACAATAGTTCATTAAATCTTTCTTAACAAGTTATATTCATCCTGAATTATCAGGGCTTACATTGTTTGTATGCTAAATGGTTTTTTGTTTGATGTTCTCTGACATATTCTGGTGATGTACAATATTTGATAATTGACAAACATTTTTCTTTCCTTTCATTCCATTATGAGAATAGTTATCTTTACAATTAACACTCTTTGTTATTTTTCTTCTCTACTCCTTCAAGTGATGGTGGTTTTCACTTATTCTGGATGATTTTATATACTATATGCTATGCTATAATTACAATTTCATTTGACAATATAATAACATACTAATATCTAATTTCATAGACATTCTTGGGGTTTACATGGTTTGTTTCACAAATGTTATTTTTTTTCTTTCCTTACATTCCATAATAATGTCCTTTTATTTTACACACTTGGTTATACTGCCTCTCTACTCCTTCAAAGGTTAGTTGGGTGAACCTTTATTCTGGACGATTTAATTTAACATTTGAGTTTTATGAGAGGTATACAATAATCATTTTATAAACATTAAGTTACATAGAATATTCATCTGGATACATATTTTTTCTCTAGGTATAGTATAGTAATTATAGTTATATGCCACTACTGGCTCTTGGTGATATAATAGATGTCTTTTCTTATTAAATCATTTGATTGACATTACATAATTTTCTATCCCTTGGTGTGATAGATCTGGTAAGTTTTCACCAGTAACAAATGGTTTGGGCTTACATCTTAAATCTACACACTTTTGTAACTTGATAAGGCAAATTGACTAGTTATAGTTAATTAGTTACCTTCAACATTTTGTAGCTTAACAACAAATGAGTTTGTTTATAGTAGTGGTTTTTTAAATATATATATTTTATCTTTTATACCCTAAACGTTCGGGTGAAAAATGTTGCTTACTACTACATGTTATCCTTTCTTAATAGTAATTATTTTTTTCTTTAATAGTCGATATTCATGGGGTTTTTTGTGCTCTTCCACTCTATTGGGTCTATCATTGGTTCACCGAAGGGTTTATGTTACCATAATTTTTCACTGCCGCGAGGAGTTTAAAGAGCTTGTACTCTCCTCGTTGCGTCGGTCTTGATCATTTCCACTACTCCTATCATCCGTCATGGTTCGTCCTCCTTGATGGACGGGTTCCTGGTCTGGAACGAAATGTACGTGCGGTCGGTAGTCGCTATTGCGGTCGTCACCCTCAATGCTACTACTCCTCCATCGTCCTCCTCTCATGCTTCCTCTGTCTCTACATTGGTATCGTCGCCTTCTATCGGAGTCGTAATTGGCTTGTACATAATTTGCTCGTCGATATTGCGACGGTTGGTTATTCCCACCTTGGTTTGGTGGTCGATTGGTGTTGTTATTAAAATTGGGTCGCTGGTTATTGTTATTATTATTGTTATTCTGGTTGCCATTATTATTATTGTTATTATTATTATTCGGGTTATTCGGCCTATTATTATTGTTATTGTGATTAACGTTATTATAATTTTGGTTTGTCTGGCCATTATTATTAAAATTACTTCGAGAATTTCGAGGGTAGTTATTATTATTATTGTTCGTATTGCCGCCCATGGTATTAAAATGGTCATTTCGTCGACGACTCCTACGGTAATATCCCTCGTGCTCCTGATCTTCGAGCAGCGCGGACATAGCTGCTATTGTCTTAATCTGTCCCCACTGACGTGCTTTTGCGACACCCTCCTCAAAGTGATAAGACAATTTGGTGACAAGACATTCCTCCGGTATCTTTGTTTCTAGGTTTCGTGCGAGACATACCTGACCTAAGAAGTATGAAGTCATGGTCCCTCCTCGGTTCGCATCGTACTTTCCGTGACAGATATGGTCTCGTACGATGTTTTGCGTCGCCTCGGACCAATATTTTGCGCGGAATTGAGTTTTGAATTCATCGTAACTATGAACCTCGTGGCGCATTGCGGTCCACCAATTGTCGTATATTTCTTTGAAGTATTCGTCGATCAAACTTTTTATGTTATTCCACCTAGTTTCTCTAATCCGCGCCAAGTGTTCTTCCACACGCGCTAAAAATTCGATAGGATTACGTCGATAATTTCTAAAATTGATAGCGTCGCGGTTATCATTCGGTAGTAAGTACTGACCTGGTATCGGACGGTTGCGGATAATCTCAATCTCCTCCCGCATTTGCACTATTTCCTGCTGTCTGAGTTCTTCAATCCTCTCTCGATTTGCGACAGTTAAATTCCTTACTGCGTCCACTGAAGTACTCACTTCTTCGCAGCGCTCACCTACGTCTAACCTTACTCGTTTAATTTCATCTTGATTCGTCCTTTTTAAAGACTATTCTTGCTTCGGTCACCTCCTCCATGGTATTGAGTCTCCCGTCGACCTCTTCTCTGGTTCGCTGCAAGTCCTGGTCGTGTTGTTCGCACCTTTTATTTGTTTCAACGATTTCCTCCCTCACAACGGCAATCTCCACGTCTATTCTTGTATTTATCTTATCATTGCCTTCTTCCATCCTCCTGCTAATTTCGATCAAGGTGGTGTTCAGTTCTTCTCTAATGGCCTGGCTGTTATCGTCGATTTTACTGTTCAGCGCGTCCATGGCCTTATGAGTATTGTCAATCCTTTTGTTTAGGTCCTCCTTCAGCGATTCCATATTTTTACTTAGTGATTCCATATTTCTATTTAAGTCCCGATGGTCCTCCCTTATCGACTCTATACTTCTACTTAACACCTCTACATTCCTTTCATTTTCTTCCCGGGATTTCTTACCATCTTCCCTTAAAGTTCGATTATCTTCCTTCAATGCTTCCATATTTTTGTTCATCGAGTCATTATTTTTCGTCATCTGTTCCATCATTCTCATCATCATACTCTCCATCCTCGTCCCTTCTGTTGTTTTGTTCGGTTGGTCGCTGACTATTATTTCCATCTCTGGTTCTACATGAGGTATTTCGTCGGTACTAGTTTCGATATTATTGATTGTAATAACTTCCATCTCGTCTGTGGGTTGCTCTTCGTATGTATCTACCTCCCGTTGCATCTCTCCTACCCTACTGTCCTTATATCTTGTATCGTATTGGTGGGTGTGCGGCATGTTAATTTTTTCGTGTCTACCGGGCTGATATAAAATATAAAAAATTTATTTAATATTTTTTAAGCTACACTAGTTGGTGCGCCAATTTATAACCAAACGATTATTAGGGGTTTTTTATTGTTTACTATTATTGAGGTTTATTAAAATCAAATTTAAGTTACGTTTATAATTAACTTGAAATAAAATAAAAGTGTTGTTGTTTAAACTTATATTCGTGGTTAAAATATTAAAAGTCTCGTTAAAACAAAGTTCAACTATGTGTGAAATATTCTTTTGAGATAACTCAATGTTTAGAATAGTTGTTTCTAATTGAAGGTTACTAATGTAGTAAAATAATTTAAAATGAAACATTCCAAGTTACTCACAGTGTGTTTACAATGGTTTAATTATACTTGTTTAAAAAGAATTCCCTTATATTAAATAAATAAAATAGTGAAGTTGATTATAATTAAATGCTAAATTAACTTAAGTTAAAACGTGAAGTATAGCAGTTGGTTGCTTGATAATAGTTCTCGTCTGGTTGAAACTGGTAGTAAAACTTCTTCTCCAGATTGCAGGTAGTCTGAGTATGTCACGTCTTGTAATGTCTGGACAATATCATAAACAAAAATATACTTTTACGTACCTGATCGTGTTTACTAGAAGTTCACTAAACTGTCAACTCAGCTTACAAACACCAACTCACTTTGGTTGCAAGGTTAGATTACCTTGTTTATTAATTAGTGGGCGCCACACGGATTTATTCAGGGAAAATCCCGTGTAAAACCCACACATATACTCACTGAATGATTAGAAAATTTAATATAATTGTGTGTCACCTTTTGGCAATGCTATTCCAATATGTTAAACACAACAGAAGGTTGTTTAAGTTTGTTAAAAGAAAATATTTAATTATTCTATGGAAATAAATCAAATCAGTTGATGCTGTTAGTAATGGGTTTATTTATACCCTCATAGAGAATTCAAAAAAAAACAAATATAAAGCAAACATACAAAGTTGTACGATTAAAAGTCAGTTATTATATGCCTTATACGGCTTGCTCAGAACATGAATTATAAATCTGGTTAAGTCCAGATGCTATTTATTTATAACATTAAAATTATGATTATCTCAGTTGTACAAAGTTGTACAATTAAAAGTCAGTTATTATATGCCTTATACGGCTTGCTCAGAACATGAATTATAAATCTGGTTAAGTCCAGATGCTATTTATTTATAACATTAAAATTATGATTATCTCAGTTGTACAAAGTTGTACAATTAAAAGTCAGCTATTATATGCCTTATACGGCTTGCTCAGAACATGAATTATAAATCTGGTTAAGTCCAGATGCTATTTATTTTTAACATTAAGATTATGATTATCTCAGTTGTACAAAGTTGTACAATTAAAAGTCCGTTATTATATGCCTTATACGGCTTGCTCAGAACATGAATTATAAATCTGGTTAAGTCCAGATGCTATTTATTTATAACATTAAAATTATGATTATCTCAGTTGTACAAAGTTGTACAATTAAAAGTCAGTTATTATATGCCTTATACGGCTTGCTCAGAACATGAATTATAAATCTGGTTAAGTCCAGATGCTATTTATTTATAACATTAAAATTATGATTATCTCAGTTGTACAAAGTTGTACAATTAAAAGTCAGTTATTATATGCCTTATACGGCTTGCTCAGAACATGAATTATAAATCTGGTTAAGTCCAGATGCTATTTATTTTTAACATTAAGATTATGATTATCTCAGTTGTACAAAGTTGTACAATTAAAAGTCCGTTATTATATGCCTTATACGGCTTGCTCAGAACATGAATTATAAATCTGGCTAAGTCCAGATGTTATTTATTTTTAGCATTAAAATTATGAAAATCTCAGTAGTGAATTCTTTGAGACACGAAAGAAAACAATTATGCCTACACAATATCCAATAATCCTTTTGATATAAAATTGATCAACAAAGTTTTTTGGTTACTTTCGCAAAGTAAACAAAATTAAAAAAAAAAAAGATCTGTTAAAAGATCGCGCGTTTCATCAACGCTTGCTTTTTTAGTGACAATATTTATCAAGTGAGAACCCTTACAACTAACATATAGCTTAATTAATAATAACAAATTTGTATAATAAATTGAGACGTGGTGTAATCTTAAAATGTTTTTGTGTTTTGCGTCAGTACAGGTTATTGTTGAAAAAATATGGCGCTCAGATCAAGATTAGTAATGATTGCACTGTTACCTTCTGAGTTTTAATTATTTAATTAAAACTTATTAATCACTTCAGTAATCGGATTATAATGATTACTGGGTTTCGGCACTAAACTCGCACAAGAACAGAATGATGCGATCCTCTTCTGATTAAAATGGATCGTGAATAATAACAATAAATTATTTTCTGTTCGTTATTCCCGCACAAAATTAAAATGATACTGCACTTAATCACTGTTGTTTGCTGTAGATGAACTTGAAGTAGTCGTTTCTTGTTGTTGAACTATTGGTTTCAATGTAATATGTACATGACGCTAAGAGTTATTAAAAAATGTAGAGATGGCGGGCACACGTCTGTGCTACACGCTAGTCAGAGTCTGCCTCAAAATTCGCTGGTTCGTCTTTATATACCCCCTTCTTTGAACGGCCTTAGGTAAAAATGTCAATTACTAACTAATTTTCCGATTGGCTCTGGCAGGTGTGTCGGTATGACGTATCACTTTTTGGCAGTTGATAACGGCTTTTTCTAACCGTCAAATGTTGAGGTGACAGCTAGTTGTCATTTTTGTTATTATTCATAAACAGTTTCCCGATGTACATTTTTAGAATGATGCTAACATCTCTCCCGCACTAAATACAGTTGCGATTGGGTTGATATTACTATCAAATTAAAGATTGTTTTTTTTTCCTTTAATTTGATATCACTCGATCTCGAATTACTTTCACTTTGACCGACATTGTTATAAAACCAATGTTCGGGTACATCACTTTCACTGTCGTCTGCTATTTCTGAGTCGCCGGTTTTACACTTTTGGTTAATATTGTTTGTGTTCACATATCATTTTATTAATCAAATGTTTATGTGCGAACACCATTAATGCTGTACTGACATTTTTACTGAACATTACTTGTACACCTAAACTCTATACATTGTAATGAATGATCCTACTGACTATGACATTTCGTTTTATGCTAATTCGTTTTAAACTACTATTTAACAATTAGAATTATGATTAAACCTATTGTTTTAATAATGTTTTTTGTTATGTCAAGGCATAACCATGGTTCTGTGTATTTTAATTTACACCTGTGTTAATTCTCAATAGCCAATTTACTGACTAATGTTTGGTCTAAGCTTGCTAAGACATATCGCCTACATTGGAATTTGGCCTTGATAATGCTTATTGGTTCTCAATTCGGTAAATTGTGGAGATATCTTATTTGTATAAGATTCTCTCTTATAAATAGTTCTCTTTTCTAACAAGTATATTTGATGCTGAAATACATCTTTGTTCTCACTATGTAGCCATTGTTAACATTAGTTTTGGCATTCATAATTTACTGGTCATTGTCACATCTATTATCAGCAAAATGCTAATTCTGCTTTCACAGTATTTAACTGCTCATTAGTTCATTTTTTGTTCACATATGACATTCGGTTTACATCAACTACTTACTGGATTGACAGCTGAATGTAAATTTACTCTGTCCATCAGTTCGTTTTAGTCTCAGTCTAGTTGTAGTGTCAAACAGCCCTTGGGTTACTGTTTCATGTGGCACTTCTGCTTCATTCTTCTTTCTTGGTTTCTCCTTTCTTGGTTATTTTTACTATTACATTCCTATTTACATTTGTTTTGTCCTTATAAAATCTGATAATATACACTTAGGTTAGGTAACATCTTGTGATGTTACAACAGTATATCGCGTTTTTAGAGATGTATCAATATAATCCAAAAATATATAAATAACATATATCGATAAAAAATATATCGATATATTTAGAAATATATTGATAAATTTCAACTATTGATATATCGTTGCCATCCCTAGTTGTAGACTACACCCGTCACAAGCTGCGGTCAGTTACACTCTCGCTATCACTGTGTCAATTTTTGTAAACAATCAAATAAACAATAATGTGTCAATAAATAAAAATCAAAAATTAATGACTTTTGGTAATCAGTGTTTAGGCGGTACAGGTTCAAAGAACACTGCAGGACAAAATTAAGCAAATAAGTTTACAAGGTTTTTTTACATCGTTTGTACAGTAATTTGTCATTTTAATATTGTTAGGTTTTAAGTTTCGATTTTTATTATGCTATTTTTTTTGTTAGGCCTTACAACATATGCCTACAGTTAGTTTTTTTCTTGAGTCTACATTATAAGTACTGTATATGTGACCTTTAAAAAAAAAAAAGAAAATGAATCAATTCAGTAGCTACGTATTTACATAATTCATATATGTAATACGTGTTTAGCTACGTATTATAGTTAGCTACTTTATAGTATGTACTGTACTCAGTTTTTATTATTGTAATTATTTTGTAGTCTAGTTCATAAATAAATAAATACAGTACTTTTGCCAAATATTGTACGTATTGTTTTTTACTGACCTACTGTAGTGAGTTAGTATAGTACTGTACTTATTACAGTATTGCATCTAAAGCAATTCGTGTTACTGAGGTTGGACTCAAAACATTCATGTTATAGAGGTTTATAGAGTGCAATGACGGACCTTGATAACGCGAACTTGTAGTATTTTAACCTTGATAACACGAACCTCGCTTTGACGAATCCCTCGATTACTCGAATTTTTTATAATCCCCTTGAGATTCGTGTTTTCGAGGTTCCACTGTATATAGTAAATATTAAAAACATTATCATGCTTCGATGTTCCGGTTTCTTCAAAATTCTTTATTTTTATTTTAAGATCATGTTATTGCTGTTTGCTATTACATAGTTTGTCCTAATTGGTGGGCTGATTTGTGAAATTGACTGACCTGAGTTCAGTGAAAACAATGGGTTTCCTTGGTGAGACTCCGTGTGGTATGTTTTGTGGCATTGACCAAAATAAACTTTGTCTTTTTGTAAAATATGGTTTTTTATACAGAATGACTTTCTTTAAAACTTCAAAATTTAACAGATAAAATCACTCACAGCTGATGACTAGACTGGCTTTCCACAGATGTTAAAAATTAATATAAAATCAACCAATTCGCGCTCTCAAGCGATGGTGCAGCCACTCGATCAGAACTAGATGAGTTGGGATAAGATTGTAAACAAACAATGTAATTCATATGAGACTTGCGTGTTTCGGTGTAATTATTATCCATTTCTATTAGTAATGGAGCGTAAAAGTAAAAGTAATAGATATTGCTCAGTTCCTCAGTGTTCCACAAAGGCCACAGACGACATTTCCTTTCATTATTTTCCCAAAGATAAGATTTTATTAAAGGAATGGAGTTGTGTACTTCGAATTGAAAAACCGATTTCCAAGTACATGAATGTATGCAGTCTGCATTTTACAAAGGATGATTACCTTTTCCCAGGTTAGTAGATACTTCTTTCTCATCTATAATGTAGTTAGTTTCGTTTAAATTGTACCGATATCGTTGCATTCCATGAGTGACGGACATGACATTTGGTTGCATTCATTTCAAAATTAAAAGTTTGAAAGTGTAAAAGACATTTTAGTTTTGTGACTAACATAATAATTACCACTTTTTAAATATTATCCCAATAATTAATCGCCGAAAAACGTCTTACTAAACTTCAATATCAGTCAAATTGAAGGTGTGACGGATATGACATTTAACAAACACCAAAGTTTCTGTGAGTTGTGCCATTTCATTGAAATGAACTTAATTTAAAGGCAAAGTAGAAATATTATGTCATATGCTTTAAATGTTTTTTAAAGTACTTATTATAGGAACATAATACAGTGAAAATTACATAAAATAATACAGGTACCAAACATACACTTTAAAAATCAATAAAATAATGAACTTTCAGGTACACATACATGAAGTTAGGCCTACATGTTACAAATCAGTGTCATGAAAAAATACATAAAGATATTCTATCTCCAGCTATCTTCAGCAAAATGGATACTGTCAGTTCTGCTGAAATTATTGAAGTGTCATTTCCATCAACCACAAAGAGCTTTTTGTTTGCTTCACAGACTGGTTTCAGAAACTTTACTTTAACATCAGCCTCTTATTTTAAGTAACTCTGACGTATGCCTACAAAATTGAAAACACATTCCTTATGAAACTTCAAACTTTTATGTGTCAAGACTTTTTAAATGTTTTTAAAAATATTTTTAAAATTCTACTCCTAGGCTCAATCACTCATGGAATGCATGATATATTAAAGCTGTTGTACATTTTATTATTGGAAGCATTGTGAAAAATGACTCCCCAAACAGGAAGCCGTAATCAGATATTTTTTTTTTTCTCATTTCATACTTTCAGGTGTGACTGCTGGGAAAAGGTATCTGAAGAAAGGAAGCATCCCATCCCAGAATTTGCCATTAAGGCCTCTTGATAAAAGGATCTCACCTCCTCAGAGACGATTACAAGAGGCTAGGTCCGCTCGACTAGAACGATGTCTTTCCTCTGTAATCGAGCCTGTGCCACCAGTTTCTGTTGAAACCTGTGAAGTAGTTTGAGAAGTTGCTGAGAAAGTGGAAGATGAGATGTTTTCCGCGTTTAGTGAGGATCCTCATATTGTAACAATAAAAGATGAGCCGAAATATATAAAATAAATAAAACCACTACCAGGACTTACCTGTACGCAATTACAACACTTACCTGTTATTGAAATTTTACCAGAAGACCAAGGTCGCCACGATTATTTTTTATATAGGATAAAATATCGAAAACCTTTACACTCCACCTTAAATAAAACGGACAATTTAGCAATCTGACCCAACCAATTAATAATTCAGAAGATTCCGGAACGTTTAGACGAATTTTTAACACAGAAATGAGGAAATGGCAATGACGAAATAACTTAGACTAACACATTGTTTTGTAGTGATTGAATAGTTTTAATTACTGAAAAAACGTTTTAATTATTAGAACAAGAATGCTAAAAAACAAATGTTGAAATATATTCCTAGGTATCATATTTAAATATTCTTAACTATAAGGCAGCCCATTCTGCTTACGCACACTTTCACACCATACTTTACCCTTATTTATTATATTGTACAAACTCCTTTATTGTTTTACAACTGTGCACTAAACGCGTTGCCGGCCGAACACGTGTTTTGTCCCGATTCGATTCCAATGTCCGTAATTTAACTGTTTGCGATTCGCACTTGCAACAATTTTGTAACTAAGATGCGTTGATTATTTCCTGGGGTCCCGGTCGGTCCTACTGGATTAATTACATTTACGCAACTCGACCAACCGGGCCCTAAACGAAACTGTAATTGTCTGTAGCGGTGTTGGCGTCCTGTTGACTGTATGGCGTCTCTACTAGAAGTTGACTGTTCCGTCACGGTGAACGTAACAGGTACATGTACCTGTTCCTGGAGGGAAGCTGGTTCTCTACTGCCCCGATGTTTTCGTCGTCGCTCCGGCCTCATTTGTTGGGAAGTAACCACTTTATATATGGATTAAAGCCGGTATGTGTGTGTGTCCAGAGGCCGATATTGGACTTGGCTATGCTGATGTCACCAACAGTAGGCGGAGTTTAATGCGACTTCCGGGAGGTCTTGACGAAGACGACGAATATTTTTGCGCTCTGGCCATCTTGAGTTTTTTGTTAGAGCGTCCTTTGAGCGCGTGCAGGTGTAGTTGCGCTTGAGCGTTGACACACATGTACAAAGTTCTTAGAATTTTTAAGGTGGTAAATTCCTTTGCCGTGTTACACCACTGAAATTGCGCATCGCCTTTGTTCCAAACGCTGTATCTCAACACTGGTCTGTTACACGGACAAATACGTTGCACATGCGTTCTATTATAACGGAATGAATTTTGTTACCCAATAATTTTCACAACTTCTTTTTTACAAACCCGCACAAAAATGAAAGAAATAAAAATGTACTTGCCCCATACGGTAAAAATAAAAACACCCAAAATTTGACACGTTACAATATTAGGAAAAGTGTTGAAGATAAGGGGATACAAGTCACTCCAAAAATCCTTGATGAATGCAGGAAAAAGACCTTAGAGGACTTGATTAAAACAAACACGGACATGATTGCTTTCAATGGCATTCCATCCATCGGATTACTAGACAGGATATGTGATGCAGCTCAAATTTTGGAGAGGGAAACTGCAAAACCCTTAACATTATCTTTGAGGCAGCGCATTATTCTTGTCTTCGTTAAATTGAAGATAAACATTTCATTTTTATGTTTAGCTGTCTTGTTTGGGGTGACACCCAAAATTTGACACGTTACAAGACCCCCTCGATGAGAATTCTGCTGTGCACGACAGAAGAAATCTCATCGATAACCCCGAAGAGGACCGGTGAGGAACTGGTGCCAACAACCCCCTGGTTCTTAATCTCATGGGTACACGACCCCCCTGGCTCAGCGACTATGGACTCATCTGAACGAGATCACTGGACTTCTCCGTGAGAGATCCCAACACCGAGAAATCGAACAGACTCGCACCACAGCGCCTCGCCTTCTAACATGCTGCCCCCGAAAATCCTCAATCCCTGGCTAAAATTACTCCAGCTCCTCCGCCGATATGGATCCCCTTTTTGCAAGCTGGGCTGCCTTTAGCAGATACTGGGCTCACACACACTAACATTAATGTTACCATAACATTTTAAAAGTAAAAAATTGCTTTTAAGATTTATTAAAAATTTAACAAAAAATTCAAAATTCAAAAAAAAAAATAATCTTTTATCAAAAAATTCTCTTCCTTGTTTTTCTAAATTTTTGTTTCAAATGACTTAGCCTAGACATAATAATATAAACACATCCTTATTCTAACAGGAGAATCACTTATAATCTACCAATATACTGCAATACAATAAAAGCAACATGGTTAATGCACACATAATAAAAAAAATCATTATCTAAAATATTCCTTCGCTGGCAGGCGAAAAAAAAAATTTTTTTTTTTCAAAAAAATTAAAAATTTTCAAAATTTTAAAATTCAAACAAAAATTTAAATTTATTCATTAAACATTTTATTAAATTCATTTATTAAATAACATTTATTAAAATTATTCAAACATTGGTTTGAATTAATCAAACAAACAAATTAAAATTGGATTCCTACTATACAAGTTTAGTAGGTGTATGACCTCATCAGCTGATCGTAACTAGGTCAAGTCCAAAACCCTTGACCTACATATGTTATATATAAGCTCTGAAAACACATTGAACATCTGTAATATCCTAACTTGAAATACAAACATAGTAACATAACATAAAATCTTTGAAATGAACAAAATATTATTACAATAATCAAGTGGACATTTAAATTATTTAAAATAAACAATTCTTGACTGTACATCATTTTCAAATTTTATCAAAATTCTGTCACTTGTTGAAAAAAATAAACAATTGTATATTCTTTATCATAAATCACTCTCTTTTGTTAACAGTCTTACTCTTCATTTAACAATCGCACTATACTTTACTGTGGGTGATATAAATTATTTATTCTCGTTTTTCTGTATTACCAGATCTGTATGCATATATGAACTTTCTCTTTGACTCCAATGTTCATCAACTTCAATTATCATGACACCCATCTCTACCAAAATATCTACCCCAATGCACTCTAAACCCCAACTTATCATTTAACACAAACGCCACCTTCTCTACATATATGAAAAAATACTCTCTAACCCTTTGTATATAGGATACGTGTTTCCCCGCCCCCAAAAAACTCAATTCCCTTATTTGGCGGCCCGGATTCTACCTAAGGCGGCCCCTTCCCCACTAAAATCTATTCCTATCCCGTCCCAACCCTTGTTGCGGACTCCTACATGACACTACCCCCAAATACAAAATTGCCATCCCCAAAAATCTCAATCTCATTACCTCACTACAATACACAAAATAACCTCATTAACTATAAAAACAACAATATGTCACTCAAAATCTACATAAAGTCTCCATTACCACTGTGTCAATATCAATACTTCACAAAACTCTGTTATATTACATTAACTCAAAAACAACATTACGTCATATTCATCTCTATCATTTCAAATTCAACTTTTAATTCAATTCGGACAGGTCTACATGTCCCATAAAACATTTATCACCCATGAATTATCTTTTATTAATTTGCATAAATTATTGTTATTTTATTCCTCATATTCTCTTTATCTTTACTTCAAAATATCTGTAGTACATTAAACATTAATTACTTGTAACATTTACAAACCAATATACCAGTGATGTTATTGCTGATCAGCTGATCTCCTGACATAATAAAAACACATCTCAAAATTGAACAAATTACATGGAATATACATATTTATTTTTATTTATTCTCCTTTCTCACCTCATTGTTTCCCATTTCTCTGATTCTGGTTATTTATGTTAGCCTGCCAGACGATTTACTTATTGGCTTAAAAAAAAAATACACACAATAAAATTACATATCCTTATCAATGCTTATCTAACAGACAACAGTAAAATAATACACTTAAAATTATAGCATGAACACCTTATTTTTAAATATCTGAGCAGCTAATTACCTGAACAGAGCACAAGCAGTTTTATTTGAATTAAACTTTGAATAAGCAAAAACTTTTGTCATAAACTTTAAATTCGTGACTCCTTTGCGTCACCTCCCAGCCACACACACTATTTCAGATTATGTAAGACTGTCTCGCCCTTTCGCTTCCACAGAGACGGTATATTTTGGAGCAGGTTATGCCTCTCCGTGTCTCTGCTTCCGCTATTAAGTTTTTAAAGTAGTGAACATCATAATGTTCTTGTTCAAAAATCATACACCCTTAAAACGGATCTGCCACCTGGCTCTGCTGTTCCTCCTCGAACAGAGTGGCAGCCGCTGTTCCATAGTTTCCGGGAGATTTCCTCTAATTGTCCCCCCATTGAATTTCAAATATATACCAATTTCAAGTCAGCTATGGTCAAGGGACTTGATATGACCATAGCTGGCCGCTAGCCAAAACCACGGTTAGTGCTAGTAAGACAGTAACCGCCCGAAAAGTCGAGGAAATCTGAACTTTTATTTCACTGCCTGTTTCACATCAATATTATTATGTGCGACACGTTATTTAATATTGTGTGTAAAAAATTTTTATTTACACGGATAAGGTGTGCCGCACATTTATCACCACTTTGGCCTCCGATGGAGGTAACACTCACTGCTACCCCCAACCCATTTCGCTATCTAAGAGAGCACAGGCCACCCCCTTAATAGCCACATAATAACTAATTACGATTGACAACTAATTAAAATTTGTATATACATTATCATATAATATTTGCATCAACACTCATCTAACCCATTCATAACCTTTTACCGTTTAACTTTCTTGAAATTTTCAAAATTTATTATTGATAATCATTATTTATCATTTTTCATTTATTATTAAAATTTTTTAATTATCTTTATTTCTTGAACCAACTGATTTCCAAATAACATCTTATTACTGAATTAGAATCTCAATTACACCTGTAAATATTTTTATTACACCTGATTATAAAATTTTTCTCCTTACAATCCATTTAACACGATATACCCACAAAACATAATTACCACCATCTCTGAAACATTTCACAAAATTTATTCATTTAAATTAAATAATTTATCATTCATTACCAAATTTCCATCTTGTAAAACAAACTGAATTTACAAAAAAAATTAATTATACAACATTTACATAATCAATTAAAATATTTAAAATATATCAAATTGTTTTGATTAAATTAATTATTAACAATATAGAATTCATTACCATCCAAACAATTATGATTCTCTGATTACTTGTTTTCAAAATTAATTTGGTTTATTTATTTAAATTGCCAAAATATTAGTCTTATTGTTATAACAATTAATTACTTACATACACTGTTCACTTAACCACAACACATACCATTGGCTTTACTACATATTTATTTACAAATTTACTTCAGTATTTATTCAGTCATCATATCTCAATATTCAAATCAGCAAAGTCAAATAGCTTAAAACAAAATATTTAACTGTCTTTTACTGTTTTCTATTTTAGCCACCATCGTCAAAAAGATATCTTACATATTTATAGACTAAATGGTTTTTATTTACATCCAATTTATTATAATTATTTTTATTATAAACCATTACCTCTATGTCATTCATTTTCCCTTTTATTATTCCATAAGACTTGTCACTATTATTTGTTTTTATCCAGCCTCCGTGAATATTTGTTGTTACACCCAGGTAATTTATTTTCTCATCATATTCCTCCACTACAAGTACACTAATTCTTCCTACAGGTACATATTTATCCTCAATATAATCATTGTCTACTACTACACAAGGTATGTCTAAATTATTTATCATAATTCTCTTAATCTTCATCTTCTCTATCAGTTCTGCATAACCTCTATTTACCTTGAACCACTCCAACTCTTTCTCTCTCTCATAATCACTTTCATCACAATACCTGTCACAACACCACTGACCTACTTCACTCCATGCAAAGGGCACAACAAACTTACTATACCACTTCCTGGCTTTTCCAGGTTTACAAAAAATTAGGGGACTACTTGAAGACACCTTGTCTTCCACATAATTACCGGAGGAAACTCTGTCCTCAAAATTCACTACTAGCGGAGTCCTTACTCCACTTACATCACGGGGAAAATTTACCCTTTGCCACCCTAACCTTTCATCACACTCTCTCTCAATTTCATCAACACTCGCTAACATTTCGTTATTAAGTTTTACTTCACCACAAACTTCATCATCACTATTTGTTTTCACCACATCATTCTTAAATAGCTCGTTTTCAACTATTTTATCATTATTACTTATTAATTCATTTTTACAACTGTAACTTACCTTGTTAGTTATTTCTTCGCTATTATCAAAGACATTATTACCACTTACCAGTGTTAACTCAACTTCTGTATTCTCTTTTAACTGACCTCTATTCTCCTCCCGCTTCTCGTCGTGTTTATTCATCTTTGTGATTAGTTCAAAATGTTTATCCCAATTTTCATTCATTTTTATCAACAAGTTCATCACGTCCTCCAATGAAAGCTTCTTTTCTACTACCCCCACACTCTCATCATTATTACTAGGCCTATTTTCTGTCTCATTTACTACCCCTATTACTTCAGCTATCTTACCTTCATTGTTGGTCCTCTCACTATGTTTATTGATTTCTGCAAATATTCCTTCCTCTTGTTCTTCCATTCGTGTTAACCTATCGTCTAAATTACCCCATTCCTCGTCTGTCATCTCACCCACAACACCTCGAAATTCATTCTCCCACTCATCCCATGCAAAATCACTATCGTTACTTTGTATTATAGACATTTTTTAAAGTTCGTTTGTATAACACTCATATATAAAACTACTATTTTTCTATACTCAAAACGCCTAATAACTACTGTGAATATGTGTAATACAATTTTTATACATTCGTCATTACCACATCCTATTTTCTGTGTATTAAAATAGGTCTATCTCGTATAAATAAAATTAAAACGAAAATCCTGGCAGCGCGTCGACATTTGTAACAATAAAAGATGAGCCGAAATATATAAAATAAATAAAACCACTACCAGGACTTACCTGTACGCAATTACAACACTTACCTGTTATTGAAATTTTACCAGAAGACCAAGGTCGCCACGATTATTTTTTATATAGGATAAAATATCGAAAACCTTTACACTCCACCTTAAATAAAATGGACAATTTAGCAATCTGACCCAACCAATTAATAATTCAGAAGATTCCGGAACGTTTAGACGAATTTTTAACACAGAAATGAGGAAATGGCAATGACGAAATAACTTAGACTAACACATTGTTTTGTAGTGATTGAATAGTTTTAATTACTGAAAAAACGTTTTAATTATTAGAACAAGAATGCTAAAAAACAAATGTTGAAATATATTCCTAGGTATCATATTTAAATATTCTTAACTACAAGGCAGCCCATTCTGCTTACGCACACTTTCACACCATACTTTACCCTTATTTATTATATTGTACAAACTCCTTTATTGTTTTACAACTGTGCACTAAACGCGTTGCCGGCCGAACACGTGTTTTGTCCCGATTCGATTCCAATGTCCGTAATTTAACTGTTTGCGATTCGCACTTGCAACAATTTTGTAACTAAGATGCGTTGATTATTTCCTGGGGTCCCGGTCGGTCCTACTGGATTAATTACATTTACGCAACTCGACCAACCGGGCCCTAAACGAAACTGTAATTGTCTGTAGCGGTGTTGGCGTCCTGTTGACTGTATGGCGTCTCTACTAGAAGTTGACTGTTCCGTCACGGTGAACGTAACAGGTACATGTACCTGTTCCTGGAGGGAAGCTGGTTCTCTACTGCCCCGATGTTTTCGTCGTCGCTCCGGCCTCATTTGTTGGGAAGTAACCACTTTATATATGGATTAAAGCCGGTATGTGTGTGTGTCCAGAGGCCGATATTGGACTTGGCTATGCTGATGTCACCAACAGTAGGCGGAGTTTAATGCGACTTCCGGGAGGTCTTGACGAAGACGACGAATATTTTTGCGCTCTGGCCATCTTGAGTTTTTTGTTAGAGCGTCCTTTGAGCGCGTGCAGGTGTAGTTGCGCTTGAGCGTTGACACACATGTACAAAGTTCTTAGAATTTTTAAGGTGGTAAATTCCTTTGCCGTGTTACACCACTGAAATTGCGCATCGCCTTTGTTCCAAACGCTGTATCTCAACACTGGTCTGTTACACGGACAAATACGTTGCACATGCGTTCTATTATAACGGAATGAATTTTGTTACCCAATAATTTTAACAACTTCTTTTTTACAAACCCGCACAAAAATGAAAGAAATAAAAATGTACTTGCCCCATACGGTAAAAATAAAAACACCCAAAATTTGACACGTTACAATATTAGGAAAAGTGTTGAAGATAAGGGGATACAAGTCACTCCAAAAATCCTTGATGAATGCAGGAAAAAGACCTTAGAGGACTTGATTAAAACAAACACGGACATGATTGCTTTCACTGGCATTCCATCCATCGGATTACTAGACAGGATATGTGATGCAGCTCAAATTTTGGAGAGGGAAACTGCAAAACCCTTAACATTATCTTTGAGGCAGCGCATTATTCTTGTCTTCGTTAAATTGAAGATAAACATTTCATTTTTATGTTTAGCTGTCTTGTTTGGGGTGACAGCTAACACCTGTAAAAATTACTTTCATGTGACAGTTGAAGTGCTGCGAACTGCTGTGCCATGGCTTGAAAAGGAAGTGATTTTGAAGAGGATGCCTAGGTGTTTTTCAAATTTCCGGGACACAAGAATTGTTCTTGACTGCACAGAAATTGCTGTTGAAAAAAACCAAGTGTTTGAAATGTCGTGTAATGACATTCACACTAACAAGGTGATCACACTCTGAAAATACTAGTTGGTGTAGCTCCCTTTGGGCTAATAACTTTTCTGAGTTCAGTGTATGGAGGAAGGGTCTCGGACAAGGAAATATTTTTGCAGTCGGGCATATTAAGTAAGATGATACCATCACAAGATGCTGTCATGGTTGACAAAGGTTTTTTAATTGAAAAAGAGTGCATGGAGAGTAACATTAAACTTATACGCCCCCCTTTCCTTAGCAAAAATAAGCAGTTAACAGCAGAAGATGCTTTGTGGACTGCTGAAATTGCTTCAGCTAGAGTTCATGTAGAAAGAACCATTCAGCGAATGAAAATTTTCAAAATATTGAAAGGAAGAGTTGGTATGAATAGGTTCCCTACATGGTCTCTATAGTCAACATCATTGCTGGAGCTGTCAATCTGTCTGCTCCCATCTTAAATATTGATAAGTTTGAGTCCCAATCAGTGGTGTAGTAAGTCTGACTAGTCATTGAAGGTTTGTGACAAAGGTTAGGGTTCAGTGCATAGGTGTCTGTAGTTCAATTTGACAATCACCAGTGTATCGTTATCACCCACCCCCTTAAAAAATAAAACCACACCGACACTGTGCTCCCAGGCCACAAAGTTGTAAATAAGGTTATAATAAGCAATGCTTTGATAAAATGGTAGCAAGTGCCTGCTACTCAACTACACCACTGGTCGTGATGTTTTTATTATACTGTTAATTAAGTCGTCTAGAATTTGTTTCATTGTAACATTATCAGTTAAAAATATTTTGCCTAGCATTGTAGATATATTGTGAGTCTTGCAAGTTGTGATTTCTTAATATATTTTACTTTTTTATAACCATCACTGTTATTGGTATAATTTATTCCCCTCCCATAATTCCCAGATAATTAGGAACACTATTCTGTTGCAGTCAATTTAGGCCTAAAACATGGGGAAAAAATAATTTTACTAACAATTCATAAAGGGGCTATAATTAAATTTAAATTATTGGTATGTGCAATGAAAATTAAATGAAAACATTAAAGCACCAGCACTAAGCATTCATTTCACACAAAATTGGCAAAACATTAGCAAAATAAACATATCTCAACACTTGTATCATATCTGCAGTAAACTTGGCATCAAATGGAATTTCAATACCAATGAAACTATTGTCGTATGATGCATAGATGATGAAGTGGCATATCTTCAACCCGCTTAGTAACATCTGCAGTTGAACTTGACCATAATACTGGTGATTTGTCTTTAACTTTAATGTGTTGTCAGTAACCGATCCAGTCAAGTAATTCAGGCCCTCAACGACATCAGTAGCAGTCTTATTTTTCCCCATCAAAGGATACTTCACCTCAATACAATGTTTCCCACTTACACCGTCAAGACTTGCACCTAACCAACGAGCACTGGGAGTCACAATTATCCCTAGTCTCTCCACTTTGCACCCAAAAGCAAGCTCGTAGGCTTGTAAGGCAGTCGACTCAAACCTCTTGCCATGAAGTGTTGCCTTGTTCCCTTTAAAACTACTTTTCAGTAGTCTGCTCACTTTCAAGGTCCAGTCTGGGTTTTTGTTCTGGCTGTAAGTAAAAAAACTGTAACAGTTTGAGCCAGTTATCCTAACAGCACGAGCGTCCTTCCACACAGTTCCTGCTTGAGCAACCGTTTCTAAGCACAACCTAACGCTATCTTCATAGCTTACACACACATTATTACTACAAAAATTAGCAGCATTTTCTGCCAGGACCACATTCGATTTCAAATAATTTTGAAAACGAGGTAGAATATTATTATTCCCCACAATTCCGTGGCACAGAGATAATTGCAGTAGGTAATCATAACCTATATTTTTTTCTTGAACAGGGTTAATATCGATATCAGTTCTCAGTGTTAACTCTAATTCTGAACCCTCTGCTCCAGAAATAAGAACATCTAGGATATTAGCCCCCCCCACTTCCAGCTAAGCGACTGTCTAGCGATGACTTGCTAGAAGAGCTTCCCATATAGCAGAAGTCGCTAATTGGAGTAGCTTTTTCATACAGCCACTTCTCATTTTTCAATTTTCCCCATTCCTGTTTTAAATTAGTGGAGCTCAAGTCTTCCAGATTTTCAACAGTATGCCTGAAAAGAGCGAGAAACAAGATAAACATGAGTACTAGTTACTTCGAGTTGTCACGGGTTATGAACTACATTTCTCTTATACATTTAATATTATAAGCCTTTACTTACCGAAAAATGTATAGTAAGGTTCCAACAATGTGCTTGCATTTTCCTGAATTTCCAGCCTTACAGGAACAAATGCAATTAATTATCTTTTCGGAAGCAATCGAGGACTGGACTTCAATTTTTATTTGATGTGGTATGCCTTTCAAATTGCTCGTTTGCAGGCATAAAGCTTCCATTCGGACGTAATCTTTATTTGCAGACACAACTCCGCACATAATAATATGTTTTGCGTCCAAAATTGCCTGTCCTTCGATAAGAGGGCTCTTAAAATTGCCTACTACATTCAATACGTCTACAAAATTATCCCAATTGACTCCGCCCTCTTGCCGCGACCGACCTGCCACCTATATTCGATTGAGAGTGCGAATTGTTAAATAACTATTATGAAGTACACATGGGTAGGGAAGGGTATTGCAAATATCTGTCAACAAATCATCAGGAAGTAATCATCAGTTGAATGAAATGATGGTGTTTTATTAAAAATAGATAGAAAAATTGCAATTAGAAAAATACTTTATGGGTGCAGAATATACACATTACGGATTCAAAGTTACATAGTAATATGTAGAAAGGCACATAGATTAAAACAAAAGTATGTTCGCAGAAAGTATGTGCACTTATGTTTAAAAGAATATATTATCTTAATAATGGTTAGTGGGATTTTAATGCAATAAAAGCCAAAGAAAACCTTGTTTAACTCTGCATTGGAGAGATTCATGTTATGTATTTAGTATCAGAAAAAGAAACAACTTTCTGGCATTCGGGAGGCAAGCTCACATTTGAAGAACTATGGTATTTTACAAAAATCATTAGTTGAAGCACCGCCAAATTTTAATAGAAAGGAGTTTGAACATTCCTAAATAAGCTACCTTAATTTTATAATATTTTAAGTTTTTAAGAAGCTATTGTACATTTTCTGAACCTTCTTTATCTCAGTTGTTAGACATCCTAAAGACAGAATTTGTGCAGTATGCAGTGTTGGATTCGTTGTATATTCTTCGTAATGTTTCAGTCATTCTCTAAAACATTAAAGCCAATTTTATATTGACTTTTATTTGTACACACCTTTTACAATTTGTCAATGCAACAGAATGGATGGAGCATGCTGCAGGAGTTTGGCAACATTGTACACTTCACAGAAAGTTGGTGAAGTTCAAACATATGATTTCTTCTCTAAAAAAATTGCTTAGACATAAATCATTGTTAATGAATATTACTGGTATTTATTGTTATTACACAAACCACAGTTACAGTTTGGAGTACGTAAAGTTTAGATTTATGTTTCTTTATTAACATTGAGAAATGTTTATTAAGTCTGTCTGACTCTGCTACTTGTAGATACAGTAGAAGCCCGATATAGCATGGTTGTTGGGTGACATACTTTCCCCCGCGTTATAGGCGTAACCGCGGTATATCGGAAGGTGACCTGTACAGTGACAAATGATGGGGAGGGAGGACCGGGAAAAAGGCTACAGCATAATGCACTACTATATACTGTACGTAAATTACGTCACCAAATGTAGAAATAAAAAATAAGAAAACTATTTTAATCCAATATTTTAATCTATTTTAATCCAATGGAATATAAAATACACTATTTATACATTGCTCACTCGACCTACTGTAGGTCTAATTGTTGGTCTTAAAAAAGTCCGTAATTGTTGTTTGACGGGATAATGCACAGCGTTTCTTTTCCGCGTATTGTTTTATAAACGCGAGGTGCAGCAGATGAACATTATTAGATTCACTTTGCCTCTCCATCCACGAAATTACTTTGTTTATGTGTATTATCACTTCACTAACATTTGGAATAACTTCTTTCACTTCCACCCCATTTTCATTTCCATCATCGTCATTGTCTTCTTTTTCTTCGCAATTTGCATTTCGGACTGCATCGATGATATCTTTATCTCCTATACATTCTGTAACAGGCTCACTGTTGTCAACTTCTGCCCAGTCATTCAAGTCATCTAGAGTGAAGTTGCAATTCAGAGCACTACTCGCAGACTGTACATCACTATTAGTGAATCCGGCAACAGAGCAATTTCCATCGGCGATGTTTTGTTCAAAGGAACATTTCTTCCAGCAATTCTGAATCGTAGCCATACTAATACTTTCCCATGCAAGACCTATTGAATATGCAACTGTTTTCAGGTTTATTGACTTAAGGTAAATTTCCATTTCCTCATCAGAATTCACTATAGCACTCAGAAGTTCACGGCGGTAATGCGCTTTAAATGCTTTTATGATGCCTTGATCTAATGGCTGGATCAGTGCTGTAGTGTTTTTCAGCAAGAACATGACTCTGATTTTCCCATCTCTTGACTGTAGCATATCAGCAGGTGGATGTGCTGGACAGTGGTC
Source organism: Magicicada septendecula (assembly GCA_034769895.1). Classification (NCBI taxonomy): domain Eukaryota; kingdom Metazoa; phylum Arthropoda; class Insecta; order Hemiptera; family Cicadidae; genus Magicicada; species Magicicada septendecula. The sequence continues at coordinate 122,484,463 of CM068371.1, forward strand.
AAGGGTCAGTACAGCTTTTTCTTCGAGGTTGAGTGACCGCAGGTGGCTTCTCACAGATGGAACAAATTCTTCATGTTACCATTTACCGAAAATATCACTTGTCATCCAAGCATTTTTTGTATTACGATATGTGATGGGTAATGACGTCATGTTAACATGTTGAAAGCATCTAGGATTTCGGCTTTTCCCTATACAGAGAGGTTTAACTTTGTGGCTGCCTGATTTATTTGTGGCAAACAGGAGGGTAACTCTATCCTTATCTATTTTTAATCCAGATTTATTTATTGAATTATTCACATCCAGAGTTCTGGTAGGAAGCATTCGAAAATACAGAGCAGTTTCATCACAGTTATACACTTGATGGTCATTTAAATCGTTATCGATCATTACTTTGTTTAATGCCTGAGGAAAAAGTGCTGCAGCTTCACTGTCACATGATCGTGCTTCCCCTTCAATGCTTATCTGGCTTATACCATGACGAGATTTCCATCGCGAAAACAACCCATCAGATGCATTAAAGTCACTGTTGCCATGTAAATCACTATGGAATTCACAGCTTGAGCTCTAATAACTGGTCCTGACAGTGGCACACCTTCACTTCGTTTTATTAAAAACCACCTGTACAGACACTCATCTAGTTCACTATCCTTACCTACTTTATAGTCTTTTTTCTTTGCAACCCCACTTCACTTTCAACTGTGTTCACAAAACTTTTAAGTTTATCTTCTTCCTTCATCCACCCTCTAATTGTTCCTTCTGGGATGCCACACTCACGTGATAAACTTGCCTTTGACTCTCCGTTCTTCACACGATCAATTATTTTGAGTTTATCACTCACAGAATATGCTTTTCTTTTCTGCAACATCACAAAACTCTACACTATGCGAATTTATGACAAAGACTATACACTTTGATAAGATAATATCAGAGTATGATCTTATACTGTAATATAAGAGTACACTATGAGGGAGAGAAGGGATTTAGTTGGCTGCTTGCCTTGGCATGAATTCTTAGAAACGTAGAGACTGTAAATACGGGGCAATTGTTTATGTCTACAGGTACACTTGAACTGGCAATTCTGGCTGTTGTTTACAACGCCGTTTCCAACAACAAGCATTTGTTTACAATAAACGCAACGCATTCCAGTGTGGCTACGGAAGTCACGATAAACAATTCATAATTTACTCACTCTCTACAAGTAAGAATTTTCGCTAATAACGGGCGACATACTCTTCACCGCGTTATATCCGAATCCGCGGTATATCGGACCGCGCTATATCGGGCTTCTACTGTACTATCACTGGTAATTAAAATCTAAAGATTATAGTATGCAAAGAGTTGCATTAAAATTCATGTGTTTTAACTGCATGCAAATTTTCCTACAAAATACAGATAAGTTACAGACGACAGTCTCATTTAAAATACTTGTTGTTAATAATATTTTGCACTTAATGTTTAAATGAAGTTCGTGAGTTAAAACAGAAATGATGAACGTGATGTGGCTTATTGTTTTAGGTGGTATACCTACAAAGGATATGGGGCCCATTAATGAGTGGTGGGTGTCTGGCTTTGATGGTGGTGAGCGTGCTCTTATTGGTTTCTCCACTGCTTATGCAGAATACTATTTGATGGAACCCAATGAGCCTTATGCACCGATAATGGAAAATATAAAAGAAAAAATTTACATGGGTAAAATGGTCATTGAGTTCCTGCTGGATGAGATTGAACCTACATATGAAGATCTCCTCAATAAGTTACATGTATGTACATTTAAAGTAATTATGTATTTGTGTATAACTTGTTAATTAAGTCAGACATTACTTTCAGGACGGTCTGTCATTATAGGCTATACTCCCAAAATAATACCTTATACAGTATAATAGACAGTGGGAAAGGGAAAATTGTCTGCTATTCCGAAGTTTTCACTTTTTGGAAAGCAGTGTCAGTGGGTGGGATGGGGGTCCAGAATACAAGTAAAATGAAGGTTTCTACAAATCTATGTATTAAATCATTAAACATTAAATACAGTATAACAGTATTATTATTATTATTATAAATAATTATTTACTTATTATTACATTTACTAACACCTACAATAATTGTAAAATAAAACATGTCACTAAACTTTATTACATTAACTAACTGTGTGTATACCAGTACTAGGCTAAGAATAATCCTACAGTAAAAAAAATTCTCAGACTATATAGGTACAGTACTTACATACTGCAGTAAACTTCAAAAACTCCACAGACACAATTTAAAAATAAAAAATGGTTAATTGTGGTTTGTTTTTTTCATTTTATTAATGCTAATGTCTTCCAATTTCATTTCCACTTTACAAGTTATACAAAATCCTTCAGGATCGTCAAGACATAAAAATATGCCTTAACTTTCACAGCATATTGCAGTGCATCTTCTAATGAAATATTCTCATTTGAATTCTCTTCATTGTGTCTGTTTTATAACAAGACATTTCTTCAGTGTCTCTATCCATTTTACTTGGGCTCACAGTCTTCTTTATATTTAATGAAGTGTCTTTTTTTCAAGTTGATTGTCCATATCCATAAAGTAACTGCAGCTCACTCCAAACTTAAAGATGAGTAAGTATTTCTTTGTCTTCAGGTTCAGTAGAGGCACCGATGCTGTTTTTATTTGGGAAACCAGGCTTTATAAAATAATTTATAAACCATCTCTGGTTTTATTTGTTGAACAGCTGCGATAATCCATGTGATTGGGTCCATAACAGTACATCAGCAAACAGTTATTTGATGTTATCAGTATTTAGCAAATGTTTCAATACCTACCATCTGTAGTGAACTTTAAAGATTTTTTTGGTTCCTTGATCTAAAGGCTGTCAAACACTTGTAGTATTCAGAGGCAAAAATGTAATCTTTGTGTTAGTATATTGTAAATTGAAAGAATGCGATATGGTGCTGTCTGAAATTAAAACCAAATTCCTTTTTTCTTTTCTCATTTTATTATCAAACTTTTATAACCAAACCATTCACTCATTATTTCTTTCATCATTCATGGCTTTTTTGTTTGAACATGAGTCTATTTGTACAGTATTGATATTAACACCGGAGAAACAACAGGGTTTCTTTTGCAAGCCTAATTTTTAAAGGTTGTTTAAATTATTCAGCCGTGTTCACACACATTATAGTTTAAAGATTTTTGGACAAATTGATACCACAGGCCCATTCACTCTTGATACCATCATTGTTTTCATTGAAAAAGCTTGATACAGGAGCTGTAGTCAGCAATAATGTCTTGCAAAACAATATTCCAGTCTTGTACTTTTCCCATATTCACCGAGTCAACTTCTCCTGATGATTTTTTGTAGGAAACTTTGTGCTGCTTCTGAAATTCATCAAGCCATTGAGATATTATTAAACTCATCAAATATATAAAATACATAAATTTTACTTCCACCTACCTGCACAGTTTCTTTTATCTGGGTCCAGGATTCTCGCACGAACGTAAGATGTTAGCGTGATTTATAGGTTTTTGAAATAAGTGACTCTACTCATTTTTAAATGAAGAGAATTGATATTTTAATTTTTGAAAATGCATTTAAATTCTAACAAATTTTACCATGCTTTTGCATATAACATAGTTTCTTAGTGATTTTTTCTTCTTTGCTTGAGTTACATGAGTACCACTCCTATTCTATCTTATTCTAGTGCTTACCTTAATTATCACACATCACATCAACACAAACAGCCCAGCTTTGCTCACTCACACATTCACACCTGCATTATTTAAAACCCTTTAACCTTTTATTGCCCCAAAGCCCTTAAACATTTGTCGTAATATTCCCCGCCGGCAACGTGGTTCTCGCGCGCACTCATTGTTAATCTTTTTAATTGATATTTGTGTCCGAAATTTAACTCAATATTTTCTCCACTGTATTATTGACCACGGTCACTTATTTTTAACTGTTATTTCACTTTACTACTGGCAATTTATAAAATTTTGAAAAGAGATAACCCCGTAGGGTTGTACCTGCAGGTACAGTTTATGGCGAACTGGGCAGAACGGCTATAAGTTAGTGGCCAACTCGATGACGTCGTTTTAGGTGGAAATCAATGCCTGTGGTTTCGTCGCCACAGATATGCCTCATTTAACTCATGCTGTTGTTGGTGTGCCGATCGTCTAGAAAATTGGTGCGGCACTGGCTGACGTCACTAAGTAGGCGGCCCTTGATCTATACATCCGTCACCTTAGTGAAGGAGGCGAACAGAAAATGTGCGCTTCACCATCTTTTCGGTTCCACCCAGGCGTCAGTCCGCGCGCCTTGTTGAGTAATGCGTATGGGAGCGCTGTCACACTCTTACAGAATTCGTGGAAATGAAGGCTTGGTGAATTCTTGCTTACAGATTGCACAACGTGATATTGCGTTGCCTTTGTTAAAAACTGTTCTTACCACACGAGGTCTGTCACAATGAGAAATAAATCTTTACACATATTTTTATAAATCCCCGAAAAATGCAATAAATAAAAATACCCATAAATTTGGCCCGTTACAATACCCCCTCAATGAGAGGTCTTCTGTCGAAACAGAAGAAGTCTCATTGATAAAACCCCTAAGAGGACCGGTGAGGAACTGGTGCCAACAACCCCCTTTTGTTCTTACACTTCATGGGTAAACGACCCCCCTGGCTCGGCCACTATGGACGCATCTGAACGAGATCACTGGACTTCTCTGTGCGAGATCCCAACACCGAAAAATCGAACAGATATGCACCACAGCGCACCTCGCCTTCTAACATGCTACCCCAAAAATCCTCAATCCCTGGCTTAGATCATGCCAGATCCTCAACCGATATGTTTCCCCTTATATGCAAGCTGGGCTGCCTTTAGCAGATACTGGGCTCACACACACACCTGTTCTACATATTGTAAAATTAAAATATTTTTCAAAAATTTATTAAGCGAAAATCATTAGCTGTTTTCTTTGAAAATCAAAACACAAATTTTGCATCTATACTGAATATTTCTCTTCATTAGTTTTTTGTTGTTAAAAAATTAAATCAATTGAACATTTCTTAAACATAGGAGCATACTTAACCTAACATGTACTACACCTACATTCTAACAATACATTTCAATAAAATAATTCAATAATAATAAACACGATTAGTACACAAACAATAAAATAATCAGAGTTCCAAACTATCAATTAAATGGCAGGCGCAAAATCAAGAAAATTTTTTTTTACAAAACATTTTCAAAAAAAATTTTTTAATTCAAAATTTAAATTTATTAAAATATTTTCTTTCCATATTGAAATTATTTAAATATTGTTCAAATCACTTACAAACAAAAGTTGGATTAACTTCCTTGGTAAACATGCCTAGTATATGATCTCACCTATCAGCTGATAAAAACTAGGTCAAGTCAAGAATCTTGACCTACATACATTACACACAAATTACACCTGAAAATACATTGTACATCTGTAAAATTGTATCTTGAAACACAAAAATATAATAAAATAAAACATTTAAAAGAACAAAATATTATTATAAATAACACTCATATTGACATTTAAATTATTCAAATAAACACTTTCTAACTTTACATCATTTTCAAGCTCTATCAAAATTTGTCACTGGTTTCAATTAAAATTTTATATTCTTGTTACAAATCTCTTTCTTTGTTATTCTCACTTTCCATTACTTTGGGTGATTTAATTATTTATTTTAGCTTGATATGCCACTTGGCATGTATTCAGATAATATCTTTCTCACTCTGACTCTAATACCACTAACAACTTTAACTAACAGGACACCCATCTCTATCAAAACATCTATCAAACAATCTCTAAACCCAACTTACCATTAAACTCAAATCGCCACCTTCTCTCAATATATAAAAAAAATTAATCTCTAACCATTTGTACTTAGGATAAGTGTTCCCCCCCCCCAAAAGCTCATTCCCTTAATCTGGTTCCTGGATTCTAACTAAGGCAACCCTTTCCGGCGACAAACGGTCCCTTCCCGTCCCAACCCTTTTGTTGCGGACTCCCCCATTACACTATCCCCTCTTACAAAATTGCCATCCCCAAATTAACACTCTTATTATCTCACTTCAGCTACAACAAAATAACATAATTTTTAATAAATATCAATATATCACTCAAAATTCTACATATATTCCCCATAACTACTGTGTCAACATCAATACTTCTCCAATTCTATAACATTAACTCACAACAACATTACATTAATTCAAAACAATATTATTCTCTTTACTACCATTTTAACTTTATTTCAACTGGGACTGATCTATATGTCCCACAAAATATTTATCACCCAAAAACTATCTTTTATTAGCTTTCACAAATTATTACTTTATTTCTCACTTTATCAAATTACTTTTCTCATTATTTTAAATAGCATCTGTAATACATTGAAACATTACATTTAACATTAATTACCTTGAACCTCAATAAACAATTTAACAGTGACATTTTACTACTGATCAGCTGATCTTCCTAACAAATTGAAAACACATTTCAAAATTATACACATTACATGAAATACATATGGTTATCAATCCTTACATCTACCGTCATTGTTTCCCCTTTTTCTGACTCTGGTAATTTATGTTAACCGCCTGCCAGTCGGTTTAGTTATTTACTTAGTTTCAAAAATACACAAATTATATAAACCACATATTTTTATCAATTCTTATATCTAACACAATAAAATAATACATTGAACACAATAAAATATAGAATGAACACAGTATACTGAATGTATGAAACCCTATTTATTAAAGCAGAATACAAGCGTTTATTAGAGCAAAATTTAGTTATCATTTTGAATTTACCAAATTTAAGTACGTTGCTCATCTGAGCAACCCCCTGATCCACACACACTATTGTAATTTATGTTAGACTGTAGCGCCTATTTGCTTTCACAAAGACTGCATATTTGGAGGAATTGGACATCTCCGTGTCTTTGCTTCGGCTTGACATTTTAACATTTTTGGATATCGACATATCCTTTTTTTATATTGAAATGCCCTTAAGACGGGTCTACCACCTGGCTATGCTGTCCCCACGCGGACAGAGTGGCAGCCGCTGTTCCATAGTTCCTGGATTTCCCCTATTGTCACCCCCCATTTAATTTCTATTATAAACCAATTTCAAGTCAGCTATGGTCAAGGAACTTGGTATGGCCATAGCTAACCACTAGCCAAAGCCACGATTAGTGCTGGTAAGGCAGTAATCGCCCGAAAAGTCGGGGAAATCAAACTTTCATTTCAATGCCTGTTCTACTTGTCTTCGTTATGTACGGCACGAGCGTCTATCAAGGTACAATTGTACAAAAAGGTGTCCCGCACATTTTCGCCATGTTGGCCTCCGATGGAGGTAACACTCTCTGTTACCCCCAACCCATTTCACTATCTACTGGGGCACAGGCCACCCCAGCAATAGCGCCTTAAAACTAAGTAAGAAATTAAATATACAACATTGTAATATGACATTGTCATTAATCATTAATCATTTAACTCATTCAAATCGTTCATAATTTTCTACAATCTTCCTTAAAATTTTCAAATTTGTCATTCAGTTTATATTACCTTTCAGTTATTATTAAATTTTTTTAATTATCATTTTTATTTAACACAATTATTTCAAATCATCTCATTATTGAATTAAAATCTTTTCATCTGAGTTACACCTGTAAACATTTTTATTATACTTGACTGGTATTATAAAATTTTATACTTACAGTCCATTTAAACTGACATACACAAAATATATACACCATACACCAATACTTTCACGTAACCTCTGAAACATTTAACAAAAAGTTATTTCAAATCTAACAATTGAACAATTAATTACCAACTTCATATCTCGTAAAACAATTTAAATTCATTAGAAAATTTAATTATACCACATTTAAATAATCAATCAAAATATTTAAAACATTAAATTGTTCTAATTAAATTAATTATTAAAAATACAAATTCCATTACTATCAAAACAATTACCATTCTCCAATTACTGTTTTCAAAATTAATTCTGTTTATTTATTTAAATTGCAAAATTTAATATTATTATTTCAACAATTACCTGCATACACATTGTTTACTTAACGTCCTACAATACACACAAATAAATTTACTAAACATTTATTTACAAATCGTCCTCATTATTTATTCAGTTATACCACACTTCAATGTCCAAAGTTGCGAGGTCACAAACCATAAAACAAAACATTTATAATGGTCCATTAATTGTTTTATTGTCTACCCTCCATCGTCAAAAATTAATCATTGTTTTATATAGCACTTTTCCATTTTATTAACACACGGAGATTTTGTGTGTCATAACCAAACAATTTCAATTTATCCGTTATATCATAATAATCATTCACCAAGTCTACGTTAAGTATTTCTGTTAAATTTCCATCAGTAAATATATTCATTATCGGGTTAGTTACTTTTGTATTATCAATTAAATCATTCTTATTTAAATATACTTCTAACATTTCTTTCCACTCATAATCTCTATTTAATTCATACAATTCTGTTTCTCTCTCAACATACAATTCTCTATCTAATTCTCTCTTATCATAATACCGTATCACACTCTATATTACTCCAGACAGAGGGTACAAACTTATACAACAACAATAAACAACTCAAATCTTCTACTAACACGGGACTCTTGCCCTTCAAAAACGACATTTGTGAACACTCTGGTTCAGAACAAATAAGGGGAAAATTATCCTCTTCCCCCACTCTACCACTATATTATCTTTCCACTCTCTCTCTAACTCATAAACACACATTAACATTTCATCATCACTACATTCAGTACTCTCATTGTTTATTTTCAACATCTCACTCTCTGATACTACTTTTTCAAATACATTACTATTCTCAATATTATTCTCATTAATTTCAACATCATCATTATCATTTGTTAACTCTTTGTCATTATAATTTTCATTCGTATTGTTTTTGTTTGTCCTCATCACATATACTCCCATTCGCTCGATACTCTGTTCTAATTTATTCAAACTAGTTCTTATTGTTTCATTGGTATTTTCTAAACATTTATTCATTTCTTGAATATCATTTTTTAATTCATTAAATTTACTGTTCTGTACATTGAATTTCATATCTAACATTGTATCATTTTGAACATTTTGTAACTATCGTCAGACTTTTTATCTTGGACCGGAGCCGAGTGACTTTCTGTTTTATCGTCAGTGAAGCTGACTTCGTTATTATTTTTACTTTCTCTACTCAATTTTGGGGTTACTTGAATCCCCGAATCATCTGTACTATTTGGTTCATTCGTGTTACTTATATTTGTCGTTTTGTCGTCTTGACCTACATTCGGTGTTGAATGTACTTCAAGACTACTCATAACAGCTGATTCATCAAATTCAGCTATTTCGCTTATAACAGTTAAGTCGGACAAAACGACTTCATTCTCTGTATTTTCCATTTTTATAAATCTACTTGGTCTCTTTTTTATAACTTTGCTATTGGTTATTATATAACTTATTTAATTTTACGTTACGTATTTTTACTTAACCTCTAAATCACGCTTACATCCTATTTGTAGGTGCGGTTTTTACTTTATTTTTATTTACTCATAAAAACTGACCCTGTTCGGGCGCCATTGAGATATTATTAAACTCATCAAATATATAAAATACATAAATTTTACTTCCACCTACCTGCACAGTTTCTTTTATCTGGGTCCAGGATTCTGCACGAACGTAAGATGTTAGCGTGATTTATAGGTTTTTGAAATAAGTGACTCGACTCATTTTTAAATGAAGAGAATTGATATTTTAATTTTTGAAAATGCATTTAAATTCTAACAAATTTTACCATGCTTTTGCATATAACATAGTTTCTTAGTGATTTTTTCTTCTTTGCTTGAGTTACATGAGTACCACTCCTATTCTATCTTATTCTAGTGCATACCTTAATTATCATACATCACATCAACACAAACAGCCCAGCTTTGCTCACTCACACATCCACACCTGCATTATTTAAAACCCCTTAACCTTTTATTGCCCCAATGCCCTTAAACATTTGTCGTAATATTCCCCGCCGGTAACGTGGTTCTCACGCGCACTCATTGTTAATCTTTTTAATTGATATTTGTGTCCGAAATTTAACTCAATATTTTCTCCACTGTATTATTGACCGCGGTCACTTATTTTTAACTGTTATTTCACTTTACTACTGGCAATTTATAAAATTTTGAAAAGAGATAACCCTGTAGGGTTGTACCTGCAGGTACAGTTTATGGCGAACTGGGCAGAACGGCTATAAGTTAGTGGCCAACTCGATGACGTCGTTTTAGGTGGAAATCGATGCCTGTGGTTTCGTCGCCACAGATATGCCTCATTTAACTCATGCTGTTGTTGGTGTGCCGATCGTCTAGAAAATTGGTGCGGCACTGGCTGACGTCACTAAATAGGCGGCCCTTGATCTATACATCCGTCGCCTTAGTGAAGGAGGCGAACAGAAAATGTGCGCTTCACCATCTTTTCGGTTCCACCCAGGCGTCAGTCCGCGCGCCTTGTTGAGTAATGTGTATGGGCGCGCTGTCACACTCTTACAGAATTCGTGGAAATGAAGGCTTGGTGAATTCTTGCTTACAGATTGCACAACGTGATATTGCGTTGCCTTTGTTAAAAACTGTTCTTACCACACGAGGTCTGTCACAATGAGAAATAAATCTTTACACATATTTTTATAAATCCCCGAAAAATGCAATAAATAAAAATATCCATAAATTTGGCCCGTTACACCATTTATAAGAAGCTTTGAAGTTTAACAAAACCCTTTTCCTTAGCAATTTCATGTCTTTTCTTGAATTAAGGGCCCTAAAATTGGGATTTTATTAGCTCTTGCTCTGCACAGCCATTCATGTGTTGTTGCTGCAAATTCATCTCGAACACTCAAAGATGTTTTTCACACTCTTTAATAATGTCAACTTTTTCTTTTAACGTTAAACGCTTGTGTTTATGAGACATTCTGAACCCACTGAGCTGTAACAGGATACATCAGAACCGTTGACTGTTAATAACAAGTAATGAACTACATATTGTGCCGAAAGCAAACTTTGATTAATGCAGTGATACTGTACAGCAAGAAAACTGATAACAGGAAATATAAACATTTATCACAGTTAGATGAAAGAGACATAACACAATCTCATAATAGTTTGATGCCCCCATGTAGTTACATGAAGTTTTGCCCACCGTGATAAGCAGCATTATAGTAATTATGGTTTGCAGGGTTTTGCAGACCTTTAATCTGTCCAATATAGAGGAAAAAATATTGCTTTCTAGGGTATTTTTGTGAGGTATTTTTATATCGATTTTGTGAGAGTCACATCCTTTTGAAATACAAAAGATTTTCTTGGATTTTGTTGTCCATGACTAAATACAGTGGAACACGTTTAACACGAAATGTGACTCAGGTTCCGATCGCTGTATGTACTTTTCAGTTACAGTGTGTACGGTTAACACGAAGGTTTAACCTATGAAATATCGCTTAACACGAAATTTTTGCTGGCTTTTCATTAGCTCCATAATAAATAAATTCCATACATGCACGCCCTGAAACGTGTATGCAATGTCCCAATGTAAAGGAATCTGTGCTATGTGTAGGTGTAAAGAATAAACATCTTTATACCTGCTATTGTATACAGTACAGTACCGAGTTGTTTACCTCCGTACCAAATGTGTTGTTCATTTCCCCAAATACACTGCCATTCCGTTACATTACAGGGTGCAGTTTGTTGCGAAGTTAGTGAGTTCAGTCCACTTACAGTATTCTGTGCGTGTGGTGGTGTTCGCAGTACTTTACGGATAACGTTTTGTGAAAAAATTTACTCACCTGTAAGATTTACAGTAGCTGTTTATGCCTTTATTTTTAGTCTTTTACAGTCTTCAGTACAGTATTAAGTGACGTTTGGCCTATGTGTACATACAGGTGCTAAGTGAGATTACGATTCTGTAAATTTCGTTTTTGCAGTATCAAAGTGTAAAAAATGGATAAGAGAGTGCGTAAACAAAATTCCATATCATTAAAAATGAAAATTGAACTCCTTCAAGCTGTTAATGAGGGTATTCTATCTAAAACAGAGATCTGTAAAAAATTCGGTATACCAAACTTGACGTTATCTACCATAATAAAAAACAGAGATAAAATTTTAGAGCTGTATGAGTCGAGCAAGTTTGAACCAGATAGAAAACGTTTCCATAAGGCTAACCACGAAAACTTGGAAGCTGCTCTTCTTGTCTGCTTTAAGCAAGCGAGATCACATGATGCTCCTATTTCTGGACCACTGCTAATGGAGAAAGCAAACGTTTTTGCTGAAGAGATGAACTTGGATTTCACTGCTAGTAGTGGCTGGCTAGAAAGATTCAAAAAACGAAACGGTATAACGTACAAAAACATCTGTGGCGAGTCAAGAGAGGTATCACAAGAAATGACATCATCTTGGTTGCAATCTACGCTACCTGCAATTTTAAAAGACTACCCACGAAAAGATATTTTCAATGCGGATGAAACAGGACTATTTTTATGTTGCATGGCCGATAAAACACTTTCATTTAAAGGTGAACAATACACTGGCAGTAAAAAGTCCAAAGAGAGAGTGACAGTGATGGTAGGCTGCAATGCTGATGGGTCAGCAAAACTTCCGTGACTTGATATAGGTAAAAGTTTAAAACCTCGCTGTTTTAAAAATGTTAAAAAATTACCAGTAGAATATACAGCTAACAAACGAGTGTGGATGATGTCTACAATATTTACCGACTGGCTAGTTTCATTAGAAAAACATTTCGATTCTCAGAAGAGAAAAGTTGTGTTAATTGTTGATAACTGTCCTGCCCACTCGAGTGACGTAGAACTGACGGCAGTTAAACTTACTTTTCTACTACCGAACATGGCTAGTGTCCTACAACCTTGCGATCAAGGTATTATTCAGAATTTAAAATTCCAGTATAGAAAATTACTTCTGAGGAAATACTTGGCCGCTATAGAGGCGAAAAACAATTTCTGTATAAATTTACTGGACGCTTGTAATTTGCTGCGAACAGCATGGAACCTCGTGACACCTAAAACTATTGAAAATTGTTTCACTCATGCTCGATTCATTTTGAATTCAGAGATTAAACAAACCGAATGCGAAGAAAATGAAATTGGGCCTACCCTGTCTGAAATGTTTAATCGCGTATCATCAGCATTAAATGTTTCAGTTTCTCTAAATGAGTAGATGTCTGTCGATGAGAATGTAACTACAGATCCCGTATTAACAGACAGTGATGTCATAGAAATAGTACAAGCTGAAAACTGTGAAAATGATGAGGGTGCCGACGAACTTGACACGGAAAATGATATGACAGGAGTTCTACCGCTACCGATACACTTTCGTTGCTGAGACGTGTTCGTTGATTTTTAGAAGCCAACTCAGAAGGTGAAATGTTTGAGCATGTCGATAAACTAGAACAATTTATTGAAAATCAAGTAGTGCAAATTCTATACAAAAGAAAATAACGGACTATTTTAAAAAGAATTGAACATTATCACTACAATAACTTTACATTTTAAGAAAAATTAATTACTGTATAATAGTCCAGGAGGATAAATAAAACGTTCATATGTAAGTACCTTTTGAATATTCTTTATTGATTTATTTTACTACACAATTCAGTAAGTAATCTCTTCAGTATTTGACCATTTACAGTACAGTACTTCTGTACCTCATTTTGTTTCACTTTTTGTCCATGAACAGGAAATTCGGTTAACACGAAAAAAAACAGCTGGTCCCCGTCATTTCGTGTTAAACGTGTTCCACTGTATAAGTATATCACTACTGACTCGGAACATAAATTAAGTCCGAGTCAGTAGTGATAAACTTATATTCATAAAGATTTTAATGTACTTATAATTATAGTTTCTACTTTTTGGAGTGTGTGCTAAACTGAAATCTTACTGTATCTATAAATTTCATTATGTTTTATTTATTTGTCTTAATCATTTTTATGGAGGAAGTTAATACACTATCTGGTTTATTAAATTTTATGGTACACACACACACACACACACACACACACACACACACACACACACACACACACACACACACACACTCCCATATCTTCAATCATTGAATAGCCACATTCGTACAGGGTGCTTATCTGGTGATCTTGATGTATCCACTGAGACAATAAAAGGATTTCTGCACTATTTACTGTTACAATTAACATTCCTCTGGCTGGCTTTGCACATGTAGTCTTAAAATTTTTTAAATATTTTGTGTACTTCATTAGACACTTCACTATCTTTTGTACTACAAAAGTTCACAGATCTTCAAACAATATGTCAAGATTTGGAACACCGACACTGTTCATCCATTTATTCAAGTCAATACATGTATTGTGTATAAAAGTCATTGAACATTGTAGGTAACAAATTAACAGACTTTTGTACTTCATTCTGTACTTGTAATTTTATGTGTCTTTTTAAATACTAATTCCTTTCTGTCCTTTTTGCACTGATCATTATTACCTGTATAGATTTTTAGGGACTGTTGTAAAATTCAAAACATGGCCTTACTTGTCACAAACATTCTGTATTAGTGTACATAATTAATGTACATTCTGGTGAAATAAGTTCTTGGAAAGTTTGATTAAATTCAGTTTTAATGAGTATTTTTCATCTTTGTTTGAAAAATTGTTTTAGACTGAAGTTACTTTCCTGTTTTCATTTGCTTAAGGTGTCAATGTTTCAGCAATTTTATGTTCTTAATTAAGCCAGTTGCTTAGTGAACTGGGTTTAGCAGATGTCACCCCTATAGTTCACTAATTGTTTAGTTTCTGTTTTTTTATATAGAGATACAATTTGAATTGTTTCTCAATTCACTGGTTTCCATTGTAACTTACCTTTCATTGATTCACTATGTATTTTTCTTAAATGTAATGTGTTAAGTGTCAAAAATCCTCCATAGCTTATGAGCAGCCTAGACTCTTGCTTTCCAATCCTTAAGTTATTTTAAGTGCTGCCTTTGTGAGATACATATTTTACTCACTAGCTCTTGTAAATGTTTTATTTGTTGTTTCGATTTTGTTTTCGCTGTCCACGTTGCTTCATAATAATAGGCACATTTCATGTTAATTAGTTGCAGATTTGCTACATACTAGGAATATAACATAAATGCTTATGGCAAATGAGATACACATGTATAGTTATTGATTCATTATACTTTAATAAATTTTGTAATCACTGATTTGAGTTAAATTATTTGTAACTACTTGATATGGTCATTGGTAGTCACTGAATGAACCATATTTTGAAAGTTGAAAAATTGAAGATAATCGTTTAGCCAGTTTTGTTGATATTAAAAACGTGGTGCTTTAAAAATAACAGTCTAATTTTGTGGTACAGTTGTAGCAATGTTTCAGAATTAATATGAGCACCCTTATTTGACTAAAAAAGTGATGCAAAACTCATAAAGTTAATGATGATACTGCTATTTTATTTATGTTATGAAAACTTCCTTTAAAAACAAATTTATTTATGTAGACAACAGTACCTCCTTTTGGAATTTCATCTTTGACAGAGGATGATCTCCTACGACATTCGCAGTTTGTTTGTGATCAAGTTATTAGTTTTGATATGGCTGACGACAGTACAACAGATGATCTGCTCATAACAACACCGTGTATGCGGGCTCTTGTTAAACTGTCTGGAGCAACCTTTGGTAAAAGGTAAAAACAAATCTTAATGTTTTGATCCTCATTTTACCATAACATAATTTGTTCTATTTTCTGCTTACTTAAAAACCTATTGCACAGTTTTTAGAATTATTAAAAAAATTTAAAAAACATAGAGTAAAAAATAAAAAGTGAACGCACGCAAAGCACTCGCTCAGACTCAAATGTTTAGTCTTGTAGTCTGTGCATTTCTATATAGTATTTTAGTATTTTTTGATAATATTCCAAATTATGGTAACATTAGTTTCTTTATGATTATTTATGTTTTTCGTATCTAATTGCTCTCTCCTCCTCCTCCTCCTCCTCCTCCTCCTCCTCCTCCTCCTCCTCCTCCTCCCCTCCTCCTCCTCCTCCTCCTCCTCCTCCTCCTCCTCCTCCTCCTCCAAATATACATATATAGTACTAACATGTATGTACAATTGGGGAAGGGGAAGCAAACACATAATGTAATCTAGTTTTCTAAAGACAAAAAAAAAGTTTGTGCAGCATTTAGTTGCACAAATAAATTCATATACAATGGTGTAAATGTTAGTTGGAGTGTGCATCTCAAAATTGTACATTATTCAGTGAAATTTTATTAAATGTTTTTATTAATAAATTAATTGTTATGTTACTATGTTTTAGTTTTGTGTGTGTGCGCATGTGTGGTAATTATTAATATAGAAAATAATGCTTACATTTGATTAGGCAAGCGATGAGAAGAACAGAGAAAAAAAGCTACGAAAAAAACACCAAACGGGTTGAATGGAGTAAGGCCACGACTACAGAGTTGGTTTCAGATGTTTTCGAAACTTTCTTTACTGAACAGCTGGACAGAAACACAGACAATGGTGACAAGGTATTAGCTTTGCTTATTTTACATTTTAATCTTAAACATTCTGATAAGAGTTGTGCTGACAAGTAAGTTATTGTGTGGGCAGTCAGTAGGGTACAGATTTTACCCAATGGGTTTAAAAGCTTATTGATAAGCGATGGAAGGTTTAGTAAGAATTGATCAATAAGTATAGACACAATTCTTTATTACTGTGTCGACATTAACAATATGTATTGTCATCATCAGGACCTGTGTATGGGCGATAGAGAAATAATTAACCAAATAAACAGATCAATTGATTGTGTGTGTGGACATATTCAAAGGACCTTACCCTTTGTTTTCAGGTTAACATAGTTTAGACATGTATTTTGACGTGTGTATTAATTTTAGTACACACTCGATTATAACTGCATTTACAATTATACTTAAATGATCAGTATATTATTAATATCTTCTTCGTATCTGGTGTTACAGCCTTTGGTGGGCTTTAGCCTCCTCAGTAATACTCCTCCATGCTTCCCTGTTCTCTGCCCTTCCTCACCACCCTCTGATTCCCATGCTAGCAAGATCTTCTGTTATGCCATCTAACCATCGCATCCTTGGTCTACTTCTACGTGTATATTATAACATCACCAAATTCAGATAAATTTTGATAACAATAAGTATGTATAAAAAATGCTAAATGATATTGTTTGAATAAATAAATTATGTGGATAGTAAAAAATAAATAAAAGGTAATTATCATGGAAGCAGGAGGTGTAATAAACCGAAAGTGATTAATAAAGGAACTAAAATAATAGACTGACAGACAAACGACATTGACCCAACCCCAGAGATTGGCCAGTTAAGAAACCAGTTAAGAAATCAAAATAAAGAGAACAAGACGAACGAAGGAGAAGAAGAATGAAAACCAAGAGAGAACAAACCCATGAGGAAGAAAACAAGATGAAACGCATCAAGAAAACTAGACAAGTAATGAAAAATAGAGAAGGGAGAAATAGTGTAACCCAAAATAATAAAGACAATGAAATTCGGTTGAGAACCAAAACTATTAATGAATGTTAGTATTGATAAAATGACAATTATGAACCGTCAGTAATATGAAACAATGTATAAAAGTACACTAACCAAAAGAGTTAGGGATATATGTAATTTGTTAACTAAGAAAGACACAATATTAATAATGTTATATAGATAGTGGGTAGAGAAAGAGAATAAAATGATGAGAAATAAATGGAAGTTGAATTAGTGAAAGTGATTTATACTAGAGTGAATACTAAAGAAACACTAAGTAAATTATAATAAACACTAAATAATTTAAGAAAGTGCAAGTGAAAAACAAATACAAATATTGTCTATCATAAAAATAGTAAGAGGAGAGTAGGCTAAGGTAAAGACTTAGTAAAATAACTCATGTGTTAGTTTTAAGAGTGAACAATAACATTTGCCAAAGTTACAATGAATAGTATTTAGGATAGAACATTGATTCAGTGAATAATGAACACTAAGTAGTGATATTCACTGTGATGACTAGTAAATAGTATTGTTATAACTTAAAAATGTATTGTAAAAGTTTAAAGGTGTGTTTCACAAGGAAAAGTAATTAGATGGTGTTAACATGGAAGGGAGAGAAAAAAGGCATTAGAAAATAAGTTTGTATTAACATTAATTAAATACCCATGTTATAAGGGGAGTTTAATGGAAAAAGTTCAATAGAGGTGAGATTGTTTAGCACCAGAACAACAAATAAGAAATAATGAATTGTATAAACTGTTGTTTATGAATTGGATATGGCTGTAAGAGTTATACAGACCATAGACCTAGATGTTATATTTTATATTGGAAATGAATAGCAAATAATTAGCAAGTAAGATTGAATAACACAGTTGTTACTAACAAAGACTAAATTAAAACACATCCAGAGACATTAAACCTAATTATAAATGCAAAATAACAATTTAGGACTAAATGAAATATATTGTGTATGAAGCCACAAAAATCCAGTAATGGCTACTTAAATCTGAAACAGGCCTAACGGTCAAACATAAACAATTACTGATTGTACAAAAATCACCATGTAATGGACAAATCCAAGGTGACTAATTCATCAAGGAGGAAGAGTAGTTATTATTAAAAACCAAATATTAAATTAAGGAATTATATAAACAAAGAAAGGTAATTGATAAGTATGAAATTAATTGTGAACTTAGAAAACTTGATAAAACCCAATATTGTGGGGTACCAAAATAATCTTTGTGAGAAAATATAAATGATAGTGCATTTAGATATTAACTCAGAAGGAAGATAAGAGGAGGAAGAAAGTCCAAAGATATGGGAAGATTTGAAAGGAATTCGAAAATTGATAACAATGTACTGATGTTGAGCTCACCCAACGAGAGCAACGAGGTAACCATGGAAACGACCGTTTAACGAGGTAATTACCGTTAAATACAATTACTTGAAAAGTGACGCTATCGCAAGCCAGAGGCGAATTTTCTGTACAACACATTTTAATATTTAAAACATCTTAGAAGTAAAACCAAGTATAGAAGTTGATAGTACAGAAGTCTGATGGATGCAGAATACCATTTCCAGAGGGAGAAGAGGTTTAACTCAATATGAAATATCCAAATAAGTCCAAACCACTTTGAAAAAGATGCCGAAGCTTGAATAAAGAACACAGGAATAATATTGATGCCATAATCCTTCTTGACATCCCGAGTAATACCGTACTGCAAGGCTGTTAAGTATCAGTTAAATTGTTTCAACTTCCAAAAAATAAACGCAGTTTGAATATTTCTCAATGTATGTTGAATACCACTGAATCATTTTTATTCTCTTGCAAGGATTTGAATCGAAATATTAAATCACTGAAAATTTGTTAACTATAGAACTAACCTCATATTTATGTACGACTTTTAAACTTCTTGTATGACACTTAAACAAAACAATTACCACTACACATTATCCTACTTAAGGAAAAAACATTGTAAGGTTGTGTATTTTTAATATTGTAACTGCATCTGAACCTTTTAACGTGATCCAAACAACCCACAAACATCGACTGAAATATTTGTTGATTGGCCTATTAACACGCCATACTGTTTATTTGTATTCAAAAGTCGATTGGTTCACCCTTGAGTAGAGTCTTATAAAGAATTATCCGGTGCAGAATTGTATATGAAAAACTTAGTTACAACTTGTGTCTATAAAATATTAACTTCAAATTAATAATAAATTGATACTGTGTGTGTTAAATCGTGTCTTATTTTCTTTAGCAAAGTGTATGTTTAAAAATATAATGTATAGTGAAGGTTTCCAATGCGATGTCTAGCACTCAAGTAGCGAATCCGGCAACTGCTATCTCGATTGACACAAAATTGAGAAAAGGCGGGACGGATTGAATTCGTCGCCTCGTTCAAATAGAAAAGTGATAAGGAAATAATTTTAATTGTTTTATACAAACAATTTGGCGCCACCCGGAGATTATCCACTACGTTTGAACCTCAGATCGGGAAACACGATACCTGGTCCCCAGTACGTTTGCTACGGGCCCAAACATCATGAAGTACATCGCCGTGCGAGGATGCAGTGGTAAGAAACACAGACACACTTTTACACTCAGACACACTATTACATTTTACAGAGGTAAACGAACGAACACGAGACACGAGTAAAAACGTTAAAAATTGGCTTCCATCGCGGGGCTTGAAGGTGGCAGGACATCCGCGCGAAAGGTTATAATATATATATTGAAAGATCACGGATTTCTCTTTGATTAAAAAATATAAAATAAATGTTTTTTAAGTTATGTTGAATTGCATTTGATTTAAATTCTTCTTCAAAAGATTATTATGTTGATTAATGTTTCTGAGTTTAATTGTTGAGCGCCAATTCTGAATGGTTACAGAATAATTTTATATTGAGTTTAGTTAAGGTTGAATTCACTTGCTGTGTACACGCCACCTGTTGGTTGTAGAAAATCTGTAAAGTAAACCATGATGTTGGATGGCACTGATTCACAAAATATTTCCCAATGGTGATAAAACTCCTTGTAGTCGTTCGGTAGTAATTAGCCGCCGTTGACCTACCTTTTGTCGTATCTTCTGCTAAATAAATACAGGGACTAGCTGCATTGAATTGTAATTCTAGTTACTCCAAATTTATTTAAAATACTGTAAAATTTCCCTTGATATATTTATGTTGACCCTTAAGTTGTGAAAAAAATAAAAATTCAATAAGGTTAAGCACTTGTTTCAGAATATTAATTTTATTCAGGTTCTAAAAATGAAAAGAGTTGTTCAGGTGATCGTTTCCTTATCAATATAAGTTAATGTTGACCTGAAAATACATTGCAGGTTACCTAAAAATATGATTTCAACCTCTAGGTTAAATAATTATAGTTCACACAAAATTCAATCAACACCCTGGAATGATCAACTTGTTTCACAAATTTGACTCTATTTTACTCATTGAGATATTTGCATTTTAGTGTCAATAATTCACCATATTAATTGCTGCCAACATAACCTGTGAAGGTGTACTATTACGAGTTCAAATAAAGCAAGACGGTCGCTAATACTACTAATGAGAGTTCAAACACATTTAATTTCCCTCAGCATTCTTTTATTTTCATTTTACTTCCATGTTCCTTAAGGAAATGGAAGTATGGTGATGGCAAAAAAAATCGTGTTCGAGATTATTGCAGATTCTAATTGTACTACACTCAAAACATGAAAAAAGTCATTTTTCGAAGTGTGTGTGTGTGTGTGTGTGTGTGTGTGTGTGGATTTTTACTTCCATGTTCCTTAAGGAAATGGAAGTATGGTGATGGCAAAAAAAAATCGTGTTTGAGATTATTGCAGATTCTGATTGTACTACACTCAAAACATGAAAAAAAGTCATTTTTTGAAAGAAGTGTGTGTGTGTATGTGTGTGTGTGTCTATGTTTGTGTCTGTGTCTGTGTCTGTGTGTCTGTAGATTTTTTTCTATGGCAAACATAACAGCCACAAATTCAAACAGAATCAAATAATTATTTGCATACAGCCCTTATTTGTAGAGCACTCAAGAACTATTGTTTTTGGTGAAGATCGGTTAAGGGAAAGGGGTAGTTTACCAGCAACGTTTTTTTTATCAAGGGTAATTTTTGTCTATGGCAAACGATAACAGCCGCAAATTCAAACAGAATCAAATAATATTTTGCATACAACCCTGAATTGTAGAGTTATCAAGACCTGTTGTTTTTGGTGGAGATCGGTTAAGGAAAAGGAGTAGTTTACCTGCAACGTTTTATGTTTTAACATGGATAATTGTTTCTATGATGAACGATAACAGCCGCAAATTCAAACAGAATCAAGTACGTTTTTGCATACAGCCCTGATTTGTAGATTACTCAAGACCTGTTGTTTTTGGTGAAGATCGGTTAAGGGAAAGGGGTAGTTTACCTGCAAAGTTTTTTTTAATCAAGGGTATTTTTCTTTATGGCAAACGATAACAGCCACAAATTCAAACAGAATCAAATAATGTTTTGCATACAGCCCTCAATTGTAGAGTTCTCACGACCTATTGTTTTTGGTGAAGATCGGTTAAGGGAAAGGAGTAGTTTACCTGCAACGTTTTATGTTTTAACAAGGGCATTTTCTATGGCAAACGATAACAGCCACAAATTCAAACAGAATCAAATAATATTTTGCATACCGCCCTGAATTGCAAAGTTCTCAAGACCTATTGTTTTTGGTGAAGATCGGTTAAGGAAAAGGGGTAGTTTACCTGCAACATTTTATGTTTTAACAAAGGTATTACAGTTGAAGCCCGATATAGCGTGGTTGTCGGGTGACATACTTTCCCCCGCGTTATAGGCGTAACCACGGTATATTGGAAGGTGACCTGTACAGTGACAAATGATGGTGAGGGAGGACCGGGAAAAAGGCTACAGCATAGTGCACTACTATATACTGTACATAAATTACGTCACCAAATGTAGAAATAAAAAATAAGAAAACTGTATTTTAATCCAATATTTTAATCTATTTTAATCCAATGGAATATAAAATACACTATTTATACATTGCTCACTCGACCTACTGTAGGTCTAATTGTTGGTCTTAAAAAAGTCCGTAATTGTTGTTTGACGGGATAATGCACAGCGTTTCTTTTCCGCGTATTGTTTTATAAACGCGAGGTGCAGCAGATGAACATTATTAGATTCACTTTGCCTCTCCATCCACGAAATTACTTTGTTTATGTGTATTATCACTTCACTAACATTTGGAATAACTTCTTTCAC
Source organism: Magicicada septendecula (assembly GCA_034769895.1). Taxonomy (NCBI): domain Eukaryota; kingdom Metazoa; phylum Arthropoda; class Insecta; order Hemiptera; family Cicadidae; genus Magicicada; species Magicicada septendecula. The sequence continues at coordinate 122,507,346 of CM068371.1, forward strand.
TTCCACCCCATTTTCATTTCCATCATCGTCATTGTCTTCTTTTTCTTTGCAATTTGCATTTCGGACTGCATCGATGATATCTTTATCTCCTATACATTCTGTAACAGGCTCACTGTTGTCAACTTCTGCCCAGTCATTCAAGTCATCTAGAGTGAAGTTGCAATTCAGAGCACTACTCGCAGACTGTACATCACTATTAGTGAATCCGGCAACAGAGCAATTTCCATCGGCGATGTTTTGTTCAAAGGAACATTTCTTCCAGCAATTCTGAATCGTAGCCATACTAATACTTTCCCATGCAAGACCTATTGAATATGCAACTGTTTTCAGGTTTATTGACTTAAGGTAAATTTCCATTTCCTCATCAGAATTCACTATAGCACTCAGAAGTTCACGGCGGTAATGCGCTTTAAATGCTTTTATGATGCCTTGATCTAATGGCTGGATCAGTGCTGTAGTGTTTTTCAGCAAGAACATGACTCCGATTTTCCCATCTCTTGACTGTAGCATATCAGCAGGTGGATGTGCTGGACAGTGGTCAAGGGTCAGTACAGCTTTTTCTTCGAGGTTGAGTGACCGCAGGTGGCTTCTCACAGATGGAACAAATTCTTCATGTTACCATTTACCGAAAATATCACTTGTCATCCAAGCATTTTTTGTATTACGATATGTGATGGGTAATGACGTCATGTTAACATGTTGAAAGCATCTAGGATTTCGGCTTTTCCCTATACAGAGAGGTTTAACTTTGTGGCTGCCTGATTTATTTGTGGCAAACAGGAGGGTAACTCTATCCTTATTTATTTTTAATCCAGATTTATTTATTGAATTATTCACATCCAGAGTTCTGGTAGGAAGCATTCGAAAATACAGAGCAGTTTCATCACAGTTATACACTTGATGGTCATTTAAATCGTTATCGATCATTACTTTGTTTAATGCCTGAGGAAAAAGTGCTGCAGCTTCACTGTCACATGATCGTGCTTCCCCTTCAATGCTTATCTGGCTTATACCATGACGAGATTTCCATCGCGAAAACCACCCATCAGATGCATTAAAGTCACTGTTGCCATGTAAATCACTATGGAATTTCACAGCTTGAGCTCTAATAACTGGTCCTGACAGTGGCACACCTTCGCTTCGTTTTATTAAAAACCACCTGTACAGACACTCATCTAGTTCACTATCCTTACCTACTTTAGTCTTTTTTCTTTGCAACCCCACTTCACTTTCAACTGTGTTCACAAAACTTTTAAGTTTATCTTCTTCCTTTATCCACCGTGATAAACTTGCCTTTGACTCTCCGTTCTTCACACGATCAATTATTTTGAGTTTATCACTCACAGAATATGCTTTTCTTTTCTGCAACATCACAAAACTCTACACTATGCGAATTTATGACAAAGACTATACACTTTGATAAGATAATATCAGAGTATGATCTTATACTGTAATATAAGAGTACACTATGAGGGAGAGAAGGGATTTAGTTGGCTGCTTGCCTTGGCATGAATTCTTAGAAACGTAGAGACTGTAAATACGGGGCAATTGTTTATGTCTACAGGTACACTTGAACTGGCAATTCTGGCTGTTGTTTACAACGCCGTTTCCAACAACAAGCCTTTGTTTACAATAAACGCAACGCATTCCAGTGTGGCTACGGAAGTCACGATAAACAATTCATAATTTACTCACTCTCTACAAGTAAGAATTTTCGCTAATAACGGGCGACATACTCTTCACCGCGTTATATCCGAATCCGTGGTATATCGGACCGCACTATATCGGGCTTCTACTGTACTTCCATGTTCCTTAAGGAAATGGAAGTATGGTGATGGCAAAAAAAAATCGTGTTCGAGATTATTGCAGATTCTGATTGTACTACACTCAAAACATGAAAAAAAGTCATTTTCGAAAAGTGTCTGTCTGTCTGTCTGTCTATCTTTGTGTCTATCTGTAGATTTTTTTTCTATGGCATATGATAACAGCCGCAAATTCAAACAGAATCAAATAATTTTTTGTGTACAGTCCTGATTTGTAGAGTACTCACGACCTATTGGTTTTGGTGAAGATCGGTTGAGGGAAAGGGGTAGTTTACCTGCAACGGTTTTTTTTTATCAAGGGTATTTTTTTTCTATGGCAAACGATAACAGCCGCAAATTCAAAGAGAATCAAATAATGTTTCGCAAACAGCCCTGAATTATAGAGTTCACAAGACCTATTGTTATTGGTGAAGATCAGTTAAGGGAAAGGGGTATGTTTACCTGCAACGTTTTGTTTTAAAAGAGTATTTTCTATGGCAAACGATAAGAGCCGCAAATTCAAACAGAATCAAATAATTTTTTGCATACAGCCCTGATTTGTAGAGGACTCAAGACCTATTGTTTTTGGTAAGATCGGTTAACGGGAAGGGGTAGTTTACCTGCAACGTTTTTCTTATCAAGGGTAATTTTACTTCCATGTTCCTGAAGGAAATGGAAGTATGGTGATGGCAAAAAAAATCGTGTGCGAGATTATTACAGATTCTGATTGTACTACACTCAAAACATGAAAAAAAGTCGTTTTTCGAAAAGTGTCTGTGTGTCTGTTGTCTGTCTGTCTGTCTGTATGTAGATTTTTTTTGATGGCAAACGATAACAGCCGCAAATTCAAACAGAATCATATAATATTTTGCATACAGCCCTGAATTGCAGAGTTCTCAAGACCTATCATTTTTGTGAAGATCGGTTAAGGGAAAGGGGTAGTTTACCGGCAACGGTTTTTTATCAAGTGTAATTTTACTTCCATATTTTTTTCTATGGTAAACGATAACAGCCGCAAATTCAAACAGAATCAAATGATGTTTTGCATACCCATTTTTGTATTGTAGAGTTCTCAATACCCATTGGTGTTGGTGAAGATCGGTTAAGGGAAAGGGGTAGTTTACCTGCAACGTTTTATGTTTTAAAAGGGTATTTTCTATGGCAAATGATAAGAGCCGCAAATTCAAACAGAATCAAATACGTTTCTGCATACAGCCCTGATTTGTAGAGGACTCAAGACCTATTGTTTTTGGTAAGATCGGTTAAGGGAAAGGGGTAGTTTATCAGCAACATTTTATGTTTTAAAAGGGTATTTTCTATGGCAAACGATAAGAGCCACAAATTCAAACAAAATCAAATAATTGTTTGCACACAGTCCTGATTTGTAGAGTACACAAGACCTATTGTTTTTGGTGAAGATCGGTTAACGGGAAGGGGTAGTTTACCTGCAACGTTTTTCTTATCAAGGGTAATTTTACTTCCATGTTCCTGAAGGAGATGGAAGTATGGTGATGGCAAAAAAATTCGTGTGCGAGATTATTGCAGATTCTGATTGTACTACACTCAAAACATGAAAAAAAGTCGTTTTTTGAAAAGTGTCTGTGTGTCTGTCTGTCTGTCTGTAGATTTTTTTTGATGGCAAACGATAACAGCCGCAAATTCAAACAGAATCATAATATTTTGCATACAGCCCTGAATTGCAGAGTTCTCAAGACCTATCATTTTTGTGAAGATCGGTTAAGTGAAAGGGGTAGTTTACCGGCAACGGTTTTTTATCAAGTGTAATTTTTTTCTATGGTAAACGATAACAGCCGCAAATTCAAACAGAATCAAATGATGTTTTGCATACCCATTTTTGTATTGTAGAGTTCTCAATACCCATTGGTGTTGGTGAAGATCGGTTAAGGGAAAGGGGTAGTTTACCTGCAACGTTTTATGTTTTAAAAGGGTATTTTCTATGGCAAATGATAAGAGCCGCAAATTCAAACAGAATCAAATACGTTTTTGCATACAGCCCTGTTTTGTTGAGTACTAAAGACCTATTGGTTTTGGTGAAGATCGGTTAAGGGAAAGGGGTAGTTTACCAGACACGTTTTTTGTTTTATCAAGGGTATTTTATATGGCAAACGATAACAGCCGCAAATTCAAACAGAATCATATAATACTTTGCATACAGCCCTGAAATGTAGAGTTCTCAAGACCTGTTGGTTTTGGTGAATATCGGTTAAGGGAATAGGGTTGTTTACCAGCAACATTTTATTTTTTATCAAGGGTAATTTTTTTTTGACGAACGATAACTGCCGTACATTAAAACAGAATCAACTACTCTTCTGCATACCTTTTTGAATTATACAGAACTCAAGGTCTGTTGATTTTGTTGAAGATCTGTTAAGGGAAAGGGGTAGTTTACCAGCAACGTTTTATGTTTTAACAAGGGTATTTTTTCTGTGACGAACGATAACTGCCGTAAATTCAAAGAGAATCAACTAATGTTTTGCATACAGCCCTGAATTGTAGAGTTCTCAAGACCTATTGTTATTGGTGAAGATCGGTTAATGGAATAGGGTAGTTTACCAGCAACGTTTTATGTTTTATCAATGGTGTTTTCTATGGCAAACGATAACAGCCGCAAATTCAAACAGAATTAAAAAATTGTTTGCATACAGGCCTGAATTGTAGAGTACCCAAGACCTGTCGTTTTTTGTTAAGATCGGTTAAGGGAAAGGGGTAGTTTACCTGCAACGGTTTTTTATCAAGGGTAATTTTTTTCTATAGTAAACGATAACAGCCACAAATTCAAACAGAATCAAATGATGTTTTGCATACAGCCCTGTATTGTAGAGTTCTCAATACCTATTGGTGTTGGTGAAGATCGGTTAAGGGAAAGGGGTAGTTTACCAGCAACATTTTATGTTTTAACAAGGGTAATTTTTTATATGATGAACGATAACTGCCGTAAATTCAAACAGAATCAACTAGGTTTTTGCATACCTTTTTGAACTAAAGAGAACTCAAGGTCTGTTGATTTTGTTGGAGATCTGTTAAGGGAAGGGATAGTTTATCAGCAACGTTTTATGTTTTAAAAAGGGTAATTTTTTTATGAAGAACTATAACTTCCGAAAATTCAATGAGAATCAAATAATTTTTTGCATGCGTTCCTGAGTTGCAGAGAGCTCAAGCTCTATTGATTTTGGTGAAGATCAGTTAAGGGAAAGGGGTAGTTTACCTGCAACATTTTATGTTGTAACAAGAGAAATGTTTCCATGACGAACGATAACTGCCGCACATTCAAACAGAATCAAATATTTTTTTGCATGCTTCCCTGAATTGTAGAGGAAGGAAGGTCTGTTGATTTTGGAGAAGATCGGTTAAGAGAAAGGAGTAGTTTACCAGAAACATTTTATGATTTAACAAGAGGAAAGTACTTAATTTTCATAAATAAAGTGTCCTGATAAGAAGCTGATAGTAATCCAGTGTAGAAACGTAGATGACATATCTATAAATGAAGAGGTTAGGTGAACGGGGAGGGGGTAATTTTCTATTATTAAAAATTATACTTGATGGTGGAGGGGAGAATTTTTTATATGTGTACTACGTTATCGGCAACAAAGAAGTAGTTTTTTGTTATTTGAATTGCTTCCCGGGCTGTTTAGCCGTAGTCCAATGTTTTCTGCAAAACCAGACTTTTCGGCAGTGCCATCGACTGCCATCATCGGTGAAAATCGAGTGCGAAAACATTAGGTGGTATACGTTAGTGACCACAGTACTGTGGTTAATGCTGAAGCAATAAGTAGAAAGACGTAGTATCTATGGAAATATTTCATTTCAAATATGATTTTAAATATAAATCTTAGAACATAGAAGTCATGTATGGTTCTCCATTCCGATATTTTACTTCCATATTCCTTAAGGAATGGAAGTATGGTGATGGCAAAAAAAATCGTGTTCGAGATTATTGCAGTTTCTGATTGTACTACTCTCAAAACATGAAAAAAAGTCGTTTTCCGAAAAGTGTCTGTGTGTCTGTCTGTGTGTAGATTTTTACTTCCATATTCCTTAAGGAATGGAAGTATGGTGATGGCAAAAAAAATCGTGTTCGAGATTATTGCAGATTCTGATTCTACTACACTCAAAACATGAAAAAAAGTCGATTTCCGAAAAGTGTCTGTGTGTGTCTGTCTGTCTGTCTGTCTGTCTGTGTGTCTGCTGTCTGTCTGTGTGTGTGTCTGTCTGTAGATTTTTTTTCTATGGCAAACGATAACTGCCGCAAATTCAAACAGAATCAAATAATTTTTTGCATGCAGCCCTGATTTGCAGAGTACTCGCGACCTATTGTTTTTGGTGAAGATCGGTTGAGGGAAAGGGGTAGTTTACCTGCAACGGTTTTTTTTTAGCAAGGGTAATTTTGTTTGTTTGGCAAACGATAACAGCCGCAAATTCAAACAGAATCAAATAATGTTTCGCATACAGCCCTGAATTGTAGAGTTCTCAAGATCTGTTGATTTTGGTGAAGATCGGTTAAGGGAAAGGGGTAGTTTACCTGTAACGTTTTATGTTTTAACAAGGGTATTTCCTATGGCAAACGATAACAGCCGCAAATTCAAACAGAATCAAAAGATTATTTGCATACAGCCCTAAATTGTAGAGTTCTCAAGACCTATTGTTTTTGGTGAAGTTCGGTTGAGGGAAAGGGGTAGTTTACCTGCAACGTTTTTTTAACAAGGGTATTTTATATGGCAAACGATAACAGCCGCAAATTCAAACAGAATCAAATAATGTTTTGCATACAGCCCCGATTTGTAGAGTACTCAAGACCTATTGTTTTTGGTGAAGATCGGTTAAGGGAAAGGGGTAGTTTACCTGTAACGTTTTATGTTTTAACAAGGGTATTTCCTATGGCAAACGATAACAGCCGCAAATTCAAACAGAATCAAAAGATTATTTGCATACAGCCCTAAATTGTAGAGTTCTCAAGACCTATTGTTTTTGGTGAAGATCGGTTGAGGGAAAGGGGTAGTTTACCTGCAACGTTTTTTTAACAAGGGTATTTTCTATGGCAAACGATAACAGCCGCAAATTCAAACAGAATCAAATAATGTTTTGCATACAGCCCTGATTTGTAGAGTACTCAAGACCTATTGTTTTTGGTGAAGATCGGTTAAGGGGAAGGGGTAGTTTGCCTGCAACGTTTTTTTATCAAACGTATTTTCTATGGCAAACGATAACAGCCGCAAATTCAAACAGAATCAAATAATTTTTTGCATACGTCCCTGAATTGTAGAGGTCTCAATGACTTTCGATTTTGGTGAAGATCGGTTAAGGGGAAGGGGTAGTTTACCTGCAACCTTTTACGTTTTAACAAGAGTAAAGTACTTGTTTGCATACGTCCCTGAATTGTAGAGGTCTCAATGACTTTCGATTTTGGTGAAGATCGGTTAAGGGGAAGGGGTAGTTTACTTGCAACCTTTTACGTTTTAACAAGAGTAAAGTACTTGAAAATTTATTTAAACTTTTTGAAACAATGGTAATTGTTAAAAATAAAATAATTTTGTTGCCAGGAAATAATTTACTTTTTCTATGGTAAACGATAACAGCCACAAATTCAAACAGAATCAAATGATGTTTTGCATAGAGCCCTGTATTGTAGAGTTCTCAATACCTATTGGTGTTGGTGAAGATCGGTTTAGGGAGAGGGGTAGTTTACCTGCAACGTTTTATGTTTTAAAAGGGTATTTTCTATGGCAAACGATAAGAGCTGCAAATTCAAACAGAATCAAATACGTTTTTGCATACAGGCCTGTTTTGTTGAGTACTAAAGACCTATTGTTTTTGGTGAAGATCGGTTAAGGGGAAGGGGTAGTTTACCTGCAACGTTTTATGTTTTAACAAGGGTATTTTTTCTGTGACGAACGATAACTGCCGTAAATTCAAAGAGAATCAACTAATGTTTTGCATACAGCCCTGAATTGTAGAGTTCTCAAGACCTGTTGTTATTGGTGAAGATCGGTTAATGGAATAGGGTAGTTTACCAGCAACGTTTTATGTTTTATCAAGGGTGTTTTCTATGGCAAACGATAACAGCCGCAAATTCAAACAGAATCAAATAATTGTTTGCATACTGGCCTGAATTCTAGAGTACCCAAGACCTGTAGTTTTTGGTGAAGATCGGTTATGGGAAAGGGGTAGTTTACCTGCAACGTTTTATGTTTTAACAAGGGTATTTTCTATGGCAAACGATAACAGCCGCAAATTCAAACATAATCAAATAAGTTTTTGCATACAGCCCTGATTTCTTGAGTACTAAAGACCTATTGTTTTTGGTGAAGATCGTTTAAGGGAAAGGGGTAGTTTACCTGCCACATTGTTTGTTTTATCAAGGGTATTTTGTATGGCAAACGATAACAACAGCAAATTCAAACAAAATCAAATAATTGTTTGCATACAGGCCTGAATTGTAGAGTACCCAAGACCTGTCGTTTTTGGTGAAGATCGGTTAAGGGAAAGGGGTAGTTTACCAGCAACGGTTTTATTTCAAGGGTAATTACTTCCATATTCCTTAAGGAATGGAAGTATGGTGATGGCAAAAAAAATCGTGTTCGAGATTATTGCAGATTCTGATTCTACTACACTCAAAACATGAAAAAAAGTCGTTTTCCGAAAAGTGTCTGTGTGTGTGTCTGTCTGTCTGTCTGTCTGTCTGTCTGTCTGTAGATTTTTTTTCTATGGCAAACGATAACTGCCGCAAATTCAAACAGAATCAAATAATTTTTTGCATGCAGCCCTGATTTGCAGAGTACTCGCGACCTATTGTTTTTGGTGAAGATCGGTTGAGGGAAAGGGGTAGTTTACCTGCAACGGTTTTTTTTTAGCAAGGGTAATTTTGTTTGTTTGGCAAACGATAACAGCCGCAAATTCAAACAGAATCAAATAATGTTTCGCATACAGCCCTGAATTGTAGAGTTCTCAAGATCTGTTGATTTTGGTGAAGATCGGTTAAGGGAAAGGGGTAGTTTACCTGTAACGTTTTATGTTTTAACAAGGGTATTTCCTATGGCAAACGATAACAGCCGCAAATTCAAACAGAATCAAAAGATTATTTGCATACAGCCCTAAATTGTAGAGTACTCAAGACCTATTGTTTTTGGTGAAGATCGGTTAAGGGAAAGGGGTAGTTTACCTACAACGTTTTTTTAACAAGGGTATTTTCTATGGCAAACGATAACAGCCGCAAATTCAAACAGAATCAAATAAATTTCTGCATACAGCCCTGATTTGTAGAGTACTCAAGACCTATTGTTTGTGGTGAAGATCAGTTGAGGGGAAGGGGTAGATTACCTGCAACGTTTTTTATCAAGCGTATTTTCTATGGCAAACGAAAACTGCCGCAAATTCAAACAGAATCAAATAATTTTTTGCATACAGCCCTGATTTGTAGAGTACTCGCGACCTATTGTTTTTGGTGAAGATCGGTTGAGGGGAAGGGGTAGTTTACCTGCACGGTTTTTTTTATCAAGGGAAATTTTTTTTTTTGGCAAACGATAACAGCTGCAAATTCAAACAGACTTAAATAATGTTTCGTATACAGCCCTAAATTGTAGAGTTCTCAAGACCTATTGTTTTTGGTGAAGATCGGTTGAGGGAAAGGGGTAGTTTACTTGCAACGTTTTTTTAACAAGGGTATTTCCTATGGCAAACGATAACAGCCGCAAATTCAAACAGAATCAAATAATTTTCTGCATACAGCCCTGATTTGTAGAGTACTCAAGACCTATTGTTTGTGGTGAAGATCAGTTGAGGGGAAGGGGTAGTTTACCTGCAACGTTTTTTATCAAGCGTATTTTCTATGGCAAACGAAAACTGCCGCAAATTCAAACAGAATCAAATAATTTTTTGCATACAGCCCTGATTTGTAGAGTACTCGCGACCTATTGTTTTTGGTGAAGATCGGTTGAGGGGAAGGGGTAGTTTACCTGCACGGTTTTTTTTATCAAGGGAAATTTTTTTTTGTTGGCAAACGATAACAGCCGCAAATTCAAACAGATTTAAATAATGTTTCGTATACAGCCCTAAATTGTAGAGTTCTCAAGACCTATTGTTTTTGGTGAAGATCGGTTGAGGGAAAGGGGTAGTTTACTTGCAACGTTTTTTTAACAAGGGTATTTCCTATGGCAAACGATAACAGCCGCAAATTCAAACAGAATCAAATAATGTTTTGCATACAGCCCTGATTTGTAGAGTACTCAAGACCTATTGTTTTTGGTGAAGATCGGTTAAGGGGAAGGGGTAGTTTACCTGCACCGTTTTTTTATCAAGCGTATTTTCTATGGCAAACGATAACAGCCGCAAATTCGAACAGAATCAAATAATTTTTTGCATACATCCCTGAATTGTAGAGGTCTCAAGGACGTTCGATTTTGGTGAAGATCGGTTAAGGGGAAGGGGTAGTTTACCAGCAACCTTTTACGTTTTAACAAGAGTAAAGTACTTGCAAATTTATTTAAACTTTTTGAAACAATGGTAATTGTTAAAAATAAAATAATTTTGTTGCCAGGCAATAAAATTAAAATTTTTTAATTTTAATGTAATATAATATTTTTCATTTAATACGGCAATAAAAAGGCAGGTAAGACACAAACACACAATTCACGTTATTTCTGGCCTCACTCATGTTTATTTTCTTACGTTTGCACGCTTTTTAAATGGAAAGTGCCGAAACCCACACCAACATAACGCGTGCAAGCCGAAAAAATGGACATCAATTTGCTTACTGGCGAAGCTAGTAGTTAATGAATGGGTAGGCAAAAATCTTATCTTAAATTTTTTTTAAGGAATCACTAAAAGGACGGTGGGTCAAATCGGACGCTGAGGTAGAGTTTGCTGTAACCGAATGGGTCCACAAACAGCCGTAAGAATTTTACTAGCAGGGAATCTACAGGTTAGCGCAACAGTGGAACTCATGTCTTAATGTTATTGGAGACTTCTTTTAAAATCGTTGAATAAAAATTGCTTTACAGCTCTATACGTGTGTCTATTGAACAATCCTTGTATTAGTCATACACGATAATACAACTGATTAAACTTCAAATTTTTAAACTTGGTTAGTTTCTATATATATGTTTAATGTTACAAATAATTCAAATAACAATCTTGATCATCTGTTAGTTCAGCGGAATAACAGTGACACTTTTAATAACCGCATAAAATAAACACTTAGAAACAACACAGGCGCTTTAACTTAACTGTTTGGACCACAGAAGTGAGGCATGCCTCAACGCTCTATGTGTACAGCGCGGGACAATCCCCCCTCCCTATACTTCCCTATCACACCACTACATTGCTTACATACGATGTATACAAAAAACGCTGAGGCAAGTTCAGGTTGCCTCATTCGCTTTAAACGAACTATGCCGAATCTCACCTGTCACCATCTAGCGGTCGCTCAATAAAGCACGTTTCGGTTTAATAAATTTGACAGTCACAGTAACAATGTATAATCTTTACGTTATGTAGTTCATACGTATTTATAATTTTTATTCTACAGAATTTGTTAGGGTAGGCATTGCCTCAATTGCCTCCATGTAACTTCGCCACTGATATATATGTGTACAACGTTATCGGCAACAAAGAAGTAGTTTTTGTTAAAATTCCTTCCCGGGATATTTGGCCGTAGTCCAATGTTTTCTACAAAACCAGACATTTCGGCAATACCATCGACTTCCATCATCAGTGAAAATCGAGTGCGATAACGTGAGGTGGTATACGTTAGTGACCACAGTACTGTGGTTAAGGCTGAAGCAGTAAGTAGAAAGAAGTAGTTTCTATGGTAATATTTCATTTGGAAAATGATTTTAAATATAAATCTTAGAATATGGAAGTCATGTATGGTTCTCCATACCGATATTTTTACTTCCATATTCCTTAAGGAATGGAAGTATGGTGATGGCAAAAAAAATCGTGTTCGAGATTATTGCAGATTCTGATTGTACTACACTCAAAACATGAAAAAAAGTCGTTTTCCTAAAAGTGTCTGTCTGTCTGTCTGTAGATTTTTTTTCTATGGCAAACGATAACTGCCGCAAATTCAAACAGAATCAAATAATTTTTTGCATGCAGCCCTGATTTGCAGAGTACTCACGACCTATTGTTTTTGGTGAAGATCGGTTGAGGGAAAGGGGTAGTTTACCTGCAACGGTTTTTTTTTAGCAAGGGTAATTTTGTTGGTTTGGCAAACGATAACAGCCGCAAATTCATACAGAATGAAATAATGTTTCGCATACAGCCCTGAATTGTAGAGTTCTCAAGGTCTGTTGATTTTGGTGAAGATCGGTTAAGGGAAAGGGGTAGTTTACCTGTAACGTTTTATGTTTTAACAAGGGTATTTCCTATGGCAAACGATAACAGCCGCAAATTCAAACAGAATCAAAAGATTATTTGCATACAGCCCTAAATTGTAGAGTTCTCAAGACCTATTGTTTTTGGTGAAGATCGGTTGAGGGAAAGGGGTAGTTTACCTGCAACGTTTTTTTAACAAGGGTATTTTCTATGGCAAACGATAACAGCCGCAAATTCAAACAGAATCAAATAATGTTCTGGATACAGCCCTGAATTGTGAAGTTGTCAAGACCTGCTGGTTTTGGTGAATTTCGGTTAGGGGAAAGGGGTAGTTTACCAGCAACATTTTATGTTTTAACAAGGGTAATTTTTTATATGATGAACGATAACTGCCGTAAATTCAAACAGAATCAACTAGGTTTTTGCATACCTTTTTGAACTAAAGAGAACTCAATGTCTGTTGATTTTGTTGGAGATCTGTTAAGGGAAGGGATAGTTTATCAGCAACGTTTTATGTTTTAAAAAGGGTAATTTTTTTATGACGAACTATAACTGCCGAAAATTCAATGGGAATCAAATAATTTTTTGCATGCGTTGCTGAGTTGCAGAGAGCTCAAGCTCTATTGATTTTGGTGAAGATCAGTTAAGGGAAAGGGGTAGTTTACCTGCAACATTTTATGTTGTAACAAGAGAAATGTTTCCATGACGAACGATAACTGCCGCACATTCAAACAGAATCAAATATTTTTTTGCATGCTTCCCTGAATTGTAGAGGAAGGAAGGTCTGTTGATTTTGGAGAAGATCGGTTAAGAGAAAGGAGTAGTTTACCAGAAACATTTTATGATTTAACAAGAGGAAAGTACTTAATTTTCATAAATAAAGTGTCCTGATAAGAAGCTGATAGTAATCCAGTGTAGAAACGTAGATGACATATCTATAAATGAAGAGGTTAGGTGAACGGGGAGGGGGTAATTTTCTATTATTATAAATTATACTTGATGGTGGAGGGGAGAATTTTTTATATGTGTACTATGTTATCGGCAACAAAGAAGTAGTTTTTTGTTATTTGAATTGCTTCCCGGGCTGTTTAGCCGTAGTCCAATGTTTTCTGCAAAACCAGACTTTTCGGCAGTGCCATCGACTGTCATCATCGGTGAAAATCGAGTGCGAAAACATGAGGTGGTATACGTTAGTGACCACAGTACTGTGGTTAATGCTGAAGCAATAAGTAGAAAGACGTAGTATCTATGGAAATATTTCATTTCAAATATGATTTTAAATATAAATCTTAGAACATAGAAGTCATGTATGGTTCTCCATTCCGATATTTTACTTCCATATTCCTTAAGGAATGGAAGTATGGTGATGGCAAAAAAAAATCGTGTTCGAGATTATTGCAGTTTCTGATTGTACTACTCTCAAAACATGAAAAAAAGTCGTTTTCCGAAAAGTGTCTGTGTGTCTGTCTGTGTGTAGATTTTTTTCTATGGCAAACGATAACTGCCGCAAATTCAAACAGAATCAAATAATTTTTTTGCATACAGCCCTGATTTGTAGAGTACTCACGACCTATTGTTTTTGGTGAAGATCGGTTGAGGGGAAGGGGTAGTTTACCTGCAACGGTTTTTTTTTATCAAGGGAAATTTTTTTTTTTTTGGCAAACGATAACAGCCGCAAATTCAAACAGAATCAAAAGATTATATGCATACAGCCCTAATTGTAGAGTTCTCAAGACCTATTGTTTTTTGGTGAAGATCGGTTAAGGGAAAGGGATAGTTTACCTGCAACGCTTTTTTAACAAGGGTATTTTCTATGGCAACGATAACAGTCGCAAATTCAAACAGAATCAAATAATTTTTTGCATGCAGCCCTGATTTGTAGAGTACTCAAGACCTATTGTTTTTGGTGAAGATCGGTTAAGGGGAAGGGGTAGTTTACCTGCAACGTTTTTTTATCAAGCGTATTTTCTATGGCAAACGATAACAGCCGCAAATTTAAACAGAATCAAATAATTTTTTGCATATGTCCCTGAATTGTAGAGGTCTCAAGGACTTTCGATTTTGGTGAAGATCGGTTAAGGGGAAGGGGTAGTTTACCTGCAACCTTTTACGTTTTAACAACAGTAAAGTACTTGAAAATTCATTTAAACTTTTTGAAACAATGGTAATTGTTAAAAATAAAATAATTTTGTTGCCAGGCAATAAAATTATAATTTTTTTTTTAATGTAAATTATGTATGAGTTAATATCTTTATATATATAATTCTTCTGTATGTGTGTATGTCATTGAACTCCTCCATTTATAAAATAATATATCGTTCGTGGCAGGTAAGCATATCTCAGTTATGTAATGTTTACGTTTCCATTTTATTATTATGCCTACAGCAATAAAAAGGCAGGTAACACACACACACACACACACACACACACACACACACACACACACACACACACACACACACACACACACACACACACACAATTCACGTTATTTCTGGCCTCACTCATGTTTATTTTCTTACATTTGCACGCTTTTTAAATGGAAAGTGCCGAAACCCACACCAATATAACGCATGCAAGCCGAAAAAATGGACATCAATTTGCTTCCTGTGGATCGCTGGGCAATGTAACAGCACGTGTTTACAGAGGAACGATTCATAGACAGACTTTTCGTCTTTAGGGAATGAACCCTCTGCAAGATGCTGAGGGTCCATGAGTGACTTCGGAACGCTCCTTCTTTTTCGCGTGTTTGTTCTGTGAAACATACACTGTAGATTCGCAGCTTTAATCTAAGCAACGCTCAATAGGAAATGTTGAAAAATTTTGTCCACAGTGTACCCTCATTCACACTAAACCTGCTCTGATGTTTTAATTACGGACATCATAATATTAAAACTTTGGAAACTTGAGCACTACTTAATGGAGATCAATCATTAACTTATACAAGCCATTAATTTTATGCATATATTTTATATATATATATATGTGTACAACGTTATCGGCAACAAAGAAGTAGTTTTTGTTAAAATTCCTTCCCGGGATATTTGGCCGTAATCCAATGTTTTCTACAAAACCAGACGTTTCGGCAATGCCATCGACTTCCACCATCAGTGAAAATCGAGTGCGATAACGTGAGGTGGTATACGTTAGTGACCACAGTACTGTGGTTAAGGCTGAAGCAGTAAGTAGAAAGAAGTAGTTTCTATGGTAATATTTCATTTCGAAAATGATTTTAAATATAAATCTTAGAATATGGAAGTCATGTATGGTTCTCCATACTGATATTTTTTTATGGTAAACGATAACAGCCGCAAATTCAATCAGAATCAAATAATGTTTTGTATACAGCCCTGAATTGTAGAGTTCTCAATACCTGTTGGTTTTGGTGAAGATCGGTTAAGGCAATAGGGTAGTTTACCTGCCACCTTTATTGTTTTAATAAGAGTAATTGTTTCTATGACGAACGATAACTGCCGCAAATTGAAACAGAATCAAATAATGTTTTGCATACAGCCCTGAATTGTAGTGTTCTCAAGATCTATAGTTTTTGGTGAAGATCGGTTAAGGGAAAGGGGTAGTTTACCAGCAACGTTTTATGTTTTAACTAGGGTACTTTCTATGGCAAACGATAACTGCCGTAAATTCAAACAGAATGAAATACTCTTTTTGCATACCTTCCTGAATTATTGTGGTCTCAAGGTTTGTTGATTTCGGTGAAGGTCTATGCAAATAATTTTTTGCATGCAACTCTGAATTGTAGAGTTCTCAAGACCAATTGTTTTTGATGAATATCTGTTAAGGGGGAGGGGTAGTTTACCGGCAACGTTTTTTTATCAAGGGTAATTTTTCCTATGGCAAACGATAACAGCCGCAAATTCTAAAAGAATCAAATAATGTTCTGGATACAGCCCTGAATTGTGAAGTTGTCAAGACCTGCTGGTTTTGGTGAATATCGGTTAGGGGAAAGGGGTAGTTTACCAGCAACATTTTATGTTTTAACAAGGGTAATTTTTTCTATGACGAACGATAACTGCCGCAAATTCAAATAGAATAAACTACTTTTTTGCATACCATCTTGAATTATACAGAACTCAAGGTTTGTTGATTTTGTTGAAGATCGGTTAAGGGAAAGGGGTAGTTTACCTGCAACATTTATGTTGTAACTAGAAAAAATTTTCATGACAAACGATAACTGCCGTAAATTCAAACAGAATCATATATTTTTTACACAAGTGCCTGGGTTGTAGAAACCTCAATTCCTATTGATTTTGGTGAAGATCGGTACGGAGAAAGGGCAGTTTACCTGAAACATTTTTTGTTGTAACAAGTGTAAGTACTTAATTTTGATAAATAAAGTATCCTGATAAAAAGATCTTAATAATCCACTGTAGAATCTTAGATGAAATATCTATAAATGAAGAGGTTAGTTGAACGGGGTGGGGGTAACTTTCTACAAATGAAAATTATAGTTAAAGTTTTTCTGGAAAACCAGACGTTTCGACAGTGCCATCGACTGCCATCATCAGTGAAAATCGAGTGCGATAACGTGTGGTTGTATACGTTAGTGACCACAGTACTGTGGTTAAGGCTGTAGCAAAAAGTGGAAAGAAGTAGTTTCTATGGAAACATTTCATTTCGTAAATGATTTTTAATATAAATCTTAGAATATGGAAGTCATGTATGGTCCTCCGTACCGATATTTTTTAATGGTAAACGATAACAGCCGCAAATTCAAACAGAATCAAATAATGTTTTATATACAGCCCTGAATTGTAGAGTTCTCAATACCTGTTGGTTTTGGTGCAGATCGGTTAAGGCAATAGGGTAGTTTACCTGCCACCTTTATTGTTTTAATAAGAGTAATTGTTTCTATTACGAACGATAACTGCCGCAAATTGAAACAGAATCAAATAATGTTTTGCATACAGCCCTGAATTGTAGTGTTCTCAAGATCTATAGTTTTTGGTGAAGATCGGTTAAGGGAAAGGGGTAGTTTACCAGCAACGTTTTATGTTTTAACTAGGGTACTTTCTATGGCAAACGATAACTGCCGTAAATTCAAACAGAATGAAATACTCTTTTTGCATACCTTCCTGAATTATTGTGGTCTCAAGGTTTGTTGATTTCGGTGAAGGTCTATGCAAATAATTTTTTGCATGCAACTCTGAATTGTAGAGTTCTCAAGACCAATTGTTTTTGATGATGATCTGTTAAGGGGGAGGAGTAGTTTACCGGCAACGCTTTTTTATCAAGGGTAATTTTTCCTATGGCAAACGATAACAGCCGCAAATTCTAAAAGAATCAAATAATATTCTGGATACAGCCCTGAATTGTGAAGTTGTCAAGACCTGCTGGTTTTGGTGAATATCGGTTAGGGGAAAGGGGTAGTTTACCAGCAACATTTTATGTTTTAACAAGGGTAATTTTTTCTATGACGAACGATAACTGCCGCAAATTCAAATAGAATCAACTACTTTTTTGCATACCATCTTGAATTATACAGAACTCAAGGTATGTTGATTTTGTTGAAGATCGGTTAAGGGAAAGGGGTAGTTTACCTGCAACGTTTTATGTTTTAACAAGGGTAATTTTTTCTATGACGAACGATAACTGCCGTAAATTCAAAGAGAATCAAATGATATTGTGCATACAGTCCTGAATTGTAGAATACTCAAGACCTGTTATGTTTGGTGAAGATCGGTTAAGGGAAAGGGGTAGTTTACCTGCAACGTTTTTTTTATCAATCATAATTTTCTTCTATGGCAAACGATAACAGCCGCAAATTCAAACAGAATCAAATAATGTTTTGCATACAGCCCTGAATTGTAGAGTTCTCAATACCTGTTGGTTTTGGTGAAGATCGGTTAAGGCAATAGGGTAGTTTACCTGCCACCTTTATTGTTTTAACAAGAGTAATTGTTTCTATGACGAACGATAACTGCCGCAAATTCAAACAGATTCAAATAGTGTTTTGCATACACCCCTGAATTGTAGATTTCGCAAGATCTGTTGTTTTTGGTGAAGCTCGGTTAAGGGTGAGGGGTAGTTTACCTGCAACGTTTTATGTTTTAACAAGGGTAATTGTTTCTTTGACGAACGATAACTGCCGTAAATTCAAACAGAATCAAATACTCTTTTTGCATACCTTCCTGAATTATTGTGCTCTCAAGGTTTGTTGATTTCGGTGGAGATTGGTTAAGAGAAAGGGGTAGTTTACCTGCAACGTTTTATGTTTTAACAAGAGTAAAGTACTTAATTTTGATAAATATAGTATCCTGATAAGAAGCTCATAATAATCCACTGTAGAAACGTAGATGAAATGTCTATAAATGAAGAGGTTAGGTGAACGGGGTGGGGGTAATTTTCTATTAATGAAAATTATAGTTGAAGGGTGAGGGGAGAATTTTTTATGTGTACTACGTTATTGGCAACAAAGAAGTAGTTCTGTGTTAAAATTCCTTCACGGGCTGTTTAGCCGTAGTCCAATGTTTTCTGCAAAACCAGACTTTTCAGCAGTGCCATCGACTGCCATCATCAGTGAAAATCGAGTGCGAAACCGTGAGGTGGTATACGTTAGTGATCACAGTACTGTGGTTAAGGCTGAAGCAATAAGTAGAAAGAAGTAGTTCCTATGGAAATATTTCATTTCGAAAATGATTTTAAATATAAATCTTTGAACATGGAAGTCATGTATGGTTCTCCATACCGGTATTTTCTATGGCAAACGATAACAGCCGCAAATTCAAACAGAATCAACTAATTTTTTGCACACAGCCCTGATTTGTAGAGTACTCAAGACCTATTGTTTTTGGTGAAGATCGGTTAAGGGAAAGGGGTAGTTTACCTGCAGCGTTTTTTTTTTAATCATCATCATCATCATTGGTTCATCTGCTGTATAGCAGGTTTTCTTTATGAACTCCTCCACTGTTCTCTGTCTTCTGCCAGCCTTTTCGTGGTAATGTAGTTTCCTACCTTGATGTTGTCCATCAACTGTCGTCTCTTTCTTGCTCTCTTTCTTCTTCCGCTAACCATGCCTTCTAGACTGTCTTTTATAATACAATTTCTTCTTAAACAGTGTCCTATCCAGTTCTTCTTTCTCTTCCTTATTGTTTTTAATATTTCTCTCCTCTCTCCCACTCTTCTTAACACTTCCTCATTCCGTACTCTGTCTTCCCATTTAACTCCTTCCATTCTTCTCTACATCCACATTTCAAAAGATTCAATCCTTTTTTCATATTCCTTCCTCAAAGTCCACGTTTCCACACCATTCAATGCCACACTCCATATATAACACTTTGCTAACCGTTTCCTCAGTTCTTTGTTTAATGGCCCGTTTAACAAATTTTTCTTTTTATTGAATGCTTCTTTTGCTATTGCAATCCTAGTTTTTATTTCTTTCGTGCTTTTTGTCATCTGTAACTATGCTTCCCAAGTATTTGAAACTGTTTACTTGTTCTATTTATTCGTTATTGATTCTAATATTTATTCTTTCCCCTTTTCCACCAACTACCATACATTTTGTCTTTTTCTCATTAATCCTCATTCCGTACTGTTCACATTTACTGCTTAAGTCATCTAGCATCGTACATACTTCTTCCTCACTTTCACCTAATATGACCATATCGTAATATCAATCACCCGTATTTTTAATCAAGGGTAATTATTTTCTATGGCAAACGATAACAGCCGCAAATTCAAACAGAATCAAATAATGTTTTGCATACCGCCCTGAATTGTAGAGATCTCAAGACCTATTGTTTTAGGTGAAGATCGGTTAAGGGAAAGGAGTAGTTTACCTGCAACGTTTTATGTTTTAACAAGGGTATTTTCTATGGCAAACGATAACAGCCGCAAATTCAAACAGAATCAGTAATTTTTTGCATGCAACTCTGAATTGTAGAGTTCTCAAAACTTATTGTTTTTGGTGAAGATCGGTTAAGGGAAAGGGGTAGTTTACCTGCAACATTTTATGTTGTAACAAGAAAAATTTTCATGACAAACGATAACTGCCGTAAATTCAAACAGAATCATATATTTTTTACACAAGTGCTGTGTAATCACTTATTATTACATTTAATTATTAAAATTTTAATTCATTGTATGCCTTACCTCTTAGTCCAAAGTCCGTTGCACGAAACTGCGACATACAAGTATGACCTTCAGGTTATCTGAATAACGTACTCAACTCGCTTTTCATTTGAAACAAATCTAATTTAATTGCATTTTTTACTTTCTTTAAATACACCACTCACTCCTCCTTCTACTTTAATTCACATATTATTGCAACTCTTTCTTTCTTTTTTAAAAAACAACAGATATAACATAAAATTTCAGTTTACCATTGTAACTTATACTAATATATATTTATGACCATAATAAAGCGACCCAGATTGCCCATCCACTCATTCATACGAAAACCCCTTTTATATAATTCCTTTAAACCCCCTTTTATATATGATCATAACAAATTTGACTTGGATACAGTTTACCGTGGCGTCCCCGTTGACCGCATGGCGCGTCGCACACACTATTCTCTTCTTGATAAAAAAAATTATTGTTCCACTGATTTCGGAAACCGCACTTAGTTACTGATTGATACATGCTCAGTAATGCTGGTAGGGGTAGCACCTGTAATATACTCACCTGCTTACCTTGAGAAGAGCCCAGAGTCGTTTCAAAATTAAAAATTACAATATGGCCTTACATCTTTCCCCATACTGAACTGATATGTTCCCTTTTTATTTCGTACTGGTTCCTCTATTTGTAGTACTGGCTTTTATGAATCTATTACTCTATCACACGTTTACAAATTCTTAATATAACATAAATGGCTTAATCTAAATTCTTTTCTCTTTTCATTATACTTTTCTCCTCAATTCCAATTTGAAATAAAATATATGAGACTTCTTGTCTCTTAATTAAATCACTCTTTTACATTTATTAAGTAAACCTCTTGAATTTTTCTTAACACTAGCGCAGTATCTTACTGCCTCCTTTACTTTGAATATAAACAACAGATAAGACAAATTAGGCTGCCTGGCAGCAAGGAAAATACAGATTTAAGCACTATTAAAATTTCAGTGACAACACGGTCACCCTCCTCTTTCTACTATATAGCTCCTCCACTCTACATCAACTTATACTAATCCCCCCAACTAAAACTAATTTCCCTTAACCCCTGATACCCCGCGTTACACAATTGTCAGTGACCTCAAGGACTTTCACCTATCTTAGTATAACACTATTACTCGGCCAATGAGGGCTAGGTCCCCAAAGGTGAAGTCGCACCCTCGCTGCATGTAACGGCTCCACCGGCCATCCATCTCTCCATGTCCCCCCATAACTGGACTGTTGCGCCCAGTTGCTTCCACAAGGACTGAAGCGTTAAGGAGGAATTTTGTCATCTCCTGTCCTTGCTTCAGCGGTACAAATAAAAATTTGGATTATCTGACCACTAGGGTTTACAGTATCGTACTAATTTTACATTTATGTGCCCTTAAGATGGTCTATCCCCCTTTTTATGTTCCCACGTGAACGGGTGATAGCCGCTGTTCCATAGTTCCGGTTTGATTTCCCCTGAATCACCCCCCTGTTAATTTCTATGTCACACCAATTTTCAAAAAGGCAACCAATCATGGTCAGGTTACAATGTCTGCCCACAGCTGGTTGCCTACCAAAACCATGGTCAGTGCTGGTGAGGCAGCGACCGCCCGAAAGTGGGGAATCGCAATTAAAACACAGTACATGTTTAAGATCCCTACACTTATATAATACAACATAATAAAACATAATACACTCATAATTAACATTGCGATTATTACATCAAAATAAACAATTCACCTTTAAATTTGCATATAAAATTATAAACATTACCCTTTAATTTCAAATGAACTTTTTATTAATCAACCATCAATTATTTGTCATTTTTATACCATTAAATTCTCTAAAATTTTAAAATTTATTGCCAACATTCATCTTATTAACTTCTTTCAAACTAATTCAATTATTTTATCAAACACATTTCATTACTTTAACAAAATTCACAAAGTTGAGTATACTTCACCTTGCTACATCATTACATTTAACATCAACACAAAAGTATATACAATCTACATTATTATTCGTTATTGTTTACCACAAATCATTTCATAATACAGTCCATTTCAAAACCCCTACTCGCATAATTAAATGTTCATAACGCTAAATGTTTAACCACCATCATCGAATAATAATCTGGTCTTCCGTCTACACAATTCATTTCTAACTAAGTTCATTATATTATCTCTATCAATATAACGACTGTTTAAATTCTCATACTTTTCCACAATACCATAATAATCAACAGGATTATTCCATATTATTACATCATATAACTTGTCACCATCGAGTATAGTCAAGTCGTCCTTAGTATGATTTGTCACAATTAGGTAAATTATAATTTCATCATTATTATCATCTGCTGCTATACCAGTTTCATCACAAGGTGAGTACTCAATATCATCAACCTTATCATCATTTGCTGCACTAATTACGTCACAAGGCAAGTATTCAATATCATCATCAGCTCTCTCATTCTTCACTCACTCTCTTAATTCTTTATAACTTCTACCAACCTCAAACAACTCTATCTTCCTATCAACATACAACTCTCTCTCAAAATACCTCTCATCATAACACCATTTCACACTTTTTCTATCATTCCATGCAGAGGGTACTACTACATAAAAACACCTGTGAAAAACCTATTTCACAATATACCCAGGGAAAATTTACCCTCTGCCCCATATCCACAAAATAACTCTCTTCATACGCTCTCTCTAACTTATAAACACTGATTTCTACCCCTTCACAACCCTCTACTCCCATTACTCTCTCACTTTCTCTTACTATCTCTATATTCTGATAGTCACTATTAATTTTCATTGTATCACCTTTAAATACCTCGTTTTCAACTATCTTACCACTGCTACTTGTTAACACATTTTTATAACTATCACTTACCTCGTTAATTATTTCTTCACTATTATTCATCATCATATCATCATCATTTTTGATACCATTACAACCACTTACCTTATTATATGTACCATTTTCTACCCCCTTCTTTCTCTTTCTACTTTCGTTTACTTCGTCTTGTAATTGTTCTTTCCAATTTTTAAAATTCATTTTATTTTATTTTGTTCTTCGAATTTAACATTTAGATCCCTCTGAAGACTGTCAAACTTACTATGGGTCTCAACTTTTTGTTCTTCGAACTTACTGTCTATGTTTCTGAAATTACTATTACTGTTAATTTTCTGTTCTTCTAATTTATCTGACATTTTATTCTGTTGCTTTAATAGCAGCTGCGTCATTGCCATTATGTCTTTATTTTCATCTGTTTTACTTTCGTGTCTGGTTGAGATGGGGGTTGACTGGACTGGTGAGCCATTTACGTCAACTGACTCGGTGGAACTTCCCTCGAGCTGGCTCACTGGAGTCGAGTGGACTCCCATCTCACTCATAAACGTCTCGTCAGTTATATTGACTTCGTTATTTTTATCTGCCATTTTTAATTATTTATTTTCAAGAGGTTTGTTTATTTTGACACAAAATTCTTATTTTAATTACGTGTTGTTAATTACGCAACCTACACTCGTCCCTGATCACTGCAACCTCCGTTGACCATATTTCACGTAATTAAACATCCGCAAAAATCCTGGCAGGGACTCGCCAATTGTAAACAAACTTTCCTCCGTCATTTTTTTGTTCAGTAATGCTATTAGAGGTAGCACCTGTAATATACTCACCTGCTTACCTTCAGAAGAGCCCAGAGTCGCCAGAGTGTTTGTGGATGACACTCAACCCAAATAATGCATCTGACTTTTTTAAAATCTCCCCTCAGAAATTCCACGGTTCGTTTATGCGAAACTTTGGCTACAGTGATCAAGAACGCAATAGGTGCGCCCGAGCAAACAGATTGCACAACACCTTTTGATTATGGAAAAATTTGTTTTAATGCACAATTTTCTTCTGAAACATAAAACATTTCTCTAATACATTACGCTGTGACGGTACAAACGTCCGTCTTAGGGAATTATGGTACAAGGAAATATTTTATTGTATTTTTTATCATATTTTCATATATAAAACATGGTTAGAACAACTCTCCCAATCATTAATGACACGACGCAGTTTCATCAGTGTAGATCGAATACAAGGTCATAGCCTACGTGCGTTCTGCCGCGTACGTTATATAAAAACAATGGAAAGACAATACTGAGACGTAGTAAAACAAGTGAAAACGTCATAAGAATTACGCAAAACAAAGGCGTCAGCAATTTGAAACAAAAGACGGTGACGACATGACACTATTACATACGCAGATTTTGTGTCTAACCCGTTCTCAGTCCATTACAACACACCAGAGCGTACACACGTTCGATTATTAACTGGCTTAATTTTGCCAGTTGAAGTGTTCTAAATCAATCAAAATGTAATCCAAAGGTAGAATATACCTGTATTCAGTAAACAGTCAGTTACAATGTAAATTCAGTGCACGAAAAGACCGACAAAACAGGAAAAGTTCACCGAACAACTGGCCGAGATGAACGCATGATCGGGAGACTACCTCTTCAAACCCAGGGAAGTGACAAAATTAATAATTATAAAGTAACGAAAGAATTGGGGTCAAAAAATTTTTGATTAATAAAATGTACCAGAAATGAAAAAATGGGAGAATACAGAGCAAATATGGGAGTGAAAGATGCCGACATTTCTATTAAAAAATGAGGCGTTGGTTTATGTTGAAACAATAAAATTTTATGATAATACTAAAATCTAAACATACTGCAGTAGTAAAATGTTTTGGGGATTTACAACAAATATGAAACAGATAATTAAAATAAATTAATAACTAAGGGCGGAAGTAACGTAAGACGCCATTTTGTTTAATTTCGTAAGACACCATATTTTTGATGTTAATAAATGTAAAGTATTTAGAGTCATTAAACAGATTTTTTTATGTCACCACTATTGTTGTTAAAAGCATTATTTCAAGACCCAGCTCAGTCTCTGATTTCGGTTTAAAAGAACTCTGGACCCTATGGAGAAAGTAATGTATGGCAGTGGACCATGTGCTTCAGGACATAATTATGGTACTCACATGGTAAGTACGATAGTAACAAAGCAAAGAATACATTTGTTAATAAAGGACATTATTTATTTTGTTATTACTTTAACAATGGTTAATTCAATTGTGACTTAAAATCTTACTTCACTCACTCATTCACAACTTAGATTCACCAGTACCACGTGCATTCCATTACTTCCACTCTTTCCCAAATTAAATAATTATAATTACATTTCTTTTATTTATTTTTATAGCGCTAAATTGTTCAGGGGCAATCAAATTCTATTAGTGGTATGTTAACAGGTACCTGTATAATTTTACAAACACTTAGCTGAACGTGGACATAATGGCTGCACGCCACGTGTAACTGGAGTCTGTTGTTTTCCAATTGCTGGGCCGAAATATACTCCCGTGACGTATCTGTTGTTCTCACTGGCTCTGGTGATTCTCCTCTGCCATCCTGCTAGTAATTAGTAGGTGATTTCTGACTTTCGGTGAACTAAAGTTTTAAAACTGCACAACCAGAGTTTTTTATGTCTGGCTGCGACACTGTCCGGGTCCTAAGAGCCGCGAGAAGCTGGATGCAAGCGCCACAGCTAACCAATTATTCGCCGCTCTCGGCTATTTGAATTTTCGTCGTCGTAACATAATTGTCTCGAACGTATGCATTATTTACTGTTCTTTATGACGCATCATCCTGTTTTGTGCGTGGTTCACGTCATTGTTGAGTGACGGGCATAAATATAATATGACGTGTTATGCCGTATATGGTAACAAAATGATGTTAGATATGCGATTGATTGTTGACATTGTCACACAGTTAATGTCTTAGGCCAGAATAAATATGAATCACCGTTGCTGCAGACCGCCCTTCAACTGGTTACATTCACTTTTACAACATTTTATATATTTATTTCACCACATTATTGAATAAAATGACACCTACTCAGGAGTGCCCCATTACAATACTTGTTGACCAACCCTTAAGTCTTCCATCGCTAAACATTTATTGATCAACGGTCACTACTAATTTGAAGATCTTAGTGGTAAGTTTTAAATAGAATTTATCTTGTTATGTAAGAATTATTGCATTACATTGGAATTTTTAGGATAAAGTCAGTTCAAAAATCAAATGAGACAAAAGGAGAGTTTGGCTGAAATTCACTATTTGTAGAAAACAGTATCCGTCATAGAATTTTTCGTGATTAAAGTGTGTTATAAAGACTATGAATACAGTTCCTTTATCAGTATAAGATTCCTTTATCTGATTGCTCTCCTGGGCCACCAAAAGCAAGAACAGTAATTCTAGGCTATGCCACAAGCTAATATGCATCCAGACTCCTATCTGCAGAGTCCAATCACTGTCCTGGACAAAACCGTATGGTCATGACTGCCATTGAACATGTCCTACAGATGTACAAATGGTTACTTGAGGAAAGTAGCAAGTTCTTGCCAGTTAAACAGCAGTTAGGTTGAACCAGAGGAAAGAATGGCTTTTCTCCTGTATATTAAAGAGGCAATGGACAATTTAGTGATGATATCAAGCAATTGTGCTGTCATATGCTGTTTAATCATGTTGCTCAACAGGGTTATAGTATAACTTTTTCAGTTCCAGTGTTGTCCTCAGCCATGTCTGATGTGCCGTGAAAAAGAAAAAACTCCTTTCATATCCAGTTGAGATTACAATCAGGCCTACAGGAAATGCGTCATACAGGTCATTGAGACTGAGTGTGAAGTCTTTCTTGATTTTTAAACCTTCTTTAATTGAAGAGGCTTTTCTTCTGCAGAGTGTTTTTTATAAGGCTAAAGTAACAGAACTATAGTTTTCATTCCATACTATTGTTTTCAATTACTGCATAAAAATTTATTCACCGAGGAAATCACAATTACTGATTCACTTAACTAACTGCTTGGAAAAATCTTAACAAGTGTCTAAAGAGTTTTGGACTGAGATAATCAGTTGGAGAATCTTGCCTACTAATCGGCTGGCATTGCTGAACTGCTGCATACTGGACCCACAAGGATGTGTGTTACATCTATGTTGATTACTATGGGCAGATTGTCATAACAGAGGGTTCAACAAAAATTGGAGATAATAAAAATTACGGTCGCCCATCTAACAACATACTGAAAATACATACATTAGTCATTATTTTTTATTATAAATAATATTTAGACATCCTTTAAGGATAATAAAATGACAATTTGAATTTTTGTTTTTCAGCTAGTGGGACATTTGGGGGGGGGCTTAACCCCTCCAAATCCCCCTCTGCCTATGTCCATATTCATTACCCGTATTATATGATGATGGGAGCTGGACTGTAACCACACGTAGTAACACCAATGAGATTGCAGTTTCCATGATTCTAAAACACAGCTAAACTAGGAGTGTCACTGACACAAATGGGCAGAGCATTTGATATTCGTAATAATTTATTTATCAATATTTTTACAATCAACCATCTTTGACCGTTAGATAAATAGATTTGTAATAATTTATTTATCAATATTCTTTCAATCAACAAAATATATATACGTTTATGATACACACTTTTTATTTAATACACTACATTATAGTACAATATACATTAATTGTCATTAGACATATTCAGTGTTGCAAACTGGTCAGTAAAGTCAGTAAAAGTCAGTATTTTTGAGCAAGTCAGTAAAAAGCCAGTATTTTTTAAATTGGTCAGTAAAGTCAGTTTTTTAAAGCAGAATTTAGTGGTTCTTAAGAAAGGGTTTTTACTCAATACCGGCAATTCATTTTTTTTATTTCCTTACTTTCTAACATGATAATTAAAATTTTTTTTGTCAGAGTTAAAAAACTGGCTCAAAGTTAAGAAAGAAGAATACAACCGGAACTGAAGGGAAGAAAACGACCACCCAAAGTTTTTTAATCCGTTGTTTCGTACCGGCCTTATAATTTTTTGAAATCAAATAATTTGTTGGGACTCTTAAGTGTTTAAAAACAATTTCTTACTGTGTAAAGTATTTGAAATGGGCAGGTGTAAATTTAAAAGTGACTGGCTGAGAAAGTCTGACTGTAATGGATATATTGTTGCTGAGTGGGGACGTAAAGCCAGTGACCATGAGATGTTCTGTACCCTTTGTGTAAAAACTTTCAATATTTCGTGGGGATATGAAGCCGTGGAACAGCATGCATCTTCTCAGAAGCATAAAGAAGAATGTAAACAAAAACTTTCCTCTTCACAACTTCACCTGACTTCAGTTTGCCAATACACAGCTGGTTCACAAGACTGTGCGCCATCTACTAGTGTTGGTGAAACAATCAAGCAAACGGTTCAGTTGTACAACATTAGAGATAGTGCAGCCAAAGCGTAACTTATTTGGGTAATGAAGACAGTTGCAGCGGACTTTCCTTTGCTTCCATCCTGTGAAGACATTCGGGAGACTTTTGAAGCGATGTTTCCATCAAGTGTTCCTACAGATTTTTCACTTTCAAGAACAAAGGCACAATACTTGATAACTGATGCTCTGGCACCATTCTTTAAAAAGCAAATGTTGAATGAAATGGATGGTGCTCTTTTCACATTATGTTTTGACGAAACTGTTAATGCTGGCTCATCAAAAGAACTTCAAACAGCTGTTAAGTATTGGTCTCCATCTAAAGAAATGATTGTTACAAGGTATTTGCAGACTTTTGTTATGGGGTCAGCTACCGCTGATGAATTGTATAATAAGCTGTGTGAAGCTATAGATAACACAACCTTACTGCGAACCAACTTACTGATGCTCAGTAATGATGGGCCCAATGTCAATAAAGCAGTTACAAACCTGATGAATGAATCTCTTATTTTATTAAGAAAAAACGAATGGTTGACATTGGTACATGCAACATTCACATACTTCACAATGTTTTTAGGCGCGGTATGAAAGAACTTGGTGATAACACTTCAAATTTGATATTCCTTATTCATGACTTTTTTGATGGTTGGCCTTCGAGATGGGAAGATTTTGAAAAAATTCAGAATGATCTGAAGCTACCTAAGCACAGGTTCATCAAACATGTTTCTTCAAGGTGGTTGTCTTTGGAGTCAGCAGGTTTAAGACTCCTAGAACAGTGGCCAGCAGTCACGAAGTATTTCATGGTATTGTAACGAGCAGAAAATTTTTAAATTTTCACCTCGGCAGAGTACGTTCACACGAGGCAGTGTCAACGACTTATAGTTGGCGCAATAAATAAGGAGTAATGAGAAGATGTCAGTGAGGCGTCGCAGACTTGACAATAGAAACACATTAAGTTAGATCCAACTATAGAAATTGGTGGCGTAAGATGACGGGGAAAGTTTCGTCCAGAATTATTGCTCTCTGCAGCTGTAACAAAGTAAGCGAGGACATTCACACCCGTACCGAGAATTGTAGCAGATGTTGACCATGTTACGTCAGTATACGATAAACGACAAAAACGAGTGAAACTACATATTTCAATGGGACGGATGCACTGCACCTTATGAAACAATACAGTAAGATAGGCCTGACAAAGACTAAAGTCATGTTACGCAGCTGGAGTTATCGTCTAATTGACAGACAAGAATTTACGAAGGGAAAGTTGGGGTGACTTCACCAGCCAGCAGATGTTCAAAATTGTTAATAGCCAGAAAAAAGGGGTTAGAACTTGGAACAATGCGCCAGGAAGACTGAAAGTACAGATAATGGGAATCTATAGAAACACAGAGTTTACTCAGACAATAGGTTGTTCGACAAGTGCTTAATAGCCATAGTTTCGTCGAAACGGGTCAACGTTCGTCAGAGCGAAAATCGGGGAGACGTAAGGACCTATCAGATGCCTTCAGACAGCGAGAAATTTGGTGGTAAGGAGTGTTTCCATAGCAACTGAAACGAAGGACCTATCGGAAGAACTATGACGTAGAATCTTGACATGGTGGGACAGTATTTTCCAAGAAAGCTAAAAAACTGACCAATCTCGAAATGAAGTAGGCGTGAAGCGCGCCAGAGACAAAATTTTGAGTAGGGACGAATTAATAAAAACTATCTGCCCAAGACAGAGAGCAGCAGTGATACTCAATTTTTGAAACAAGTAAGAGTGAGCCAGTAATACTCAATTTTTTAGTCAGTGATACTCAATTTTTAGACAGTCTACATTCAATTTTTGAAACAAGTGATACTAAAGTTTTCAGACAGTTTTTACACTCAAATTTTCAAATAGTTTTAACTTCAAGTGCGAGAGACGGTATATCAAACTTTCAACAGTTTATTCTAATCATTCGGGTGAGATTTAACCGAAGTACGAGGTAACGGACTTAGTTAAAATTATACAAAGTGAACAATCAGACCGTTACACCAACAGACATTACCACTTAACGATATACAAATCAGTTGAACTTAATATAGTGTACTACATATTATTAACAACATAATGAACACGAAACATTAAACAAATTAATGAACAATACGAATATTTAATGAAGCAGCGACAAGTGGAACTAGACATGTATATTAACATTAAAACGAAATCACAGCACACACAGTAAGATGGAACATTCGATTCAACACTGAACTTTAATTATTCACATATACGAACGCCTACGCGAGTGACCGGAAGAGTGAGTGTTAAGTGATTGTGATAAAGCAGCATCCGACGGAATGTGTCTACGAGCCATCTTCATCTCTGGAACTCGACTTCAACAACAACTAATGGATATTCAATAACCAAGTAACCATTATTATAATTATTTCTAATTAGTAACTTCTACTGACCTGGTTTCTTTCAAAGAATTCACACCTGAGAAAATTATTAAGAAAAGTAATGAATAAATCTGAATAAAAGTAATTAATGAATGAATTAACAAAAGCTTATTTGGGATTTAATGAACGCATTAAATAAGTAATATGAATTGTTATATTGTTTGATTTATATATGTATGTATGTTTTCTTTGTTTTCAGCATATATTGAAACGTGTATTTGTTATTATAAAATATGTATGTATTTCAGGTACAGCGACGTATCATATGTACAATTATAATGTATTATGAATGATAATTAAACTAGTACTTTAAGTTGATCATAAATATGCGTTCATTATTACCAAATGCAACCCAAATATTAACCTAAAGTTTGAAGGAATACAAATAGATTTTAAGAGTTTCATGTGTTCAAATAAAGTAAATGAATTGATAACGTTAATCTATTAAGTGATATCACGTATGTGTTGATGAGAATCAGAAAAGTTATACATAATTTTTAAATGGCTGTTTCACACGGCAATCACAGTTTAATTAATTAAATCACGGTTAGCATAATAAATAATCCCCAATAATTTATTAAAGTTATAGTATTTGTGCCAAAATATAAAAGTGATTTAATGATATCATCCAAATACAAGAACATTGTTAGTCTTCTGAAAGTTAACACAATGAAAGTGGAAATAAACTTTGCTTGCTCCAGTGCTCACATATTTTCACAGTTTACTGGTCACTTTCAGAAAGAAGAACCTTTGATTTACCTTCTGTATGATCACCTCAAAACTCTAACAAGCAGACTAATGACTCGTATATGTCATTCTGACGTTATCTTCTCGTTAGATTCCTTGAATGATGAGAAAAGTTTTCTTCCTCTTAAAGAAGTAAACTGTGGATTAGATGTAAAAGAATTACAAATGTTACCAGAAAAGGACAAACTTGCATTTCTGCTCCAAGCAAAAAACCATTTCATTGCTAGTTGTAAACACATTTTTACCAAGTCTTCCTTGACGTCAAAACCTTTATTGAAGCATTTTGAATGTTTGATCCCATCCGAAAGAACAAAAGACAATAGTTGGAAGTCCGTCGTTGAAGTGGCAAAAGCATTGCCTATTGATCTGAACATAGCCTCCCTTATTGATGAATGGAAGTTACTGAGTTTGGAAGAAGATGAGCTCCATAGCAAGAGCAATCGCATTGATGTTTACTGGAACCAGTTTTTTAAGAAAACTGATAAGGCAGGTGAGATGAAGTACCCACTTGTTTCTAAGGTTGTCAAAGCAGCTTTATCTCTTTCTCATGGTTCAGCAGATGTGGAAAGAGGCTTCTTAAGCTCACAGAGAGTTATGACCTCTGATCGGGCAAGTATGTCTGAAAGAACTCTGGATGCCTATCTTCACGTTAAGCCACTCGTTGAATAAACTCTATGATGGAAAAGTACATTTGGTTCATATAAACAAAGAGCTCTTGAATCTCGCTCAGTCAGCCTATATACATCATAGGCAGTACCTAGAAGAACAACGTTTAAAGAAAGAACAGGAAAAGAAAGAAGAAGAAACTAAGGAGAAAGAGCGTATTGCCGAAAACGAATTAGAGAAAAAACACTCAGCTGAGAGGAAAGGTATTGATGAAAAATAAGTAGTATTAAAACAACTGAAAAGTGATGAAGAAGAGAAAAGAAAAGTAGCTGATACTCTTTTAAAAGATGCAAATGAAAGATTAAAGCAGGCTATTAAAAATAAGGATCTTGTTGCGGCTAATGTTGCACAGGCAATCCTGGAAAGTGCTCAGAAAGTTAAAGAAGAAGCTGACATAAAAAGACATGATGCGGAAAAAATTCAGAAAAATGTTGAGAAAAGAAAATCTTCACTAATTACTTCATTTTTCAATAAAAAACCCAAGCAATGAGTTTCAATTACAATTCTTAAGCAGACTGAATGTTTTTTAATAAGTCTCAAACTAAAATAATGCCGTTGTATGTTAGATTTTACAGCTGCTCAGTGGGGAGAAGGGTGGTCAATTCTAAAAAATATGTCTTAAAAAAAAATCATGTTTTATACTGTCTCTAATTACTTGTAAATTAATATTAATATGGTCGATGGAGGTCAGTAATTAAGGTCAGTGATTTTATCTTCGGTCAGTAAGAAGTCAGTATTTCAGTGATTTTAGTCAGTAAAATCAGTAATTTAGACCTCAAAACCAGTTTGCAGCCCTGCATATTCCACAACCTTTGCAACTCATCTCTATGATCAACCATTGATGGACTTCTATTAATTTTTAGCAGTCTATCAAAATTAAATGCCGGTTTTAATAATATTCCTTCTAATGTTTTCACTCTTGAAAGAGCAACATACGTTAATCCAACCTGAAATTCATTGTCTCCTAAATTAACAATTGCCTTATCTAATGTTATCCCTTGCGATCTGTGTGTACTAACAGCATATGCTAACATAACGGAAATTGTTTGCGAGTACACAAAATTTCATTTTTCTTGAAAGATGCCACTACTGGTACAATGGGTATTGAATTCTCGTACAGAACTGGTCCTGTATATTTTTCGAAAGATACGAGTATACACATTGGCATGTGTTTGTTATAATTTTCGCATTCAACTGCCAGGTCATAAATAATATCAGTTACTGTCGGAACTGAACTGTTGGCTAGTCCTTTTGTGACCCAAAGATTTCTTCTAAGGATAACTCGAGCACCTTTACATAAACGTAATTGGGCAAATAATCCCTGAGCATCGTCAGGTTTTCCTAGAGAGGCTTCTGGGCAATTATGGATTGCATTGATTAGAGCCACTGGTTGTTTATTGCTTTCTAGTTTTTCATAATTAAAGTGTTCGATTTCACCATTTTTCGACATTATACAGACAGTATCTTTGAAATTGCCCCTGATATTGTTTACATAAAATCTTTTAGGTAAGAGCTGATAATCTTGTTCAGTGATTGTTCCATTTGCGACTCTATTTAAAGTCTCTCTGACATTTTTTTGATCATCACCTTGCTGTCTCATAATCTCCATTAAAAAGAAAACTTGTTTGAACCGTTTATATAAAAGATTCGATTGAATGGTCTGAACATTATTACCAATATTGTAAAGACTCCTGTCACAAACCGGTGGAAGTTGGGACCATCACTGACTAAATACACGCAAAGGCCACCAAAAGGAACAGCTGAAGGACGCTGCTTTGCTTGTTTGAGTCGCATATCCACTTTGAAAAACAAATTCAAACCCAACATACTGGCTTCATCAATAATAACGCACCTCACATCTTTTAATTCTTCTTCAAAAGCAATTTTGCATTCACCTTCTAAATCTTTGAAAGTTCCTCCCCTTCTCTTTGAAGCATTTATTCTTAGAGCTGAATGAATAGTTTGACCACCAATATTGTTAGCTGCCACATCAGTAGGAGCCATTAAAAGAGTTGCATCGCAGCCAAAATATGAATTAATTCTCCTAACTATTTCATTAATTACACAGCTTTTACCAGTTCCAGCTTTTCCCTGAATAATTGCAAGTCTTTGATTGCAATCATCATAGTCGCATAGCTGATATTCTAAGAAAGATAATATCTTACTTTGTTGGTCATTGAAAATAACATTGTATGATTCATGAGAATCATACTGATTCCCAAATGTTTCTCGAATCCTTTCGATGACTTTATTCTTTATATCTGGATATTTGTTATTACTGCTGCTGTTATTGCTGCTTCCCAATTATGAAGTAAATCGGTATCACGATTACCTAGACCAACATGAGTTGGTAGTGCATTAGGCATTGCTGCTGCTATAGCCATCCAGTCTCTATCGTCAAAAATATCAAACTCGTTATTATTATCCTGATAAATCTCAGTTTCTTCTGTAATTAAAGATATGTGTAATTTTTCTTGAAGCTGTCCAAAATTTAGTCGAGTATAAGCCATGAACCATGTTTCATCTGTACTTTTCAAGTCTTCTTCATTACACCAATGCTTATGTAAAATCAACTTTTGTTTACAATACGTATAATTCAGTATTGACTGCATTCTTATTGTTGTTTACTTTAGCGAAAACTTGTAGAATTCTTTCTTTTCTGTTTGTGCCAATTGAATTATTTCTTCCCTTAGAATTTTTTTTAGCAAAATCGGATAATGTTATTTCTTCCATGTCTAGTGGTCTACTACTATAAAACTGAATGAATGAATTACTATCATTTTCACTATTGGTTCCATTAATTGCAACATAGTCTTCTATTGTTATGACAAGTATTCTAAAAGTTCTGGTACATTGATACAATGGAATCCATGGAGTAAATGACATATTTTGCAAACCTCGATGTCTCTTTCTCCGATCACTCTTATCATCAGACTTGTATATGCTCGACGAGATTCTTCATCCGGGGCTCTCGATTCAACAATTTCTTGAAACATTTCCGTCAAATTTTTCGAAGCAGGTTCTGACTTTGAAGCACATTTTGATACATATTCAATCACCTGGTATAAGGAGGTGATTATACTAAAACCAGTATTTGCTCTCCATGTTTATGCAATGACAGGATTATACTGATTCAGGAGTTCATCATTACAACCCAACCCATGAGTCGTGCCAGATCAGACCACCAAAGATCAGCTGCACTTAAAGTAAAAAAACCCATAGGAAGATTTTCACACGGCTCAATCATTGATTCAAGTTCACCCCTTCGTTGAAACCAGTAAGATTTTGATCCTCTTATTTTTCCACACCAATAATATAAACTTCTTACTATTTGAGGATTACTCAACAGCGTGTTTCTCAGTTGCTGTATTGTTCCATTGAAATGAGATTTTCTAGCAAATATTTCCCTCATTGAATAGCTTGATGACCCTGAACAGTGTTCAATGCAAAAAATCGGAACCTAGGATCTTGTGCAAAACGTCGGTCTTTATATTGCAAAAAAATTGAAAATATTCAAGTGCTGTAAGTTTCATACTACTTGCTCGAGTATTATCATTTAGTTCAGCAGATCCGTAAGGTAGTAAAGCGGAAAATGCCATGCTTACATATCCTTCGCACGAGAATTCATTTATGATATCAGTACCTTGTGGCCATGGAATTACATTATTCACTGAAGATCGGAGTCTATCAACTTCTACGATTCTAATATTCTCCGGGATCATACTTTCATAAATTTCTTCAGAAAAGTTCTCTTCATCTGTATTCACCTCAGGTAAATCAACAGTGGGTATCATTCCAAAAATACTATCATTTAATGGAAGTTGAGAAATTTAGTGCTTCTAAAATTTTGTCACGTCTCGTATGAAAATCCCGATGTCCATTAAAACTTTCCTTTCTTACAACTATAGTGCTCAGTGAAGCGGGTGTAGGAGGCAAGGAACTAACAATCTGTTATATTTTGACCAATATTTATAATATTTCACTTATAAGCATATTGACCGGGAAAGCCTCTCGATTTCACCCTATACACACGCATCACTGGTTGTACTCTTGCTATCAAGAGTTGTTCTACATAAGTAAGATACATCAGTTCTATACGTTGTAATGCAACATAAATAGAGCCCTACATAACTAACATTATAATGCAAATAATCAAAGAAATTATTTAAACAAACCCAATATGAGTAGGAAAATAAACTGATAAAATGATAAAAGAAGTACAACACAGTCAGGTGTTATAAATAAAGCCCTGTACTGTAGTAAGTAAGAATTAAACTTTGAAAAAGTGCTAAGTGTAACAAGCAAGCCTGTAACGGTACAGAATTGAGGGCTACAACAGTTTTAATTTAAATCAGTTTTAATTTTTAATTGTCAGCATCCACCTGTGAGGTGCCCCAGTGTAACAAGCTACTCACTGTTAGCATAAACAACTGTTTAGACATATTACGTAATAGCCCCAGTAGCAGCAGTCTGTGTGTGTGAATCACAGTAGGCAGATTGTCATCAGAGTGTTAACAACCAACAGTAGTAAGCAGATTGCCCTTACAGTATGCAGTCTATCACCAGTTTTTGTATCAGACAGTAGCACAGAACAGTCATCAACTAACAACAGAGTAAACGTAACGTCCGCCTCGGGAAAGCTTTGGTAGACTGAAATGTCTAAGTAGGTCTACCAAAGAGTGGAGTTTAATAGTGTGACAACAAACAGTTTGTGGGGTTCGAGTATTTACGGAAAAAGCAGTTAAACAACATAGTGTGCAACACCGGGAACCTAGCATCGCTAGGCATCACGACGTAGTTAATGAAAACGATCTTTTTATGTTGACCAGAAGTGTAGCAGTGAATAATAATTGTTAAAAGAGCTCGACAAAAGGTGAATAAAAAGTGTAAAAATAAGTGTGGGAGTGTGGGAAGTAGAATGGGGAGAAATAGACCGGGTTGTTAACGAGAGTACTGGTTGTAAGTATAGATTAGCATAAGAACATTTTTATACAATAGAGTTTAGTAAGAGTAGAGAAATAACATTAAACAGAATATGAAAAGAAATAACGAGACAGAGACCATAATTCTTGAATCAATAAAATCATATTTAATTTTACTTAAACATGTGTTAGAGTAAGTTATTACGCCCGCAAACATAACCTGTCCTGTATGGAAAATCTCGCCTAAACGGACCTGGTAAGTAATTCAAAGTAAATAGTGGGGAAATGTATAAAGGTTTCCATATTTGTCCTTTTGTTTAAAAATATTGGTGGCGACCTATAAGTTGGGAATCTTCTGTTTTTTGGTAAGTCAGGGCGAATGCGTAAAAGGTAAGTAAAAGTTTAATATAAGGGGGGGGGTAAGGAAATAGACCGTAACAAGCCCTGTACTGTAGTAAGTAAGAATTAAACTTTGAAAAATTGGTAAGTGTAACAAGTGACAAACAGTGCCAGTCATTAAGCGACAGAGAGGACTGTGTGACTTAATGATTTCCCCATACCTAAAACAATAAACTACTATAAATGAATTCCCTATGGCATTCACTAATGATGAATGCCATAAACTAAAGTGACAATGAAAGAAATCAGTAGAGTGTGATACCATTAAAAAAAACTAAAGGATAGGCATTGGTGTTAGTATTAAGTAACAGACTCATGATTTTTCTATTTAACGTATTTTCCTTATAACGAACTTTTTTCGGTGCCGCGTGACACTTCATTATATGGAAGTTCGACTGTATAATGATAAATTTTTGTAACATAATATATATTACTTTGTGTAGGGCCCACGAAGAAAGAGGTGTGGTGTTTGTGAAGCATGCCAACAACCAGACTGTGGTACTTGTATTTCATGTTCAGACATGCTGAAGTTTGGTGGGTCAGGCCGCAGTAAGCAGGCTTGTGTTAAACGGAGGTAAGTAGTAATGTGTGTGAGTGATGTGTATCTAACAATCAAACTGCCTAGCAGTGAACTGGTTTAATTTGAACATTTAATTATAGATGCCCAAATATGGCAATTCAAGAAGCAGAAGAATCGGAGCCTGAAGATGAGGATACCTATCAGGTAAGAGCTGAAGAGTCTCAAGAGAGTGCATCTTGGACCCACTCTCAACGCAGTATTCGTGTTTCTAATGAAAAGAAAGTAGTTCAATGGATTGGAGATCCTATAACAGATGAAGGCCGAAAAACATATTACAGGTTTGAAAAAAAAAATTAGTTTGCTTAATGTAGACTTCCCACTTTATCAAATTAATTTAGTTTTTGTTGCTTCCTAGTAACTGTATGTAGTAGTGGATATATGTATGAAAGCTGTATGAGGCTTTTTTTTTTAGTGAAGTCCAGTGTTTTGATTACAGGCTACATTTTGCAAAACTTAATTTTTATACCTTTTAAATTTTATTTTATTTTTAATTAGAGCATTATTTGAAACATCCACTATTTCAAATGTTAACTATAGAAGGTATATTCAGAGAATATGCTGCTGAGTGTACATACAAAAACGTATATTTATTTTTTCTAGTCTGAGTCAATATAAATTCAAGTAAATATTGTAACAACAAGCTCTCGTGTCTCCCGTGAAAGCCCCAAGTTGTTGACGTCAATTTGTAACAACAAGCTTCCTTCGTGTGTGTATTTTAATCTAGTCACACGTTGGTTGCGTCACTTTATAACAAGCTGCCTGAGTCGTACTCTATTTTATTCGACTCCGATTGTGTTATTTTTTACAATGTCTGAAACCTCGTAGCCTTCCCGATACTCATCGTTCTTGTGACCTCGCCAATACCTGTTTACCTGATTCCATGTAGTTGTTATTTTCCCGATTATAGGCGCCAAATTGTTTGATTCAAAACAATTAAAAAAATGTTACTTCTTTCTTTTGAGACAACCGTATCTTGCCTCAAAGATATAAACTTTATAACTTTTTTGCTCCGGCTTGAAAGAAATTACAACTCAGTGGTTGGCAATTGATCGTTGGGTCATGGACTGGACACGCTCTAATGTCGAGTTTATATTACACAACGTGTAATCAGTCACAGAGTTCTTTTGATTACGGCAAAAGGATAACAAAATGATTTTCGAAAGTACAATCCTTCACATCAAGTTAATTAAATATTATGATCCTTCTTTACAACAGTTTTCTTAGTATTTAAAACAATAGTGAGTTCAATTTACAAGTATAGGTTAAGTTAGATATTGTGTACAAATATTTTCTTATTTCCCAAAGTGTTAATAATTAATTTGAGTAATCTTTTAATAATGATTATTACATGTGTTAATAGTCATTCAGTGTTTTTAGTGTTTGAACTAAGTTTTGGATATTGTGCATTAATTTTGAAGTGTAGTGATCAGTCTCGTGGGTGTAGTAAATTAATTAAATATTACAACTTCATCGATGTTTGATAGATGATTTTCATAAATTCTGGTGTTCAGGTCTTCCTTCTCTTATTTCATTAGTTTATATTGGTTTTATTTTCCGTAATTCTCAATTAAATTTGATGGATCTTGCTTATAGGTTCTGTTAATGTTGTTTTTCATTTCCATTTAGTATTATTTGTTTTAATTCATCTGGTTGGTTTATTTTCTAATTTTTATGGAGTGACTATTTTGTCATCTGCTCTCTTCTGATGCTAAAAATGGAATGTTAATGTTAATGTTTGTAACGGTTTTTTAGTTCTAACTGCCAAAATCTACCTTCTCATTGGTTGAAAGAATTTTGTACTCATTGTTAGATATGGCTTGGGTTTTTGCCCAAAATGAATAAATATTTTCTAATTAGGATAATTTCCTTGTATTATTATCAATATGGTTTTTATTATTATCATTGAATAGCTTTTCTGATGTAGATTAATTTGACATCAAACATGACTAGGTTCTATTATCTCTGGGCTGTTTTAACATTTGGCTATTTTTGTTCTTTGTACTTATCTTGTTTGTTATGTTGTTTATTGCTATTATTTTGGGTTTGTAATGTTCCTTGGTTTGGTATTTTATGTTTACCTATCTTTTTCCCTCACTGTGTACTGTTATTTGTTTATATTTTACAATTTTTTTCACATTGCTTTAGGCCTACCTTTGCCTATCCTTTTGACATTGTTTAAACTTTAATTTTGCTCTTATTATTAGTTTCTTATTGCTTTGTTTTAGCTAGTTTACAGTGATTATGGATTTACATCCTTCAGTATATGAATACTACAGCTTCTCCGACATATTAATGCCTTTTATATCTAAATTTATAACTTTAACATGAACTGTTTCTTAGGCTTTCATCACCACTCAACATAATACAACTTACTCTTAAAACTGTTTCAACGATTATAACATTTGCACATTTCTATAATATTACTATTATCTTCTCTGCTTTTCTTCATACCGTAATAACAATACTTTCTAACATTTATTATATAATTTTAGTATTGTAACATTCCTTTCTTTTTTAGGCCTACTTTTCTTTTATACCATATTATTGGTTTAAAGTTTGATCTGGCCCTTTAACTATTAACTCTAACTGTTAACAATAATACCTTGAATAATATTAATGGATTCTTATCCTGAATAACAATATAATATAATGCTATCTTATCTACTACTGTTTTTGGTCCTTTTCCAAAACTAAACTCTAGTATTGTTCACTTATTTTGGTGTCTTTAAACAGATTGTGTATGTGTTTTATTTTTAGTTACTCACTTTCCTTCCACACTCTCACTTTTATATGAGTTCTTGCTTATATTTGATGTTTTTTATTTATATTTTGTGTCACACCTGCACTTGTACTGCTTCACTGTACTTAGTGTCAATAGTGTTATACACTTTTATTTTGTTTCTTAATCACATTGGTGTTATCACCATTATCACAGAGTGTTTATTTGTAATTCACTCCCTATTCATATCATGCACTCTTGGTTCACTTTGGTCTATGACTATTTTGAGTATTAGTCTATCTTTATTATATTTCATTTTTGTTATTATACTTTTTTGTATCATTGTGTATTTTATTATTTTTTTATTTCATCATTATTCTATACTTACTTAGCTAATATTACAACATTTTCCTTTGGTTTGTACTTTCTATATTCAATGGTACATTTAGTTTTTTATTTCATGGGTTTATTTCATATAATTTGTCATTTGGCCAATCACTTGGGTTGGGTCATAGTCATTTGTCTCGTATACGTTACAGTCATTCTAGTGCTATTTATTTAAAATTGTTAATTCTTCTTCTTTTCTCTTCCTTTAGCCGCATGCTTTTTACTTTATATTCTATGGTATATCTTCTCTTGTATCGTAACAATATACATTTAACTCTGTATCAATGAAACACTTTCACCATAAATAAATTTTATGTATTTTGTAGATGATTTTTGCTTAAATACAGAGAGGTAATCTTAAGTGTTTTTTGTTCAATTTGTAATGTTTGTTTTATACAACAGATTCCTATAATTGTTTCTACATTTTAATTTAGAGAAGTCCTGGTGGGTGAAGATCGC
The DNA here is from genome assembly GCA_034769895.1 of Magicicada septendecula. Classification (NCBI taxonomy): domain Eukaryota; kingdom Metazoa; phylum Arthropoda; class Insecta; order Hemiptera; family Cicadidae; genus Magicicada; species Magicicada septendecula. The sequence continues at coordinate 122,549,200 of CM068371.1, forward strand.
ATATCTGTTGGAGACTGTGTTGTAGTGGAACCTAGTGATCCCAAAACACCACTGTTTGTTGGTAAGGTTATCAGCATGTGGCAAGACAACAAGCTCAAAGAGAAAATGTTCCATGTGCATTGGTTCTGGTAAGTAATGGAGGGTAGGACTTTTATAATTGATATTGTTAAATTATTATATTGTATTCAGTTTACTAGAATCAGTTTCATTTCAAACAAATACAGTGAAATCTTGGTATAATGCTCTTCTGTGGACCGGCCAAAAAGCGCTTTATATCGAGGGTCGCTTTATATAAAGATCCCAAGTTTAACTATTTAATTTGCCGGGACCGTGAAAAATGAGCGTTACATCTAGGGTCGGGCATTATATTGAGGTTCCACTGTAACAGGTTGTAAGTTTCTACATATGTGTATTTAAATTATTTAACAAATTTGGAACAAAATGTATTTAAAATTTTGATATTTACATTAATATTTAACAGTGTTTTGGATGTATTTTTAAAATCAGTTTGCTGCTTTGGTGTTCATTCTACAACTCGTAAAAGTTTTAGATCAAAAGACTACAGAAGCAGTTGCTTGATAAAATCTCTAAGTTGTAAGAAAAGACAGTAAATTTAGTGAATCTTTTTATTTGAGATAAATCTTGGTTTATTAACTGGAAGCAATAATGATTAAACACAGAATGTTCAAGATATGGGTTTGTAACGGGGCAAACCCAGGGTTTATATTAATTTCATAATAATTGTAAAAAATCAGTAGCAACCCAAGCTGAGTAATATTTTTGATCACATAAGCTTGACTTTTTTGAACACCCAGTAGTCGTCTTGGTACCAGTCCGAGTGAGGCACAAAAGCAATTAGCGCCTTGGAATGTCTACGAGCGCGCGAGTGTGCCGCCTTTTCACAACGTGAAAGTCACGAACAGGAATTCCTTATCGCCTTATACGAGATGGTGAGAAAGGGCGAGACGCCACCAGCCAATCAGAATTCGAATTTGCGGCCACGTGGCTAGATAGACGCGCTACAGAGCGGACCCTTGCTTCGCTTGACGCCGGGCAGTTCGCTACAACAAATCACATAGTACAGCTGTAAACATAACGCAGCCTTGGAATTTCGGTAGACCAACGTGAATTGAGTAGCCGAGGTCTACCGAAACTGGTGTAAATATAAAGAAGAATGCAAGGAAGATAGAGTGATAGTAAATTAAATGAACTGTTAAAGTTAAAAGAATTAAAACAGTGTCAGTGACGACGGAAGTGAACGGGAAATACAAGGACAAGGGAATGCACGTGCAGGTACAATGTAAAAGTAATCAGTTTGAGTCAAAATAAAGTAACGATAATAAAAGAGCTCAATAAAAAAGGGGGTAAAAAGTATATATATAAATCTGTAAAGAGTGAGAGAGTGTATGTGAAGAAAAAGGGGAGAAATCATTAATAAAAGTACTGGTTTCTAGATAATAAGTAGTTGATAAAAGCATTTTGTCCAAACAAATTCATGTTTCTAATTGTTGCATTTGATAAAATAAAATCATATTGTTTACTGATATAAAAAATGTGTTAGAGTAAGTTATTATGCAGTTACCATTTCCTAATATTCTGTGCTGAAAAATTCGTCTAACGTTCCGGGGAATTTTCTGAATTGGGGGAAGTCAGATAGCAAAATTGTCCAGTGTTTTTTAATTAAGGTAAAGTATAAAGGTTTCCATATCTGTCCTTCAAAGAAATTGGTGGCAGCCCTGAAGTTTCTTTTTGGTGTTTGTAAAAGGTAAGTTTCTGAAGGTAAGTAATATTCTGGCAGCAGTGAGTTTTATTATTTTTGTTTTATGGTAAAAGGATGATTACCTCGTGCGATCTTTTGACGCACTAGCCCTGATTACACTTTACCCTGACTTACCAAAACAGAAGACTCCAAGATTACTTACAGATCGCCACCAATATCTTTGAAGGACAGATATGGAAACCTTAATACACTTTCCCCTTTTAGAATTTAATTACTTACCAGGTTCATTAGGCGAAATTTTCCATACAGGACAGGTGATGATAATTAGGCGTAATAATTGACTTAACGCATGGTTACGCTATTAACCCATTTTATTTATATTCATTTTAAAAGTTAATTACTCTCTGTTTGTAACTCTTAACAGTTCATCAAATTCTTTGCTTGATCAAACTCTATAATATTCTACGTCAAACATTTAAGAAAACAAAAATTTACTAAATCAACTAAGCATGTTATATTCTTTACTTGACAATATTCACTAAATACAAAATATTAATTAATATTCACCTACCAGCACGATCTCCTCTGTCGGGTTCCAGGGTTCGATCACATGTACGCTAGATACAAACATGGTCTACAGGTTAAGCAAAGCACTGACACAACTCACTTTTGAAGAGAATTAACATTTTAGTTTTATTTTCAAACCATTTAAATTTCAACAAATTTTACCATGCTTTCATATACAAAGTAACTTCGTAATAATTTCTTCTTTGTCTTGTTTTTCGTTACATTATGACCTCTCCTATTACTATAACTTATATTCTAGCTTACCTTAATATACACCATTCAGACTGCCCAGCCTGCAAAATTTTACACACACAAACACACAAAATTTATTCAAACCCTTAACATTTTTATAATAATAATAAATTTCCCCCCCACGTCGGCCACACGGTCTTCGCGCACACTCATCGTTTTAATTCATGTTCGAGTTCTGGGTGTCCGAAAAACACTCGATTTACTTCTATCCTTTGGATTGACCGCGGTAACAAACTTTTTCCACTGTTATTGAACTTTTTTCTAGTAAAATAATAAAAAAATGTTGTATGGAGCCTACTTCGCTCCGAGCCGGCCGGCTTCGATAGTGGAACTGGGGAGCATGCCTCGTTGAGCCGCAGGAAATGCGCATTCACGGCCAACAGGTTTTAGTCGCCGTTCATGATTAATTTGTTGTGACGTATTCCTTTTATACATGGAATAGAGCTGGTATATGTGTGGTAACAGGTGACGATATTGGTCTCTGCTATGCTGATGTCACTAGTAGTAGGCGTGTCTTATCGACATTTCCTGTAGTTGGCCGGTGGCTGCGACACACTGTTCGTTCCATCGCCATGTTTTGCCTCGACGTTAGAGTTTCCAAAGCGTCACTAACAGCGCTCCGCCCTGAAACGTTACATGCGGGCGCGCCACACATACACGAAGTTCTTAGAATTTTTAGAGTGGCGCGGATTCCTGACCGCATTACCCAATACCGTAACTGCGTCCCTGCTTTGTTCCAATGCTATTTCGTTTACCATGTGCTCTGTTGTAACGGAATGAATATTTGTCGTACTATAAAGCTTTCACAATATTTTTTTAGAAAACCCCGCACAAAATGAAATAAATAAAATGTAATTACCCCATACTGTAAAAAATAAAATGACCTCAAAATTGACACGTTACAATACCCCCTCAATGAGAATTCAGCTGTCCAGAACAGAAGAAATCTCATTGATAAACCCCGAAGAGGACCGGTGAGGAACTGGTGCCAACAACCCCCTCTTTCTTAATCTACATGGGTACACGACCCCCCTGGCTTGGTGACCATGGACTCATCTGAACGAGTTCACTGGACTTCTCCATAAGAGATCCCAACACCGAAAAATCGAACAGATAAGTACCACTGCACGCCTCGCCTTTTAACATGCTACCCCGAAACAATCCTCAATCCCTGGCTTAAATTACTCCAGATCCTCCACCGATATGTTTCCCCTTTTATGCAAGCTGGGCTGCCTTTAGCAGATACTGGGCTCACACACTCTCACATTACATATTACACCTTGATAAATTCTTTAAAATTTATAAAAAATTAAAAAACTTCAAAATTCAAAATAATATACTTTATCAAAAAATTCTCTTCCTTGTTTTTTCTGTTTTATTTAACATGACTTAATTTAGACATATCTTATAGTTAAACATCTCCTTAACCTAACAATTGAATACTTAAGAGTCTAACAATACAATGCAATACAAAATAAATCAATAAAATAGACATGGTTAATACACAAATAATAAAATAATCAGCACTTAAAATATTCATTCGCTGGCAGGCGAAAAATCAAGATTTTTTTTTTCAAAATTAAAATTTCCAAAAATTTTAAAATTCAAAAAAATTTTAATTTTATTTAAATATTTCCTTTATATATATAATTTATTTAAAATTTGTTTGAATTGATTACATAAACAAATTGAATTGATCGAAACTAGGTCAAGTCCAAGACCCTTGACCTACATATGTTATGTATACTTTCTGAAAATATATTCAACAGCTGCAACAATCTAACTTGAAACACCGAACATAACAAAATAAGATATTTAAAACTAACAAAATATTATTATAAACAAGAGGCACATTGACATTTAAATTATTCACAATAAACAATTCTTAATTTTACATCATTTTCAAATTCTATCAAAATTCTGTCACTGGTTTCAAAAAATAAAATTTTATATTCTATTATAAATCTCTCTTTATTTAACAATCTGATTCTACATTACTGTGGGTGATGTAAATTATTTATTCTCATTTAATTTACTACGTGAACTGTATACATAGATCAACTTTCTCCCTCTGACTCTAACCCCTAACCACTTCAACTCCCATGACACCCATCTCTACCAAAACATCTATCCCAAAACGCTCTAACCCCAACTTACTATTAAACTCAATCGCATCATTTTACCCTTATATAAAAAAATACTCTCTACCCCTATGTACTCAGGATGTGTGTTTCCCTCCCCAAAGCTCACTCCCTTATGTTGGTTCCTGGACTCCCCCTAGGTAACCCTTTCCGGCGCCAATCGGTCCCTTCCCGCCACAACGCCTGTCGTTGCGGACTCCGTATCACACCACCCCCCTTTACAAAATCACCATCCCCAAAAATCTCAATCTCATTACCTCACTTCATTACAACAAAATAACATCATTAATTATAAACAACAATATCACTCAAAACTCTACATATATTCTCCACAACTACTGTGTCAACATCAATACTTCTCAAAATTCTATTACATTACATTAACTCAAAAGCAACATTACATGATTTTCATCTCTACTAATTCAACTTTAACTTTGACTTCAACTTGGACAGATCTACATGTCCCATAATATATTCATCACCCAAAACTATCTCTTGTTAACTTTCATAAATTATTACTTTAGCTCTCACTTTATCAAATTATTTTTCTCATTACTTTAAACCATCTGTAATACATTAAAACATTACATTAAACATTAATTACTTGGAATATTTATAAACCATTGTACCAGTGACATTTTATTGCTGATCAGCTGATATTTCTAACACAATGAAAACTCATCTCAAAATTGAACAAACTACATGAAATATATATTTATCAATACTCACTTCTCACCTCATTGTTTCCCCTTTTTCTGATTCTGAGCATTTTGTGTTACCCGCCTGCCAGATGTTTAATCATTGGCTTAGTTTAAAGTACACATATGTAATGAAAACATATATTTTTATCAATACCTATATCTAACGTACCACAATAAAATAATACATTTAAAAGCATGTAATGAACACCTTATATTAAATATCTGAGCAGCTAGTTAATTGAACAGAGCACAAGCATTTTTATTGGGTCAAAATTTGAATTAACAAAAAAATTCTTTATGTTGTAAGATTTAAATTCGTGACTCACCTGAGCCACCTCCCAGCCACACACACTATTTCAAGTTATGGAGGACTGTATCGCCCTTTTCGCTTCGGCAAAGACGGCATGTTTTGGAGCAGTTTTACCTCTCCGTGTCTTTGCTTCCGCTATTACATTTCAAAAGTTATGAACATCAACATGTTCTGGTCTATAATTACATACCCTTAATGCGGGTCTACCACCTGTCTTTGCTACCCCCAAGCGGGCAGAGTGGCAGCCGCTGTTCCATAGTTCCGGGAGATTTCCCCTAATTGTCTCCCCCCATTGAATTTCTATTATATACCAATTTCAAGTCAGCTATGGTCAAGGGACTTGATATGACCATAGCTGGCCGCTAGCCAAATCCACGATTAGTGCTGGTAAGGCAGTAATCGCCCGAAAAGTCGGGGAAATCTAACTTGCATTTCACTGCCTGTTACATTCATTATTACTATGTGCGACACGGTCATCTAGTAGTGTGTAAATTTTAATTTACACGAAAAAGGTGTGCCGCACATTTTCGCCATTTTTGCCTCCGATGGAGGTAACACTCCCTGCTACCCCCAACCCATTTCGCTATCTACGAGGGCACAGGCCACCCCCGCAATAGCAACTTACTAGCTAACTAATTGACATTGATAACTAAACTTTCTACAATTGCAGTTCCACACTCCATTGTTCTATCACTTAATTGAGCACCAAACTACCCTCCAAAATTATCCCCACTTCTTGTATCGATAACAAGTTCTTATTTTATTTCGCATATCTTTTAAACGTTCCCATGCTCACTGATACTAAAACTTGACAATTATATTTGGTCACTTAATTCTAAAATTTATTTACATTTAAAATTATATACATCCAAAATTGTTTTGGTATATTTTTTTTCTTGGGCGACTATGGACGCACCTGAAACGGGGGTGTTCCGCGATGAGGTATACAGAAGGTCCAGCTCAGATCTACTTTGTGCAGTTACTTCCCCTTTTATGCAAATTGCACTACCTTATCGCCTCATCTCTACTACCCCTTCGTCTGAGCTGGAACTTCCCATACCTCCCCGCAAAACTCTTCATTTCGGTGTAAGCAAGACTATTGTCAATGGCTCATTTTGAACTTTACCATTGACACTAAAAATATTTAAGTTTGTATGCACTGCCCTGTATTCAACACCCTAAGGCAGTGCCGGCACGTGACAGGTACATCAAGACTGATGCACCTGGAGTGTATTAATGATAATTTGTCACGTACCTTTTGGGGTCCCCCTCCCCGTTCAAATATGTGGTGAAATTTCTAATTTGTACCAATTTTGGTGGAGCCGGACCATCGTTGTTTTCACTGCCCGAAGGAAGATCCGCCAACCATGGCCCGCCTCCGAGTTCCGAATTCCACGGCCAGGACTGGTAAGATCGTGACCGCCCGAAAATGGGGGAGGATCCCTTCTATAAACATATAGAAAAACAAATGACATTCATACATTTACTCACTGCTAAAAATCCTTATGCTGACCAATATAATTTCAAATTTGTAGCGTTGTGCGTTCCAACTATCTCCCTCGTCTCTCTATTCTGTAACACATATGAATTCTTCATTTTTACCTCTATTATCTCGTACGGCCCCTCATAAAGCAAGAAAAACTTCTTAATCTCCTTATCTTGGGCACTCGACAAATCGTGGCGTCGCACCAATACCAGCTGTCCAACCTCGTACTGCGTCCACTTACCTTTCATGTCATGTCTCTGTTTTCTCCTCTCCCCCTTCGTCAACAGGCTTTCATTCGCTAGCCTAAGTTTAACATCGTGACCAATAGTGTTGGTTTCTGGTGGATACTCAATTAATTGCTCCAAAATTCTCTGTGGACGCTTCCCTCTTACTAACTCATAAGGCGTGAACCCTGTCGACTCGTGGGTGGTGCAGTTAAGCCAATTTTCAATTTTCTGCACATAGAGTGGCCACTCGCTGTGTTTGGTGTGGCAGTATGTTCGGAAAATTCTTCCCAATTCCCTCATGACTCTCTCCGCCTGATTGGACTGTGGATGATACACGGCGGTGTGTTTTGGGATGATACCTTCCCATCCGAGAGTCTGGCGCCATCTTCCGCTGATGAACTGCGGCCCGTGGTCGGATAATATCACCTTCGGCTTTCCCACGTTGATCATGTAATCGCGTGTGATCTTCTCACTCAGCACCTTACTTGTGGCTCGCTTCACGCTATATAACCTTACATATTTGGAAAAAGTATCAAGTACAACAAAAATATGCATCACTCCACCCCTACCTTTCGGCAATGGGCCATACAAATCTACCGCTACTAAATCAAATGGTTTTTCTACTTTAATGTAATTTAGTTCTCCTTCTAACCTATAATTCACAACTTTAGATTTCTGACATATCTCGCAAACTCTAAGTATCTTTCGGACGCGTTTCTCCATATTTTTAAATAGACAGGATTCCTTTAACACATTCACACACTTACGTGCCCCAAAATGCCCGTATCTAAGGTGACAGTCCCACACTATTTTCTCTATCAAACCTTCAGGTATAACTAACCTCCAATCCCTCTCTCTCCCCTCTACTTTTTTAAACAGACTCCCTTTAAACACTTGAAAATATTGTTTATACCCAAACTCATCTACATCTGATTCTACGCTAGTAATTATTTTATTTTATTTACTATCAGCTCTTTGCATTACATTTATATCCTTTAATTCTTCCCCAAAAAGTTTATCTTCCCTGGACAATCTATAAATCTCTATTTCTTTGATATCTCTACCCGTTCTATTTCTGTCTATGTCTACTCGTGATAGTGTGTCTGGCACCCTGTTCTCCACACCCTTAATGTATTCCCAAGAAAAATTATACTCTTGAAGAGCTAACACCCACCTGGTTATCCGGCTGTGTGTGAGTTTGCAAGTATTCAGGAACGACAGCGCTTTATGGTCCGTCCTGATGATGGTTCTATTACCCAGCAGATACGTACGGAACTTCCTCACGGCGAACACTATACTGAGGAGCTCCTTCTCGGTGGTAGTATAGTTGCGCTCTGCAGCTAGCAGCGTCCGGCTGGCGAAGGCAATGGTTTTATGTTCCTTCGCCTCGTCCTCTTGGTAAAGTTCCGCTCCCAGTGCTATATTACTAGCATCTGTCTGTAAGTAAAATTTATCATTAAAATTCGGATGATTCATTAATATCATATCAGCGAACTTATTTTTGATTTCGTTGAACGCTGCTCTTTCGTTATCGCCCCACTTCCATTGTTTGTTCTTTTGCAGCACTGCACTGAGTCGGGCCGTCGTCTGGGCGTAGTTCCGCTGGAACTTCCTGTAAAAATTACAGACACCAAGAAAACTTTGCAATTGTTTTATATTTTTAGGCTCTGGGAACGTCAGGATGGATTCTACTTTATCCGGATTAGCACGTATTCCTGTAGGTGTTATGATGAAACCTAAAAAATGTATCTGAGTTTGCAAAAATTTTGATTTGTCCCAATTCACCGTCAAACCTCCCTGGTGTAACTTCTCCAATACATACTCTAAATGTTCGACATGCTCCTCAAATGTTCTCGAAGCTATCAGTATGTCATCCACATATATGGTTAAAAAATCTGAGTTATGGGGTTGCAAAATCTCATCAAGACACTTAATAAAGCTGGCTACACTGGTGTTCAAACCAAACGGCAAACGCTTAAATTGATAATTATTTCCGTTGAACAGGAACGCGGTATACTTCCTGCTATTTGCTGCCAACGGGACTTGCCAATACCCGGCGGTTAAGTCTAAAGAGGTCATATATTTCATACCGCTGAATTTCTGAAAAATCTCTTCAATAGCTTCGGGTGACTCCCGGTCTGGAATAATTATTTGATTGATTTTGCGGGCATCTAGACATAACCTCACTCTCCCGTCTTTTTTAATCACTACTACTAAAGGGTTGGAATAAGTCGATACCGACCTTTCTATAATGTCCCCTGCTAACATCCTATCCAATTCTAACTGTACGGCCTCCCGTTTCGAATATGGTACCGGATAACTACGTTGGACATATGGCGCATGCTCCCTCACCTTTAACTCGCATTCATAACCTTTTGCCCTTCCTGGTTCCCCGGCAAACACTCCCCTATATCCTCGACTACCCGCCACAGCGCTTTACGCTGAGAACTCCCTATTACGCCACCCTCCCCGCAAAATTTAACCTCTATCCGCCCACAATATTCTCTCCCCACTCTCTTCACTCACACTCTCTCTACACACATGTATACTAAATTCCATATCCCTATTTATGGTCTTATCTGGTATAACCCTTATACCCGAAATCTTTACTGTGTCTAAAACCCGTTCAAAATTAACCGTTATTTGTTTATTTTCATTACTCAATTCTAAAATTCTTTTTCTAAAATTGATGACCGCGTTATTCCTTATTAAAAAGTCATTACCCAAAATCACTTCTAAATTTAAACCCCTTACAACTAGAAATGTATTCTCATAGCTTTCCCCATTTATTAACATGTTCAACTGAACCTGTGTTGTAACCCGTTTACTTCTAACACCTGTAATGCCTACAATTGTTACTCCCGCTACTGGCAAAGACGGAATATGTTTGTTAGTCTCTTTCAATTTATTCAGTACATGTTCTGCTATTACAGATATTTCACTACCTGTGTCTATAAGTGTCAAGACTGACTTACCTTCTATTTCCAGTTTTACCTCAGTCAACCACGCCTCTTGTCTCCTCGTTTCCGCTTCCTCTTCTTCCATCAATTCCGTAGCCAAGTCCGTGCGAATCGTGTTATTCCTGTATTTATTTTCGTGGACCCCGTGGTTATTCCTCGACAATGGCCGGGCCTCCTCATCCATTGTCCTCCTTAGTTTCCCGTCCTCTCGTCTGCACTTCGGGGCGTATACACTCTACCCATATGCTGATTTCCTCCTTCATTTCTCGTATTCTCTGCTCGTCGGTCCCCGTTCCTCTGCTGTGGGTTGTCGAATCTCTGTTGTGTCCTTTGCTGCTGTCCGGGCCTCGCCCTTCTACATCTATAACAAAAATTACGGTCAGCATAATTTTCCCCCGGACACCCATCACATTTCCACATCGGGTATCGTCTGTCCCGTTCTCGACCATTGTGTGTGGTTCCCCCGTTTGGTCTGCCTCTCGGTGTATAGTTACCTCCATTTTGCATATTGAGTTGTATGCGTCTGCTGTCTTCCTGGTCCTTAATATTCTGAAAAACATCCAATATTTTTTCTAATTCATTTATATCGCTTACCTCTCTGGTCATTAACGTGATCTGCACTTCCCTCGGTAGGTGCTTACTGATGTGGCGTACAAACGACTGGAATGGCAACGGTGGTTCTAAGTACTTCGCTTCGTTGTATAGCTTCATGGTATACACGGTAATATTCCGGTTGTTTCTTCCAAAGCTCCCGGTTCCCATTATTTGGGTTCGTAGTATCTCCTGCTCCTCCTCCGACCAGTATTTATTTCGAAAGGCTTTTTCAAAATCTTCATACCTCTCCCATTCGTTTCGATGTGTCTCCGCCCATATCTCTGAATTGCCTTTAAAACATTTCAAAATTTTTATAAGTTTAACCTCCCAACTACTACCATTAAATCTGTCAAATTCTCGTACTCTATTCAAAAATTGCATTGGATGCACTCTCCTATTTTCACTACTAAAAGTTTCTAGTTCTATTTCATTATTTGTGTCTCGTGTCATAAATATGCGTTCAGTAACATTGTTTACATTTTCGATTTTTTACTAAACTTAATTCGTCTCTCATACTACTAATGTTTTGTTCAAGTGAATATAATTTTTTGTCATTACTATATTCAGACTGTACACTATTTTTTGATATGACTTCAATAGATTCATTTACTGCTTGTATTTCTGTCTTAAAATTATTTTCAATTTCATTTATATTAGAGTCTACCTTATTTTGGTGTTCATCAATAATCTGACTAATTTTTTCAACTGTCATTACTACGCTACTCAACTTACATTCAGTTTCAGTACTGCATTTATGAATTTTAGATTCTATGTCATTGTTATACTCATTCATTGAATTTATTAATATTTCATTATTCTCATTTATTTGCTTCTCCACTCTACTTATCTGACTGTCTATTTCATTAAATTTAACATCTATCTGCTGTATTGAATTATCTAACTTGGTATCTATTTGGTTAATTTTATTGGTACATTCTTCACTGGTATTTTTACAACATCTATTAATTTCGTTAATTTGGTTTTTTAACTCATCAAAACTGTTCTTTTGAACCTCGAATTTCTCATCAAGTCTAGCGTTTATTTCATTATATTTAATGTTTGTATCACTCTTCATTTCTTTATTTTGTTCTAGAAGTTCATTATATTTAATATTTGTATCATTCTTCATTTCTTTATTTTGTTCTAGAAGTAATTGTAACATACTCATTACATCACTATTAAATTGTGCGTTACATTTTGTTGAAGTCGGGGTCAGTTGCACACCCGAATCTTCAATTACATTACTCTGGTCACTTAAATTTATCTCTGCTTTCTCTTGACTCGCACTTGGAGTCGAATGTATCTCAAAATTACTTATATTTGACTCGTCAAAAACTTCGACACTCGTCATTTCATTTACGTTATTTTCGTTATCTGACATTTTTTTATAACTGATATTCAAAATCTTAATACTCTAATTAATTAATTTTTTGTAATGTGCTTTTGTATTACTTTCGGTATAGCTTTGCGTCCATAACGCAATGTTGTTTTGCTACGTTAACCTAACACATGTTTGTATCTTTGTGAATGTGGAATTTAATTAATTATAATTAATTATAATTCGTGCCTGTTTCGTGGCGCCATTGTTATATTCTTTACTTGACAATATTCACTAAATACAAAATATTAATTAATATTCACCTACCAGCACGATCTCCTCTGTCGGGTTCCAGGGTTCGATCACATGTACGCTAGATACAAACATGGTCTACAGGTTAAGCAAAGCACTGACACAACTCACTTTTGAAGAGAATTAACATTTTAGTTTTATTTTCAAACCATTTAAATTTCAACAAATTTTACCATGCTTTCGTATACAAAGTAACTTCGTAGTAATTTCTTCTTTGTCTTGTTTTTCGTTACATTATGACCTCTCCTATTACTATAACTTATATTCTAGCTTACCTTAATATACACCATTCAGACTGCCCAGCCTGCAAAATTTTACACACACACAAACACACAAAATTTATTCAAACCCTTAACATTTTTATAATAATAATAAATTTCCCCCCCACGTCGGCCACACGGTCTTCGCGCACACTCATCGTTTTAATTCATGTTCGAGTTCTGGGTGTCCGAAAAACACTCGATTTACTTCTATCCTTTGGATTGACCGCGGTAACAAACTTTTTCCACTGTTATTGAACTTTTTACTAGTAAAATAATAAAAAAATGTTGTATGGAGCCTACTTCGCTCCGAGCCGGCCGGCTTCGATAGTGGAACTGGGGAGCATGCCTCGTTGAGCCGCAGGAAGTGCGCATTCACGGCCAACAGGTTTTAGTCGCCGTTCATGATTAATTTGTTGTGACGTATTCCTTTTATACATGGAATAGAGCTGGTATATGTGTGGTAACAGGTGACGATATTGGTCTCTGCTATGCTGATGTCACTAGTAGTAGGCGTGTCTTAACGACATTTCCTGTAGTTGGCTGGTGGCTGCGACACACTGTTCGTTCCATCGCCATGTTTTGCCTCTACGTTAGAGTTTCCAAAGCGTCACTAACAGCGCTCCGCCCTGAAACGTTACGTGCGGGTGTCGCCACACATACACGAAGTTCTTAGAATTTTTAGGGTGGCGCGGATTCCTGACCGCATTACTCAATACCGTAACTGCGTCCCTGCTTTGTTCCAGTGCTATTTCGTTTACCATGTGCTCTGTTGTAACGGAATGAATATTTGTCGTACTATAAAGCTTTCACAATAATTTTTTAGAAAACCCCGCACAAAATGAAATAAATAAAATGTAATTACCTCATACTGTAAAAAATAAAATGACCCCAAAATTGACACGTTACAAGCGGTATACCTTTTATTTTTATTTGACAAACCAGTATTTGCTCATTTGCTCATACTTTCATCCTTTACAGATCTTTTACCCCCACCCTTATTTTAGAGATCTCTTTATTATTGTTATATTTGAATTTTGCCTTTAAACGTCCAAATGAACTATTTCTGAAGTTTAGTCATTGAATTATAAATGGTACTTAGCCATTTTGTAGATGTCTCCCCGCTGTTGCACCACCACTTTATTCACTATTTCTTTAACGTTCCGAAATTAGGTTTTAAAACGGTGTAAACTGCGATACTACTGTATACGGTTCCAAATATATGTTTCACTCCTGTTTCACATTAATTATGTCACAATTTAGTCGGCCAACTGTATATTTGCTCGAGCCCTATTTACACAACCGCGTGTTAACACACCCACGCGGCTGCGAGATCTTTTGTCAACTGCCGCGTTCCAAAATGGCTAAGCGTCTCTCTGCGGCCGGCAACTTGCGCCCTCATTGGCCAGTGCGTCTTGCGCCTTTCTCGTCATCTCGTAGAATGAACGTTCAAACTTAACTTTGCTGTGATGTGTGCGTAGTTCCTTTGAAATTTTCTGTAAAATTTGCACAACCCACGAAAACTCTGAAGTTGCTTGATGTTCTGCGGTTCAGGGAAGCGCATAATAGATTCGACCTTGTCCGGGTTGGCTGAAATTCCTTCCGATGTAATGATGAATCCTAAAAAATGAATCTTTGTTTGTAAAAATTTGGACTTGTCCCAATTTACTGTTAATCCTCCCGCTTCTAATTTTTCTAACACATACTTTAAATGTTCTAAATGGTCTTCGAAAGTCCGGGATGCTATCAAAATGTCGTCCACGTACACTGTGAGGAAATCTAAATCTTTTGGTCTCAAAATTCTGTCTAAACATTTAATGAAACTAGCTACGCTGGTATTTAGCCCAAATGGTAGTCGCCTAAACTGATAATTTTTCCCATTAAATAAAAATGCTGTGTATTGTCTACTTACCTCTGCTAATGGTACTTGCCAATATCCGGCCGTCAGATCTAATGATGTCATGAACCTCACTCCACTAAACTTTTGAAATATTTCATTAATGGATTCCGGTGATTCCCGGTCTGGTATGATGATCTGGTTTATCCTCCTCGCATCTAAACACAATCTTACTCTTCCATCTTTTCTAATTGCCACCACCAATGGATTTGAATAGTGCGATACTGACCTCTCTATAATTCCACCTTCCATCATCTTATCCAACTCTTCTTGCACCGCTCGTCGTTTAGAGTAAGGCACTGGATAGCTACGCTGCATGAATGGTGTGTGTTCCCTAATCTGCAACATACATTCATAATTTTTTGCCCTTCCTGGAACATCGGCAAACACTCTCTTAAACTGCGCTATTACCTGCCACAACGCTATACGTTGGCCACTCCTTATCACCTCACCCCCACTACAGAATTCATCCGCCCTTATCTCCCATACTGCATTATTAATATCACTCATTTCATTATCAATATCTTCAAAATACTCACCCTCTCTACACAAATTTATTTTAGTATCTATGTTATTCTCAACTACTCGCTTGTAACACTCTTTACTTATTTCTTATTTATTACTACACATACACTGATAAAATATGTATAACAAATACCATAATCTGGTACCTCTACGTACTTACCAATTTCATTGGTTGCCGGGCTCATATTCTTCTTTTATAAACGTGTTTTTACCTAAGGGGTGCCAGGGTTCATTTACAGCGAGATTTTGAGACACAGATGATGACACAAATGATAACACTGTATTGTTGAAAATAACCATCAAAATTTAATTCCCCAGAATGTATTACAGACACGACCATGCGGTCAAAACAATGACGTCATATAAGATGACCCAAAAACAAAATGGCGGTTATTTTAATATCTCATATTACTCTCTATACTTCTTTTGTTTGCTAAATTAAGATCAGTGTAAATTTTATTGCTGCAGCTTAAATCATTTATTAATTGTTAATTCGTTAATACACAAACCAATGCCCTCGGCATCTATGGTTATGGCCATGAGTTCACTCGCTCGCTCTCACACACATTCACCCTTAGACCAGTACATTCTTTTAATTAGTGATTCTGTATTAATGAGCTCATTAAACTATAAGAAAATGATAAAATGGGACTTCTCTGATTATCGTTTGGTGTTGTCCATCCGTTGCTGGTGGGTGACGCCCATGGTGATGGCCGGTGTTCGCCTCTCGTTCTGCTGAGTTTAATTGAAGAAATACGTGCACTGATTTTACATATTAATATTCATACTGTTAAACAAGGTGAGCCTTTATTGCTCCACTATTACTGATATTTTTTGATCTAGTTATTGTAAACTATTGTTAGAAAATTGCTCACACAGCGATACATCACTGTGTCTCCTCTGAAGAACGGCGTTGAAATGAGAACGAGGCAAATGTAAATTTGCACTTGTGTGTGTGGTTCTTACGTCATCCAGCTTTGTCTTACTGGACAACGCCTCGTTGCACGTATTGTAGTTAGTGCGTCATTGTTTTCGGTTATGACGGAACAGTGCTATGATCCAATCACAATGCATATTTAAGTCCTTCGTCACAAACACCGCCATGGCCTTTTCCGATTCCAGCACGTCCTACGGTGATCTTAGTGTCTTACTCTTGCTGAATTTGCGTTGTTCCACCGTATATAGGGACAATGGACGTAACCATTCTGTGTTTTACTGATTAAACAATACAAAACATTGAAAAATACCTTTATACCCATAATTATGGTATTGGGTCATTATGTACTGTTACACGCTTTTGTAGTAATTTCACACCAGTTATTTTAACTTTATTCATCACACTTTCAAAATTAACTCTAACAGACCAATCACCCCCATCTAGCTCTAACACCTTCTCTTTAAAGTTTATCACAGCTTTATTTCTTTGTAAAAAATCATTGCCTAAAATGTTGTCTAAACTTAGCCCCTTAACTACCAAAAATGTATTATCAAAATTTATATCTTCATTTGAAAAACTTAAATGTATTTGCTTAGTCACTAGTTTACTACGTACTCCCGTGACTCCTATTACTGTAACCCCTGCTACGGGTAGAACTGGAATATTCTTTTTAAATTCTTTCAATTCACTTAAAATGTTTTCGGCTATTACTGAAATCTCACTTCCCGTGTCAACAAGTGTTTTAAATTTCCTATTTTCTATTGTTACCTGGATTTCCGTGAATCCAGCTCTCACCTCCGTTGTTGTGTTACTTTCCTCCTCCAACAAGTCAGCTATTATATCTGTTTTGATGACGTTAGATTGGACATCTTCTAATGGTCGGACCTCATGTGCTTCCCTGAACAGTGGTCGGGTCCTAGTTACCACTGTTGACTTTAGTTTTCCGGCTGTGGCCTGCTGTTACTGGTGGCGGTACTCCTCGGTTTGTCGGTACAAACTGCTTGGTGTTGTTACTACTCCTTGGTTCGTTTCTTGGTACCTTACATTTATAGCAATGTTGCATGTGCGCACGATTCCCAGTCCTGCACCTAGAACAACTCCACTCACCTGGTTGCTGTAAATCAGTACGATACATATTATGATTATTGTTTCCATTATAATAATTCCTTTGCCGATTAAACTCGGTGTTGTTATTATTTACAGTATGTGGTATGGGTCGTCTACCCATTTCACGATCATTAATACTCTGTAGTATATCTAATACTCTTTCTAGCTCATTTAGAGTTTCGATTTCTTTTGTCATTAATGTAACCTGCACTTCTCTTGGTAAGTGCTTACTCACGTATCTAACGAATGATTTAAACGGTATTGGTGGGTCTAAGTATTTTGCCTCGTTATATAGTTTTGTCACATATATTGTGATATTATTATTATTAGGGTTATGTCCTATGAAATTGCCCGCTCCCATAATACGGCTTCTTAATGTTTCCTGTTCTTATTCCGTCCAATATTTGCCCTTAAAAGCTTTTTCAAAAGTGTCATAACAATCCCATTTTAATCTATGAGCCTCAGCCCATATTATTGAATTACCTTTGAAACACTTTAATATTTTGGTTAATTTTACTTCCCAACTACTGCTACTAAAATAATTATAATCCCCTGTCTGGTTCAGAAAACGCATGGGATGTATCACCCTGTTTTCATGGCTAAAATTTTCTAGTTCTATTTCATTGTATAAATCCCTAGTCACTACCACTCTCTCATTAATACTGGAAATATTTTTATGAATTTCCCCCCGTAACTCATTTTTTACACTTGTTAAACTATTGGCAATTAAATCATATTTATCATGCACATCAGTATTATTCTGTATAGCTAAATCATCTATTCTTTAATCTTATTTTGTAAAATACTTATTCTACTCTTAGTATTTCTTTCATGTTCTGATATTGTATTATCTATTGTTTCAATATTTTTTGTAATGTCCACAACATTTGATTCAACTTTCTCTAGTTGGCTTTGCAAAACATTTGTTTTCAATTCTATTTGGTTATTTACTTCACAATTTGTTTTAATTTCTATTTGACTTTCTACATAAGTTAAACATTTCTTTTCTATTTCCTCATTTTGTGACTCTATCTGGTTTTTAACTGCGTCATTAATTTGATCAATTTTGTTATCCAAATTACTTATTTTACTATTAAATTTCTCATTAACTATTTCTACTGTGTGTTTCTGGATATTATCACAGCGTGTTTCTATTTCGTTAATTCTTTCATCGAAGTGGGAATTTTATCTTTTAATTTCATCTTTCATCTCATTGAAATTAATTTTAATTTTATCATTTTGCTCATCAAATTTGTTATTAAAACTACTTTGAATCTCTTTAATTTCGCTTTTTTGAACATCGAATTTAAAATTCATGTCCCCTCTGAGTTCATTAAAATTGCTACACATCATGTTATATAAACGTGTTAACATCTCGTCTGTTTTGTTTTCAGACCTAGTTGAGATGGATGTTGTTACTTTCTCTGACTACAGATGCAGTCGTACTCGACTCGCCAATCTGACTAATTTGTGTTAATGGAACATCCATCTCACTAGTCAAATTTTCATCAGTTGCACTGATTTCTATTGTTTTATTGTCATTGGTACTCATTTTGTCTATTATATCTCTAACACATATATGCCTATAACCTCGTAACTTAACCCTACCTTACGCACGTGTCTACGTACTTTCACAATTACTCCAGGTAATTATTCCGCTTTTCTGGTAGGCACACCCCACATAAAATTATATTTTATGTCGAGTCCATGTTCGGCACACGCCAATGTAACTTTAATTTCTTATTTGTTACTTTTAATCAGGGGCGGACCGTGAGTTTGTGGGGCCCTGGGCTAATACTACTAAGGGGCCTGTCTAAATTGTCAACTAACTGCCAATAAAAAAACCGTTTTAGATAATGATGTACTAGGTACACAGTATAGAAAAAAAGGACAATATATATATAATAAATTATTAGATTTATTTAATATGACTTAGACACATAAACAGCATTGTAAGATATTATTGCAAAAGAAATCAACAGGTTTCGTGCAATCATGTTATATAAATTATAAAGCAACCTTTCTGCATTTTTGTGCCGCAAATTCTTTTATGTGCTCATCACATTGTAACTCCTTAGTTAAATCAAAATTAATGGAAAGAACTGATAAATGATTTAGTCGATCGTTCGACATTGTTGTCCTGTATTTGTTTTCTATATACGACATCCTGGAGAAAGAGCGCTCCGCTTCACAGCTAGTCATTGGCAACGTTAAAAAAATTTTCAAGATAGTATAGCAATTTGGGAAAACATCAACAAGTTGCTTTTCATAAATTAGCATAAAAATTTCACTGCAAGAGGTGTAAGACTCTGGCTTAGACTGTATTAAGTAAGATTTTAACTGAATGCACTCATTCACTAAATGTTCGTCTACGTCATCTGAATAATAATCAACAATATTACGTACACTTTCCAGATCGATGTTTTCCATATTTTTGTCTTGCAAATCCATTAAAAATTTGAATTTCTTGCTATATGTCTCATAGACTTGGCTTCTTCTATTTAAATCCATGATCAGCTTATCCAATGCAACGTTTAGCGTGTCTCTTTTAAATTTTTCTGCGCCGTATACTGAGACTTTGTCTGTAGATTTATCTGAAAAATTTAAAGTAATGCGTCTCTTGTTTATGTCACTGTATTCTGTTCTCACACTAGTACTTAACTTTTTAGCTTTCTCTTCGTATTCCTTTAGTTTTTGATCTGATTGGTGCCGTATATTACTTACAAACTCCTTTAATGATATAATTAACTTATTGCCTTCACAAATATCTAAACCAGGGCTCTGTAATTTTTTGCTAACTAAATTGAATCTCTCTAAAATTTCTTCCCAAAAAATTATTAAAATTGCAGTATCGAGCTTCGTCAGTTTATTAAATAAATTTTCTGCCTCTTTTCAAAAATCAACTTTCTCATCCTCATTTTCACTAAAACTTTTGAAAATTTTCAAAATGTCATCATAATTATTTTTTAAAGCTTTAACTGCATCATAGTGACAAGACCATCTGGTCTAGCTCAAACTTTTTAAAGTAAATTTTAGTTTTGTTTCACGTTGGAACAGTTCCCACCTGTGGGTCGAAGCGGAAAAGAAAACGTATACTTTTTGCACAACTCCAAAAAAGTTCACAATTTTAGTTGCAACCTTAACAGATTCTTCAACTAGGTTAAGGGAATGCGCAGCACACGGCACATAATCTGCGGATTTATTTTTTTGTTTTAGTAGTGCTTGTAGACCATTGTATTGACCCGCCATATTAGCAGCGTTGTCATAAGACTGCCCCCTACAATTATCCAGTAGTAGTCCATTTCTTTCTAAAAACTCTTGTAGAATATTAAATAAATGTAAGCCAGTATGACTACTAATTTTAATGAACGATACGAACCTTTCATACACTTTTCCCCGAAAACAGTATCGTAATACAATAGCAAGTTGATCATTGTGAGACAGATCTGGGGTAGAATCCATCACAATTGAATAGTACTTTGTGTCATTGTTATTTATTTGAGTTATAATTTGCTTAATTACCTGTTTGCCCATAATCTCAATGATTTCTTCATATACTGTTTTTGACAAATACGATATTATCGGTTTTGGTCGCAGTTCTCTTTGTTCGATATGTTCACGGATGAATGGGTCGAATTCTGCCAATAGCTCCAAAGCACCCATAAAATTACCATTATGTGGAGAACCAAATACTTCCTCAGAACCTCTGAATGCTAAGCCCCTTACACTCAAAAATTTGACTACTGCAATAACCCGTTTTAGGACATTGTGATAATATTCTGTTTCTTTCCTTAGTTGCTCCTGAAGCTGCTTGTCTAAAACAGACTTATTTTCTCTTCGTGTCAACCATACTAACATTGAATTCTTATGTTCATCAGAATTTTCGTGATTTTCTTAACAAGTTCCTATGTGTTTCCAATCAGAAAATCCGGTTGTGTATTGAGAAGGGGTTTTAGAAAAAATACACTACCGACACTGGTTGAATAACATAACCAAGACCTTTCCAGTAATTGGCCATTTTTCATTTTCTTAACAAAATACCTATTTGAAAATGATCTGTTTTGTTCTTTGTATTTCTTTATTGAAGCTGAATATATATTTTTCGGATCTTTATTTTTGAAGTCAGTTATTTCATGTGAGAGGATGTCTTGAATAAACTCATTATTAAGCAATACTGGCCACAGGCCCACGTCAACATATTTCTCAAACTTGAAGCCTATATTTGTTAAATTTCTTTCCGCCTCGGTATGACTGTCCTCTTGCTGAACAACAATATCGTTCCCAGAGGGATCAGAGGGTTGCTGGTAGGCAAGATCTTGCACATTTTCATCACTGGAATTTTTTTCTTGGTATTGCGATTTTCCTTCGGTTAGATTCTCTTCGGATAAGGTATCTTCCTTTTCACTTGTCAACGGATATGTAGCTATTACATTCTCGTTTTTATCTTCTAATTTAAAAAAGTTTCAATTTTTGCACATTTATTTCTTTCTTTTTCTCGATCTGATTGTAATTTTCGTTTTCCAGCTCCACTTTTATATTTTCTAGTAGACATGTTGTAAAACAAGATTTTGATATTTTTCTGAAAATAAACAAAGAACTTGATATTTTTCTGAACATAAACATAACAATAGAGATATCGTTGTAATATTATCCCTTTCTTAACATTTTGATACTTTGTAATGAGTGCAGCGATTCACAAAATTTCATTAAAAATTGATTAGAGTTCATTTATTATTGAAAAATAAGGTAAAAACAACAAGTAACAGTTTTTGAAAAAACTTAAAGCTGACTGCGATAAGCAATAAATTTATTAAAGTGTAAAATAGTTTATAAGTGAAAAGTAAACGATTTTGATAAATTATATATTTTATGATCGCTACTTAAACCCCTTGATTTTGATATCCTACTCGACAGGTTTGGAATAAAAAATAATTTTCAAGACGCCTTGTTTGACGATAAAATACCCTATCAACGCCCAATATTTTTAAATATTTTTTGAGAATATTTTGAAAATATTTCTAAGAAATATTTTTTCCATCTTTTTTCGCGGACATAATATTGAAAAAATATTTATAAAATATTTTGAAATATT
This sequence comes from Magicicada septendecula, assembly GCA_034769895.1. Lineage (NCBI taxonomy): Eukaryota > Metazoa > Arthropoda > Insecta > Hemiptera > Cicadidae > Magicicada > Magicicada septendecula. The sequence goes on from CM068371.1 coordinate 122,571,606, forward strand.
AAAGAAATATTGCACATATTTTTTAGTAATATTTTAAAAATATTTCGGTGCTGATAAGGGAACATAATTTTGACTTTTATAGTTTTAATATAAAATAATATTTTTAATATCAGTAAAAAAAAAATATATTTTGTAGTTTTAAGAACATGAAATTCTAATCGCAAGAAAAATACAAAAAAATGAGTAGTATTTTGAAAATTCTAATTCAAAACTTCAAAAGATTCCGTCAAGAAATGGAATCCGTATTTGAATTAATAATTTAATCTAATGAGTTATTCCAATTATTGAAAGTTATTGTACCTACTTACAGTATAATTAAATAATTATATTGCTTAGTAATAAATAATGGTAATACGTACTTACCAAAAACAGGAAATTTTATATAAGATCACTGGATTTGCTGATTACTTTCAATTATAACTAAAATAAGAGAAATGTCCGATCTTTATAACCTTTAAGTTTCAACTTATTAGTAAACTAAACACTAAACACAGTACACTATAAACAATAACACTTAGTTTGTCACTTTGACGACGAGTAGAGAAGTGCGAAAAAAAAATTTGTTACCCGCCAACAATTAATGCATGAAGCCTGTTCGACTGCAAATGAGTGCGTTTGCGAGAAAATACACCGAAAACAAGCGGCGGGAGTCCCCCGCTGTTAAGACACGAGGATATACAACCAAAATAAGCCACGGGGAATCCCCCGTTCCGTTCGATAGGCGCGCACACGGCTTAATTGATCTCTGTGTTGCCAACCTTATGATAGATTTTTTTAATTCACAATATTGTCCAATGTCTTCTATTGGGGCTGGGGGCCCTTTATATCCACGGGGCCCTGGGCTGAAGCCCAATAAGCCTTTATATAGATCCGCCCCTGCTTTTAATTATTTTGTAATGTAATAGTTTTGAAATTTTATCGGGCGCCATGTTGCAAACTGTACAACAACAAAATATGTATACTTACCTAAGGTCAGAATTCGTGTTAGCGAACCAGTAATTGCGGAAAGTATTACCTGAAATAACTTACTCTGACTTATATTGTTTACCAATGACATTACCTTTTATTATCAAAAAACTCTAATTACATATGAAAATGACTCTACTGAACTATGTGCCAAACACGCACGTGTTTACTATGCCTCGGGGCGTAGTCCCATTTATTTTGTAAACATATCTCCTTAAACATTTTATAAACCCTCAAAAATAAACATGTGTTATAATATTAACCTAATAAACATTACAAACGTAAATAGTGGCACAACCCAGCACTTATTAATATTGAATCATATTAGTATCCACTCTCTCACTCTCTCCCTTTCATGCTCTGGTACAATTTCGTTTATATGAGCTCATTTGAATAATTTTGAATATTTGATTTTATATAAATATTTTATATTTGATTGGTTTTGGCAGCCAATTGTACTTAGCTGTTACTTTATCGAAAACGTCCCATCGTGGATCACACTCTCGATGCTGTAGCGTCCCATCGTTGATCACACGCTCTCGATGTTATAGCAGCCCAAAATTTGGGGTTTACGTAGAACTGTTAATACATACTGCACTTAAACTCTTGGTGGTGTAAAATTTAGATATACAAAACTTTGTGAATTTGCCAGCCGGCACCCTTCACTGTCGAGATGAAAATGGCAGCGTTTTGTAACTGAGCAATGCTGAGGTGGGGCAAAAACTACGTCACTGGTCCTTTGTTCGAAACGCTAAGCCCCATTGCTTACAATTGTATAATAATGCGCATCGCATTCCTTTAGCTGATGTCATCACTGGGTTCGGCTTGTTTACTTCAATATGACGAACTGTTTTTTGCTATTACTGAGATTTTACTCTGACCTCGACACACATCCTGTCTGCTCAATATTACGTTATTGAAAATTCTCAATAAAACTTTACCAAATAAAATACAACAATTAGGCTTTAGAACAATTATTTCCCAAAATTATTATAGGACCATAATTGTACCGTTACACTTTTTCTACTTTCTATTACCTTCAGGATTCTTTTCTCTTCCCCTATTCTTCTTAAAACTTCATCATTCCTTACTTTATCAACCCACCTTACTTTTTCCATTGCTCGCCAAATCCACACCTCAAATGCTTCTAATCTTTTCTCATCCTCCTTCTTCAGTATCCATGTCTCTGCACCATATAAAGGAACATAACATTTGGCCAACCTTTTCCTTAAATTCCTATTAATTTTGCCACACAGCAGTCTTTTCTTCCCATTAAATGCCTCTTTGCTATAGCAATTCTTGCTCTAATTTCACGAGTGCAGGACATATCTTCACTTATCAAACTTCCAAGACAATTTAAACAACTCCATCTGTTGTATTTTGTCTTGCCCCATCTTTGTGCTTGCCCTTTTTCCTCCTCTGCTAATCACCATATAGTTAGTTTTTTCCTTATTATTCGTCATTCCATATTCCTCGCATACTAAATTCAAATCTCTTATAATTTCATTCGTTGTCTCTTCCTTTTCTGCTAAAACAGCCATGTCATCAGCAAACCTTATACACTCACCTCTCTTGTTTTGTCAAAGCACTTACTAATCAAGTCGTCATCAAGATAAATGTTAAATAAAGTTGATGACATACAGCAGCCTTGGCTAACTCCTCTTCCAATCTTAATTCCTTCTGCAACATTTCATATAAGGTAACTTAATGTAAGTCTACGTTTTGCTTGTTCCGTAGTTTCCCAGATTTTTTGCACAATATGTTACACTACATCCTACATCCTGTTTTTATATTTTCCACTATCATCCTGTAAATACTGACTTTAGTATCTTTCCTGACTCCTTTGTTCCAAAGTGTAGAGTGTAATTGCCTAATTGTTTGTTTTTCTTGCCCTACTCTCTTTCTAATCTGTGCATCACTTGCTCCCTTTTTTTTAATAAAAAATCACACCCAGGTAGGGTGATGTATTTACACTCTTTACTCTTCGTCCTTGTTCAAGATGCAAGTGTGGTGTTCTAGTACCAACATCAAGTACTCTTTTTTCTGTGTTGATGGTTAACCCCGCCATTTCTGATACTCTTCATCCAGCTTTCTCAGCATTTAATTTATGTCATCGCCATTCTCTGCAATCACAACCTGATTGGCAAAATGGAGTGTGAATGGTCGAAAGTATTCAGTTGGAATTCCCATATCTTGGTACTTACATTGCCAAATCGTTAGTGCGGATGTGAGGTATATTTTGAATAGAATTGATGCAAGCCTTTAGTTATTTAGAATTCGTCAGAAATATATGATCCTATCTTTACATGGCTAGTCATATTAGTGTACAATGCTTTTACCGTGTACAGATATAAGTTACCTCACTCCATTTTCTGCTATTGCAGGCCACAGTTGTTTAAGGGGCATGCTATCATAATTTTTTTTTTTAAGGTTGATAAGTGATAGGTGAGTTGATATATTTCTTGCTGACCATTTTTCTAGCAACTGTCTAAGAACAGAAAGATTGTCTATACAAGAATGACGTGCTCTGAAGTCATTTTGCTCTTTAATTTGTTCTATTCTGTTTTTCAAGATCTTTCCACATAATCTCGACAGAATTTGTTACACTTAGACCTCTATAAATTAGAGCAGACCTTCCTATCACTTTTTTATGGGGATTTGAAATACAGTATATGTTGTTAATCACTCGTAAAGAAGTTCTTGACCCGTAAGGAAGCAGTTGAATGTATACGGAAGAAGTTCAAAGAACAACTCTGCACCAATTTCTAATAGTTCTATCAGTTATACCATTGGGCCAGATGCCATTTTTAGATTAAAATTTTTTCTTATTTTTTTCTTGGAAAACTGGGTTTAGCTCTAGGGAAGAATTGTCTAAAGTTTTTGTCTCATTGTAGACGATAGGAAGAAATTCGGGGTGAATTTCTGTTAGTGGATTCTGATGGTATTCTGTCTGTTTGTTTAAAGATATTCATGAAGGTATTTTCCTTCCTGCCAGTTTGTAAGGATTTCAATGTTTTCTAAGCTTCGCTGGACCTCCTTCCACCTAATATTGATCATCTGGTTACACCTTCTGTTCCATAACTCATTTTTCACAAAGTTTATAGTTTCTTTAACTCTATATTGGACCGACTGTAGTCTTTCTATGTTCTTCATTAGCTGATATTAATCATTGGTGACACGGCTTATTCTGTTACTAACCTTTCAATCTCTTCAGTGAACATTCCTCATTTTGTCTTTTCCTCTTGTGCCTAGGTTAAGACACCCAAGGCTTTGTTTCCATTGCTGCATGTTTTATTTGCTCCACAACATTGTTATATGTCATGTTCTAAAAGTTTCCTGTTGTTAGTTGTCCAAGGAAAAAAGAAATTTGCTCTCAGCAAGTAGAGGTCGATGCCACATTCAGCACCCCTCAGTCCAAGGGCATCTTGGACTCTTGATTTTGTTTGGTACTTGCTTATAATATAGTCTGTAATCGACTTCTATTGTAGCATCAGATGTATCCAGGTGTACTTACGGATGCCTCTTTGCAGAAAGCTATTACATGTTCGTAAAAAGTATAAGCGTACCCCCACTGTGGTTAGTTGCTTCTTCCCCATATTGTCCACAATATTGTCACTTTCTCAAGATCCCACCTTAACGTTAAAGTCTCTTAAAAAGATGGCCTCTTTACAGTTGCTAATACTTTGAAGTGTTTTCTTTAGTTGATCATCATGTTTGTCTTTTAGGGCCTATAACTTCATCATTTGTTGGAGCATATGTGCCTACTATTATTGTATGATACCCTTTAAGTATGATTTCATTCCTTAAGATTCTCTTGTTTACTGCTTCTCAATTTTTTTGTTTTGCTATCATTTTTTTATTAGGATAGAAATTTTTGCTTTTGCTCGATCACCTGTATTTGTGCTACTACAAAAGTTTACATAACACATATTCTGTTCTTCTTTCTTTTTTGTTTCAGACACTGCAAAATATCTACATAAGGTGTTTTTACTTCTTCAGTTAGTTCTTTTTGTTTTGTTTGAAGGCTTTTAATACTCCATTTTACTTCCATATTCCTTAAGGAATGGAAGTATGGTGATGGCAAAAAAAATCGTGTTCGAGATTATTGCAGATTCTGATTCTACTACACTCAAACATGAAAAAAAGTCGTTTTCCGAAAAGTGTCTGTGTGTGTGACTGTGTGTGTGTCTGTCTGTGTGTCTGTAGATTTTTTTGGCAAACGATAACTGCCGCAAATTCAAACAGAATCAAATAATTTTTTGCATACACTCCTGATTTGTAGAGGACTCGCGACCTATTGTTTTTGGTGAAGATCGGTTGAGGGAAAGGGGTAGTTTACCAGCAACGGTTTTTTTTTATCAAGGGAATTTTTTTTTTTTGGCAAACGATAACAGCCGCAAATTCAAACAGAATCAAATAATGTTTCGCATACAGCCCTGAATTGTAGAGTTCTCAAGACCTATTGTTTTTTGTGAAGATCGGTTAAGGGAAAGGGGTAGTTTACCTGTAACGTTTTATGTTTTAACAAGGGTATTTCCTATGCCAAACGATAACAGCCGCAAATTAAAACAGAATCAAAAGATTATTTGCATACAGCCCTAAATTGTCGAGTTCTCAAGACCTATTGTTTTTGGTGAAGATCGGTTGAGAGGAAGGGGTAGTTTACCGGCAACATTTTTTATCAAGCGTATTTTCTATGGCAAACGATAACTGCCGCAAATTCAAACAGAATCAAATAATTTTTTGCATACAGTCCTGATTTGTAGAGTACTCGCGAACTATTGTTTTTGGTGAAGATCGGTTGAGGGGAAGGGGTAGTTTACCTGCAACGGTTTTTTTTATAAAGGGAAATTTTATTTTTGGCAAACGATAACAGCCGCAAATTCAAACAATCAAATAATGTTTCGCATACAGCCCTGAATTGTAGAGTTCTCAAGACGTATTGTTTTTGGTGAAGATCGGTTGAGGGGAAGGGGTAGTTTACCTACAACGTTTTTTTAACAAGGGTATTTTCTATGGCAAACGATAACAGCTGAAAATTCAAACATAATCAAATAATTTTCTGCATACAGCTCTGATTTGTAGAGTACTCAAGACCTATTGTTTTTGGTGAAGATCGGTTGAGGGGAAGGGGTAGTTTACCTGCAACCTTTTACGTTTTAACAAGAGTAAAGTACTTGAAAATTCATTTAAACTTTTTCAAACAATGGTAATTGTTGAAAATAAAATAATTTTGTTGCCAGGCAATCTGAAAATTTCAGATTTTGTACCACAAAATCTGAAAAGATTATACGATAGTTTATGAAATGGTTAATAATACGTCAGTGGAAGGTGTAATGAGAAATTAGCAGAAATGGAAACCTGGGGAATGTTAACTGTTCTGTAGATACAATTTTGTCAGAATGTTTGGAAATGATCATCAACATTGAAGAAAAAGTAAGCATATTAAGAAACATATGTAAGTACTTATTATAAAAAAATAATGTTTGTTTTTTGATAAAGTCATTTTGATTATAAAATATAAATATTTACAACAAGAAAAGAATTTTCAGTTTTCAAAATTTAAATATATTTTTATAAAACAATGGGTTCTTCATTGAGGTGGGGACCATGTCACTCACTCCATCTCAAGCCTCCTCTCCCATTTTGCAGAAAAAGAGGACCCTGTCAAGGCTGATACTTTGACGACAGTGACAGGGCTTTCCACCAAATTCAGCAGAGTGACAGGTAGGCCCAACTCTGATTGGCTCCTCAGATTTCCCCAGCGTTAGTAGGTTCTATGAAAATATTTTATTTCAAAAATGATTTTAAATATAAATCTTAGATATGTTTTATAAATCTCATGTTTTATGTTTTAACATGGGTAATTTTTTATATGACGAACCATAACTGCCGTAAATTCAAACAGAATCAAATAATTTTTTACATATGTGCCTGAGCTATAGAGAACTCAATGTCTGTTGATTTTGGTGAAGATCGGTTACGGGGAAAGGGCAGTTTACCTGAAACATTTTTTGTTGTAACATGAGTAAAGTACTTAATTTTGATAAAGTATCCTGATAAGATCTTAATAATCCACTGTAGAAACGTAGATGAAATATCTATAAATGAAGAGGCTAGTTGAACGGGCTGGGGGTAATTTTCTATAAATCAAAATTATAGTTGAAGGGGGAGGGGATAATATTTTTTATATGTGTACTACGTTATTGGCAAGAAAGAAGTATATTTTTGTTAAAATTCCTTCCCTGGCTGTTTGGCTGAAAATGATTTTAAATATAAATCTTAGAATATGGAAGTCATGTATGGTTCTCCATACCGATATTTTTGTATGCAGTGTTGTTTTTCATTTGATCCATGTGGCGAAAAGTTGTCCTGATGTTAAGTAAAATTATTTTCATGTCTTTTTACTTCCATATTCCTTAAGGAAATGGAAGTATGGTGATGGCAAAAAAAATCGTGTTCGAGATTATTGCAGATTCTGATTGTACTACACTCAAAACATGAAAAAAAGTCGTTTTCCGAAAAGTGTCTGTCTGTGTGTAGATTTTTTTTCTATGGCAAACGATAACTGCCGCAAATTCAAACAGAATCAAATAATATTTCGCATACAGCCCTGAATTGTAGAGTACTCACGACCTATTGTTTTTGGTGAAGATCGGTTAAGGGAAAGGGGTAGTTTACCTGTAACGTTTTATGTTTTAACAAGGGTATTTCCTATGGCAAACGATAACAGCCGCAAATTCAAACAGAATCAAAAGATTATTTGCATACAGCCCTAAATTGCAGAGTTCTCAAGACCTATTGTTTTTGGTGAAGATCGGTTAAGGGAAAGGGGTAGTTTACCTGCAGCGTTTTTTTATCAAGCGTATTTTCTATGGCAAACGATAACTGCCGCAAATTCAAACAGAATCAAATAATTTTTTGCATACCTCACTGAATTGTAGATGACTCAAGGCCTTTTGATTTTGGTGAAGATCGGTTAAGGGGAAGGGGTAGTTTACCTGCAACCTTTTACGTTTTAACAAGAGTAAAGTACTTGAAAATTCATTTAAACTTTTTCAAACAATGGTAATTGTTAAAAATAAAATAATTTTGTTGCCAGGCAATAAAATTATAATTTTTCCATTTTAATGTAAATCTGTACATAGTATAAAGTAAAGTCGGTCCGTTTTCTCTCTGTGTTTGAAATCGCTAATCTCAGGAAGTACTGAACGGATTTTATTCAAGTTTTCGCCAATAGATAGAGTGTCTATCGAGGAACATTTATGTGTATAATTAATACATATATGTTGTACATTAGCTTAGCTATCACGGTTTGTGTCAAGTAAGTGGTATAGTTTACATCTTATATATAAAAATGAATGTTTCTTTGTTTGTCCCGTATGCGTTCCTATACCATTCATCCGATTGCGATGAAACTTCGGTGAGTTGTTGTGCGCACGTCCGCGAAGGTTTCTTCCACATCTCCTCCTAAACCACTGTACCGATTTCAACCAAACTTGGCACAAATATTTTACGCAACGGGAGAACCAACATAGGATAGGTGTTTTTTTGATGGGGTCCTTTTGGGGGTTCTTTGGGGTCTTCCACATCGCCTCCTAAACCACTGGACCGATTTCAACCAAACTTGGCACAAATATTTTACGCAACGGGAGAACCAACATAGGATAGGTGTTTTTTTGATGGGGTCCTTTTGGGGGTTCTTTGGGGTCTTCCACATCGCCTCCTAAACCACTGGACCGATTTCAACCAAACTTGGCACTAATATTTTACGCAAAGGGAGAACCAACATAGGACAAGTGTTTTTTTTCGATACGATCCTTTGGGGTCTTCCACATCTCCACCTAAACCATTGGACCGATTTCAACCAAACTTGGCACAAATATTTTACGCAATGGGAGAACCAACATAGGACAGCTGTTTTTTTTCAATACGATCCTCTGGGGGGTCCTTGCGGTCTTAAAAAACTATTAGATCTGGTTACTATGGCAACCCAATAGAATAGATTCTGTTCTAAATATATTATCGCATTAAATTGAAGACCACGTGAACGAAGTTGTGGGCAACAGCTATTTATTTTTAAGAAGCCTACTTTAATTAAACTTTATTAATTAAACTAACATTTTCATTACGTACAACGTGAAACTCCGTAGCGAAGCACGGGTATTCTGCTAGTCATGTATAAGAGAAAATATATCGTGCGTCACAGGCAAGCATATCTCAGTTATGTACTGTTTACGTTTCCATTTTATTATTATCACTACCGCAATAAAAAGGCAGGGAAGACACACACACACAATTCGCGTTATTTCTGGCCTCATTCATGTTTATTTTCTTATATTTGCACGGTTTTTAAATGGAAAGTGCCGAACCCATACCAACATAACGCATGCAAGCCGAAAAAGTGTCCAGCGTGGATAGCGATTTGCTTCCTGTGGATCGCTGGGCAGTGTAACTGCACGTGTTTACAGAGGAACGATTCATAGACAGACTTTTCGTCTTAAGGGAATGAACCCTCTGCAAGATGCTGAGGGTCCATGAGTGACTTCGGAGCGCTCCTTCTTTTCCGCGTGTTTGTTCTGTGAAACGTACACTGTAGATTCGCAGATTTATTCTAAGCAACGCTCAATAGGAAATGTTGAAAATTTTTGTCCACTGTGAACCCTCATACACACTAAACCTGCTCTGATGTTTTAATTACGGACATCATAATATTAAAACTTTGGAAACTTGAGCACTACTTAATGGAGATCAATCATTAACTTATACAAGCCATTAATTTTATGCATATTTTTTATATATATGTGTACAACGTTATCGGCAACAAAGAAATAGTTTTTGTTAAAATTCCTTCCCGGGATATTTGGCCGTAGTCCAATGTTTTCTACAAAACCAGACGTTTTGGCAATGCCATTGACTTCCATCATCAGTGAAAATCGAGTGCGATAACGTGAGGTGGTATATGTTAGTGACCACAGTACTGCAGTTAAGGCTGAAGCAGTAAGTAGAAAGAAGTAGTTTCTATGGTAATATTTCATTTCGAAAATGATTTTAAAAATAAATCTTAGAATATGGAAGTCATGTATGGTTCTCCATACCGATATTATACTTACCAGTGTAAGGTCAGCAAAGCTTGCAGAAAATGTTTGTTATGTTTTAATTAACTTTTGTTCACCCTGTTCCAAATCGAAATGATGTTAATTTTTTAAGTTTTCTTCATCATCAGTAACAGATCAGTGGAATAGTGTGAACACATCCAGCATTCCCTATTTTAAAATTCACCAGACTAGATACAAACAAGACAAATCTTTCAGCTACATGAGATAATACATATTGTCTGATGTTGCTTCTTATATTTTGGTAGTCTCCAGCTGCTTTACAGGCCAGATTTCATGACCATGACCTTCTTCCATATCACTTTGAAGTCTTGGCAATGTATATTGTTAAAAAGAGTTTACATTGTGCCTCTGGTGACAATGTGTTTTTTTTTTGCATTCAGTACAAAGTTACTTGTTTAGAAAGTTCAAATTTCATCATAAGTTATCTCACTGTTTAAAAAGTTAGGATCCACTTCAGTTGCCTCCAAAATAGTACAGATTGATTTTGTGACTTATCTGTTTGGTCAGATGCCAAAAGTCTTGGAATGATTTTTGGTAGAAGCTGCTGTCTGAAACTTTATTGAAGAAATAGTCTTCAGTCGTTTTTATCAATTTCACTGGCTTAGTGTACTCATTATGTTTTATGCAGAACTTTTTTTGGCATGCTTCATTATCAAACAGTTATTGTCCGTTACATTTTTACATTCAAATATTTTGCGCTGCTTAGAATAAGAAATTGGCATGGATTTTTCTGTATAAAGCTCAGTATCTGAGTTTTCAGAATTTTTCTCAGCTTCACAGAAAATTTCAAATTAACATAATATTTAAATTAATTCTCTTCTTCATGAATGTCTGTGTGGTCTTCGTTGAATTCAGCTGTACCTACCCTCCAGTCATTACCAACATCCAGACCTTTTGAATTGAAAAAAAAATCAAGTCACGTACCAGACTTAAGCTTGTTAAGATTGTTTATTGTCGGTAGCCTGCTTGTAGTCTTAGGCATATAATATTACATGTTGACTATCAGTGTTATTAGTATGCTATCTTTGTATGCTATGAGTTTGCTACCATAACGAACAAGTTTGACATTACAAACTTCATAAACATCAAACATCAATAAAGATAACTAATGTAATATTTTAATTTGTACTTTCACAGTCGTGGGTCAGATACTGTTTTAGGAGAGACATCAGACCCACAGGAATTGTTTCTGATGGATGAGTGTGAAAATTCGGTTCTAAAGGCTGTCAGTGGAAAAGCTGTAGTGACTCGACTTGAAGTTCCTTCCAACTGGTCAGAGCTTGGAGGTTCAAAAATTGATAGTCTGAAAATTGATGTTGACAGAGACAATGGAAATACGTTCTTTTATCAAAAAAGGTATGCTGATATTCTAGTTCTTTGCCAAGTGAAACGATTTACAAAGAGAACATATACAGTGAAACCTTGATATAACGCTCTTCTGCTGACTGGTCAAAAAGTGCTTTATATCGAGGGTCGCTTTATATAAAGGTCCCAAGTTTAACTATTTAATTTGCTGGGACTGTGAAAACTGAGCGTTACATCAAGGGTCGTATTTTATCACAGGGACGTTATATCGAGGTTCCACTGTATATGGTGCAGTTTTTATATTAGTGCAATTGTTGTGCTCGCACGTGTGTGTGTGTGTGCGTGTGTGTGTGTGTGTGTGTGTGTGTGTGTGTGTGTGTGTGTGTGTGTGTGTGTTTTAAATTCCTCACATGAAACTCCAACCCCAGTGACACTGCTACCTATAGTTTTTAGAGCAGTTAGCAATAGCATAATTTACTTAAAAGGTTTTAAGGTTCAATATAAGTCGTCTGGGCGTAACACATATTGCACCATACATATAATAAACTTTTATTAATTGAAAAGTGTATAAGGTCTGCAAGGTATTAGTGTGTGCTCACATTAGGCGTAAACTCATATTTCTGCGATGAGGTGTAGTTGTTTATATATTCTACAGTAATGTAGGACTGTTCCAGCAGAATACAGTAATTATTATGTATGTATGATATGTATTGTTTGTATTTTTCTATGTACAGCAAACACTTGATTTGTTATTAAAATAATATATTCTCTACAGGTATGACCCAGTACATGGACGATTTGAAGATCCATTACCTGATCCACCTTGTCCTAGAAAGGAAATAGAACACAGGTGAGTGGTTGTAAAGAAGTTCCATTGTCAACTCTCTCTCATAATTTTTTATGTTTTTACTTTTTAATACTTTAGAAATATGCACTTAAGGGTACATATAAACTTTCACTTAAAAGATAAACACAATTTAGGGGTTAAGTCTAATTTTTACTAAACTTGTAACCACTAATATGGAATTATAATACTATCCATAAGCGCTTTCAAACCTCTTGGCTCATCTTCAGATGGAACACAACAACCTACCTAGACACCTTCACCCCTTTATGTATCTTATCTATAACCCAGAAGCGTCAACTTGACATAAACAAACATAGAAGGTAAACACACTTGTAATGCCTTAGCCAGCAAACAGTCAGCCGAGTCACCACCCCTTGCCCCAGTACTTTTCCATTGCTGCCTGGTAACTTTCCATTATGACCTGGTACTTCCCAACCACCAAGTATCAGACTGCTATCAACCTTTATGTTCTACAATTCTCTCTTCCTTAATATGTGGTAAAATATATTTTTATTATCAAATTTTACCTTTGAATTAATTAAACTATTTAAATCCTTTTTTCTTTCCTTTAATATTTCAAGTTCTTATATCAACTTTCTTTCCATCGAATTATGTTCAACCTTTATAATTTCATACTCCTCTAACGGATTAACAAACTTATGGTTTTCTTCAACATAGTGCCTAGCATATAGTGAACTGGATGTCCTATTTCCTTCCCCTCCTTTATGATCCACCAGTCTACACTCGAACTTACGGCCTGTTTCGCCTACGCACAATTTACTACAATCCTTACATTTAAGCTTATCCAACTTTTTTGTAAAATCGGAATTTCTTCTGTATTACTAATCTTAGTTTTATCAAACACTGTCATACACTTTTTAATTGCTACATCTATATCATACTTTTTAAAACATTCCACAATACTTTTGTCCTTGTTCCTATATATTGTTATGATGGTCTACTGATCATCATATGGTACAATGGAAAACAAAATACAAGAGATCAATTAAGTCACTAATCACCAGCTTTAATTGTCACAATTAAACAGTTTGTAATGAAATAAATGAGCATCTGTGTCGGGTAGTACAATCTGGGCAGGTAAGGCAGATGTGCCTGGCCGCTTTTTATACTTTGTTCCCATATCACAATGACGTTTACTAAACTGTCATGAATCTTCCTTACCTGCCCAGGCTGTACTACACCACGCGGAAGAAAAAGAAGGCAAACTGTATGAATACCGTATTGTTCCAAATACAAGCCGCACTTTTTCTCCTAAAAACATGGTCAGTAATTTGGCCTGCTAACGAAATTCGAAGTTATACCTGACTTCTGGCGGGACGAATGCTTTTGGTATCTATGAGTTGTTTACTGGCTAAGCAACAGCAGTTTGTCTGGCTGTTGTTAACTCTGGCATTATGATTTATGACTGCAACCATACGTTTTAACAGCAAACTGAACAAAGAATATGAAGAAAAAGTACATGCATGCCCACGCGCGCGTATTCGCACCCTTCTGTAGGCGGCAAGACAAAGGATGGAATAGAGGGGGTGTGAGTAACATGTTTTTAAATACCGGGTAAACTGCCAGTGTGGTTTTTTGTTGTAACAGCGACAACATCGCTTATCTGTACTTTGTTTTCATTTGGTGTTTTCGTAGCGCGTTTGCGGTATGTGTGATTATTGTGGAGACTAAAGGCACATAGTCAAATCAAATTCCAAAAAATAAACTTAATACGTATGATGTGAATTATTAATTAATTGTGATACAACGTACAGAAAAAGCATCCAATCGTGAAACTGTAAGAAAATTCGATATTGATGAATCCTGTATTCGATGATAGAGAAAAAAAGGAACGGCTTTTAAATGCAAATACTGCACGACGAGTATTCACGGGACCTCAAGTTGGGCATTTTGTAGCAGTAGAGTCCAGCGTCTGTGAATACGTACGACTTTTAAGAAGGCAAGGACTATCTGTCACTAGACATGTTTTACAATTAAAAGCTTTAGAAATCGCAGAAGAATTAAAAGTCTCCGGTTTCAAAGCCAGCTTCGGGTGGATAAGACGAATGATGCAGCGAAATGGATTTGCGCTTAGATGACGTACATCACTCGCGCAAAAACTACCGAGTGACTACGAAGAAAAACTCTTTCAGTATCAGCGGTTTGTCATTGATTTACGCAAGAAGCATAATTATTCACTTGAACACGTGGAAATTGCCGATGAAACGCCCATATTTTTGACATGACCTCTAACTTTACGGTGGACCAACCTTATGGGAACCAAATCTGTAACAGTAAAGACTACGGGAAGTGAAAAATTACGTGTCACTGTAATGCTTGCTGCATTAGCCGATGGACGAAAACTTCCACTTTACAAAATATCAAAACGCCAAAAGAGAAGTTACCATCGGGTATAATTTTTCGCTGTCACGAAAAAGGTTAGATGACAAACGATCTTATGGTTAAAATGTGTATGGAATAAATGGCCAGGAGCATTATTAAAACGACGCAGTTTGTTAGTACTAGATTCATTTTTTGTAACAATTGTTTATTATTGTCTATGGAGATGTCTATTGATGTTAGTTGAGTTTACTTAAGAGTGATGAGTACAAATTATATTTTGTTGTGTTCAAGAATACTAATTAAGTAATTTTGTCGTATCATCCTCAGGTTGTTAATTAAATAACGAGACACATACACATTTATCAGTTTAATGACTGCATTTATTAATTTACGTTCGTTGGCATTACTGTCAATTATCTTATATTTTAACATATTATAATCATTCATTATTTTAGAATACGATTTCTATCAATAGACATTTCTTCTAAGATCTCTATATCTCAAGGTTCAAATTAAATTTATTAAGCATGAATAATACTTATCTTAGTTAATTTTCATATTAACACATATTTAACATCTCAATGGATTCATGTTTAAGATATGGATTTTAATCCTTATTTAAATTGTTGTAAGCATACTACTGTACGTTTTATTGTTACTTCATGCGTAACTTCTTTAGTATTAATTGTTTTATGTATGGGTTCTTTCAGTAGGACAGACAGGTTGTAATGGGACAAAATGGGAGGTTTGTCATTTTATTAAATTTATTTCATTTCAATTGCAAGGCCAACACATAATACAGGCTCAATTAGACAAAGGAACAGTGAAGCGAAGTTTGAACGTAGTCGGGGCGTTGGAATGCAGTGTGTGTCCGACAACGCAGCATAATTCCAAGAACTTCGGTGCTGTGACGCACACAAACGCGCGACCACCAGCGGGGCGCACTAACGACGCTTAGACACCTCGACCAACATGGCTTTTTGTAAAATTTGTTCGCCATGTGCTCGGAAGCAGCCGGAAACGTAATTGAAACTACAACCAATTGAGTGACGTGACGAAAGGCAGTGAAATTTCGTCAACGCCTGACACACGTGAATAACCCATGTTACCGTATTTTCTCACATAATTAACGCCCCCGCATAATTTACGCATCCCATTTCTGGGGGGTTCAAAGTGGGAAAAAAGAAATATTTGCGTATTTGACGCATGATTTCATCACGCAGTTCCGGGTGCGTTTCGAAATAAAGATGTCAAGTAGTAGCTTTCCTATTGCGCAACCTCGCATTTCAAACCCTCGTGCAACTTCCTGTTATTACTCATTGCGGTATTTCAGTCCAGTGAGTGAATCAGCGAAGACGTGATTAGTGACGATCTATTCCAGTCTGGTAGAAACTCATTTTACGAGTGTTTCGGGTACACGGATGTTTTGTGATCTCAAAGTCGTTCATTAATCCACAATGAGCAAGTATTCAAGTAATACTGCATCATATAAACTTGCGGTGATCGCTTACGCCGAAACACACGGGAATAGGGCAGCAGGCCGCAAATATTCTGTGTCCGGGTGTAACGTGCGGTACTGGCGAAAACAGAAAATTGCCCTTCAAGAGACCAACAAGTCTCGTAAAGCATTTCGCGGTCCAAAAAGTGGCAAGTTTCTGCAAGTAGAGGAGTATGTTCTGAAATATGTGATTTCGTTACGCAATGATGGATATGCCGTTTCTTACGAAATGCTGTATTTTAAAGGACGAGAAATAGCTGCAGCACATGGGATCAGTGTCTCGAATTTTAAGGTTAGCCGAGGCTGGGTGATTAAATTTATGAAGAGAAATGGACTCTCTTCGAAGAAGAACATCCTTATGTCAAAGAATGCCGAATGATTTCGACCAAAAAGTCATTGATTTTCATTGCTTCGTGATTAGGAAATGGAAAGCGAAGAAATATTTGCTTTCCCAGATAGGAAACGCAGATCAGACGCCCATCAGTTTCGATATGCCACAAAGTCGAACAATCGATACGAAAGGAACATCGAGTGTTATTGTGCGCACTACTGGAAGTGAAAAACAACGGTGTACGGTAATGCTTGCTGTAACAGCTCATGGCAGAAAGCTTGCACTGTACGTTGTCCTGAAGCGAAAAACAAAATTCCAGTGGCGACGACCAACTCTGTAGCCTATAAAAGGTAAGATTATTTTTCTTCCTTTTTAGCAGGTCGTCATTATTACTTACGTCGTTAGTATTTTCGTTAATTCATATTTACGGTATTTTGCTTCAGGTCGTACTATCAGCTCGTGACGGAAAGAATATTTTCCGGTGTCCGTACTTGAAACAGTGTGTCCAACTTGCCTAATGTACTCTATTTGATTGTTCAGAAGAAAACTCAACGGCAATTTTACGCCAAATGACAATAACTTCAATGAGTTGAACTGATTTTGTGTATAATATATTTAATGTATCTTTTAAATGTCAATAAATTTCAAATGAAATTTGGGTATATCTGAAATCCTTGAATAATTTACGCACCCGAAATTTTTGCCAGTATTTTTCGTCGAAAAAGTGCGTTAATTATGCGAGAAAATACGGTACCTGAACAGTGACGAACGATTCAACATCATAAGGCATTGTAATTTCTGCCATGCATAATTTCTGGTGGGAGATTAGTTGGTGACTCTCTTCCCACTCAATTAACCGCGTTATCCCGGCCGGGAGCGAAGAAAAAACATGTGCACACCAAATCTAAACTTATTATGTAAAAAGTGGTAACCAAAATTGAAAAATGAGTTAATATAGGAAAATCAGTGAAGTGAACGGCCCCAAATAAAATGTGAATTGTAAACTTTAGTTCATATAAACGCACGTGGCATGTGGCAGCAAGAGGAATGACACCGGTTGGGTAATTAATCAAAATAATTTCATTTTTTAAAAAGGGGTTCAAACAAAGTAGTCAGGCCAAAATGGGGTTTTAAACAGTATGAATTTGAGTGCGAGCAGGCTGGGCTGCTTTATTTAATATAAGGTATCTATTTTTAACTTTTATTTATATAAGATTGTTTATCAATATTTAAAGAAATTTTGTTTTTGTATTAATTATATGGAAACAATTGATAACCTGAAAGAAATGAATATTTCGTAATCTGAAAGCAGTTTGAAAGAATAAAATAAAATTTTAGTTGTATTACACCAATGCGAGTAGTGTACGTTATTTTCGCAACCTCTAAATCACGTTACATTCACTGTTCGTGTTGGGATCTTGGACCCGAAATTTAAGGAGAGTGGGAGGTTTATGTTGTTTTTATAATTGTGTAATAAAATCGAATAATCACAGTCCCTGTTCGGGCGCCATCTGAGATTATTCGATTTTATTACACAATTATAAAAACAACATAAACCTCCCACTTACCTTAAATTTCGGGTCCAAGATCCCAACACGAACAGTGAATGTAACGTGATTTAGAGGTTGCGAAAATAACGTACACTACTCGCATTGGTGTAATACAACTAAAATTTTATTTAATTCTTTCAAACTGCTTTCAGATTACGAAATATTCATTTCTTTCAGGTTATCAATTGTTTCCAGATAATTAATACAAAAACAAAATTTTTTTAAATATTGATAAACAATCTTATATACCGGTAAATAAAAGTTAAAAATAGATACCTTATATTAAATAAAGCAGCCCAACCTGCTCGCACTCACATTCATAAAGTTTAAAACCCCATTTTGGCCTGACTACTTTGTTTGAACCCCTTTTAAAAAAATGAAATTATTTTGATTAATTACCCAACCGGCGTCATTCCTCTCGCTGCCACATGCCACGTGCGTTTATGTGTCCTAAAGTTTACAATTGACATTTTATTTGGGGCCGTTCACTTCACTGATTCTATTTTCCTATATTAACTCATTTTTCAATTTTGGTTACCACTTTTTACAGTAAAGTTAGCTAGACATGAATCAACCGTTTTTGTGCTAACAGCGCAGGTTATGTAATGCGCATGCGTCAACAGAGAAACATAGCTTAGTTTTCTCTGAGACGCTGTGGAGGTTATTGTGTAAGTACTTTTCAAAAAACATCAGTATTCATCAAATATGAAGCGTTTAGTTTCATTTCATTTTAACAAGAACAGCCTAATAGTAATAGATAATGCTTCCTACCACAATGTACAAATAAATCCACCTCCAACATCATTATCAAAAAAAGGCAGACATGATTAACTGGTTAAAAAAACCATAACATTCCTTGTAGTCCATCTATGTTAAAGCCTGAGCTGTATGCACTAATTAAACAAAACAAACCAACTTACAAAACTTTTAAAATAGATGCCATTTTGGCAAACCAAGGACATTCTGTTTTATAACTTCTACACTATCAGCCGGATTTTAATCCTATGGAACTGACTTGGGCAACCGTGAAGAAGCATGTTGAAAGAAAAACCGTGCATTTTTCTGTGGACAGTGTCGAAGGAATTTTATTGTATTTCTCCTGCAGACTAGAGATCAAGACGTGACGTAATGAAAATTTAAAATGACTACGTGAGATCGAACCGAATAAGGGATACTGTAACAGATCGTTTAGAAAATAATGTAAGACGAGATAGCAGCAGTGAAGGCAACTTGAGTGATAGTGATAATAGGCTAACGGTGATAACAGTGACGGAAATATTAGTAGGGTGAAGAACTGACCTAAATAATTATTGTAATTGCATGTAAGTAAATGTGCTCTATGGTACTTAAATAGTTTCAGTCTAATTGTTGCATTAATATTGTCTCTCCGGTTCTTTATGGATAGTTTACATCTGCTCGTTTTTTAAACACACACACACACACACACACACACACAATCATTTCGTGTACGAGGTTGTTATTAATGAACTTATTCAAACAAATTAAGATGCCAGAGCAATGTGCATCATGTATTACTACGTTTTTCGTGAATCGTAACATGTACACAAAGTGTACACATTCCAAAATATACAACGATTGTTGATGTCTAGCCTTGACTTTCGAGAAACATTGCAACAGACACAACACGCCAAGTCACTGTTTACAAAATAATGGAAATCTTTATTAGGCCTACATTGTCTCTTTCTGTTGTGTCTGCGCTTGTTTCGTCTTACAAAGTGTCCACGTTTACTGTCGTAATCGAAATTAAAACTTACCTACAACCAAATTTTGTAGGTAACCAAATTTTATGTAAAAACCTTAGAAACAATTAAAAGAATAACAAAAGAATTTTCAAATTATAAGAATAATTGGTTAGTAAAAAGTTAGGTAAGTTAGTAAAAAGGAAGTTACATATATTGTAGCATAACAAAAGTATCACGCTAAACATTTAACTTAATGCAACATAAATAAAGAAGAAAAGTTCCATAGTGAGTGTGAAGAATGAATTGTTTTAAGGATTACACTAGAAACTGTATATTAAGTCAATAAAATGTTAATAAGAATGAAAAATAACAAAGAAAACCATTGATCAAAATAACTTACTATGTAAAAACCCAATAAACCAGCAGTATACCCAGTAGATTGGGGAAGCAGTAAAAAGGGAAGGACCAGAAAAAGGAAATAAAAGGATGAAACCATATTAATAAGGGAAATGTATAAGGTCAAGATGCAGAGAAACCACAAGACCAGAAATTACTAATATAATAATGAAGAAGGGACAAAATATGTCAAGATTCCCACAAAGAGCCTAGAAACAAGAAGAGCTATTCCAAAAAATGATAATCATGGAATACATACCATTAAACAAAATTAAAACCAATATATTTAGACCCAGTAACAAGTTACAAGATACAATCCCAAAGAAAACCGAATTGTATACTAGTTATAAGTATAATATGTGAAAAAATTATTAAAAGGACTACCATTAGTGTAGCCAAAAAAGTGACACATTATAATGAAGTGTAGTGTAAGAAATCTATTAAAAAGACTACCATCAGTGTAGGGAAATACAATATAAAAACTAAAAGACAGTCTAATGACTGAGTGCAATTTTGATAATAAAAGTGTTTTCAAAAATTAAGTAGTATAAGAAAATAATAGGTATAAGATGTTTTTATTTTATTTTTTTTTTTCATAATGAACACTAGAGACAGTTAATAACTGAAGGTGTCAGTAATTATAAGATTTTTTTTTTCATTATATTAATAAAATAGGTATAATAAACACAAGAGACAGTGGATAACTGAAAAGTGTTATTAGGCACAAGATGTTTTTGTTATGTTTAAATGATATTATAAAAAAAAGTTTAGTAGATATAAGATATTCCATTGTATTTTAAAATCATGTTATTTAATTTTCCAGTGTGTAAGGCAGAGAGCCAAGTAGGACATAGAAATGTAATAATTTTATTCAAAACAGTAAACCATATATAATGTACAAGCAGACTAGCTAAGACATCACTTTAGAAAACACAGACTAGTAATGTAAACCAAAACTATCTATCAGAGAATCAAGCTATATAATAGGGATAGAATTCAATACATACAACACAGAAATCGAAAATATAATTAATACAGATACAATTAATAGTGAATAGAATGACAAAGGAAAGAAAATTAACTTCTTTTGGAAACAAATAATACTAGGCCTATAATGGTAATCAAATCAGACTAAACAGTAAATTAATCAATATTGAAGTGTTTTAACAACAAAATTATTAACAACAAAGATAATCACGGAGTTATTAAGAATATTCCATGGAAATATTATCAGAAAAAACAATTAAAAACCATTTAAACAATAAATTTGTACAAAATATGAGGCATACAATAATTATAAAAAATTGTAATTTTTGGGCTTAAATGAGCTTGAAACAAACCCAGCTATATATCCAAAGATGTAAAATTAATTACTCAATATTACTGAGTAGTTAGATTTATGTAAAATTAAGAAATATTTGAAATACAGTAAAAAATAAGAAAACTTATTATGTATATTTAGATGGTGAACCAAGTCTTAGACAGATATTTTTATAATTGAACAATATAAAGAGGAAAAAGACATAGCACAAATTACCCTAAAACGACGACGTTCAGTCTATTAGTCTATTGTTAATCGTGAAGACGACTAGTTGGAAATGTATTAGCAGAATACCGAAATAAGAATAATTTTGTGTAAAACCGAGTGTGGTTATGCGGCGTGTAACAGAGGTTATCTAAAAGTGAAAATAACATTAACTATTAATTTTTAACACCTCACTAATTCCAAACAACAGTAATAACACCATCAAACTCAAACACAAGAAATCAACAGCCATTTTGAGACAATTTTGGACCATATTCGCAGAACACAAATACACATATTTGAACACCGGACACTTCACAAGAAACCCATCACGAAACGACATCGCAGGAGAAGAGAGGACACTCTACACTATATTCCTGAACCAACACTACTTCGCAGAGAAGGGAATATCATTTTATTTCTGCGGGAGAAGTTCAGCCAGTTCCAGCAGTATAGCAGCTACCTCGAGGTGACGGCCGCCATACTTGATTTACGAACCAGCACGAATACACGGCCAACTTGAAGGGAGTGACGTCATTTTGTCGAATTGGTTCGATATTCATTTACCTAATTGACAATTTAAATAATAATCTTGTTTTATTTCAGCCATAATAATTTAGTTTAAGAATACCTGTAAGAATGTATCTTGTTCCTTGCCCTCTGACCATTTCGACTCGTTAAAAGAACCATAATTACTAACCTTGTAAAAATATATTTTGTTGATCTTGTTCGCTACCGACTGGAGCATATATTAGCCAATGCCTTGGCCATGCGCAGTTTGAATGGCGCATAATTTTGAATGTTAATAAATGAACATCATTACTCAGTTACAAGAGTTTTCTTTATTTCTATAATTAATGTTAACTATTTTTTTTCTAAACAAAAAATAATTTACAGTGCTAGAATAAATACCTGAGAAAAGTACACACACAATTAATTAATTAATTAATTATTAATTAATTAAATTAACCAATTAAACATTTTTACTAAGTATCAGTAAAAATTTCATAACTTACCAAAATTTTATTTTATTATCAATCAATCACACTTAATTATAAAACATTATTTATATTTAATTTATTCTTTGTAATTGGTGAATCCAAAGTGGAGCTGTATCATCGGCGAGTTCAACACCGAGATTCAGACAACATAATTCTTGCTAGCTTTAAGGAGACTAATCCAGTGATTAAATAAATACATACATATATATTTATTTTATTTATTTTATATTTGTAATATTAATTATATTACAATATGCGTGCGTGCATGTGTGTGTGTGTGTTGGTAGGGCTGTAAAATTTAGTTTGGTAAAGTATTTAGTAATATAATTAAAAATGTAGCTAATGAAATGTAAAAAACAATAAATACATAAAAACGTTAAAAAATAAACAATTGAAAACACTATAAGAATCATAGACAATAGAAAACTAAATAAATAAAGTTATAGATATAATAAAACGAAAATAATTGTGAATCGACAAAGCAGTGTAACTGGTTTATTTCAGCTATCATATAAGCGATATCAGTTTTCAAATTTTACTACTTTTACAGAGAAAAACGTAAATTTAACTATTATCTTTCATCTTTAATTATTAAAGAAGCAAATTCAGCACATTAGGTATAAAAAGTCAACCCGTGTCAAAATAGATTACTCTTGTCACATTCGCGTCTTATTAACAATTCAGAGAGTAGACCAATATTTTCAACTGCGTTAGTAGACATTTTCCTCTCTCATGCCTTTCACTGCTGCAGTCTTCTCCCCCACTACAACCTGCGCGCTGATTCATGTCTGTTTAATACTACTGTACATAATAAGTTTAGATTTGTTGTGCACACGTTTTTTCTTCGCTCCCAGCCGGGATAACGTGGTTAGTTGAGTGGGAAGAGAGTCACCAACTAATCTCCCACCAGAAATTATGCATGGCAGAAATTACAATGCCTTATGATGTTGAATCGTTCGTCACTGTTCAGGTAACATGGGGTATTCACATGTGTCAGGCGTTGACGAAATTTCACCGCCTTTCGTCACGTCACTCAATTGGTTGTAGTTTCAATTACATTTCCGGCTGCTTCCGAGCACATGGCGTACAAATTTTACAGATAGCCATGTTGGTCGAGGTGTCTAAGCGTCGTTAGTGCGCCCCGCTGGTGGTCGCGCATTTGTGTGCGTCACACAGCACCGAAGTTCTTGGAATTATGCTGGGTTGTCGGACACCCACTGTATTCCAACGCCCCGACTACGTTCAAACTTCGCTTCACTGTTCCTTTGTCTAATTGAGCCTGTATTATGTGTTGGGCTTGCAATTGAAATGAAATAAATTTAATAAAATGACAAACCTCCCATTTTGTCCCATTACAATACCCCCCCCCCCAATGAGAGGTCTTTGTCGAAACAGAAGAACTCTCATTGCTAAACCCCTAAGAGGATCGGAGAGGATATGGTGCCAACAACCCCCCATTAATTCTTAATGCATCATGGGTAAACTACCCCCCTAGCTCGGCAACTATGGCTGCACCTGAACGATATTACTGGACTTCTCTGTCCGAGATCCCAACACCATAAAATCGAACAGACAAGCACCACAGCACACCTAACCTTCTATCATTCTACCCCCAAAATCAAAACCCTGGTCTTATACCATACCAAATCCTCAACCGATATGTTCCCCCTTGTCATGCACGCTGGGCTGCCTTTAGCAAGTACTGGGCGCGTACACATATTCATTAATACATCCTAACAAATTCCTTATTTAAAATTCAGAAAATATTTATCTTTAAATTCAAAAATTCATTTACGTTCAAAATCAAATTGTTATATCTCCATTACTTTCTCAAAATAAAAAAATAAAAAAATCTTTTACATGAATCTATCAACTCTTTTATCAATTTTCTTCACTACTAATGACAATCCTAAAGAAAAAACAAATTGAACACCTTATTAAAACATGAATTCACTTACTCTAACATTTGTTTACACATATATTCTAAACAATATAATTCAATAAACACTAGTAACATACATAAACAATAATATACTTGAAACTCAAACATCAACTATATGGCAGACAAAAAAATAAAATTTAAATTTTTTTTTTTTTTTTTTTTTCAAAAAAATTTAAATTTACTAAAATATCTCTTTTCTTAATTCTCAGAAAACAAAATATTTAATTCAATCAAGAAACAAGATGGCATTAATCCATTACAAAAAAACTGGTCTTATCTCTAACATCAACCATCAGCTGATCTCTCTGGGTCAAGTCAACGACCTTGACATACATATGTTGCACAAAGCTACATCATAAAATACAGGAAACATCTTTAAAATCCTTTACCTTCAAACATAGTACAACATAATAAAATAAGACATTTAAAATTAACATGTTTATTATTATCTTACAATAAACAATAAAATTTACATTTAAATTGACCAAAAATTACACATTTTATAGCTTCATATTATTCTCCAATTCTCTTAAAAATCTGTCACTTGTTTCAATTATTTTTATATTTTAACTATGACTTTCTTTTTTTAATATTCTCGTTCTCAATTAGTTTGGGTGACTCTTGTTTACTCCTAACAACATTTCGATTTACAACTTGGCATTTATATATAATCTTATCCCCCTTTTGACTCTAACACTCACTTAACAGCTTTAACTAGTATGACACCCATCTATCAAAACATCTACCAACCATTCTCTACCTCTAACTTACTGTTCACTCATTCGCATCATTCTACACTTATAACAAAAATACTCTCTACCCCTTTGTACCCAGGATGTGTGTTCCCGTCCCTATGCTCATTCCCTTATTTGGCTCCTGGACCCTCCCTAGGTAACCCTTTCCGGCACACAACGGTTCCCCTCCCGCCACAATGCTTTTCGTTGAGGACTCCTTATCACACCACCCCCCCTTACAAAATTACCATCAACTAATTACTCTCCCATTACCTCATTTTCATCTACAAAATATCTCCACTTATTTATTACCTCAATATATATCACTCATTACTCTACATATTTTCCCCATAACTACTGTGTCACTATCAATACTCAAATGCTACATTAATTTTATTCACAATAATCTTACTTTGTTCAACTCCCCTTCTAAACTTAACTTGGACTGATCTAAATGTCCTAACGAAATAATAATCACCCAAATTCTAATATTTACCACCTTTTACATTACATTTACCATTGAAAATTCAAAACTAGCTCCATTCATTTTACCATTTAATTCAAAATCTCTTAAACACATTGAAAATACTATATTCAAACATTTAATTACATTGAAAAATTTGCCAATCATTTATCTATATATATAAAAGAGAAATACCACTGACTCACTCATTGACTCATCACGAAATCTCCGAAACAATAACACCTAGAAACTTGAAATTTGGCATGTAGGTTCCTTATGTGATGTAGGTATCCGCTAAGAAGGGATTTTTGGAAATTCGACCTTTAAAGGGGGAAAAAGGGGGGGAAAGATTGCCTGACTGACTGACATAGAATCAACGTAGAGCAAAAACTTCTGAATGGATATCAATGAAACTTTGAACATAGCTTCATCATAGGTCTTAGGTGCTCACTAAGAAACGGTTTTAAAAACTTTCACTCCTAAGGGGCAACCCCCCCCCCTATTGTATGTATGTATCTATGTATGTATGTTCCACATCTCCTCCTAAACCACTGGACCGATTTCAACCAAACTTGGCACAAATATTTTACGCGACAGGAGAACCAACATAGGTGAGGTGTTTTTTTCTATGGGGTCCTTTGGGGGGTTCTTTGGGGTCTTCCACATCTCCTCCTAAACCACTGGACTGATTTCAACCAAACTTGGCACAAATATTTTACGCAATGGGAGAACCAACATAGGATAGGTGTTTTTTCGATGGGGTTCTTTGGGGTCTTCCACATCTCCTCCTAAACCACTGGACCGATTTCAACCAAACTTGGCACAAATATTTTACGCGACGGGAGAACCAACATAGGATAGGTGTTTTTTTCGATGGGGTCCTTTGGGGGGTTCTTTGGGGTCTTCCACATCTCCTCCTAAACCACTGGACCGATTTCAACCAAACTTGGCACAAATATTTTACGCAACGGGAGAACCAACATGGGGTAGGTGTTTTTTCGATACAATCCTTCGGGGGGTCCTTTGGGGTCTTCCACATCTCCTCCTCAACCACTGGACCGATTTCAACCAAACTTGGCACAAATATTTTATGCAACGGGAGAACCAACATAGGACAAGTGTTTTTTCGATACGATCCTTTGGGGGGTCCTTTGGGTCTTAAAAACTGTTAGATCTGGTTACTATGGCAACCAATAGAATAGATTCTGGTTACCATAGCATCGGTGGAAGTCTCCCGCATAGGAAATAGCGTGGGAGTCGTCCGACGGGCCTTCCCCAGAGTTCATCCACGGAACCCGGGGAGTCTTAGGTCGGATCCCGCGAAAGACGGCGGGGCCAGAATCCATGGTTCTTATAAATAAAGATATAGGTTATGATATCAAAGGTGGTGTATGCATCTTAAGAAACTTCTTAACAGTGTGTGAATTCAGAGTTGTTTCAGTTTGAATTTAAAAGTGGATAAGTTAAGATCGAAGTAAGTTATAAGCGAGTATAAAAAACAAAGTTTTGATAGCAAATGTATTCAGATCATAGTGTTCAGACAATATAAATGCACTTGCTTCAGTTTGAATTTAAAAATTGATAAGCTGAAATCTATAGAGGTATTGTATTGTTAGAATAAGTTTAGGAGACACTAATTTAACAAATGCCTTATTTCAACATTAACACAATGAATTATAAAAGACAGTAAATACGCAGCGCGTGCAAGTATTGTAGACATTTTGTTGAAAACTAATTTAGCTGTTCGTCCTCTCCCAGAGTTAGAAATCGAGCAGGAGCATCATGCGCAACAGAATTCTTCTCCAGATATAAGAATACAGTTTATGACATGCTACAGAGTATTCCTCCAGTGAGAATGCGAACGTAACAATATAAGGAAGATTATACAATATACAAGTAATATAACGTTAGAACAAGAATAGGTGCCTATGAGCCTATGAATAAATTATGAACCCGAGCAACGCTGGGTAAATCGGCTAGATATAGATATCTATATAAGCCAAATACCACTGACTGACTCACTGACCACGATATCTCTGAAACCACTGAATGGATATCAATGAAACTTTGAACGTAGCTTCATCATAGGTCTTAGGTGCTCACTAAGAAACAGTTTTAAAAACTTTGACTCCTAAGGGGCAAAAAACCAAATAATGAAATTTATCGCGGGAATTGCATACTTTGTAAATGAAGTGGTTGACATCTCAGTTTATTGGAAACCCCGAATACATTTAGTTCTGAGTTTTTAATCATTGTTTTAAATTGAAAAACTTCATTGTTTGCAGGTTCTTATAGTCGAGAAAATTTCGAAGTTCAATTAATTAATAAATGTATGTCCTTTTTTTTCTCGGAAACGGCTCTAACGATTTTCTCGAAATAAATAATAAATAGCTGTTGCTATGAATGTAAATAAACAAACTAAGAGTTGAGAATTTGTACAATCTATCTAATGCTATACTATTAAGCGAGCAATAGTTGTACAATTACGTACAACGTGAAACACCATAGCGAAGTAACGGTGTTTTTTGTTAGGGTATTTTGCTAGTAAGTGATATACTACATTCATAATTCCAGCAATCAGCTGATGTTCCTGGTAAGGTGAATGACCTTACTATAGATACATTCAACAATTATATAAAGTGCATATGTTTATAAATTCTTACTTCTAGCATACTAACAATAATGACACAATAAAACATACTAAACAGAATCTGATAAACATCTTATATACTTGAAATAGTCTTTTAAGTATAAGTCTTTTATGAAATCATTACACACAGCACATCACATTTAAATCACTTACTCGTAAACAGCCTATCTATTACAATAGTATTTTTGAATCAAATAAAACATTATAATTGACTCTATCACTTAAAATTGGTTGCTCTCATAGGGACTTACATTGCTACTCATTGAGTCATAGTCATAGCAACAGTTACTGAACAGCTCTATGGATTGTCAACCCCCAACTCCAGAGTCGTGTTATAAGCTGACCGCCCGCTGTTTACAGAGGTCGTCACCCTCTCACTGAATTTACAGCTACACTTCCACTACATCGTTACTTAAAGTCCCCCCTTTACCCAGTTACAATTAGGTAAACCACCTGCCGGTCGGTCTAGGTATTTACCTTGTGCACAGATGCGTTATCTGTGCCCCTGGCTTGCAACTGCCAGCTCCTTTTCCACACACACTATTGTTTACTGCTGGTGGACTGTGGCGTCCATTTGCATCCCCAAGAACTGAAGTTACATATATAAGGTATAGACACTGCCTATACCGTTCTTGGTTCAGCGTTACATAAAAATTCGGTATTACTGATGTCCGAGGACACCAGTAATCCTACTAAAATGATTCACACACCCTTAATCACGGCACTATCGACACCTTCGACGATAGCCGCTGTTCCATAGTTATGTAGTTTCCCCTGTTACCCCCTGTCAATTTCAAAATTCACTAATTTTGTAACTACTTACATAATTCCACGGCCAGGGTCTGGTGAAACTGTGACCGCCCGAAATGTGGGGAAACTACCAAAAGACATATAAGGCTCACACTGACACTGCTACTACAGTTCACAGAAGGTCAACTCTAATATGTTTGGGTATTCATTACTTAATTGATTTTTCATTCTTAACATAATACATACAATACACTCATAATGAACATTGTGATTATTCCATTAAAACAAACAATTCACATTTAAGGTTGATCAGAAATTACACAACCTACATCCTTACATTTACATATAAAATTATCAACATTATATTTTAATTTCAATTGAACTGCTATTAATTAATTATCAAGTATTTATCATTTACTATACCATAAACTTTTCCAAAAATTTTTTCTTTATAACATTTCATTTAAAATTTGCTATTTAAACATTGAACATTTTACTTTATTTAAATTGCATCATAATATTCATACTTACAGTACATCACTCACATACTGTCATAAACACAAAATATCAACACCAAACACCAATAACTCCATGTACCTTCTGAAACATTTTAACAACCATGTTATTCCACAAACTAAACACAATTTAACATTTATTTATTTATTAATTATTATCAAATTTAAATCTCATAAAATAATTTAAATTCATCATCAAAATTCAATTATATATTGTAAATCGATCAAAAATATTTAAACATCTTAAATTCAATTCTTGAAAACAAATTATTTTATTCCAATTACAACAATTACCATTCCTTAATTATTCTTGTTATTTATTTGGTCTACCCAAATTTTATTATTATTATTATCGTTATTACATCAATTTGTACTACACACCTACTGTTTACATTACATACTTGTTACAATACAAACACAATTAATTCCACTCAAATTTATTTACAATTCTTGTCATTATTTTTCTGTTTACCACACTTCATTTCCTAAATCAGCAAGTCAGAACCATAAACTAAATATTTAAAATGTCCATACACTGATTTTGTAATCTACCCTCCGTTGTCGTATAAATATCTGATATACTTAAAACATAAATCATTTTTATCGACCTTCCATTTATTATTATTATAATGACCATTATCAACATAGTATTTAACACCATTATTACCTATTGATTCATAAAACCTGTCTACATTTATGATCTTAGTTCCGTCTCCATCAGTAGTTTTGTTCAACAGAAAGTCAGTTATTTTATCATACTTTCCACTACATTCATTAAAACATCAGGTAAGTTATTATCATTTATAAAGGTATCATCAAAATGATTATCAATCTCTATTTTACACGGTAAGTATTTTATATCATTTATCTTCACCACTTCTAACCTCTCTTTCAACTCATTATATTTTCTCTTTAACTGATATATTATTATCTCCCTATCTGCACACAACTCTCTCTCAAAACATCTTTCATCATCATAACACCTGTCACTACCCCCATGAACTATCTCATTCCATGCAAAGGGCCGCACAAACTTACTATATGTCTTGGCACTTCCAAGGTCATCACAAAAAATAAAGGGACCATCTGAAGACACCTCGTCTTCCATACAACTACAGGAGGAAACTCTGTCCTCATTAAACATCTGTGAAACCTCTGTTTCACCATAAACTTGGGGAAAATTTGCCCTTTGCCCATCTAAACTTTTATCTAAATTCTCTTCACGCTCTTCTCTCTCACTCTCATTAACAATTACTACATCACTCATTTCTACTCCTACTAAACTCTCATCGCCCCTATCATTATTCAGTGTATCACTCTCTGATACCACATTCTTAATTATATTATCATTTTCAACATCACTGTTATCACTTGTTACCTCTTTATTATAATTATCGTTATTACTCACCTTGTTATTAATTATTTGAGTTGCTTTACTTTTAATCTGTTCCGCTACTGACTCTACCGCTTTCTCAATATCTCGTTTTAATTCGTTACAGTTACTCTCATACTGATTTTTTACCTCATTAATATCAATTTTAAGCTCGTTAAATTTTCTACTCTGTTCATCCAATTTAGCATCGAAATTACTATTATTAACATCAAATCTATTATTAATATTCTCAGACACGGTTTTCATAAAGTTCATCATATCAGCCATTGTACATTCTTTTTCTTTTATTTTAGTTGCTACAGGAGTAGAATTCGCTCCCTGCTCATTAATTACAGATTCGTCTACATTACTGTCACTTATTGACAGTGACTCTGTCTGAATACCTGAATCGCTTTTATCAGCCAATTCAGTTAACATATTTTCATTGCTTTCGTCCATCAATTTACATTCGGCTTTATCGCCTACAATTACATCAATTTCATTTTCGTTAGTAGCCATTTCTTATTCTTTATAATATTTGTTAATTTAATCTAATTAATTTAATTGATCGTAACACAATTCAATCTTGCATATATTCAATCTTTCTTTTCTCTGTATGTTTTACTCAACTATATTCTACACATCACTTAACCTGTACGTAATTTACGTCCCTTCATCCAACCTCCAAATCACGCCATCCACCATAGGTGTGGAATTTTAATTTCAAAATTAAAACTCGTCCCTGTTCGGGCGGCATCTGTGATTATTCGATTTTATTACACAATTATAAAAACAACATAAACCTCCCACTTACCTTAAATTTCGGGTCCAAAATCCCAACACGAACAGTGAATGTAACGTGATTTAGAGGTTGCGAAAATAACGTACACTACTCGCATTGGTGTAATACAACTAAAATTTTATTTCATTCTTTCAAACTGCTTTCAGATTACGAAATATTCATTTCTTTCAGGTTATCAATTGTTTCCAGATAATTAATACAAAAACAAAATTTCTTTAAATATTGATAAACAATCTTATATACCGGTAAATAAAAGTTAAAAATAGATACCTTATATTAAATAAAGCAGCTCAGCCTGCTCGCACTCACATTCATACCGTTTAAAACCCCATTTTGCCCTGACTACTTTGTTTGAACCCCTTTTTAAAAAATGAAATTATTTTGTTTAATTACCCAACCGGTGTCATTCCTCTTGCTGCCACATGCCACGTGCGTTTATATGTTCTAAAGTTTACAATTCACATTTTATTTGGGGCCGTTCACTTCACTGATTCTATTTTGCTATATTAACTCATTTTTCAATTTTGGTTACCACATTTTACATAATAAATTTAGATTTGGTGTGCACATGTTTTTTCTTCGCTCCCGGCCGGGATAACGCGATTAGTTGAGTGGGAAGAGAGTCACCAACTAATCTCCCACCAGAAATTATGCATGGCGGAAATTACAATGCCTTATGATGTTGAATCGTTCGTCACTGTTCAGGTAACATGGGTTATTCACGTGTGTCAGGCGTTGATGAAATTTCACTGCCTTTCGTCACGTCACTCAATTGGTTGTAGTTTCAATTACGTTTCCGGCTGCTTCCGAGCACATGGCGAACAAATTTTACAAAAAGTCATGTTGGTCGAGGTGTCTAAGCGTCGTTAGTGCGCCCCGCTGGTGGTCGCGCGTTTGTGTGTGTCACACAGCACCGAAGTTCTTGGAATTATGCTGCGTTGTCGGATACCCACTGCATTCCAACGCCCCGACTACGTTCAAACTTCGCTTCACTGTTCCTTTGTCTAATTGAGCCTGTATTATGTGTTGGGCTTGCAATTGAAATGAAATAAATTTAATAAAATGACAAACCTCCCATTTTGTCCCATTACAAGGTGTTTGAGCAAATATCAAATAATACATAAAATTTACTATTGGTACGTTATCCACAATCTACGTTGATCTGCGTTGAATTATCTCCAGCTCTTTATATCTGCGTTGTCCATGGTGATCTGCTGCTCACTATTTTCATGAATGTTCATTTTGCTGAATCAATCCAGGTCTACCAGCGTAGTGAATAATCGTTTCACACTTTTATCACTCCACTTTAGTTCATACTATTCGGCATTTTCTGATATTACATTTGTACCGTTCACTAGTTTATAGCGTTATGTCGTTACATGTGTTAGGTGAGAGATAGTTCACACACGACTGATTCCGAACACATGCTCCGATCCTAATTGTTTTACAAGTTATAAAATTTAAAACTTTAGTTCTTACTCTTCAACGTTAACTGTATTACACGCATTATTGTTAATATTGATTTTACGAAATTATAACATAAGTTTATAAATCTTCACACTATTTACACCCGTTAACTTTACGTAAGTCTTACATCACTTTGCTGAACTTTCACCACTGACTACTATCGATTTTAAGTAAAGACTCCTAAGTGTTTAAGTCACGACTCCGTAACCATTATAACGGACTCTACCGACTCTCTGAAACTTTAGTCATCGACCTCCGAAATTTTAGCAAAGACCCCCGATTTCAATTTCGTTCTGTGTATTTATTACCTACCCTTCTTTTTCCCACTACTTTCTTACATTTTCCTCACTTAAGTCCTTTTTCGTCCTCCTGCTTCGTTTCCATTGGTTCTTCTCTATATTTTCTGCGAAACGTCCTTCCTAGTACTCTCACAAGTTGCTCTGCTCCGTTTTCATTGGTTTTACGTTCTGGTTTTCCAAGAACTTCCCTTCAGGAAACCCGCCTATATTCCAAGCTGTTTTCTGATAGGCGATTTCTGTTCCCACCAATTTCTTACTCTGGGTTCAGCTACCCTTTGCTTCAGTATGTCCGATCCCACGATCATAAATCTCTTTGGTATTGTTCTATGCCTTTTGACAGTGACATCCTTACCTTCTGTCCAGCTTGCAGCTGCATCTGTTAATTAGTTCCACCCTTGCTGTAGTCTTTTCAACATGTTATAGTCATAATTCTTTCTGGCGTTTTTCATGCCTCTTAGCACGACACCACTTAAGTGTATGGGCGTACACCTGTTTGTCGACTAGTTTAGTCCTCCCCGTTGCGTTCTTCCTGGAATATCTGGTAGTGCTTCTCTCTGGTGTTTTCTATCCTTTTAGTAAGAGTACGCTTTTTTTCTTACTTCGTCCAGATGCGCATGTTACGTACGTTTCTCATTGTACTTCGTTCTGGCGATTGTTTGCCTTGCTTTCAGAACAATCCCTTAATTTCAACATGCTTCTGGCTGCACATGTTAAGTTTGTTCACACGCCTCTGTAGTCTTTCCTGGTAAATTTTCTCTCTGCCAAACATCTGCTTTTGTTTAGAGTTATGATACTTATAGACATCTGTACGTCGACGTTGAAGGCTGTTACATCCATTGTATTATCTCCTTTCATTGTTTCTCCCATACGTCAATGTCATTTCACACGCTGCCAGATGGTCCCTTTCTTTCTTTCAAAAAACAATTATTTTTTCATGTTTTGGCGTTACATCGTGGTCACACTACGGATGAAATAAAAAAGCTTCTTAACGAAGAAATGAACACTGATATCGCCGTTATTCCTGGAGGAATGACAAGTCAGTTGCAGGTGATGGATGTTGTAGTAAATAAACCTTTTAAAGATAACATGCAGTGTTTATATAATAATTGGTTGGTAGCAAGAAATCATCCTTTGACTCCTACAGGAAAAATAAAAAAACATTCGTAACAGAACTGGATCAAGAGTGCGTGGGAAAGCATCCCACCAGAATTCATAATTCGTGGTTTCAAAAAGTGCTGCATATTGAACTGCATGGATGGAATGGAAGACGATGTCATTTATGAAGAGGACGAAGCGACCATCTCAGGGACAAGTGACAGTGAAATGAAGACAGTGACAGTGGCAGTGATTAAGTATGGGAATATTTTTAAATGCACAAAGTATAAACTACTGTGCACTACTATTAAAAAAAAAAAAAAACAATAAAAAAGTATAATTTTTATAAACGGTTAGTAAATAATAATAATTATGTAACAATAATGTACTTTTACGTGCTATTTCTTTCTTCATCTTAATAAAATTTAGTAATTTTTATTCAAACGCTTTGAATAGCGTGTTAAATTCAAACACTTTTTGCAAATTTTTAACCTTTAACCTACGGTAATTTTTGGGGTGTGGCTTGAATTCGGAACAATACAGTAGATTGTGGAAATTGCATTGTCTAGTAAAATGCAACTGGAAGATCTTAATGAAGACAACATTGAAGAATTGTTGCAGTCAAATGGAGAGTTTTGAAAAATTGTGAACCCGTCCACTTTAAATGAATCAACTGAGCCTGGTATAAAGGAAGAAAATGCTACTGAAAGAATTAACAACTGAATTCATCAGGAAAGCAATACTGCTATTATGCAGATGATGGACTAGTATGTAGGCAACAACCTGTATTATAAGTAGAGATTCAAACCAAAGGATGAGGTCCTTGAGATTATATTACCAGGAATTACTAAAGGAATGAAACAAAAGACACTGGAAATTTTAAATGATCATGCTTTCAAAAAAATTCAAAGTTAGAGAAGAAGCATGGCCTGATTGCCATCTTAAAATGATTTTTTTATTTTACTGTAAAATAAATAAGTTTGTTCATTTTCTGTTATTGTATGTACTGTACTTTATAACTGTATTTTATATTTGTGTTTTTCCTTAATAAATATAAACCTTACAACAACAAAAAACAGCAAAAAGTAACTGATAAACGAAACAAGGAATATGTCGTTGTGAAAAGTTTTTTCAACAATTATGAAAATTTAAAATAAATACTGACTAAATTAATTTTTCAATTAAAATTTTTCCCTTGTAGAGAGTTCTTATTTTGTATTCAGGTTCTGCCCTTGCTGTGAACGTGTATACATGGTTCAAAAGAAAGAAACGCCTATTGCTGACGAAAAACTGGATGAAGGAGGTTCTAACAAGGAGGTATGTCTGTTCTAATATTATGTAATCCATAAATCCATTGTTTTCATGTATTTCATAAACTTGAAATGGTTTACTTGGCATATGGTTAACTTTATACCTCTTTCTATAAGCACCAACCCATTTAAAACAGGTCTACATACAGATGAATTAGATCTATATTATAAAATTAGAAATTATGAACAGTTGTTCAAATATTAACTATTTCTGTAAGTAAAATTATATTGTATTATCACCTTATGAACGTTTCACTGATTAAATCAAGATCACCAGAGCTTTGTAAGTGAATACACAAACAATTGAATTGATTCAATTTTAATATAAAAAATAAGGGATAATCAAATTTAATATAAACAAATTCGATTTATTAAAATAAATTGATATAATTTGAAATTTATTAAAATAAATTAAATATAAACATAATATATTTCAAATATAACCGACAAAACAGCTGATTGAGTAAATAAACATTAAAACAATCGATAAATGAAATCAAATTAAATCGATCGTTCCTTTTATATTAAATTCGATTATCCGTTATTTTTTATATTAAAATCGAATCAATTCAGTTTGTTTATTCATTTACAAAGCTCTGATGATGCATCAGTGAAACGTGCGTAAAGTATAATATAATATAATTTATACAATATAATTTTACTTGCAGAAATTGTTAATATTTGAAGAAATATAAAAACCTGCAAGAAATTGCACCCGCTACTGCCGATGCTTTAAATTTAATAACTAGGCACTTGTCCTAGTTGGAAAAAAATTACTGAGCCCAGAGTGACAGGACTTGCAATAAAACAATCATATAACAGTAACAGCATTTTATTGGTGCTCTCTTTTCATCATAATACATGATATTCCACAGCATTTCGTTTGATAGACAAATGTGTATAGATGCATACATATATTTATACCTGCATTGCAACAATGAAAATTAACGCAACCCCCCATAACAATTGGATACCTTTAACACAAATGAAATTAAATCACCATATATATATTGTAACGCGGAGATTTTCTCGTCTCTGTGATTATTTATATGTTGTGTGTTCGCCTCACACTGGTGTCGTTACATCTATGTGTTGCACTAGCGATTTCCGTAGCGATCCTTCAATTACCAGTACAACGTGAGTGGAAACCTTACCTGTTGTTTCATAGGAGTTTAATAATCCCGGGTGGCGCCAAATTGTTTACTCAAAACAATTAAAATTAATAAATATTATGGTTTAGCTATCTTCGTATGACGGCCTGGAGCATTCAAATTTGTTCCCGCCTTCGTTCGACCTACTTAATCAAGCAGGTAGTTCGTAGATTTGGCGGCGAGAGCGCTTGCCGTCATTCTCGCTGGTCTCTGCTATACAATACACAATTTATACAATACACTTCCCTATGAAATAAAAACAATGGTTACACTCTGTACTAGTTTCTTTAATTATTGAATGGTAATTATTCTGTTTGACAATCAAATTATTCTTGGTTATTAACAAGTTTGCACCGACAATTAATACGCACACAAATTCACTCAAAAAATACATGACAATAAAGAACATCTTTTTATGAAGAATTTGGTATACCCTAAATGCTTATCCATTTCTAAATACAAAACGTATGGCTAAAAGACAAAGTATTACATAAAACCAATTTAAACATGAAAATACTCGTCATCCATGTGCTCTGATATAAACAACATAGCTTATCATCCTGTGTCCGTTGCAATATATATATTGTAACGACAGGATCTGTATGTACTCTTAAAAATATGTTTTTATCGTGTGTTAGCCTCACACGTTGCAGTCGTTACTTTACGTTTACTTACTTACTTTTTCTTTTAGTTACGCTGACGAGGTCCGTCACGATCTCACGAATTGCCAGTACAATATCTCGCGAGTGTAAACCTTACCTGTCCTTTAATGAGTATATTTCGTTCCCGAGTGGCGCCAAATTGTTTATGAAAACAATTAAAAAATATGAAATCGAGCGGTCGTTCTCGACGGTGTTAGCTGATTCAAATTATTCTCGCAATAGGCGGGCGTATGAATCTCACTAGTAGTTCGCCGTGTTGCCGACGTCTAACGCTGGCCGTCAATTTTGCTCGTCGCTAAAGTACACAAACTTTATAATGCAATTTACAGTGAAATAAAGGACGGTTATTACAACTCTGTACTAGTTTATTAACATGAAATTATCAGTTATTCCATTCAATACAAAATTATATACTGTTATTAAACCTAGTTGCTCCGGCAATAAATAGACAATTTTTCTCAGGTTGGCTAAAGTTGATTTAAAACCATTCTACCTCGACATGGCGGTCGGCAATGTTTATTTCTATCGTTCGTTAAATCTGAGTTCGTTTGGTTACGAAAAAATATTAATAAGATGATAATAAAGTACACTACTTTACATTGATGGTACTTATATACTATTAGATTTAATTACAATTCGATCCTGAAGTGTTGAAAAGTGTGTGTTAAGAGTTCGTAATTTATACACAGGGGATTTTCTGGTTTCATACAAGTTTAGTTTTTTATTTTCAATTAATCCTTGAAAGAAAATTTGATTATCAGTTCGTAGTGAGAGTTATTTGTGTTATGAGAAAAAGTTAATAAGAATTTATTCCGTAAATTCGGATATTTCAGATATACTTATCAAATCTGTTGAATTCGGGTGAAGAGTTACTCAGTTCTAGTTAGGTTGGGTCCTTTTGATCATCAATCTTCCATCATTTATGATTTGGAGTACGCCTGGCTTCTTTCTGTGATAATGTGGATTATATAATTAATTTAGAATTTGAAAATCTGGTCTGTGGCTTCAGTTGAATTGACTAGTTCTTCATCAGACTTCTTGCATCCTCGTTTTATAAAATTTTGACTATTATAAATTAACATTGAGTCGACTATGGTTTGGCTTCTTTCTGTCTTGAGCGTCAATAATGAACTAACTGTTTTTAACGGAATTCTAATAAATAACGTTCTGTTGTTATGTCTATTGTTATAATATTTGAATTTTAATTCAAAATGATTAAATATCTTCTGATTACTATTATTCTTCTGTCTTCTTATCTATGTGTGAGATATTATCACAACTGTTTATATTTTCTTTCAAAGATCATTTTGACATCCCACAAAGCTGGGTTTGTTTATGTATTAAAGTTTTGACAATAATGTTAACTAGTGGTCGCCCAGTGGTCGAAATTCGACCGTAATTCATTAAATTTTTAAGTTTGAACGTTATTGAGGTTCTTTTGTCAAAGAGTATACCTCTATAATCATTGCATATCATTTTTTTGAATTTTGTTCTATTACGTCAGCTGCGAGCATGTACAAATACGTCATTAGCGTGTGTTGTTTGCCTTAATTCCCTGCAATACCTATGAAATTTAAAATTTAATGTTAGTAACAGTTGAAAAAAAAACAATTACAGCTTGTATTCGTATTTATTTTTTGATATAATTCATTGTCAGTTTTAATTTTTTCATGTTATTATTGAATCAAATAAACGCTAATAAAAATGAGACTTGACATTCATAGAAGTATAAGATACATTGTTTTCAATTCCAGTGGATTACTTTTCATTTTTGGTAAGGTACAAAATTCGAAAACAGTTTGAAGATTATCTGCTACAAAGCTTATATAATTTTTTAATTTTTTTCTTCTATGCATTAATTTTCTAGTTATTTGAAAAATATGAAAGATAGGAAAAATGAGGTTTAGCTTGGCTAAGCCATATTTAAAAAGCAATAACGCATTTTTTGACATTTCCTTGGGTTTTTTTAAGTGCATACTGACCAGGTTTCGCCAAGGCTACACAGTTATTTTGCCTATCTTTTTCGAATTATATAAAATTTAAATAAAAAATTAATACAAAATAAAAATGAAATAAAAAATACGTGCCTCGTATTTTTTCATATATTTTTCATTAAATCAAAAAAAAAAACGGGCGGTTAAAAAAATAAATGTTGTCCATTGAACTTAAAATAGTTTGAAAGTGAATTTAATGATTCAGAACTTCTGTGTAAACGATGTTTTTTGTAAAAACTCTTTCATCATTTGCTAAATGCCCTTGGCCATTATATTCGGAAATATAAAATCTCAAACCATCGAATGATCGAACTCTACTTGCTGCGACGTACAATTGACCATGTGTAAAAACTGGCTGCCTCAATAAAATTCCAATTTTTTCGAATGTTTGTCCTTGAGACTTATTTATTGTCATCGCAAATGCAGGTATAATTGGAAATTGAGTTCTTTGAAAGTTAAATGGTAAAACAGTACCGGAATATGTTAAATTTATACGTGGAATCAAAATTCTCTTATTGCGTGCGGTTCCAGTTAAAACTTCGCAATCAATATCATTACGATGCATACACTTGATGCGCATTCTTGTTCCATTGACTAATGGTTCCTTTGTATTTAAGTTTCTGATCAGTAAAACGATGCAATTAACTTTCAAGACTAACTTATGTGGTGGCAAACCACTAATAGTCAAAGAATTCAAAAACTCTACTGGATAGTTATTGATTTCATTGTCATCATAACAAATTATCTTATCGTAGCTATGATATGTTTTCTGTTCACCTGGTATTCGATTAAGTATATCAGTATTAATAAAAGTACAATCATCATTTTTAGGTGCTAAAATAACTGACTTCAATATGTTATCTGAGAGTATGTTTTCGGAAATATTTCCATACACCTCATTAATAATATTATTGTCATCTCCTATTAATTGCTGAGGTATTTCAATAATATTTTCACCAAACTGAGGGAATTGTGGGACTTCATCATTACCAATTTTTTTCAAGAATTCGACAAATTCTATTTGACTTGGTAAGGCTCTCATATTTTGAGTAATCGTTACTTTATGAAAATAAACAAATTTATGCCAACTCGTGACACAATTTTCAATTAAAGTTGCACGTGATCCATGTGGGACAACTGGTAAGATTTGCCGAAAATCACCGCACAGAAGTATCATTTTCCCTCCAAATGGTTATGTTTATCATTTTCATTGCATAGATCCTGCAATAATCTATCTATGATTTTCAACACTTGCAGTGGGCACATAGAAATTTCATCAATAATTATCAATGATGATGAATTTATGTAACGTCCATAGCTACTATTTGCGGTAATATTCGCTACAGAATTTTCCAAAATGGGTATAGGCAATTTAAACACATTGTGTAAAGTTCTACCTCCAAGTAATAGAGTTGAAGCTATGCCACTGAACGCTGTTGCAATGCAACTAAGATTAAGCGAATTTAATTTGTGAATGATTGCTGTTTGTGTGAATGTTTTTCCACAACCTGCATGAGCGGTTAAACAAAAAACATTAGATCCAGTATCATGATGCAAAACTTCACGAATCACACGATCAGTTAGATTACGCTGTTCAATATTTGCAGTTTCATAATGCTCAGAAAACAGAAACTATTGTTCTATTGGATCAATAGCATTTGCTTCGTCTGTTCTCTGCGAAACGTGGGAACTGGTAAACCAAGTTCTTGACATGACAAATTATGAACATTCGAAATATCTTCAATTTCTAATCGAGCTGTATTAAAGGA
Organism: Magicicada septendecula; assembly: GCA_034769895.1. Lineage (NCBI taxonomy): Eukaryota > Metazoa > Arthropoda > Insecta > Hemiptera > Cicadidae > Magicicada > Magicicada septendecula. Next base: position 122,613,165 of record CM068371.1, read on the forward strand.
TACTTCTTCATTGTAATCTCTCAAAAAATCTTCACTAAGATATACTTTAAATTCATTCCATAACGCCAGTGCATTGGCTGGCACATTTAATGCACAAATGTAACCAAATAAATTTCGCATTTGTTTTGGTGAATGTAATTCTTTTGCTTCATTTAAACATTCGCGCCATTCATTATCATTTGAAGCAATGCCGCGAGCATGGCACGCTTCAACAAAAGAAGTGTGTATAATTCCATTGTATGTTCTAACATCCTCAAATGATTTTGGACCACAGACATGTAATAAAAGCAATCATAAATGGAAAAGTTCAATGTCTTTTGGTGATACTACATATATGTGTGTAATGTTTTTATCACCTCCATGCCTTCTCTTCTTCCACTTTTTTCGGGAATCTTCCCACACTTAATGCAAAGGAATTTCAATATACTTATATTCATGCGCTGATGGATCTGATCGATTCAATTCAAAAAATGCTAATAATTTTGTTTGTCTTGCATTTTCAATTGCTTGATGTTCTTGCCCTTCTCGAAAGTAAACATTCTGTCTACGCGGTAAATGAATGTCAAGTCTAACGATGACATGTGATTGAAAATGCATTGGTAATTCATAGATGCGCCATACAGCTTCAGTTGATCCGACATAACGGCCATTTAAAAAATTTTTAACTTCATCAGTTTGTATTTCTTGACCTGGTTCATTTCTTTCTGAACCTAATTCAAGAGATGCACTGTCATAGCCTTTATACACGTATTTATAAATGTATTTAACACTTTTAACTGTAGTGCATACTTTAACATTTATATGGCAATTAAATTTGGCAAGTAAATACGGATTGTATGGTACAACATAACGATTGTCGAGGGAACTACCGCGAACTTCAGCATTAATACCATTATCATGCCTTCTGTATAATGGATATCCATTTAATGATTCATATGTAAATTCATTAAATCGATTAAGTACACCGCATGGACCATGCATCATGTGTTTTACAACATATTCATGTAATGTAGAATGTGTTTGAATGTTAGGAATCTCTGCAGATACAACTTTGTCAATATCGGTAGCGTTAACAATTTTATCTTGCTCATTTAAAGAGAGTAAAATGTGAGCATGAGGCAATCCTCTCTTTTGAAACTCAATTGTATAAATGAGTGCTTCAACTTTACCGAAGATTTTTTTTAGTGTAAGGCCCTCAATTAATGCTTTCAGTTTGGACTTGAATACGCGCACAACAATATCAGGTCGAAAATTAGCTGACTCACCTACACCAATATTGCTAACTATTTCAGGCCAACTTGGATTGCAAGTCATTGTAATAAACAAAGAAGACTTTCCGAAATGTTGTACAATTGACATTGCATCTAAATAATTCTGATACATATTTCTTGGAGATCCATTGAATGAAGATGGTAAAATTACTCTACGGCCAACATTATTGGCATTGGGGTTCAATTCTAAATAATCTGTTAAATTGTTGTAAACTTCAGACCTAAGACTTGTTTGATTTTGTCGAATGAAATGTAACCTTGTGCCCTCTATTCTCACATACATATCAACTATCCACTGCAGAAATAATTTTTTGACTTTCTTTTTATTGAAGGTTCATTTGAAGTAAGTCCATCATACAATGATTTAAAGTATTCATTTTGACTTAAGGCCGGTAATATTGCTTTACCCTTATGACAACATGAAGTGAATGCAGTCCTTTCACCTAAAGTGACCTCAGATTCGAAATGTTTTGCATTGCAAAACCTGAATTGTAAATGCATTAATCCACAGTCAAAAGTATTAAAATTTCTTGGAATGACATTCAGTGCGCATTTAAATGTATCCCTCAAAATAATTTCATCATTTTGTATACTGTTTACACTATTTAAATTTGCATTTGGTCTATTATCATTTTGACTTTCACGCGAATATATATTCCTTCTTCTTTGTCTCTCACTCCGACCCGTCAATGTTCTATGTCGAGGCATAATGGAAGTAGGTGCGAATATCTGAATGTAAAAAAAAAACATGTAATGAAATTACTGAAACTAAGATTAGACAGGGTTTAATTTAAAAATAATAAAATGTACTCACTTTTTTGAAACCACCAATAATAATTAGGCGAGAGTAAGTCAATCAAATTGCTGCTACAAAATTTTCCTTTTGCAACAGGTGTATATTAAGCAAGCTGTATTTCACTTTCAACTGCACATTAATATATAAAACACAGATATCTAATATACAAAATATAAAATAAACGCTTTTTTGCCTTGACATACACTCCACAGACTATTGTTGCCTGGCAACAAAATTATTTTATTTTTAACAATTACCATTGTTTGAAAAAGTTTAAATGAATTTTAAAGTGCAAATGAATGTTTTATTTTATTTTATTTAATGTATTTGTAACACATATATTAATTTTAGCTTTCTGCACTCCTTCTCCATATAAACTTTAACTATGCCAAATCTCACACTCCTCCGTGCGCGCAATATGCTTAAAAAGGGGTACAAAGTTTTCTCTTCACGTATTAATATATAGATATTATGTAATTACATTTCTTTCTTATTTTATGTTTTTAATTTAACTTTGACATCTTAATATGATTCACTAATTGCACTTAACTAGTTACTTGTCCTGGATTTTCTAATACAATAGTTAATTCCTTACAATTTGTTTATTTTGGATTTATACACTTGGGCATTTTATAGGCCTAAGTAGTAATTGGCTATATCTTCTTATTTTACACAAATTAAAGATTATTTTACATTTACATATGTTTTGCTTGGTGTCACTTATGACTTGTTTACCTTTGGAATTAATTTGGACTGTTTTACAATAATTGTATGTTCTTATTACTTTACAAAATCATGGCCTGTCTATTATTCCCTAATTTCTTTTCCTGTATTATGTTTGTAAGAATTTATCTCTTTACTTATCTATATTGCCATTTTTTATCACTTGTCTGTCATTTAATATTACTTATAAAATATAACACAAAAATTAGGTTTATGGGATGTTTACTTTTTTCAGCCATATTCCTTCTTATAAACTTAATTGAACAAATAACTATCTTGGTGAAGAACATTATAACACCATTTATTTTATCTTGCTAATTATCCCTTTGAACATTTTAAAGTCCAAGGATGTTTTACTTATTTTGCACTTATATTATTTAGTATATTTTTATTTTAACTTTTACTATATATTTTTTTACTACTCAACCATTGTAACAATAACATTTTTAATCATTATGGGTTTTTTACCCTGAATACCATTGTATTTCTAATCTACTATCGCTTTTAATTTTAATAACAATGACATTCTTATTTTTTGGTAATTTTCACTATTAGACTATAGTGTTAATCACTGGTTTTAGGTGTCTTGTTAACTGATTTATTTATTACCTTTTAATTAATTTATTAATACACTTTGTTTACTTTTGTATACTTCCGGCTAGTGCAGCCGTCATGTTGTCTAGTACCAACGTTATACTCACCATGTCCAGGATCTCATTAGACGTGTTAAAAAAAACAATATGGTTGTTTGAAATGACTACTAATTCACATTTTAAGTATTCAAATCAATATTGTTTTATTAAATTCTAAAAAGAAAAACACCATCAAGTTATAATTTTTACGTCAAAATACGAAATCTCCTTTCTCCCTCATACATTAACTTCTGTAATATTCAAGAATAAGTATTCATACAATAGATTATTGTTAAGTAGTCTTCCCATTAAGATATAACACCAATACACATTATTCTCTACAACTATAACATAACGGAAACCAGCGCTTTCACACACACACACACACATATCCACATATCTACCCCCAGATTTTAAGAGCTCTATTAAGTATGAAAATATTAAACTTTTAAATATTTTAAACTTTTGAAAATTTTAGCCAAAAAATTGAAAGCTTGGTTTTTATGTATATTCTTGTAGATTACTTAGCTGCTATATTTTTTGTCCAGAAGACGTCACTTGGCTATCGACGCGCACATTCTTTATGTTAACTGTTCATTTCCGAAAAACTGTTCATTTTACGTTAATTAGGTGTAATTTCAATTTGACGTCAACTTTAAAAACTGTTATTCACATTGTGTTGTTTTGCGGTATTCACATTTTAGGTACGGGCGACTAAAACTTCACCCAAACCGCCCAGCCAGCGGACGCACAAAACGGCTCGCGTCCGACACTTGTAGTTGTTATTTGCCGACTGTCCTTTGTTCTGTCCGTGTGACGAAACTAGTGGCACACTACACCCACATTCCTCGTTATGCAAGGCGCTGACGTAACATCGCCTGATGCTCAGTTACATAACTTGTTTACGCTGTTTTGTGTGTCATTGTCTGACCTTGGCACAGTTTCGTCGGTTGTTTAACTCGTTTCAATAATTTTCCTTTATAATGTCACCAGCAGTGCTACCACTGTCGCTACCGTCGCTACCAATAAATATACCTTTGTTTACGTTTGTCCCTATCATAGTAAAAAAAATGTTATTTGTTTCATTAAAAAAATACAAACTTCCTTATTACCCCCAAAATAGGCCCAAAATGTCCCGTTACAGTCTATACCTATATGTTGGGTTTTCTATTTATTTTGGGTTTACACTGGCACTTTGCACTGTTGTAATGTACTTGAGTGTTACTAGTGGTTATTCCCTAATATTGATGTCTCTTTACTCACTTATCACCTTCACTCCCTACCTATCTCTCACTTCTGGGTTTTTTATTGTTTTATTCACAATTATTAGTTATAATGTTAAAAAATTTCATGTTCTGATTCACTTATCATTATAGAGTTATTCATAACATTTAATAACTATTTCTCTGATTAGTGTACTTTAATTGATATTATTTTATTTGATTTTAATACTTGTCATTTACATTTATTATTTGTTTGTGTCTTTTTCATCACGTTCTCATTTTATTTTCGTTATTACTTGTTTGTGTCTTTTTCATGTACCTTCTCATTTTCTTTTCTTTTATTGAGTCAATCACTTGGGTTGGGTCATAGTCATTTGTCTCGTCATAGTCATTTTATTTTCATTCATTTAATATAGTTGATTCATTATAGTTTTTTCCCTGGTATTGGGGTGGATTTTTGTGTTGTAACATGATGCCTCTCCATCAAAATTGTAATGGGGCAAAAGTGAGGTCTTTATATTTTATTAAGTCATATGGATTTATTTGTATCAGCTTGGTAGGTCTCACGTAAAATGGTTTTATTCAAACAATGAACACAGTGACATAACTTGTGAGCGGGTGTGGTAACAACGCAATACGGTTCTGGGAAATCAAGCTTGGTGTTACGCACTCATAAGCGCAACACCATAATGCGCACAGAAGAGACGCCAACAAGATGGCTAAATTATCAAATTTCTTTCAACACGTGTTTGGAACATGACGGAAGTACCGTGATGACTCCGCCCATCTGCATCTGAGTTGCCTGCCTCGGGGCGATGGAATATCATCAACACCTGAAGCACGTGGACGAAGCCAGACTTTGTGTAAATTGACGAACAGTTCGTAGCAGGCAGGCTGTGCATTTCCGTCTTGAGCAACAGGTGGAGGTGGGTGCTGTGTTAACGCTCTTCCCAGTCACCTAACAGTTTTGATCCCAGCCGGGTCGACCACGAGACGCGTGGATCCAAAATAAGTTATTGTAAAATTTAATAGAAAACAACCGAATCAAATTGGTGACAGTATCAAAATGAAATAAGTGCACTGAAAAAATCGAGAATGTGGCGAACAGACAAACATCCGAAATGTGACATGTGACGGGAGTCAACACCGAGGGACACGTAAAGTTGTATAATTTCCTTTTAAAATCATAAAATCACAGAGATCTCTAAATTAAATAAATGGGGGCAAAATTGAGTGAATGAGTGAGTGTAGCAAACTGGGTCGTCTTACATAGCTTTAATAAATTAGAATAAATAGCTCAGAGTGAAGTAAAGCTTTGGCAATAAATGTTTTGATGAGTTCTTTTTTTATAAATGTTTTATTAATAATTGAGAAATGATATAGTAAAGAAAGTTGAAGGAATAAATGTGAGTTCTATTATATAAGTAGTGTACGTTATTGATGTAACCTTAAAATCACGTTGATATTCACAGTTCGTGTGAAGAACCGGGACTCGATAAAGGTAGGTGAACATTAAATATTATTTTATAATTGTGTATTTATTTATAATAGCACAAAATTGATCATTTTGGTAAAACACTAGCATAGTTTTTTATGAATTTATCAGTTATGCATAATTTTTCCTTTTTCTTCTTGTTTACTTCTTCTTTCTTCTTTCTCTTCTTACTTGTTCCACTCCTTTTTATTTAGTTATCTTTTAGATCTGTTTTTACTTATTTCCATTAGTGCGTTCTCCCTGTTATATAATTTCCATAACTTTTAGTAGCTGGTTTCTTCCATTACTACCTTTTTTCTGAGACCAGAGGAACATCATCTCTGCTCAGTTAATTGATTGCTGGACCTATTCTCAGTCAATGTCAATCTTAAATACCTTTTTGTCATCTTGTGACTTTCATTAATAATAATATTTTGGGGATTGTCCACTTTATGGTTCTTTAGATCATTTTAACTTTTTTCTACTCCTTCTTCCTTCCGCTATACCTTTGCTATATTCTGTTATATACTCACACAGTTGATTGTTTTTATTTATTTAGTTGTTAATTTCATTATTTCTAACTTTTAATTAGTTAGTTTTTCTTTTCTTCTTGTGATCATTTCAATTATTTTAGACATTTTTTCTTTTCTTTTTCTTTGTTGATTACCCTTATTTTGCTTTAGCCACTTGCTGTATACAGTATTTGCTTTATATTTTTTCTTGTATCAGTTCTCTTTTTTTCCTGAATATTCTATATTCTTTACAATTTTATGTATTTGTCTTGGCAGTTCTTGCTTGGTTCTATTTTTATTTATTTTAATTGGTCTCCTTTCTAATTCTCTTGTATTATTAATTCTTGTTTTCACTTCGTTTGTTTATTTTATGTTATCTCACATATTTTCTAAATATTAGTGTAAGTTGGTTGTACTTACTAATTAGGAATTTTGTAGTTTATTCCTTTCTTTTATCTCTTATCTCATATGTTTCCTAAATAGTAGTGTAAGTTGATCTTACTTATTCTTTTTGATCTTGTAATTTATTTTACCTCATACGTTTTCTGGATAATAACGTAAGGTGGTCTTACATATTTTTTTTTGAATTTTGTAGTGTTTTTTATTTTGTTTGTTCATCCTTCCTCGTTCCTTCTTGATGGAAACTTGGTTATATACTCCTTTGATCTTTTTAGTTATTGGATTGCTTACTTCATACGTATTGTTGCCATTGTCTTTTGTTATGACATAAGGTCCTACGTTGTAACGGGGCAAAAAGGGGTAAAACAAATTTCAATTATTTTAAACCAATCTTTGTATTATTCGGTCATCATCAGTAAGGTACGCATTGGGAATTGTGACCAAGAATTGGTAATTGACTTTTGCGTCGAGACTGTCGTGGTGTGGTTCAGGAATGTATAATTGTTAGCGAGGGCGCGTATTCACCTTCATGCGCGCACTCCCTCGGCCAACGTTCTCATGGTTTCGGCACGTATGACTACACTCTTTTGCGCTGTGTGCGCAGAAAACAGCAGCAGTCGGCATAAAACATCTCAACGTAACGGACGCGAGCAGTAGTGTGCATCCGCCGGCTACCAGTTTTCATCTCGTTCGCATATAAAAATGTAAAGAAAATAGTATATATCGTCAACAGTAGGCTCGTGGCCGGAACACAAAGGTTCGCGAGCCGAAAATTTATTAAAAGTATTAGAATGTGAGTTCAACTTAACAACAATTTAACATGGACTAACTGTGAGATATTAATTCATCATCAGTGCTATCAAAATTAAATCGTCAGTGATAACTTGATTTGGACAAACCTGTGAACAAAGAAAAGTACGAAGTGCAACACGTGATCTGCAAGGATACCCATAACCAAGTAACCGTATAATATATACACTTTTACAGTCATGAAAATTGTAACGTAAAGAGATCTCTAAAGTATGGGGACTAATTTAAATACCGTATGAGAGTGTGCGTGAGCAAACTGGGTTGCTTTGTGTAATTAATTAGAATAAATAATTGAACCTTAAGTATAAGAATTAATAGATAAATGGTCTTTGTGTTTTTGTTTAAATTGTTGTCGTAAATTTTATTAAACGGGGTCGACCGCCCCGCAGTCATGTTGTTTATTTGAAGATAAAGAAGGAGGGAATATGTGGTTGAATCATAAAAGATAACTATAAGAAATAAATAAATCGAGTTGAGTTAGTTAACTATAAAATGTGTGTAGTCATTTAAGTACTTAACCTTAAATCACGTTTATAGTTCACAGTTCGTGTGACGGACCTTGGCCTGTAAGGTAAGTTTATTCAGTATTATCAATAATTTAAATGTGATAAAGATAAATAACATAACAACGTATAACAATAATAGTTTCTTGGCTATACCTTCGAATGTACTAGGTAGTTCACGATTTTTTAATTAGGACATTTTCTCCTAAGTGATAGTTAATTATGTTTGTCTGGTTCTGTGAATATTTGGTTTTTTGTTTTTCTATCTTCTCCATTATCCTGTTGTAGTATTTCTTTTCTTCACATGGGTCTTCTGGGTTGGTTGGAAAGTCAATTAAATCCTGTATCTCTCTATATGGCTTTCTTCCAAACATCATAGAATATGGAGTGTTTTCAATGAAATGGTGGTAACTTATGTTCAAAAATTCTTCTGTTGATATTAAATATTTTTGCCATTCTCTCTGTTTATCATGACAGTATGTTCTCAAAATGCGTCCCACCTCTCTCAATACTCTTTCAGCGGGATTACTGCTTGGGTGGTATACGGACGTTTTGTATGTTTTTATATTTAATTCCAATAATTTCTCTCTCCACCTTCTTCCTTTAAACTGTGTTCCATGATCGGTTATTATAGTATATGGTTTTCCAACTTCAGGTATGTATTTGTTTTTAATTATTTCCAAGATTCTCTTTGTGGTTGCTCTGTTGATAGCGTATAATTTGGTGTAATGGTCAAATAGAATTACAATGAACTTGAATCTATGCCTCCCTCCGCTACGTGGGAATGGTCCACATATATCAAGAAACACTTTTTCAAATTTATTATTTGATGTGATGGGTATCATCATTCCATCCTTTCTTTCATTATTGGTTTTAACCATTTGGCATATAGTGCATGTTTTGATATTTTTAATCACTTTTCGTGTTATACTTTTAATAAACATTTCTTCTTCCAAAGCTTTGTGACTATTTTTAAAGCTCCCATGAGTGCCGTATCTGACATGGTAGTCCTTAATTAATTTATTTTCTAGCGATGTTGGAACTACTAGCTTCCAATTTCCATGATTCCTTTTGTTTTTAATGAATAACACATCTTTATGTATGCAATAAAATTTGTTAATGATTTCTTCTGATTCCATTACTCTCCTTCGTATGTTGGCTAATTTGGTATCTTGTTTCTGCTGTTGTACGATCTCATTGACTCTCTCTTCCAGGTCCTTTCTATCCTTTAATATATAATACACCTTGGCGATTTTCTCCTTTTCTCCTTCAAATGTCTGATTGTCAACATTTATTCTGGATAATGTGTTGGCCGCTACATTCTTCCTGCCTGGAATGTATTCCCATGTGATGTGGTACTCCTGCAGAGCGAGGATCCAACGGGTGAGTCTACCATGACTTAATTTACATTGTTTAAGAAATGATATCGATTTATGGTCGCTTCTGACTGTGATATGGTACCCTAGGATGTATGTTCTAAATTTTCCGCACACGAACACTATACTTAACAACTCCTTTTCCTTTTTCATTGGTTTGCTTGGTCATTACTCTGAAACTCAGTCCCATTTTTCAGTGTGTGGTATCTAGTTTATCCATGGTCCATTATTTCATCCTCACTTGTTGTTCGGATTACTCTGGTGTGTAGAACTATTTCCGTCCTTGTGAAATAGGTCTCTTCTACCTGGTACAGCCATTCTTCTAATACCATGTGTTCATTAGTATCAGTGCCTACCTCAATCACTTTAGCCTTTTGTTTATTAATCAAAGAAGTTAATTGTACCTCCCTCATTAATGTTATCACTGATTTTTTATTCTGCATTTCTAATTCTGGTATTTTCCATTTAAATATAGATTTGCTGAAGTTTTTATTCGCTGGTTTGTTGTGAATCCCTTCTCTAATTTCTTTTAGAGCTCTCCTACAATCTTTATAATCCATTAATTCACTATGGTCGGTAATTGGTAAATTAAACACCTCAATTAGTCCATTCTTCATCATCTCCCATTCTTCCCGTGTTTTTATTAGTTTCTTTTTACATACTTTTCCTATATCTTTTTGTTTTCTTACCTTTTTAATTATTTGGTTCTTCTTTACTCCTCTACGGTTGGTTTCTATGTGCTTAATTTTCTCTTTGTTTTTGTTATTTTTATTTTCAGAAAACAGTACACTTTGGCTTCATTATTTCTTATTTTTTCATTGATACCTTCAGAAGTGCTGTCTAGTGTTTCATTCAATTGTGTGAAATCACTATCTAATGTTTCATTCAGTTGATCTGCTTGGTATTTTGTTTCTTCCCATTTCTTATTCATCCCCGTTTTTGTCTGCTTGACTTCTTCACGATACCCTATTAGTATGTATCTTAATTCTTCTCACTGTCTTCCATCATTTGTCCCCTCAATTCTTCCTTCAGTTCTTCATTTCTTTTTTGGATGTCCTCTGTTAATCGCTGTTGTAGGGTTTCTTGGTTCTTCCGTAAAGTATTACTGTGTTCCTCCATTTTCTTGTTTATCTGTTGCTTTAATGTTTCGTTATTGCTTTCGATTTTATTGTTCAATGTCTCTATATCTTCCCTTAAAATCTCACTTTGTCTCCTTGAATTTTCATTAAATTTTTCCTACTGTTTTTTAAAATTGTCATTTGTTTCTTCCTTCATTTGGTCTATTTTTTTGTCCATTTTTTCATTACCTTTGTCTATTTTTTCGGCTAGGAAATTTATCAGGTCTTGTATGCTCGGACCTCCTTTTACTTATTCATGATCTCCCGCCTGTTGTTCCCTTTCACTATCTTGAATTGGTTTCTCCGGTTGGTTGCCGACTATTACTTCTACTTCCGGTGCTGGTTGGGTTGGGTTTTCTGGTTGGTCCCCTTGGGCATCCTCTTCGATCAATTCCTCGATCATTTCCATTTCTTTGGCCGGTGTTGTTTACTGTTTTTGCTTGTCGGTGTCTTCAACCCTCTTCTTTGATTTTCCCCTGGTGATCATGGAGGGTTGCATTATTTCACGTAACCGCCGCTAGTCTTTAATTCTAGCCCCACATTGGGCGCCAATTTGTAACGACGGGATCTGTATGTACTCTTAAAAATATGTTTTTATCGTGTGTTAGCCTCACACGTTGCAGTCGTTACTTTACGTTTACTTACTTACTTTTTCTTTTAGTTACGCTGACGAGGTCCGCCGCGCTCTCACGAATTACCAGTACAATATCTCGCGAGTGTAAACCTTACCTGTCCTGTAATGAGTATATTTCATTCCCGGGTGGCGCCAAATTGTTTATGAAAACAATTAAAAAATATGAAATCGAGCGGTCGTTCTCAACGGTGTTGGCTGATTCAAATTACCCTCGCAATAGGCGGGCGTATGAATCTCACTAGTAGTTCGCCGTGTTGCCGACGTCTAACACTGGCCATCAATTTCACTCATCGCTAAAGTACACAAACTTTATAATGCAATTTACAGTGAAATAAAGGACGGTTATTACAACTCAGTACTAGTTTATTAACGTGAAATTATCAGTTATTCCATTCAATACAAAATTATATACTGTTATTAAACCAAGTTGCTCCGGCAACAAATAGACAATTTTTCTCAGGTTGGCTAAAGTTGATTTAAAACGATTCTACCTCGACATGGCGGTCGGCAATGTTTATTTCTATCGTTCGTTAAATCTGAGTTCTTTTGGTTACAAAAAAATATTAATAAGATGATAATAAAGTACACTACCTTACGTTGATGGTACTTATATACTATTAGATTTAATTACAATTCGCCCCTGAAGTGTTAAAAAGTGTGTTAAGAGTTCGTAATTTATACATAGGTTATTTTCTGGTTTCATACAAGTTTAGTTTTTTATTTTCAATTAATCCTTGAAAGAAATTTGATTATCAGTTCGTAGTGAGAGTTATTTGTGTTGTGAGAAAAAGTTAATAAGAATTTATTCCATAAATTCGGATATTTCAGATATACTTATCAAATCTGTTGAATTCGGGTGAAGAGTTACTCAGTTCTAGTTAGGTTGGGTCCTTTTGATCATCAATCTTCCATCATTTATGATTTGGAGTACGCCTGGCTTCTTTCTGTGATAATGTGGATTATATAATTAATTTAGAATTTGAAAATCTGGTCTGTGGTTTCAGTTGAATTGACTAGTTCTTCATCAGACTTTTTGCATCCTCGTTTTATAAAATTTTGACTATTATAAATTAACATTGAGTCGAATATGGTTTGGCTTCTTTCTGTCTTGAGCGTCAATAATGAACTAACTGTTTTTAACGGAATTCTAATAAATAACGTTCTGTTGTTATGGCAACTGTCTGTACTCTCATTGGCTGATCATATTTTATGTCTATGTTATAATATTTGAATTTTAATTCAAAATGATTAAATATCTTCTGATTACTATTATTCTTCTGTCTTCTTATCTATGCATGAGATATTATCACAACTGTTTATATTTTCTTTCAAAGATCATTTTGACATCCCACAAAGCTGGGTTTGTTTATGTATTAAAGTTTTGACAATAATGTTAATATTATGTAATTACATTTCTTTCTTATTTTATGTTTTTAATTTAACTTTGACATCTTAATATGATTCACTAATTGTAGTTAACTAGTTACTTGTCCTGGATTTTCTAATACAATAGTTAATTCCTTACAATTTGTTTATTTTGGATTTATACACTTAGGCATTTTATAGGCCTAAGTAGTAATTGGCTATATCTTCTTATTTTACACAAATTAAAGATTATTTTACATTTACATATGTTTTGCTTGGTGTCACTTATGACTTGTTTACCTTTGGAATTAATTTGGACACATTAATGTATCCAAATATCCAATTTGTTTTACAATAATTGTATGTTCTTATTACTTTACAAAATCATGGCCTGTCTATTATTCCCTAATTTCTTTTCCTGTATTATTATGTTTGTAAGAATTTATCTCTTTACTTATCTATATTGCCATTTTTTATCACTTGTCTGTCATTTAATATTACTTATAAAATATAACACAAAAATTAGGTTTATGGGCTGTTTACTTTTTTCAGCCATATTCCTTCTTATAAACTTAATTGAACAAATAACTATCTTGGTGAAGAACATTATAACACCATTTATTTTATCTTGCTAATTATCCCTTTGAACATTTTAAAGTCCAAGGATGTTTTACTTATTTTGCACTTATATTATTTAGTATATTTTTATTTTAACTTTTACTATATATTTTTTTACTACTCAACCATTGTAACAATAACATTTTTAATCATTATGGGATTTTTACCCTGAATACCACTGTATTCCTAATCTACTATCGCTTTTAATTATAATAACAATGACATTCTTATTTTTTGGTAATTTTCACTATTAAACTATAGTGTTAATCACTGGTTTTAGGTGTCTATACCTATATGTTGGGTTTTCTATTTATTTTGGGTTTACACTGGCACTTTGCACTGTTGTAATGTACTTGAGTGTTACTAATGGTTATTCTCTGGTTACTAATATTGATTTCTCTTTACTCACTTATCACCTTCCCTATCTCTCACTTCTGGGTTTTTTATTGTTTTATTCACAATTATTAGTTATAATGTTAACAAATTTCATGTTCTGATTCACTTATCATTATAGAGATAGTCATAACAGTTAATAACTATTTCTCTGGTTAGTGTACTTTAATTAATATTATTTTATTTTATTTTAATACTTGTCATTTACATTTATTATTTGTTTGTGTCTTTTTCATATACCTTCTCATTTTCTTTTCTTTTATTGAGTCAATCACTTGGGTTGGGTCATAGTCATTTGTCTCGTCATAGTCATTTTATTTTCATTCATTTAATATAGTTGATTCATTATAGTTTTTTCCCTGGTATTGGGGTGGCTTTTTGTGTTGTAACAATAAATACATAATATGCAGTTTTGCACTTTTACAGAGTATTATTAATGAAGTTTAATTAAGGTGTCTAACAACTGGATGTCTTTATACACAGGCAGTAATACAAGTCATAAATATGTATCCGGAGAAAATGTTCTAATGTCTCTTTTACCATTATAAATTTGAAATTTTTATAATTTTATAAATGTCCCATGTTCCATGAAAGCGATGCTGTGTGGTGTGGTTGAATTTAAATTGGAAAGTTCCCACATGTATTTGGAGAACCAAAGACTGCTATGAATCCTGTGATGGTCGGTGATAATGATGCTGATGAGTGAAGAAGTAGGTGGTTACATTTTTCTGGATAGTTGTCCTTCCGGCATTATGGGTTCTCTCTGTAGCTGGCGACGTTGGGGAGCCGTTCACTGTGTATGTCCCACAATGATGATGACGGGTGTCGGTGCCATCATGTCAGCTGCTTCCCATCTCCCGACTGTCCGAAGACCCTGAGACCTTTAAAAGTTTACGAACTCATGATAAGTCATAAAGAGTAAGTTTATTCTTCATGTCGCCAGACCACTAGAGATCACGTCGGAGGCTGAAGACGAAATGGAGACCTAACACGAGTTTTACAATTCCACAACGGTACAGAAAAAACTTGTAGCAATTATCAAACAGCTGTTACTAAGCTGCTTATTGAATATCGTTGGCGCTCACCGCGTCGTGCTATCTCACTTAGGTAGTGTGAGTGGGTCCGAAGGCAGTGGCCTTGGCGCGACTTTTCGAATATGCCGAGAGTCTCAAAATACTTAAGAGTTACTTACAAATTAAAGATGGAAATGAATTATGACACAGTTCTAATGCTTGAAGGTTTGATGTAAAATGAAATTTAAGTTATTGTTTAATTATTTATTGCTATAAGAAACTAAACAATATTAATTCTTTCAATACTTCAATTTTTGATAAAATTGTGACTCCCCCGTGCTAATTTCTCTTGCTTCTTTCAACTTTTTGTGTGTAGCTGATGATACAAATGAGCTGCTTAAATAACTGGAATTTAAAAAATATACTTTTTGATGTTTTTGAAGTAGTCTGATGCTTTGTTCTCTGATATAAGAAAGTTGTAAATTTGAGTTTTATTGTCACTATAAATGGACTTGTCATTGGGACTGAAAAATAGGGCACAGTCATATACAAAAATTTAATTGTATTATTAATTTTAGTCAGTACTTTTGTTCATGGGGTAGATTTCCAACCACTGGTAACATATAGTCCTAAATTTTATAATATTTCATCCATAACGCCTATTGCAGGCCATATGATTTACAATAAAAATAAAAAAGACAGGATTAAGTAATTGATTTTCCACAGAAATCTTTCACTTACAAATGAATCAGCAAGAAATGACTCGATACAGATTTTGGAATCACTTAACAATTCACTTCACTTTCATTCTCATTACTCATGAATAACAAATCACAAAATATTTGTTGATTTTAGTAACTTGGGCCTGATAAATCTCAATTTTTACAGTAATAATACTAAAATATGTGTAATAAGTTAACCAAAACACAAAAGAAGTAAAGAAATAAATGTGACATAAGCATAATAAACACTTTGTTTACATAACTACATATGTAGTCTATCATTGATTTACCATTTCATAAAAATAAGAATCGATATAACTATAACTGTTTAATTATCAATATATTTTATGGCCAACAAATTGTTCAAAATACTGGAAAAATTAATGTGACAGGCACAGCTGACTATGGCACAAATTTCATTGTGAATTATTTTGACAGCACCAAATGGGTTTTGATTGTCTCTGTATTACAATTTGTGAAAACGCAAAGAAAGCAACATGTTTTCTATAGCACAGTGTTGGTTGTTTAAATAAAATTATATCAAGTATTTCTTAGTTGTAGTGATTGTATGAAGTAATATTAAGTAATTGTTTGCAGACATTGTTTGGCGTCGTTCACTGGCATGATGAGGAATACAGAGTAGGAAACTTTGTTTTCCTTGTCCCCACTGCCTTTAAATTCAAGACTTCAAATGCTGTCCAAAACACTCCATTTTCAATGAAGAAAAAAACAGAAAAGGTATGACTATCATTTTATGAACACTGGTGTAGATACTATTTTGATATTGTATTGTGTTAGCACAATAATAAAGTTATTATGTAAGTAAGTATTTTATGTTTTCACGTACATTTTCAGAATTTTAATATTAAATTTACTTGCAGAAGAAATTTATCCTGGTAACATAATATAATATTCAATAACTGCAAGAAACTACAAGAACATAAAGAAAAATATGTTGATATCATTAGGATTATTTTAAGTAGCATTTAATTTTAAAAATAAATGTTATTATTTTCTGTAATATTATTATTTAATGATGCCATTTTATAGTCTAGAAAGACCTAGTGTCAGAGGTTACGCTGAGTGAGTGGTTATAAGTTTGTTGTTTCTTCTTCTTCTTCTCATCCTATATTTAAAGCTGTGAAGAGAACAGTTTGTTCCTTCCCAGTAACTTGTGCAAAACTCATAAGTTGACATTTTCATGAAGAGAATATGTACACACAGCGAGTGTGCAGAATCTTATAGTGTTAAAAAAGTGTGTGTGCATATAATTTTGTAATATTTATAATTGTTTTACGTCAAGATATGTTTATCCTCATTTCGAACATGTTTTGTGAATCCTATTGTTCCCATCCTCGGCCAGCTTAATTTTGGATCTTGTGTATTTGTGTTCCGGTTGGTGGTTTCTATGGATTCCTGTTGGCTTTTGGTATTTTAACTTGTTATTATTGTGTGTGGGTTTGGTGTATATATTTGTTTTTTGAGTGTTTTCAATGTTGAGTATTTTGAAAATTGTGTCATGTTTTGTGTTGACTTGTATTTGTTCTGATATTAGTTTGTTATGTGTTTGTAATCAGTGTCATGTTGATTATGTGTGGGAATTTATGTCCTGTGTTTATTCCATGTATGGCCAAATTGGATTTATATATTTGTGTTTTTTTTTTTGTATGTGTTTAAATGGTCAAAATAATATATTTTTTTTCAGTTTTTTTTTTTTTGTTTGTCCTGAGTACCGTCTATTGCAATGTTAGCATTCAATTTTGTATGTTCCATTGGTCATTGTATTATCTTTGTTATGTGAGTTATTTAGTGGTTTTGTAAATTTGTTAGTTTTGTATGGTACTTTTGTTTTGTTTTTTTTTACATTATAACATCGCCAAATTCAGATCATATTTGATATCTATAAGTATGTAAGAAATGCAAAAAATAATATATTTTAATAAATAAATAATGAAGAGAATAAAAATATAAAATGTAATTAAGAAAGAAGGAGGAAGAATAGTAAACCAAAAGTGATTTTTAAATAAAATTACAGACTAGACTGACAGACAAATGACTTTAACCCGACCCCAGAGAGTGGCCAGATAAAAACCAAAATAAAGTGAAACAAGATGGAAGTGAAGGAGAAGAAAAATGAAAATAAAAATGGAACAAAACAACTATAAAGGAAATAAGGTGAAACAAGATGATGAAACACAGACAAATAGTATAGAATAGGGAAGGGAGAAATGATACAATCAAATATCATAAAGGAAACGAAATCAGTAAATAACCAATATAAAAAAATAAATGTTAGTATTGACTAAGTGACAAATGTAATTCATAATTAATAAAACTCCGATAAATAAAAACACACTAGCCCAAGAATTAGTAGTATATGGAAGTAAAAAATCTAGGAGGACATGGACTTATTAGATATAAATAATATTTGTAAAGAAAGAGAGATAGTGAGAAATATACTGAAAGTAACTAAGTGATAAAGAAAAATAATGATAGGGATTACCCACTAATAAACACTTAAAATAAAAAGTTTAAGAAGTGCCAATAGTGAAAATGTAAAAACCCCAAAATAATGAGTGAATCAGTGATAAACACTAATTAGTTAAAAGTGAAAGTGATGAATAAAAAAGGATATTGTAAATGATAGTCTGATAAAAAATAGTAATAGATAAGAAAACACTTAGTAAATCAATGATAAAACACTAAATGATTTAATAGTGAACTTATAAGAATTGTATTGTTAATGGTACCGGTAATTAAAAATAGTATTTAGATTAGATATAAACGAAGGATACGATGTTATTCAGGGGAGAAAGCCCATGTAAGGTAAACAGTTTGTGTTACCATGGATTGGAGAAAGAGATTAGTAAAGAAATAAGAAATTAAGAATGCAATCAATAAACACCCTATGTTATAAGGGATAATAGATTAAGTAAGTTTAAAAGGAGTGATGATGTTTCTCACCCAAAATAATAGTAAAGGAATGAAATGTATGTTAAACCAACAGTACCTAATAACTGGTAAAGAATTGTTCATTTAAATTTATGAATAGGATATGGCTGAAGGAAGCATACAGTCCATAGGCCTAGTTGTTACATTTTATGTAATAAAGAATAGTAAATAATAGCCATATGGTTGACAATGGCAAGTTAAATAAATAAGTAGATAAATCAATTCAGAAATAATAAAAACTAGAAAATCAGTTAGGAAATAATTGACAAGCCAAGATATAGAAAATAATCTTGACACATAATCAGTACACAAACAAATTCCAGACACAATAACCAATAGACGAATGAATTATAACAACAAAACAAAACAATTTAGAGTAAAATGAGATATAATTTGTATAAAATAGGTAAAAAATAATCAATGGCTACTTAGGCCTAGGAAATGCCTAACTGTCAATAACGAATAACTACAAATTGTATAAAATCAACTAGGAAATTAACAAATTCAAGGCGAGTAAATAGTCAAGAATAATTTGTAAATCATTTTAAAAGAAAAATGTTAGAATAAGGACTTAAATTAAAGGAGAAATGTAATTACAAAATATGAACATAAATGTACAAACATTAATATTTTGAAGAACCCGACCTTAACGGATATCAAAATAATCTTTGAAAGGAAAAAATAACAGTAGTGATAATATTTAATAGGTAGGGAAGAAGACAGAAGAATATAAGCAATCAGAAGAGATAAAGCTGTTTTGAATAAAAATTCAAATTTGATAACAATGGTTATAAGTCAAAATTAACCAATCAGAATTCCTAGGTAAATTATAGTTTAGCGCCCCTCACCTCCCATACCTCTTACGTTTATTTCCAAGGGGCTGAATGAAGCTTTAAGCTCCCTACAATATATTTCTTAGGAGTATTTCAAATATCTTACTGTTTTTGGAAATAGTGTCAAGAATTGAAAACTGAGGTTATTTTTCAGAGATTGTTTTAGAGTTACATCTTCAACCATTTGTAGTTTGCATAGCTTTTATAAGGAAAAAATTAACTAAGTAGTTACAGAATTATAACAGTTTTATTAAGGGTACATTTAACATCATTTACTTAAAGAAGACAATCAGTTAAATACCTTGTGGATTTGTTAAGATCCATTTAAAGTTCAAGCTAGATTCTTTTTTCTCACTTTAGATTGAGCAACCGTTTTAATCACCTCACTGAAATCAAGTCCTTGTAGAAAGTCACTTTCAATGAACAAGAAGGCTACACTGGTCAGTTTATCCTGGCGCAAATTTGAATGTAAATAATTCTTCACCCTCTTTTTTTAGAGGGTTTCCAGACCTGTATATATACGACCGTGACTACGACATAACCATAACCAAAATGTTTGTTTCGAATGTGCAAATATGAGCGATACCGAACTTGTCTGCAATGAAAAGGGATGGAGGGTAATGTGAAGGGAGGTGGATGGAATCAATAACGTGGTCGGTAATTCCACGAAAGTCGGGCTGCGACGTAGAGTTCTATGAGCACCGGCTGCCGATGTCTCATAACCGTAGGAAACAGTTTAGAAAGCACTTCTATTATTTATGTACAGTTTTACCATAATTTATTGCAAACAGGCGCCTGTGTTCAAAATGAACTCAAATTTTTATCCTTGTAATTTATTACCAATTTTACATTTAGCTGTAAAATTTTATTTTTTAGCTAAAATTTTGTGCCCCAAAGTGCCGCGCCCTAGGCTACAGCCTAGTCAGTCTAATGGTTAATCCACCCTTGATGGTATATAAGGTATACCTTATATTAATGAATTATGCATTCATTAATGCATTGATTATACATTTGGACATTATAAATTTCTATAACTGATAGGAAAATATTATTCAAGTAAAATTAAAATCAGCTGTTAAACTTTTTTTATCTGAAACTAAAATTAAATTGAACATTTTCTTGTATAGGTTGACGAAGAAATGTATCCAGAATTTTACAGGAAGTCATCGGATCGTGTCAAAGGATCCAACGTGGACACTCCGCCCCCATTCTGTATTGGCTACATTGTTGCCATTTTAACACGTTCGCACGATAAGCTAGTTGCAGCCAGAGATCTTTGTCTCAGAGTGAAGAAGATGTACCGTCCAGAAAACACACATAAGAGTTTCACGCTTAGTCAGCAGGTTGACTTGAACAAGATTTATTGGTCTGATGAAGGTATGGGTACTTTATCGTGACGATTTATCTGAAAAATATATCAGTATTTAAAATTTATGGTTAAATCAACTGTCACTTGTAAACAAAAGTGTCACTAAGTTTTTTATCATTTGAAATTCACTGAAATCATTTCTAACTTTTTCACCACCATCTTACTGAATGAGAATATCTTCGTTCAGAATAGTTTTTCAATTATTAATAGCTTTTTCAATATAGTTTAGTTAGTGAATGTTGTTACATTTAAGTGTTTATTGTATTAATGTCTTATTTCCTACATACAGAAGCAAGTGAAATCCAAAAACATCAATTAATAGTTTCACATAATACTTATTGTGTTCAAGCAAAACTAATTTCAACAAAATCTAATTCACCAATAAGATTATATTGCATTCATGTAATAAGTAAGTATAAATTTAATCCTGT
The DNA here is from genome assembly GCA_034769895.1 of Magicicada septendecula. Lineage (NCBI taxonomy): Eukaryota > Metazoa > Arthropoda > Insecta > Hemiptera > Cicadidae > Magicicada > Magicicada septendecula. The sequence continues at coordinate 122,634,332 of CM068371.1, forward strand.
GTTGTGAGTTCACTAAAAATGTGTTGCACCTGTACATTTACTTAATGATTTTGCTGAATGGAGAAATATCCAGTACTTTAATAGAAACTGTTCATGTCTGATACATTATGATTTTTAAAGGTAAAGATTATATTATATTCCATGTTTGGTTATATAGAAAGACACAAAGAAGTACTGTTTAGAAAAGTATTAATGCTAATCTGGATGATTTTCTTCTTCTTTTTTTTTAAACAGAAGTGCACTGTATTTGCTCAAAGTATATTGTGTTTGTTGCTGGAAGTATTGGTGACCAGCAGTTTTTGTTGTACAGTGTGCGCCCTCTTAACTAGCCGCCTGGCTGTGAAATTAACAATGACTCATATGGTACTAAGCAGCTCACCAACATGTCAATACTTGCATGATTTGCACTTGTTTATTTTGTTTTTAGTCAGTTTAGTGGTTGGTTTATCAAAGTGAAGGCGTGTGTCGATTATTACTACTGTAAGTGATTTCGTGAGTTTGCTGATGCTATTTGTGATGAGTGACACAAAATGGAAATGTGTATTTGTCAGAATTGTGCAAATCCTTGATGCTTTAGAACATTTAGACAAAGGAGAATCGGTACAAATAATATTAAATAAATAATTACCTTAATTTTATCCACTAAGTGATCTTCTTTTACTAAATTACAACATGTTTCAGGGCTTATATCCCCATCTTCAGGTAAAAACAAAATCTACCCTATTGTTAGGGTTTCCTTAAAAAGTTCACGAAGACACAAACACATAACACGCTTAAATAAATAAACACAGAACATCGAGTTTGCATCGGAACGCGCTACAACCGAACCAGTGCACTGGCCGAAGTCCGACTTCCAACTATAGGGTAGATTTTGTTTTTACCTGAAGATGGGGATATAAGCCCTGAAACATGTTGTAATTTAGTAAAAGAAGATCACTTAGTGGATAAAATTAAGGTAATTATTTATTTAATTATATGCAGTGATCTGGAGACCATACAGTAACTATGTACAAATAATATGTAATGAATTAAGTGTGGGAAGAAGTACAGTCAACGACTAGCGGAAAAAATAGAAAATCACTGCAGGATTACTGTATGCAGGTTGGATCACAAAAAGTATTTAAGTCCTGGCACACAATTAAAAAATCAACAAACGAGGTCGTTGATGATGCCCTTTAGGTATGATTTGTCTGACAACACCGAAAAGGTACGCCGATTAGTGGGCCAGTATTAAAGGAAAAGGTGTTATGTTTGCAAATAATACTTAAAAAACAGGCCGAATTTGTCGCTAGTGATTGTTGGTTATCGATGTGGAGAAACGGCAAGGAACACATGTGCTTGATGTGTGTGCTTTTAAAAAATCATTGAAAACTAATAAGAAAAAACAATCACAGAATTTTTAAAGTGTAACTGATATATACAGTATTTTTCAGTGTCATAAATGCAGTAATTATTTTCATTCACCAGGTGTTTTATTAGATTAATGTTGTGTTTGTAAAATTAAAAAGTTTTAACCTACATACTGTACTGTACTAGTGTTTGATTTTGTTGTTACTGTACTTATACCGTATGACTGTGAACGGCCTTTATAAAAACGATACATGTAAGTATGAGCTACTCATAACTTATTACAATATTTTGCTGAACAATACATAGATTGCAATTTAATATTATTCTTTTTGACATAATTAAACAGTATTAAAACATTTTAATCAGAGTTAAAATTCAGTTTGAAAGAAAATTCGGTTTAACAAGCCGACCACCTGGTCCCGAGCTGACCGATTAAAAGGGCGTCTACTGTATTTGGATATTTTATCAGTTTCAACATCAGATAAACTATTTAAAGTTGACCAGTTGTTGCTGAATATATCTTAAGGCACATAGTTACTACATTGTCATAGCAATAAGAACATAATTAAGAGAAACAAGTATTTAAAGTAATGTTCCCAAAAGGTATGAATTCATTGGATTAGGTTACGTGTCTGACAAACACAACAGACATTTACAGTTACTTATTGTTAGTTTTTGATGTCCAAAAAATAAATATAAAAATCAGAGATAAAAAAAGCCGATACTGTCATATTTTCTTATGTTCAGACAGTAGAACTCGCATTGTATATTGGTATTAGTGGAAAGATAGCACTGATTCTCTGTTTTATTGAGTTATGTGTTTTTTTTTTTAATAGAATGTCTTGTGAGTTTTGGAGATGTGGCGGGACTCTGTCATGTTGTATACAGTGAAAACTTGGTGACATCCATCAGTGAGTGGACTGCAGAGGGGCCAGATAGATTCTACTTCTCTCATGCATACAACAGCAGTAAACAAGATTTTGAAGATCCACCAGCAGATGCTGTTCTAATTGGCTTTCAAGGAAAGGTTAGTTGGCAAGTATCCTAATTAGTGTTGTGGATTTAATCGGTTAATTGAACCGATTAACCGATTAAAATTTGAACTTCGATTAATCAATCAAAACTACTTAATCGAATAATAGAGTCGATTAAGATTAATCGGTTGTTGAAATTTTCTTTTATGAGAAGTTGAAGCTTGTCCACCAAGTACCTGAGTTATGTCTTGTCTCTTGAACGAGAGTCCCGTTATTTAAAATCATTTAGTACTGCTGGAAGTTCCCAGAAAAAACACTGAAAGAGAAAGGGTGGTGTAGTTGCAGTGGTTTTCAAAAGCCAGGTAGCGGCATGTCAGATTTAGTCCGTGTACAGTAAGATCTACAATAGAAGGCTGAGTCAGGTGCCTACTACTAATTGTCTGAGAGGGGGTGAGTATGCTAAAAGTAAGAGTCCCACAAGAGCCTGTACTCTCATCCTAACAATGGGCAACCTATAGTATAGTAAAATTGAAAGTTAAGGGCATATGCGCAGAAACCAATTTATGGATGGTTTGAAATTGTGAATGGCGGGAGGGTACCGGAGAATCAGCTGGTATGCAAGTGAAGGTGTCGCCAACTTTGCGTGTGATGTTTTAGTTACCCGTACGTTCTTAGGTATTGTGTAACGTACTATCTCAGTTGTGCATTTGTTATTATTATTTCAATTTGTTTTTAATTATATCGTTGTTTTACAGTCACTCATTTTTATTAGTTATTTAATTTTTTAGTTAATTTCTATTGGTAATTTTTATTCTGTAATTACAATTACATATTATTGTAATTATTTGTGTTATCATCCAGTAACGAGATGTTTTAAAATGGATACTTTTCCTTCAACTAGCAAAGACAGGAAAGTTATTCATAGTCAAGCATGGGAAGTTATAATACACAGATTTTTGTTGTCCAGGATTAAAAGATTCTTGCAATTAAATTAATTCGAAGAAAGCGTTCCTTTATGTAACAAGAAACTGTAGAGATAGTCGCGTGTAATTAAGGAGTGGAAGTGTACAGTTTGCAAATTCCGTTGCGATAAGAACGGTCAGAAAGGCTGTAGTTTTTTACGTCTCAGCAGTACACAATGACAGGCCAAACAACACTCAGATATGTTTATAAAACATTCTGATATCTAAAAGAATGTAAATTCTCACATCTCACAGCGACTCCCTCCACATAGCCTTTCCCCTCTGACCGTAAGCGTTTCGTGCATTTCCATGCCCTTAACTTTCAATTTTGCTACAATAGTAACAGTTGGACAGGTGGCGTGTTACAGTGTGTTTATTCAGGTGAGGAAAACTTGTGTTTTTCAAAGAGGCTACTTTGTGTGTGTGTGTGTTTCCTGATACCGTGCGTGAAATCTGTGTTATGGCGTACGAAGACTTACGAGGAAGACTCGGAGGAAGTTTTGGATATAAATTGAACGACAGTGGTAAAGTGACGGACAGGAAAACCGTTTTCTGTAAGCTTTGTGGGAAATCATTTAGCTACAGTGGTAGCACTAGCAGTTTGCAATACCATTTAAAACACGTCCACCCCTTACAAAGTGTTGCTGAATCATCTGTTGTTAATGCAAGTTCATCTCAGTCGAACTTGAATCATTTCATAGTGAAACCAATCTCTTCATTAAAGGAGGCTGAACTAACAAATAAAATTGTGAAATGGATAGTAAAATACAGTTGACCTATCAATATAATTTCGGATGAAGGGCTAAAAGAAGTTTTAAGGGAAGCTGTAGGTAGTAGTTCTTATAATCTTCCATCTAGAGACGTTGTAACTAGACGGACTGAGAAACTTTATGATGTCGAACGATCCAAGCTGCTAGACAAACTAAAAGAAATTTAATTTGTTGGCCTAACAGGTGATTTCTGGACATCGATAGCAAATCAAGGTTATTTGGGTGTTAGTGCTCATTGGATTGATTCTAACTGGGCGTTTTGCAGCGCTGCATTAGATTTGAAACATGTGGTGGAGAAACATAGTGCAGCAAATTGTACGGAAGAATTCGAACAAGTTGTGTCTGACTGGAATCTTCAAAGTAAAGTAGTTGCTATATGTACAGACATTGCCAGGAAAATTTGAAATACGATAATGTTCGGTGCACTCCTCATACCCTGCAATTAAGTCTGAATACAGCAATTGAGAATGCGTCTATAGATAAACTGCTTTCCAAATGTAGAAAAATGGTGGGTCATTTCAAGCACAGTCCTTATTTAGAAAATCAGCTATGCCAAAAACTGAAAGAACTTAATATTCCGCAGTGCAAACTGAAACAAGATATAGTCACCCGATGGAATAGTACATACCTTATGTTCGAGTCTCTTCTGGAAGCCAAGGAAGGAATTGTAGCTATAATGTCCACCAATCCATCAAACATCATTCCATTAACTGAAGTGGAATGGGAAATGACAAAAAATGTATAAATGTCTTAAACCATGTTTGGAAATATGTGATTTTCTTGGAGGAAGTAAATACATGACGGCAAGTGTTGTACTACCCGCCATAACTCATTTAAGAGTAAGTCTAAAAATTACTGACATGGATCCTGGTTACGTTACTCGATTCAAAACAGCTCTTTAGATGATTTAACGGAAAGAGTAAATGCCTGGCCTAAAATAGAAATGTATCAAGAAGTTACGGCTCTTGATCCAAGATTTAAATATTTGAAATGTCTTCCAAGAGAATTAGTATGGAACAGAATTTTCAATAAAGTTGTGACCACTGCAGAAACAGAAATAAAACAAAATGTGAAGAAAAGAAAACTTGTTTTTGAAGAAGTCGATGACGACAAGAGGGAAGAAACAGCTCCGTTAACACCGCTCGCAACAGAGATTGATGTCTACAGATCTTTGGCAGAACTGGATGATGACTTTGCAGACCCCTTACTGTGGTGGAAAACACATTCCATTCAGCTTCCACTTCTTTCATATGTAGCAAAAAAATTGCTCTGCATTCCAGCTACATCGGTTCCGTGCGAACAAGTGTTTAGTGACGCAGGCAATATTGTTACTAAACGTAGAGCAGCCCTTGATCCGGACCATGTGAACACACTCACATGCTTAAAATCCTGGTTGAAGCAGTACTGACTAGGTGAGTCTAATGTGTAATGTAGTGTCCATATCCTTATCTTCAAATTCATATTTGTCACTTAGTCTCCTGATAACAGTTCATATTATTAAATCTGTTCATACATATTATAATATTATTATTATTTGAATGTAATCCATGCTAATATACTGATTTTATAAGTTACTTAAAAACAAAACAAAAAGTAACAATTAGATACATCTATTAAAATGAAATTTGTAGGCCATTAGTATGATAATTTGTTAGTACCCAAACTCTATTAATCGACCGATTAATCAATTAAACCTTCTTGATTAACCAATTAAATATTTTGATCGATTGACAGCACTAATCCTAATATAAGTCATGAAGTGTTAAAATATGAAGTGGAATTAGGGAAATCCTGAAGTATTCAGTTTAGGTAGATGGTAGATATTATACATGTGTTCAAGTAAAAGGAAGTTCTTTTAATCTATCCCTAATTTTAAGCTAAATTTGATAAGAAAGTTAAACGATTGAGTCTCTCCTCTTTTATATTTTCAAACAAACGAAAATGAATCTTCTGTATATAGCAAATGTGGTATACAGCAATAGAAACATCATTAATACTGTTAATAATTTACCAAAACATTGGATGAAAGAAAGTGGCTTTTCATTTTTCAAATGTGCTTGGTGCTGGTATTTCTGAAGTGACTTCATTAAGGTTAAAAGTGCAGTGTGCATGAATATAAAGAAAAATAAAAATAAAACCAGGTTAAGATCTTCCTGTTCAGTTACATATCACATGTATGTCTTCTTTAAATTTGATTCCTTCGTCCCATTGTTTTGACAATTCTGGTATTGTCAGTTTTCCTCTGCAATTGAAGCATATTAGTAGTTCTGTATTAAACAATTATGCTTGCTTTCACTACAGCTTAATCCTGTTAATAACTTCACATTTTCTCTCATTTCATATATAATTTTTTTTAATCATACATGTGTCTGTCCTTTGTGATCAAAATTGTGTTTATATTATAATTCATAAAAAACCTTTTCAGTCACAATTTCCAGATGTCTAACAAAATTATTTTGTTCGGTTATTTCTTACCTTCTAAGACATTTAAATAACCTGTAGGCCTACACATGTAATTTAATAATAATTATGACTGGCTCTTAGCAAAAAAATGATGTATTGTTTTATAAAAGCCATCAATGAAATTGTCTGTACGTTTGTAGAGTGAAGAGAAATTTTAAAATGTGGCAATTTTGTAACAGCTTTATTTATATATTTTTTTCTGTTTCTTTAAAACAGTCTTTCTTGTTATTTTTAGGGTAAAGGAAAGGGCAAAGGTAAAGGCAAGAGTAGCACAAAAACTGAAGAGAATAAAGATAAAGTATCAGGGCCATATCCTAAAATATCTCATCCTCTTAGATGTCTGGATGTGTTTGCTGGTTGTGGAGGTAAAGTTGCCATTTTATTTGATACAGTATTATTTATAAACAAAATTGTGTGTGTGAAGTGGAGAGGTAGAGAGAAATCTTCACTTTATTGAATAGAAGGACATGTATTGAAGTAAAATTTTCTACTTTGTGTTCTTCAGCCATGTTGCATGTTTTGTAGGAACACTGGTTATAGTTTTGATACCAGGAAAACCTCTCAACTCCTATAACAAGATTGATCTACATAGAGTGTCTACACTTATGTAATCTGTTTTGCACTGTGTGTACACAGGCATTGGCTTTTTAAGGAATTTGAGAATTTTTCCTTAATGTCATTTAACAGTATGAAATGATCAGTTATAACAGAAACATAATATTACTTCATTGTTGCACACTTCAATACACCTCTGTGAGTGTTACTGACCTTCAGAAATTGTAACAAACTGTTATACGCCTTTAATGAGCACTCACATAGTTATTTCTGCTCATGGTAATTTATTCAGTCATTTTATTATGTTTAGGGCTTTCTGAAGGGCTTCATCAGTCTGGAATAGTAGAAACCAAGTGGGCAATTGAGAAAGAAGAACCAGCAGCTCACGCATTCCGTTTAAATAATCCAAACTGTACAGTCTTCACAGAGGATTGTAACTTATTACTGAAACTTGTAATGAATGTAAGTTATTATTGTGTTATTTAGAAAAGGCAATAGCATGTTTTTAAAATAAAAACCTTATCAATCTTTAAAGAAAAACAAATTTAATCAACGTGTGTGAAATAACCAGATTGGTAATTTGCAACTTAATGAATTTTGATTAAATGAGTTAAAGGTAATTTTAACGATGTGCTATGTTATATAATGTATATTGTTTTGTATCTATTATGTCTTAACACCTCTTTACTGAGAATGTGTGCTGTCTTATTCCATAAAAATAAAATTTTTGTGAGATAGAATAGTACCATGATTTTAAAAATTGTACAGTATTCTATCTAGAATGTTATTTTTCTATTTCAGCCTATTCATCTATAGTAGTTAAAGGTCAGATTAAAAATAAAAGGTCTAAATAATTTTGCCAGCTTAGCCCTTGATTGTAACCGTGAAGAGAACAACTTTTTGGTTCATGTGTTTAGACACATTCTTGTAGTGCATAAAAATTTAAATATGTTTGTGATTTTTGTCTTTTGCAGGGTGATGAGGCCAACAGCAAGGGTCAAAAACTCCCACAGAAAGGAGAGGTTGAGTTGCTTGTGGGGGGACCACCTTGCCAAGGTTTTAGTGGCATGAACCGATTCAATTCACGGCAGTACTCCCTTTTCAAGGTAATTTAACTAAGAATAATTTATTCTTCAGATGATGTAAAACTATTTTGCCATCATCTTGTTATATGCTTTTTTTTGCCCAGTCAGAACCTACAGACCTGTTGGTAGGTTAATTGGAATAGAAACCATGTTGAGTTTGATTTTGATTCCACCTGCTACAGATTGCAATCAGTTGTCAAACAAGCCTTTTATTATAGGTTCAGATTTGATTTTTGGCTGAAATTTTTGGTTCCAAATCTTGAAGCCAGTAACTGTGTTCGATGGCTGTTGTTCAATACTTCAAAGTATGGATATATAAAAGTTGTAATTTATTCATATCAGTGTGTGTGAAATGTATTAATTATGACAAATTTAAGTGTCTAAAAATTGTTATACATGTGTAGTCACAAAGATATTAATGCCATTTGTCTTCTTTAGAGTTATTGTGTGGTAATGGCTGCTTTCATTAATTTTTTTTACCATCTATTCATTGAAAAAATTAATGACTTTTACAACATTGTACCACTGTGCAGTAAATGAAGCTAGTAAGCTCCCTGAACGGCAGAACTCTCACTATTTTTAATTAAATACATTTATTATTAGAAAATTTCAGTTGAGTTTTTTTTTTATAAACATAGCTTACAAGCTTTTGAAGATGAAAAAATTTGTAAGAAGTTTAGGCGATATTAATTCTGTCGAGTTATTAAAGATACTGAGTTTGTATTTTGAATGAAATAGAGCAGCTGGTGTTACTGTTCTCGAACACAATAAATTACGCAGATTTTTTCGGTTAGGACTACGTCAGTTATAGGGATGTGTCGGTACCAAATTTTTCTGATCCCGGTACCAGTACCGATTCCATAAGAATCGATTCCCGATTCTCGGTACCGGTACCTAAAAACAAAAATTAAAAATGTATTTTAGGGCTAGAGGGAAAAGAAAAACATCAACAAAATTAATTCTAAAATGCGTTTAATTGTGGAGTAGACCTATAAAATGACGTTAAAGTAAAAAACTTATTTATGAATGGTTTTGGGGTAAGGGCTGAATCTAGGTGAAGTGTGAATCTCAGAACTATCACCTAGGTCTGTTGTTGATGCTGGTGACACAGCAGATAAATTTGGAGAAGTCATCAGAGGGTTTGGATCATCTGTATCCGAAACATCAACACTTAGGCTTAAATTATCATCACTTATTTCTTCTACATTTAAGCCCATATCTGGGCTGGAAGTTTTACTGCCTAAATTTGTATTTTTACTAAAATAATTGCTTAAAGTGGATCCACTGGGTATACTCAGAGTTTTGGCTGGCTCTCTATTAGTAGGAGCATTCGGCCTACTTTTAGAATGCGTTTTAAAATGTTTCATTAAATTTGAAGTACTCTTACTTCCACCTCCTCTCGAAATTAATTTACCGGAGATATTGCATTTGGCAAACCGATTATCGGCAGCGTCAATTTTAAAATACTTCCAAACCTGGGATGACATCTCTTAAAAATATTCTAAATTTCGAAATAATTATAAATATTAAACTTATCTAAACTGAAACCACTAATAGGGCAAAGTTTGCTCCCCAATTTGAGAACCCGAGACCTCCCCAATTTAGGACACGTCACGAGTTTTCTTCATAACCTATATGGAAAAATAAAACTACTTAATTCTACAAAATTTCTGCTTAAATTGGTGAATTTTGACTCCTTAATTCTGTAGATACTAGCAAAACCAAAGTTTACTATAGACGTTCCTTAAATCTAGGAGTAGGAACTAAAATCTGCAAACGGTGACTAGAATTTACTAATTCGATATTCCTAAATCTACCATTTGTATACAAACATAACCATTACATGTCAAAAGGTCAAAAGAAAAGAATCATTTTTAAAATTTACAGATATTTTCGGTTAAAATAATCTTATATTTATATTGTTTTCGCCGATATTTAGTCTACAGTTTTAACTATGTAAGTTGTTGGTTAATTTAAGTAGTTTTTTCCGTGTAAATTCCTTATTTGTATTATGCGATAAACAATGTTGTAGTACAGCGGAATATAGCCTTACAGATACTTAACAGAATACAGTAATTAAGATGGATATATAACTTAAAGTTAGACAGAGTTGAAAAGTCCCTGGTAAAATATTTTTCGCACAAGACAAACTAATAACGTGTACTTCTCACAAAGCAGATAAGCAACTGAACTGCTGCTCCTACCACGAAGTCTAAACATGAGGCTATTGTAGCATGTGGCTTGCCGATTCGCAGAATAGGGGATTAGATTTATTACTGTAATCCGTGCAAACCTTATGATAAAAGCATTGTGTTGTGGCAGTGCTATTTGTGGCAACGCTTTTGCCTACCTGACTTTGTTTGCTTTCACACGCATACATTATACAAACACTGTATAACTGCCTGTCCGTGTCAAACACACACCTCGTGCTCCGTTGGCGACACTCTAACCTACGAATCTTGGCTTCGGTTTTTTGCATTTTTTTCGTGTTTCCAGCCATCGCGTTGCGATTTCCTTGAAATTTACATCGACTGGGCTGAATCCGACCACGACCTGTGGTGTTTAAATAACGCCACCGTGGTACTTCCGAATCACCAAACCGCTTTCCGTGTACAGTGTGAAAGTTTTAAAAGTACTGACAATCTAATGACTATGAAAATGGTCTAATGCAAAAACGAAGGATAAAACATGTAAAAGTAGTGGTACCGACTTTGTTGCACCGGTTCTCGATACCGGTACCTAACCCCAAGAACCGGTGGTACCGGGAATCGGTACCGAGAACCGACACATTGTAACGATACAAAAGAAGTCGAAATATATTTAATACATACAATTCACTACCAGGACTTACCTGTACGCAATCACAACACTTACCTGTTATTTAAATTTTACCAGAAGACCAAGGTCGCCACGATTATTTTTTCTATAGGATAAAATATCGAAAACCTTTACACTCCACCTTAAGTAAAAAGGACAATTTTGCGATCTGACCATACCCAATTAATAATTCAGAAAGATTCCGGTCCGTTAGACGAATTTCGCAACACAGAAATGAGAAAGTGGTAATGACGAAATAACTTAGACTAACACATTGTTTTGAAGTAAACTAAATAATTTTAATTAATTAAAAACCGTTTTAATTATTAGCACAAGAACACTAAAACACATTTTGAAATATACATGTATGGATCATATTTAAAGATTATATAAGACAGCCCATTCTGCCCACACACACTCTCACACAATTTAATACTTTACCCCTTTGTTTATTATACTTTACAAATCCCTTTTTTGTATTGAAACTGTCCACTACCGCGATTCCGTACGAACACGTGTTTTGTCCCCGATTCAATGTTTGTTCATTCACTTTGTCGTCATTTCACTGTACCAACTTCTGACGGCGATAGGTTTAGTAAATTCTGGGGTCCCGGTCGGTCTTATTGATTTAATTACATTTACAAAAACTCGACCAACCGGGCCCGAAATGAAACTGTAAGCATCTGTAGCGGTACTTTGTCTCTCGCCGACCGCTTAGCGTCTCTGCCTAATATAGACTGTGTTTGAGGCGGGAGGAAACTGCCGTTCACTGCCACCTGATTTTCGTCGTCTTACAATGTTGATTTGCTGTATCGTATTCCTTCTATGCATGGAACATAGTCGTTAAATGTGTGGTGACCGAGGACGATATTTGCCTCTGCTATATTGATGTCACTAGCAGTAGGCGTGGCTTAAATACATTTCCTGTAGCTGGCTGGTTGGTGCTACAAACTGTTCGTTCCAGCGCCATGTTTTACAGCTTCGTTGGAGTTTTCACGGCGTCACTAACAGCGCCCCGTCCTGAGATGTTAAGTGCGAGCGTGGTCACACATATGCACATTTCGGAGAAATTCGGGGTGGTGCGAATTCCTTACCGAGTTACTCAACACAAACTGCGTCTCTGCTTTGTTTCAACACTGTTCCACTTGCCATGTGTTCTGTTGTAATGGAAATAACGTTTGCCGGGAAATAAAACTTTCACAATAAATTTATAAAATCCCACACAAAATGAAATAAATAAAAATACAAATGCCCCCTACTGTAATAAATAAAATAACCCAATTTTGGACACGTTACAATACCCCCTCAATGAGAATTCTGCTGTCCAAAACAGAAGAAATCTCATTGATAAACCCCGAAGAGGACCGGTGGGGAACTGGTGCCAACAACCCCCTTGTTCTTACTCCTCATGGGTACACTACCCCCCTGGCTTGGCGACTATGGACGCATCTGAACTAGATCACTGGACTTCTCCGTAAGAGATCCCAACACCGAAAAATCGAACAGACTCGTACCACCGTCCACCTCGCCGTCTAACATGCTACCCCCCAAAATCCTCAATCCCTGGCTCAGATTATGCCAGATCCTCCACCGATATGTTTCCCCTTTTATGCAAGCTGGGCTGCCTTTAGCAGATGCTGGGCTCACACACTCTCACATGACACACTGACATTATAGATTATGAAATTGCAAAAATTTTAAAAATTCTTTAAATTACAACACGTTTTCAGATAAAATTAATTCATACATTTTGAATAAAGTCTAAAATATTCTCTTCATTATTTTCTGTTTTCTTTAAAATGACTTAAGTTAGACATTTCTTCTAATTGAACATATCCTTAACCTAACATGTAATCACTTAGAGTCTAACAATACAAAATAAATCAATAAAATAAACATGGTTAACACACAAATAATAAAATAATCAATACTTAAAATATTCATTCGCTGGCAGGCGAAAAATCAATTTTTTTTTTTTTTTTTTTCAAAAATAATCTAAAAAAAATTTTAAAATTAAAAAAAAATTTAAATTTATTAAAAGGTTTCCTATACATTTAGACATTTAAAAAAAAAAAAAAAAAAAAAAAAAAAAAAAAAAAAAAAAAAAAAAAAAAAAGTTGAATTGACTTTCATATGAAACAAGCTTAGTATGCATATGACCTCATCAGCTGATCGAAACTAGGTCAAGTCCACAACCTTGACCCACATGTGTTATGTACACTTTCTGTCTGAAATTACATTTGACATCTGTGAATCCTAACTTGAAACACCAAACATAATAAAACAAAACATTTAAAATAACAAAATCTTAATAATGATAATCAAATCGACATGTAAATTATTCCAACTAAACAATTCTTAATTTTACATTATTTCCAAATTCTATCAACATTTTGTTACTGGTTTCAAAAAATAAAAAATGTTTATGTCTTTATTAACAATCTCTTTCTATTTAACCATCTTATTCTCCATTACTGTGGGTGATGTAAATTATCTATTCTCATTTAATTTACTACTTGATCTGTTTATACATATATCAACTTTCTCCCTCTGACTCTAACAACTAACACCTTCAACTACCCTGACACCCATCTCTATCAAAATATCTATCCCCAAAAACTCTCTAACCCCAACTTATCATGGAACTCAATTCGCCACCTTCTCTCTACATATACAAAAAATACTCTCTAACCCTTTGTACATAGGATACGTGTTTCCCCCCCCCCAAAACTCAATTTCCCTTATTTGGCCCCTGGATTCTACCTAAGGCGGCCCCCTCACTAAAATCGATCCCTATCCCGTCCCAACTTATCATTATGTTGCGGACTCCCACATTACACTACCCCCTACTACAAAATTGCCATCCCCAAAATCTCAATCTCATTACCTTACTACAACTACAACAAAATAACAACATCAATTATAAACAACAATATATCACTCAAAACTCCACATAAATTCTCCACAACTACTGTGTCAACATCAATACCTCTCAAAACTCTTATAACATATATTAACTCAAAAACAACATTACATTATCTTCATCTCTACTATTTCTTTAACTTCAATTTGGACAGATCTATATGTCCCATAAAATATTCATCACCCAAAAATTATCTCTTGTTAGATTTCACAAATTATTACTCTAGCTCTCACTTTATCAAATTATTGTTATCATTACTTTAAAACATCTGTAATACATTAAAACATTACATTGAACACTAATTACTTGGAACATTTATAACCAATATACCAGTGACCTGTTATTGCTGATCAGTTGATATCCCTAACACAATGAAAACACATTTCCAAATTGAACAAATTATAGGAAATATATATTTATCAATACTTACTTCTACCCTCATTGTTTCCCCTCTTTCTGATTCTGATACTTTGTGTTACCCGCCTGCCAGACAGTTTAATTATTGGCTTAGTTTAAAATATACACACATAATAACACATTCTTATCAATGCTTATATCTAACCTACGACAATAAAATAATACATTTAAAAGCATGTAATGAACACCTTATATTAAATGTCTGAGCAGCTAGTTATTTAACAGAGCACAAGCAATTTTATTGGATCAAAATTTGAATTAGCAAAAAAAATTTTTTATGTTGTAAAATTTAAATTCGTGGCTCCTCTGAGTCACCTCCCATCCACACACACTATTTCAAGTTATGTAAGGCTGTGGCGCCCCCTTGCTTTCACAAAGACGGCATATTTTGGAGTAGGTTGACCTCTCTGTGTCTTTGCTTCGGCTGTTACATTTGAAAAGGTTCAGATATCAATATAAAAAGGTTCAGATATCAATATACCTTTGTTATATAGTTACACGCCCTTAATGCGGGTCTACCACCTGGCTTTGCTGCCCCCACGCGGGCAGAGTGGTAGCCGCTGTTCCATAGTGCCGGGATTTCCCCTAATTGTCACTCCCCATTGAATTTCTACTATATACCAATTTCAAGTCAGCTATGGTCAAGGGACTTGATATGACCATAGCTAACCGCTAGCCAAATCCACGATTAGTGCTGGTAAGGCAGTAATCGCCCGAAAAATCGGGGAAATCTAACTTCATTTCAGTGCCTGTTTCATTCATTATAGTATGTGCGACACGATCGTCTATCAGTGTGTAAATTTAAGTTTACACGAAAAGGTGTGTCGCACAATTTTCGCCATTTTGGCCTCCGATGGAGGTAACACTCTCTGTTACCCCCAACCCATTTCGCTATCTACAGGAGCACAGGCCACCCCCGCAATAGCAACTTAATAACTAACTAAGAAATCAAATATACAACATTATAGTATGAGACCTTCATTCATCACTAATCCTTTAACTCACTTATAACTTTCTACCATTGGACTTTCTTAAAATTTTCAAAATTTACTCTTAATAATTAGTATATATCATTTTTTTCAGTTATTATTAAAAATTTTTAATTATAATTTTTTATTAAACACAATTATTTCCAATAATCTCACTATTGAATTAACATCTCAATTACCTGTAAACATTTTTGTTATACATGATTCATATTGTAAAAGTTCTATACTCACAGTCCATTTAAAATCACATCACAAAATATATATATTCACCATACTAATACTTCCACCTTACCTCTGAAACATTTCACAAAAATATTAGTTTACATCAAACAATTTAGCCATCTATCATCAAATTCCAAATCTCGAAAAAAAAATAATTTGAATTCATTAAAAAGTTAATTATACAACATTTACATAATCAATCAAAATATTTAAAATATATCAAATTGTTTTAATTAATTTAATTATTAAAATATAAACTCCATTATTATTGTTTGCCATTATACAAATTAGCCAATTACTGTTTCCAAAATTACTGTTATTATTTCTTTAAATTGCAAAATATTATTATTACAACAATTAATTACCTACATACACTGTTCACTTAACCACAACACATACAATTGGCTTTACTACATATTTATTTACAAATCTGATTCATTATTTATTCAGTTATCATATTTCAATGTCCAAATCAGCTAGGTCAAAACCCTTAAAACAAAAATATTTAACTGTCTTTTACTGTTTTATGGTTTATCCTCCATCGTCAAAAAGATATCTCACATATTTATAGACTAAATGATTTTTGTTCACTTTTAGTTTATTATTATTGTTTTCATAAACCATTATTTCTAAGTTCATCATACCATCTATTATTTCATACAACCTGTCACGATCAATTAATGTTATCCAGTCCCCGTCAGTAAATTGTCTCAATACCCAGTCAATTATTTTATCATTATTTATAACAGTGTTATTCAGATATTCCTCTCTCTCTCTTTCATCATCTCTCTCCATATCTAACACCTGCACCAACATTTCATACCCTCTATTAACCTCAAAATTTTTTATTTCTCTCTCTCTTTCTTTACAACAACTCTCATAACCACATTGAACCCTCCCATTCCTTGCAGAGGGCAATACCATAAAATTATCTAAATACCATCTGGCTCTACCAGATAAACACAAAAAACTCATTTTACCTTCTGAAGACCTCTCGTCTTCTACAAAAATTATTGAGGAACTCTTGTCCTCCATCAACACTTGTGAATTCTCTGCTTCACACTTAACCTCATAAAAATTTGCCCCCTGTTTCATACCCACAATATAACTCTCTTTCCACTCATTATCTAACTCATCAACATTAATTACTACGCCTTTACAATCTATTACTTTCTCCCTCTCACTCACTATCTCTATCTCACCACTATCCAATACTTCATTATTATTATTTAACATTATTACATCACTGGAATTAATTATATCAACATCACCACTTACCTCAAAATTGTAACCATCCTAATTATCTCCACTATTCAACACTATTTCTTCCACTATTTTGTCACTATTATTGATTAACTCATTATCTTTATCACTCACCTGGTTAATTATTTCTTCACTATTATCAAAGACATTATTACCACTTATCTGTGTTAACTCAACTTCTGTACTCTCTTTTAACTGACCTCTATTCTCCTCCCGCTTCTCGTCTGGTTTATCAATAGCATTTTTTAGTTTATTAAAACCCTCATCCATTATTTTGTCCCACTCGTTAAAATGTTTATTTATCATATCAGAACCCTTATCCATTTTTGTTTTTAACTCATTAAGTAGGTTAAATAGGTCATATACTGTATACTCTTTTTCTTCCACCCCTACACTATCGTTATCATTAGGCCTATTTTCTGTCTTATTCTCTACCACTGTTATTTCCACTATCTTACCTTTATCACTGGTCATCTCACTATGTTTATTGATTTCGGCAAATATCCCTTCTTCCTGTTCTTCCATTTGTGTTAATCTATTGTCTAAATTACCCCATTCCTCGTCTGTCATCTCCCCCACAACACCTCGAAATTCTTTCTCCCACTCATCCCACGCAAAATCACTATCATTACTTTGTATTATAGACATTTTTAAAGTTCGTTTGTATAACACTCTTATATATAAAACTACTATTTTTCTATACTCAAAACGCCTAATAACTACTGTGAATCACACCACAAACATAACCTACGTGAATATGTGCGATACAATTTTTTATACATTCGTCATTACCACATCCTATTTTCTGTGTATTAAAATAGGTCTATCTCGTATAAAATTACAATTAAACGAAAATCCTGGCAGCGAGAGCCAAATGTAACGATACAAAAGAAGTCGAAATATACTTAATACATACAATTCACTACCAGGACTTACCTGTACGCAATCACAACACTTACCTGTTATTTAAATTTTACCAGAAGACCAAGGTCGCCACGATTATTTTTTCTATAGGATAAAATATTGAAAACCTTTACACTTCACCTTAAGTAAAAAGGACAATTTTGCGATCTGACCATACCCAATTAATAATTCAGAAAGATTCCGGTCCGTTAGACGAATTTCGCAACACAGAAATGAGAAAGTGGTAATGACGAAATAACTTAGACTAACACATTGTTTTGAAGTAAACTAAATAATTTTAATTAATTAAAAACCGTTTTAATTATTAGCACAAGAACACTAAAACACATTTTGAAATATACATGTATGGATCATATTTAAAGATTATATAAGACAGCCCATTCTGCCCACACACACTCTCACACAATTTAATACTTTACCCCTTTGTTTATTATACTTTACAAATCCCTTTTTTGTATTGAAACTGTCCACTACCGCGATTCCGTACGAACACGTGTTTTGTCCCCGATTCAATGTTCGTTCATTCACTTTGTCGTCATTTCACTGTACCAACTTCTGACGGCGATAGGTTTAGTAAATTCTGGGGTCCCGGTCGGTCTTATTGATTTAATTACATTTACGAAAACTCGACCAACCGGGCCCGAAACGAAACTGTAAGCGTCTGTAGCGGTACTTTGTCTCTCGCCGACCGCTTAGCGTCTCTGCCTAATATAGACTGTGTTTGAGGCGGGAGGAAACTGCCGTTCACTGCCACCTGATTTTCGTCGTCTTACAATGTTGATTTGCTGTATCGTATTCCTTCTATGCATGGAACATAGTCGTTATATGTGTGGTGACCGAGGACGATATTTGCCTCTGCTATATTGATGTCACTAGCAGTAGGCGTGGCTTAAATACATTTCCTGTAGCTGGCTGGTTGGTGCTACAAACTGTTCGTTCCAGCGCCATGTTTTACAGCTTCGTTGGAGTTTTCACGGCGTCACTAACAGCGCCCCGTCCTGAGATGTTAAGTGCGAGCGTGGTCACACATATGCACATTTCGGAGAAATTCGGGGTGGTGCGAATTCCTTACCGAGTTACTCAACACAAACTGCGTCTCTGCTTTGTTTCAACACTGTTCCACTTGCCATGTGTTCTGTTGTAATGGAAAAAACGTTCGCCGGGAAATAAAACTTTCACAATAAATTTATAAAATCCCACACAAAATGAAATAAATAAAAATACAAATGCCCCCTACTGTAATAAATAAAATAACCCAATTTTGGACACGTTACAACATCCCTAGTCAGTTACAATACGGTAATAGTCTCCATGTAAGGACCGTGTCAAAAATCTTTTGTATGACAACATTTCACTCATATTACAATTTGTATCCTCAGGTCTATGTGATAATATAATACAGTAATAATTTACTATAATGAGGCAGTGCTGTAACAATTCAAAAGAAATTCAGCTTTTTTTACAAGAAATAATTCACGACTAACCTATTGATCTTTCACAAACTGAGCAATTTGCGGATAAATCGTTTGATGAAACGTAATTTAAAAGACCTTTGGTACCCATAACAAAAAATTTCCAACTAGCTTAGTTCTGAATATGGTTAAAATTTAACATATGCACTTAAATTAAATATTGTTCACACTTTTAAGGGTAAATCGTCTTAAAATAGGTGATGCATTTGAGAAAAATGTAATACAAATTTATTGTTATTGTTAAGGACTTCTTTTGTTTTCACTAGTATCGCACATGTGCTTCTTAAATACCATATTTCCTCTCAGTAACTTCCCATTTTCCTGCATATTATTTTACCGCTCAATAACCAACTGTTTTCAGGAATTACTTTTTTCTACTGTGACCATACTTGACATTGTGAAAATTAGAAAATTATGGGAAGAAAAAAGATACACAGGCACTTGTTAATGGAAAGATTAACGTTTGGAAGCGTTTGATGTGATAACGTGTTCTTAATTGCTCACCACTCATGCACGTGATCAAATTCCACCATAAGATTACTGTACAGAGTCCAGATTGCCATAATTAGCATGCATCAACCCAAGTTTATTGTCTTCAATAGAACCACCCATTCTTGTGTAGAAACGTATTAACGTAACTACCAGACAGAACTCTTTTAAGCGAGAGAGAGAGAGAGAGAGAGAGAGGGAGAGAGAGTGGGGTGAGAGGGTGTTTGTAATAACGAGAGTAAATCGCTAGTCAAATTCATAAGAAAAAAATTAATAGAGTTATCGGAAATGCTAGCATTTACATGCAGATTGTTTTTGGTTAATTTATCTATAAATTTCACCAAACTAATACATTTTTAAGACTATAACCTTTTAAATATCGGTATGGAGAACCATACATGACTTCCATATTCTAAGATTTATATTTAAAATCATTTTCGAAATGAAATATTACCATAGAAACTACTTCTTTCTACTTACTGCTTCAGCCTTAACCACAGTACTGTGGTCACTAACATATACCACCTCACGTTATCGCACTCGATTTTCACTGATGATGGAAGTCGATGGCATTGCCGAAATGTCTGGTTTTGTAGAAAACATTGGACTACGGCCAAATATCCCGGGAAGGAATTTTAACAAAAACTACTTCTTTGTTGCCGATAACGTTGTATACATATATATCAGTGGCGAAGTTACATGGAGGCAATTG
Organism: Magicicada septendecula; assembly: GCA_034769895.1. Taxonomy (NCBI): domain Eukaryota; kingdom Metazoa; phylum Arthropoda; class Insecta; order Hemiptera; family Cicadidae; genus Magicicada; species Magicicada septendecula. The sequence goes on from CM068371.1 coordinate 122,654,719, forward strand.
AGGCAATGCCTACCCTAAAAAATTCTGTAGAATAAAAATTATAAATACGTATGAACTACATAACGTAAAGATTATACATTGTTACTGCGACTGTCAAATTTATTAAACCGAAACGTGCTTTATTGAGCGACTGCTAGATGGTGACAGGTGAGATTCGGCATAGTTCGTTTAAAGCGAATGAGGCAACCTGAACTTGCCTCAGCGTTTTTTGTATACATCGTATGTAAGCAATGTAGTGGTGTGATAGGGAAGTGTAGGGAGGGGGGATTGTCCCGCGCTGTACACATAGAATGTTGAGGCATGCCTCACTTCTGTGGTCCAAACAGTTAAGTTAAAGCGCCTGTGTTGTTTCTAAGTGTTTATTTTATGCGGTTATTAAAAGTGTCACTGTTATTCCACTGAACTAACAGATGATCAAGATTGTTATTTGAATTATTTGTAACATTAAACATATATATAGAAACTAATCAAGTTTAAAAATTTGAAGTTCAATCAGTTGTATTATTGTGTATGACTAATACAAGGATTGTTCAATAGACACACGTATAGAGCTGTAAAGCATTTTTTATTCAACGATTTTAAAAGAAGTCTCCAATAACATTAAGACATGAGTTCCACTGTTGCGCTAACCTGTAGATTCCCTGCTAGTAAAATTCTTACGGCTGTTTGTGGAACCATTCGGTTACAGCAAACTCTACCTCAGCGTCCGATTTGACCCACCGTCCTTTTAGTGATTCCTTAAAAAAAATTTAAGATAAGATTTTTGCCTACCCGTTCATTAACTACTAGCTTCGCCAGTAAGCAAATTGATGTCCATTTTTTCGGCTTGCACGCATTATGTTGGTGTGGGTTTCGGCACTTTCCATTTAAAAAGCGTGCAAACGTAAGAAAATAAACATGAGCGAGGCCAGAAATAACATGAAGTGTGTGTGTGTGTGTGTGTGTGCGTGTGTGTGTGTGTCTCTTACCTGCCTTTTTATTGCCGTATTAAATGAAAAATATTATATTACATTAAAATGAAAAAATTTTAAGTTTATTGACTGGCAACAAAATTATTTTATTTTTAACAATTGCCATTGTTTCAAAAAGTTTAAATAAATTTTCAAGTACTTTACTCTTGTTAAAACGTAAAAGGTTGCAGGTAAACTACCCCTTCCCCTTAACCGATCTTCACCAAAATCGAAAGTCCTTGAGACCTCTACAATTCAGGGATGTATGCAAAAAATTATTTGATTCTGTTTGAATTTGCGGCTGTTATCGTTTGCCATAGAAAATACGCTTGATAAAAAAACGTTGCAGGTAAACTACCCCTTCCCCTTAACCGATCTTCACCAAAAACAATAGGTCTTGAGTACTCTACAAATCAGGGCTGTATGCAAAACATTATTTGATTCTGTTTGAATTTGCGGCTGTTATCGTTTGCCATAGAAAATACCCTTGTTAAAAAAACGTTGCAGGTAAACTACCCCTTTCCCTCAACCGATCTTCACCAAAAACAATAGGTCTTGAGAACTCTACAATTCAGGGCTGTATACGAAACATTATTTAATTCTGTTTGAATTTGCGGCTGTTATCGTTTGCCAAAAAAAAGAAATTTCCCTTGATAAAAAAAAACCGTTGCAGGTAAACTACCCCTTTCCCTCAACCGATCTTCACCAAAAACAATAGGTCGTGAGTACTCTACAAATCAGGGCTGTATGCAAAAAATTATTTGATACTGTTTGAATTTGCGGCAGTTATCGTTTGCCATAGAAAAAAAATCTACAGACAGACACACACACAGACACTTTTCGGAAAACGACTTTTTTCATGTTTTGAGTGTAGTAGAATCAGAATCTGCAATAATCTCGAACACGATTTTTTTTGCCATCACCATACTTCCATTCCTTAAGGAATATGGAAGTAAAAATTATCAAATTAATTAAATAAAAATAATTTAATTGCGCTATATGTAATAATAAAATAATACTGAAAATGACTTACCTGATTTAATGATGCTATACAAGAACCCATGATTGCAGTTTTCACAAACTTCACACGTAACGTATTCCTGCTACCACCCCTTGTAACTGTGTGATTTACCATCCCCTGATTGTTCTACCTGTGTTGCATACTTTGCACCCCTGTTTATGATGGCCCTGGACTTTGGAACAAATGAAGGGCGTTATGACTTCTGAAAATTTCTTTCCGTCTGTCGGCAAAAAGAGTGTTTCATCAAGGGTGGATACCAAACTGGGGCGCAACGGTTTATTTTACATTGGTTATGTGGCGAACTTGCTGGGACCGTCAAAAATTAGCGTTACATCAAGGGTCGCATGGGCATTCCAAAGCGGAATATTGTGTTTGAATCCATCTTGGTGGATCATATATTGTCTAAGGAGGTATAAAGCTATCCAGCCCCAGTGGGATTTATACTAACGATCAATGATATTTTGCTTTCAAGATCATAGAGGAAACCATGGAGGCTTCCCTTACTATGCTTCTACTATACAGCACACACATGTACTGTGTTCTATATATTGTTACGAATGTCCATCTATCTCGTAAACGTGTCTAAGTGTAATGGGTATAACGTGTCTTACCAATCCGTCGTCGCTTTGGAACGTACCTTACGTTGATTGTGTTCGTCGCGAACGTACGAATAACCAGGTATCGAAGTCCTTACCTGTTGTTCACTAGGGGTGTGAAAATCCCGGGTGGCGCCAAATTGTTTACTTAAAACGATTAAAAAAATTATGAATGTATGACAAGCGCAGTTCGGGGGGTGTGGAGAATTCAATTTGTTCCCGCCTTGACTTGGCCGTCTGAATTGGGCCAGTAGTTCGTTGCGTTGGCTATATGAGCGCTTGCCGTCAATACTAACTGTTCTCTAAAATGTACACAAATTATTATACACCATCCTAATGAAATTACAACACAGTGGTTACACTCAGTACTAGTTTATTATTTGTAGATTATTAATTATTCAGGTTAATACAAATTATGTTTTCTTTTGTAATACATTTGCACCGGTAATTTATATGAGACAAAATCTCTGGGTTTGACAAATCGATCTCTGAACGTAACAGACAAACAATAATGGCGTCTGTCGAAGTCGTATACAAATGTTTTCGTTCAATCGTCTTGGATTCTTGTGATTACGTTAAAAGGATTATTAATGATTACAGCAATAAAAATACACAACCTTACATCAGTTAAACTTAAATAATATACTGTGTAATTATAACTTGTTCTTGGAGTGTAGTAAAAGTCTTTCAAAATTTTGTAAACTAATAACAGGTTAACTTCACAAGTTGACAAATTTTCAGTGTCTTAGGTTTTTTATTTTAATCTTTGAAAGAAATTATGTGCAGTTTAGTGAGAGTTCAGATTACTGTGAGAAATCTTTAAAGTGAGTTTATTCGGAAATTTGGGTAATTTAATTGATACTTAACACATCAGTAGACTGGATGAACTCGGTTGGTCTGGTAAAAAGTAATTAGGCTGCAATCATATTTAATTTTCAATTGTCTAGGGGGTCTGGCATCTTTTTCAAATTAATCGTGGCAATTTATTCGTTTCTTTTTTAGTTAATTCGTCTTCGACATCAGTTAAATGGTTTCAGGCATCGTCTGCTTCCTTTTTGTTCATTTGCGATAATTTCGTTTACTATTTTGACATTTTAAATTATATTTTGATCGTTCAAGATTTGGCGTCTATTCAGCAAGAGCGTCACCTTACGAGTAAAGAAATCTAACAGTAAATTCGTAACCAAACGTCTGTCATCATGGTTACCAATTAATTCTGATTGGTTAATTTTTACTTATAACCATTGTTATCAAATTTGAATTTTTATTCAAAATAGCTGTATCTCTTCTGATTGCTTATATTCTTCGGTCTTCTTCCCTACATATTAAATATTATCACTACTGTTATTATTTCCTTTCAAAGATTATTTTGATATCCCTTAAGGTCGGGTTCTTCAAAATATTAATGTTTGTACACATTTTAATATTTGGTAATTACATTTCTCCTTTAATTTAATTCCTTATTCTAACATATTTCTTTTAAAATGACTTACAAATTGTTCTTGGCTATTTACTCGCCTTGAATTTGTTGATTTCCTAGTGGATTTTATACAATTTGCAGTTATTTGTTATTGACAGTTAGGCATTTCCTAGGCCTAAGCAGCCATTTATTATTTTTTACTACAAAATGTTTTGTTTTGTTATAATTGATTCGTTTATTGGTTATTGTGTCTTGAATTTGTTTGTGTACTGATTATGTGTCAATATTATTTTCTATATTTTGGCTTGTCAATTATTTCCTAACTGATTTTCTAGTGTTTATTATTTCTGAATTGATTTATTTGCTTATTTATTTAACTTGCCATTGTCAACAATATGGCTATTATTTACTATTCTTTAATACATAAAATATAACAACTGTAAAATATGGACTGTATGCTTCCTTCAGCCATAGCCTATTCATAAATTTAAATGAACAATTCTTTACCAGTTATTAGGTACTGTTGGTTTAACATAGATTTCATTACTTTACTATTATTTTGGGTGAGAAACATCATCACTCCTTTAAAACTTACTTAATCTATTATCCCTTATAACATAGGGTGTTTATTGATTGCATTCTTAATTTCTTATTTCTTTACTATTCTCTTTCTCCAATCCATGATAACACAAACTGTTTACCTTACATGGGCTTCCCCCTTTTAACTACGATTGTATTCAATTAAACTTAACAATAAGATTCTTTTTTAATTAATACTGTTATCATCACTCTTCAGTGTTCATTACTTCTTAATTGATTGTTTACATCTAATCTAAATACTGTTTTTTATTACCATTAACTATATAATTCTTATAAGTTCACTATTAAATCATTTAGTGTTTTATCATTGATTTCCTAAGTGTTTTCTTATCTATTACTATTTTTTATCATATTATCTTTCACAATATCCTTTTTTATTCATCACTTTCACTTTTAACTAATTAGTGTTTATCGCTGATTCACTCATTATTTTGGGGTATTTACACTTTCACTATTGGCACTTCTTAAACCTTTTATTTTAAGTGTTTATTAGTGGGTAATCCCTATCATTATTTTTCTTTATCACTTAGTTACTTTCAGTATATTTCTCACTATCTCTCTCTTTCTTTATAAATATTATTTATATCTAATAAGTCCATGTCTTTCTAGATTTCTTACTTACATATACTACTAATTCTTGGGCTAGTGTATTTTTATTTATCGGGGTTTTATTAATTATGAATTACATTTGTCACTTAGTCAATACTAACATTTATTTTTTTATATTGGTTATTTACTGATTTAGTTTCCTTTATGATATTTGATTGTATCATTTCTCACTTCCCTATTCTATACTATTTGCTGTGTTTCATCATCTTGTTTCACCTTATTTCCTTTATAGTTGTTTTGTTCCATTTTTATTTTCATTTTTCTTCTCCTTCACTTCCATCTTGTTTCACTTTATTTTGGTTTTTATCTGGCCAATCTCTGGGGTCGGGTTAAAGTCATTTGTCTGTCAGTCTAGTCTGTAATTTTATTTAAAAATCACTTGGTTTACTATTCTTCCTCCTTCTTTCTTAATTACATTTTATATTTTTATTCTCTTCATTATTTATGTATTAAAATATATTACTTTTAAGAATTTCTTATTTACTAATTGATATCAAATATGATCTGAATTTGGCGATGTTATAATATTTATATAGAAGTTCTACACTGACTTCTATATATTTACTTGCATTGTTATTTATTTGCATTACGAACCTTCATCTTCACTAACCGATTCAGAGCAGCTATTTCCGCCAAATTTACTGTGCAATGTTCCACAGCACTATCTTGTAAGCTAAGCTTTTTAAATTGTTTTCTTACAACATACGTACATGGCGTACACATTTTGCCTAGTCATCGTCTGTCACTTTATCAACTGCTTCTTGGAATACGTTCTCTACATCTTGTAGTTTAAACATTTTGATTTTTTCTACAACAAATCTCTTACCTTAGCCTAAGTTCAATTGGGTTATATTAGCAGTGATAAAGTGGCAATCTAACAACGTCATGGCCAATGTTTGCAGCTATTTGGTCAGCAACATATATATTGTATATTTTTGTTCCTTTACAATAGCTAATAATTCTGCAACTGTGTAATTTGCATTAAAATGTATCTTCTTTTTACTACCGAGCCAAGATATGATTTTACTTTTTTTTAATACGATGAAGAAACTTTGGTTAGAAAAGAATGGTAATTTGCATTATATGTAACCCTCTTAATTGAAGTATTTGTGTGAACCACTTAATAAAAACAGTGCCGGTCATTTCATGATGATACTCTACATTCTGTTTTTTATTGAAATACCAACTTCGCAATTAACCTTCTTCCCCTACCTGCTGGAACTTTTAGCCTACCATTTCTGTCTGAATTTTGCCAAGTTTGACTTAGTGAGTGGTTCTCGTTAACCCAAGTCTCATCTAAATAAACTGCAAGTCTGTTGTTTCTTAAATAATGCATTTTTCTAAGGAATTCAGTTCTTGTGAAAGCCTAATGATTGCAAGACTCACCTCATTGAACTGGTTGAACTAGTATACTTTTGCTGAAGTCAGTACAGGGTTCCCACAGACCTGGAAAGTCAGGGAAATTCACTATCTGTCAGGAAAGGGCTTTTAAGTTTGCTAAAAGTCAGGGAAAACAGTTTTATAACTGGTGAAAATTTAGAGGAATTTCATAAACCATAACAAATACCGTAATTGTTTATAGTTTTACATTGTGGAAATTTACAGAAAACAGGTTATAAACTGTGAAACAAACTTTATTTTTTAAAGTAATATACATACATTATGTTAGTGTATTACAGTTTATATATAAGGTAGATTTGAACATAGGCCTATTTGAATTTACCTCTCTTTTATCAGGTGTCAGGTGTAAAGATCATTGATGATATCATTAAGAATGGAATAGCGTACAACCTGTCAATACCACTCCGTATAAGTCAATTCAAACTCACATCAAGGATAATTTTTTAAAGTGTAAATTGCCATTTTCCAAAGTGGCATCTTGTAAGTGCGAGCCTTCCTTGAAGAGATTTCAAAGTTCATCGCCACTTGGGCCATATCTGTTTTCAGACTTACTTGATTTGATGAGAAGTTTAATGGCTTGTGTCAAATCCATTGCTTACAGTCAGCAGATACTGTGCAATGGTACAGAAGTTTGGGTTTTATTTTATTCTAGTATCAATGTTAATAACGTGGAATCGCCCACACAGAACCTTAGTTTAATAAGCAGAGTATACTTTTGAAACACCCAGTTGTCGGTTTGTCCAGTAAGCCCGTCAACATACACCGAAAGCTGGAGCATCGGAATGTGTCAGAGCGCGCGGATGCCCGTTCAGACAGAGTGAAAATCACGTACGGTTTCGCTGGTCGGCGAGTGCGAGTCTACGATAAAATGCTCTCGTCTAATGAGATATCACGTGACGCTCACCCAGCCTATCACGAGGCAAGTAGCCGCACACAGGAGGATTCTGGCCATCTTGAAAACGGCGAAGAAAGCGTCAGTCGACTTCCAAACTCAAAACCGTGCAGTTGCATTGGTGCGCGGTTCGGTTAATATCTACTCACAATGTAGACCGACCGACCAAAAATGTGAAAATTCGTATACATAAACAATAAATAAGCATCAGTCGTCGTCGAAACTCAAATACTCCACTCAGCATCACTTAGCGGAACCGGCCGGTTCAGTGTAAAAGGCTCGCGGGCCAAAATATAATAAAAGTATTAAAAATGTGAGTAAACTACAAATTAAAATGATCTAAAGTAATTTTACAATTGTGAAACATCAAACAATATTCAGTGAACAAAAGTTAACCAGCGAAAACATATTCCGGCATACAACAGTGATCAGAACAAAATTCGGGAGTGTTGCCACCACGTGTCGGACACAACCAGGGAAGTAAACATACAATTTAAACAAATAAAAGTAAATATAAAATTCAGAAAAAGCGCTTAATCATAAAAAGGGGGGAAAAAGTATGAAAGAATGAGTGAGCAAGTGCTGGGTTGCGTTAGTATATAGAAGTAGCATTTGTTAAGATGTAATTTAAGAAGGTCTATTCGTTAGTTCATATCTTATGTTTGAGATGTTAATTGTAGAGTCAAAACATATGTAAAGCAAACGTTCATAACCAACTTCTGAAAAAATGTATCAGAAGTGAGACGAGATAAATTTGCAGTAAAGAAAGTAAAACGAAATGAACGACAGAACAAAAGTGTTGAAGTTTAACCATTTTTATAATAAACAAAACTGATTCACGTAATAAATGAGAGTAATTATTACGCCACAGAACCCAGCAATCACTTTTACAGGTCGTGAGTTCGTGCAAAATACCCTGGACCCAAATAAGGTAAGAACTAACACACAAAAAGTGGAGATTTGAATTTTGTAAAATAAATAAATTTATTTATTTATTTATCTATTGATATGTTCAAGAGTAAGTAGCTTCTCAACTGGCAGTAAACTTGCTTCCATTGACCTGAATGACTGAGAATTAATAGAAACCAAGAAAATTGATATAGGATTTGAAACATCTAAATTGTTTAAAGGAATGACTGAACTAGACATTGTAATGAGAAGTCTATCGAACAGCAGAGAGTGTCCTCCACCCGTCCGTCCTCTAGTCAAGGCTGCGCTCAAGTATGTTTCAGATTCTTCAAGAGCACACTTGAAATACGCATTAGCTGGCACACCTAGGTAAGGACAGAAAATTCTGGAAGATGTGCATACCTATAAAAAGCCATAGCAGCCGCTAGTTAGTTCATTCGTTGAGTGATTTTCCTTAGCGTGGATCGAGTGTTTCTCGAAGTATTGTGAGAGGTGTTATTGTGTTATAATTAGAGTGGAACTCTATTATTTGACATTATTATTTTGTGTGGACAAATTTAACTGGAATTATTGTACGAGTTGATTACAAATTGTTATTAGCAAGTAATTAAAGCTGGTTATTAGTGACTTGATTGGTGTCTGTGTTTTGTTTTCCACTGTACCATACGATGATCAGTGAGACCGTAATAACAATATTATTAAATTTAAGAAGGAATGCCTAACTTTACTTATTAACACTATTGAAAAAATCAAGGAAAGACGGCCATTAAAATTCAAAGCTGTTAAGAGGTCTGACGTCATTTGATCCTGTAATTATAAGTAATCGATCGAGTATTGGAAAGAACAGAATCAATGCTTTACTTGAAGTTTTGTATGAGAAAAACAGGATTACTGAAGTGGTTGCTGAAAAAGCTGAACAGCAGTATTCTGTGCTCTGTAATAAGGCCAGTGGTGTATTAAAAGACACTTTTGATTATTTTAATGACTGTATCAGTGACAAAGAGATAACTGATATTAGATTGGGCGATTTTTATTCATCTTTTTTTATACAAAAATCCCAAGTATTATGAACTGTGGGAAGTTGTTAAATTGGCTCTAATTGTTTCACATGGTAATGTCTCTGTTGAGTCAGGGGTTTCAGTAAACAAATGCCTATTAACAGAAAATGATAAAGAGAATAGTTTGTTGGTCAGCGCATTGTATGTGATGCTCATAAGTATTACGGTTTCTTCAAAAATGTTAAAATCGCTCAAAAATGCTTACTGCTTTACGATCTGCGAGGAAAAATATGAACAGTATCAAGAGAAAGTGAAATAGAAATACCAAGAAAACAATGGCACAGACCTTCTAAAAATAAAATTAAAAAGTTAGAAGATCAGAGAAAAGTTTTTCGAATGAAACAGCAAATAGAAGAAATCAGTTTGAAAATTAGGCGCTTAGAAGATTCTTTAAATAAAAAATAACTAGTGTTTCTGTAAACAATAATTACATGTTAATTTGTTTCTATGCATATTGAAAGTGAAGTGAAGCTATCCTGTCTATGTTAAATAAGACATTTTTTGTTTTGTGTAATCAAAACAATGTTTACTTTTTGATATTTAAATGTTAAGTCTATGTTTCCATGTTTAATAATTCTCTAATTGTGTTTTATGTCTTACATTTAATATAAATGTATTGTAAGCCTAGTTAATAAAAAATTATTTTGAAAATGTGTGTAATGTTTCTGAACTCTCCGCATATCAGGAAAATTTATTTAAAAACCGTCAGGGAAATTAATTTTAAAAATTTTGTGGGAAACCTGCAGTATTTTCCTCAATCATAGAATTCAAAAATTGTTAAATGAATCACATTTCTGTCAAAATCATTGAAATCTATCATGCTTTTTTGTATGTTCTACCTTTGGGAAGGGGGGCATGAATTTTGGTTTTGACTTGTTGCCTAACTGCGGTATACTTTCACCAACTTCTTGGCAGACATTACACACAGTACTGAGACTAACCTACATCTTTTTGTAAAAAACATATATGTAACTGCCTGGCAATTCCAAAAATGGTTTTACCAAAGTGTGAAAATTGGGTATAATTTTTTTACTCACACTTCTTAAATCTACGCTCTTTTAACAGAGTTGTTTAGGTGTACCTTCAGTTTCTTCCATCTTATACAAATACTAATGTTGTAAAAAGTGGTACAAAATTACAAAATACTCCACAACTACACTAGAAATGGAACTGTTTTAATATAAAACTGATATCAAAACATTCAAAGTCTAACAATAATCGATACAAAACCTGTAAACATACTGCCCCAGAATGTAGAGAGGTTCGTGCCCTTTCACACAAAGGGATGACAGAAAGCTGTCGAGGTATAAATTGATGTTGTTACAAGAGGGAAAGTGGCCTTGAACACAAGAAATAGTTGTGCTGTGCTATACAGGCATAATCAACTGGGGAGTTAAAGACATCTATTTGTGTACTGGGCGATTAAAATGCAGCCTGATCTACTTTAATCTTGAATTTTAATCTTAAATCTTTCAAGAGGCTAAAGTGGTATTTACTTTGATTTAATTTTATTTTAATAACAGTTTCTCTTCTGGAATTTTAAGAAATTAAAACTTATACAATTAAAAATTTACAATAACCTGTATATCTGGGTTTTATTAACTTTTCATGGTGCATTAACCACTCTATTGACATATTTGTATTAACCATGTACCTCAGCTAAATGCATAATATTCTTTAATGTGTTTCAGAATTCACTGATCGTATCATTTCTCTCATATTGTGACTACTATCGTCCAAGATACTTTATTCTGGAAAATGTTAGGAATTTTGTCTCATTCAAACGAAGCATGGTATTGAAATTGACAATGCGATGTTTAGTTCGCATGGGTTACCAATGTACATTTGGTGTCCTACAAGCAGGCAACTATGGTGTTCCTCAGACACGTCGAAGGTAAGATTTTTCAACAAGTTAGTTTGAAGTGGGATGAACTAGCTCAGTCACTAGTTTCCAGATTTTTATAAATGTATATTTAAATGTGTATAATTTGAAGACGAATGGAAACTTAGCAATCCAGTTAACTATCCAATCCAATAAATGGAAACTATTAATCATCCAACAAATAGGCTTATGACAATTTTGTAGCAATTGGTCGTTACTGGAAGTGACACATCTCAGCATTTGTATATTAAATTCATACATAGTGGATCACCTAGACCAGCGTTTCGTAACCCTTTTCAGTTCATGGACCAATGAAACCCCAAAATTATTCTGTTAACCGCAAGATAAAGCCACACAATTTTTTACATATTCACACATTAAATATTGTTTTGTAGTGAAACCATTTTAAGCAAAGCTAAAGGCATTGATAATTGAATTGTAAATAAAAATAAATATCGGTATGGAGAACCATACATGACTTCCATATTCTAAGATTTATATTTAAAATCATTTTCGAAATGAAATATTACCATAGAAACTACTTCTTTCTACTTACTGCTTCAGCCTTAACCACAGTACTGTGGTCACTAACGTATACCACCTCACGTTATCGCACTCGATTTTCACTGATGATGGAAGTCGATGGCATTGCCGAAACGTCTGGTTTTGTAGAAAACATTGGACTATGGCCAAATATCCCGGGAACGAATTTTAACAAAAACTACTCCTTTGTTGCCGATAACGTTGTACACATATATATAAAATATATGCATAAAATTAATGGCTTGTATAAGTTAATGATTGATCTCCATTAAGTAGTGCTCAAGTTTCCAAAGTTTTAATATTATGATGTCTGTAATTAAAACATCAGAGCAGGTTTAGTGTGAATGAGGGTACACTGTGGACAAAAATTTTCAACATTTCCTATTGAGCGTTGCTTAGAGTAAAGCTGCTAATCTACAGTGTATGTTTCACAGAACAAACACGCGAAAAAGAAGGAGCGCTCCGAAGTCACTCATGGACCCTCAGCATCTTGCAGAGGGTTCATTTCCTAAAGACGAAAAGTTTGTCTATGAATCGTTCCTCTGTAAACACGTGCAGTTACATTGCCCAGCGATCCACAGGAAGCAAATTGATGTCCATTTTTTCGGCTTGCACGCGTTATGTTGGTGTGGGTTTCGGCACTTTCCATTTAAAAAGCGTGCAAATGTAAGAAAATAAACATGAGTGAGGCCAGAAATAACGTGAATTGTGTGTGTGTGTGTCTTACCTGCCTTTTTATTGCTGTAGGCATAATAATAAAATGGAAACGTAAACATTACATAACTGAGATATGCTTACCTGCCACGAATGATATATTATTTTATACATGGAGGAGTTCAGTGACATACACACGTACAGAAGAATTATATATATAAAGATATTAACTCATACATAATTTACATTAAAATGAAAAAATTATAATTTTATTGCCTGGCAACAAAATTATTTTATTTTTAACAATTACCATTGTTTGAAAAAGTTTAAATGAATTTTCAAGTACTTTACTGTTGTTAAAATGTAAAAGGTTGCAGGTAAACTACCCCTTCCCCTTAACCGATCTTCACCAAAATCGAAAGTCCTTGAGACCTCTACAATTCAGGGATGTATGCAAAAAATTATTTGATTCTGTTTGAATTTGCGGCTGTTATCGTTTGCCATAGAAAATACCCTTATTAAAAAAACGTTGCAGGTAAACTACCCCTTTCCCTTAACCGATCTTCACCAAAAACAATAGGTCTTGAGAACTCTACAATTTAGGGCTGTATGCAAATAATCTTTTGATTCTGTTTGAATTTGCGGCTGTTATCGTTTGCCATAGGAAATACCCTTGTTAAAACATAAAACGTTACAGGTAAACTACCCCTTTCCCTCAACCGATCTTCACCAAAAACAATAGGTCGTGAGTACTCTACAAATCAGGGCTGTACGCAAAAAATTATTTGATTCTGTTTGAATTTGCGGCAGTTATCGTTTGCCATAGAAAAAAAATCTACAGACAGACACACACACAGACACTTTTCGGAAAACGACTTTTTTTCATGTTTTGAGTGTAGTACAATCAGAATCTGCAATAATCTCGAACACGATTTTTTTTTGCCATCACCATACTTCCATTTCCTTAAGGAATATGGAAGTAAAATGAACAAATAATTGTAGGCCTATGTTTCTTAAATTAATGGGTAAGCTAGTCACCCTTGCACTTCTGCAGGATGTCTGGCCGAACAGTGGCCAATTTTATAGCCAATTACATAGCGTTTAGTTGATTAGTTGAAGATTGGCATGCACATACACTAAATTAAATTAAATGATTTCTGCATTTTGTTTTCATTCCAATGAGATGGTGAAAATCCTTTCTCTCCTTCTACCATAGTAAACATCATAGTAGGTCATTACTTTCAAGTCTGCGAACATTTGTGAACCAGGCTGTTCTTGAGTGGCGAGTGTAAGGTTCATGCAATTAGTTCTTGTAGACCATCTGTTTAACAGCTATTTTATATCAATCAGTTTCATTTATTTGTTTTAATTTTGTTAGTAAAATTTTAACTGTCATTCAGATCACATTTTTTGTTTATATATCTTTAAATCACCTGCAGACCACAGTGTGAGAAATTCTGACCTAGATGGTTAAACAACTGTTTATTGCTAAACTGTGATTACTGTAATTGCAAAAGTAGGATGACAAAAAATTTGTACAACAATCACTAGGCATCAGTGATTGATAGGAATCAATCATAATAGATGAAACTGCGTTTTGAAAAATTACAGTTACTTTAAGTTACGTCTCGGAGAAATATCTTGGACTTCTACCACAATGCCATAATATTGCCAAGATCAGCAACTAGGTTCATGAAAGATTTAGTTTCATAACAAGTCAGATTAGATGATTAAATTCTAGAAGTGTCATCATCACCATCTTCAACAAAAATTCAACCAATTTTTGGTTTGTTAAAACCAAAATTTAATCATTTTGGTTTGTTCCAGTCCTAAGCAGATAAACTAGAGCTGTCACTCAAATGCTTCTTCGGACATACAGTGCCTCTCTGCTGTTTTTGGCGTATAATTCAATAGTTGTTTGGGGGTGTGGCAGTCATCCATTCAGTTAAGATGTTCTGCCCATTTTAGCCGATATCGAATAGTCCTATTTAGTATACTCGTAATATTCAGTTCCTGCCATATATCTGAATTTCTCCTACAATGTTGAGTATACCATGCCAAGTGCCTAAGAAATCTCATTTCAGTGGCTTGAATATGGCTGCGAGTTCATTAAAGTCCAATTCTCAGACCCATAGAGAAGTTGTGGGAGGGCTATCACCTTGTAGAACTGCAGGCGTGTTTCTTTATTCATTGATTATTCCTTATGGTCCTACACATATGTTGAACTAATGTAGCTTATTCACTACATCATTGTAATTTAAGACACATTATAGCCCAGAAATTCAAAATTGCTCACGTTCTCCAGAACAGTACCATCTACAACAATTTTTGCTCATATGGGATCAACTCCATTAAATGCCATCAACTTAGTCTTCAGTGTGTCGATCTGTAATCCAGAATCCTTGAAGATTCAATCCAATGGGTATTGAATGCAGCCATCTGCAAACCACTATCTGAGTTCAACAGGATAGCCTGGTCGTCAGCAAACAAAATCATGCCAACTGTATAGTTACTAATTATAAAATTTTCTGGAATGTTCATGTACTAATTGTGTATGACATCATTTATATATAAATTAAAAAGAGAAAGTGGTAATGGACACCATTGTACTCTGCATTTGACCAGGCCCACACTAGAAGTTGTGTTCCATCTTTCTGTCTCAGTTAAGAATTTGTTTTCATATAAAGACTATGACTCTAATGATACCTATCGTGTAACAGAACTAGAAGATACATTGAATTGTAAACTGACATCTTTATCCTCATAGTATTTCCTGGCAATTAAGAAACCTCTACTATTATTGTATTTCTCAGGTACTTGTAGTCTCCGTCTTCTTAATGAACACTGTTTTAGGTTTTTTTTTTATTAATGAGTGAGCTTTGTTCCTCTAGTGTCTATACTCATCTTTTATCTTCAAGTACTTGACAAATTAGCAATGTCAAATGTCCTTCAGAAACATGTTTGTAGGTATATGGTATTAATAATTTCTCAACCTTGGTTTATTGTGTCTTAATTGAGTGTTCACATTGCACACAGGAATAGTAGTGTGCTTAATACACTCCATTTTTACTAGTAACTAGAAACATACAAAGTATTTGCTAGTAAATATTTACAAATATAGAAAGTGACGTAAGAGAATATAAATGGGCATATAATTCTAAATGTGACAACCAATCTTTTTTTTTTACTCTGAAATGAAAGATTTATATATAAGGTGGTCACAATTTGTTTACAGGGTCTACTGTTTGCTTAGTGCACCATGATCTTTATTTCTTCTGTTTAATTTAGATTTAATTATTCTTGTACTCCCATTCATGTCATTCCTTCATTTGTTTTTAATTCTATTTTGACCAGACATCAAAACATCGTTGCTAAATGCTTCAGTTCTCTTGAGTTTCAGTTCCTGAATACTGTCATTTTGTAGGTACCACATTCTCCATTTTCCACACTTATGTTGGTCCGTTGAAACCATAATGCTCATGTAGTTCTTTTATTATGTGGGAGAGAATTGCTTCAGCTGAAATGAATTGCATGTTCTCAATTAAATATTAACATAAATATTATAAATTTATGTTCAGAACTGTTGCATTTGTTAGTAATATGCATATTAATACCATGCGTAGGGCAATTATCTTAGCTGCAGCACCTGGCGAGGTGTTGCCCATGTATCCTGAACCAACACACACTTTTAATCTGCGTGCCACTCAGCTCTCAGTTATGGTTGACGACAAAAAGGTGAGTTACGGCTTCTTAACATTCTGTAATAAGTAAAGTAAATTGTTTGAAATGTTACTTTTAATCCATTTTATGTGTAGCGATCAAATAATATTGATTGTATTATTTTACAGTTTGTGTCTAATTGTGGTTGGGTTGAGTCTGCACCATTAAGAACAATCACAGTGAGAGATGCAATGTCCGATTTGCCTGAAATACGCAATGGTTCAAAGGTTCTTGAAATGTCATATGGGGGAGAACCTCTTTCTCACTTCCAAAGATTGGTAAATTTACTCTCTGTTAATTACATTTAGTGTAACAAGTGTAATATCGTAATTTATATTATTATGTATCTGCTGAAAATCAGAACCAGATAAAAAAATTTATTTTTGAAGTCTTTTTAATAATTGTCATTTAATATAAAAGAATATGACATTAGTTATAAGTAAAATGTAATTTTTTAATTTCAAACAAGACACAAAACGTGTAGAATTGTAGACATCAAATCATATTGTCTGAGATGCTTCTGGCACAAATCTATTTAATAAATTTGTGTTATTAATTAGACTAATAACGCAAATTTAAATTATTTTAAGTTATGATGAGTTTAAAATTAGGGCAGGTAAATAGCCTTTTTCTCAACCAACAAAGCTACTATCAGAAAACAATTATAATCAAACTCATTTTTAAATATTTTAGTATACATATATATGTTTCATTAGGGCATATTCTAAAATAGTATGTAGCAGAGTTAAATGTAATCAAGTATATGAGTTACCAAAAATTAACATTTCTGTTGGATTTAGATGTTGTAAAAATAAAATAAATGTACTATTTGCATTTTGTTTGGTGTGAAGCAGAGTTTTGAATAAGACGAACTCGCTTCAATACCTGAATAACCAGAGAGCTATCTCCAAGTGGCATCACTGTTTATAATTTCTTCTTCTTATTATTATATAGTGGGCATTTTAAAATGAGTCAATTGTGCATGAAATTTGTACAGTCTTATTTTAACTTAAACAGACTTACTGGACTTATATTGCATTAAATTATAAAAAATTTGAGATTTTGATAATTGATATGTTGGTAGTTGAGGTTCTGAACAATTTAAGGTTAAATATTACAACCAGTGGCGGCGATAAGGCCCCCGCAGACCCCGTGGCGCGGGGGGGCCCCAGTTGGCCCAGTCATGGGACATAACTTGTAACATGAAAAATAAGCGTAAACGAGTTGTAAAACGCTTCTTTGTTGAATTATCAGTTGACCATAGAATTGACGACCCAGTGAAATCATTTGAAGTAAAAGTTTTCAATGCAACACTAAGATACTGTAATAGCTCAGCTACAAATGAGATTCGAAGGATTGCGTTGCATTGATGATAGGTTTTCATTCCTGACGCCTCAGAATTTAGTAAACTTCTCACAAGAGACAATAGTGGAGAAAAGTAAGGCTCTGGTAAATGTGTATCCTAGTGACCTTTCCACATCACTGCCTGACCAATTAATATCCTTCAAAGCTCTGATGGCCAAAGAAATTGTACACAAGAAAAGAATTCGAGAAATGATGAATTTACTGGTTGAAGAAAACAGCTGCCTTATGAGTTGCCTCCCAGACTTAACTACAGCTTTGCAGCTTTATTTAACCATATTTGTCACAACAGCTACAGCGGAAAGAAGCTTTTCAAAACTTAAATTAATTAAGTCATACTTAAGAAGTACCATGGCCCAAACTCGGTTGAGTGACTTGGCACTGTTAAGCATTGAGCATGACGAGACAGAGAAAACTAATATCAACGAAGTGGTTGAAAAGTTCTTAGCTATTAAAAAAAGAAGACTAGGCTTAGGAAAACAGTGAACTTTGGTTGATCCTCATCTGTAAATATTGTACATTACTTGAGTTCGAGTATTATTGAATTGGATTAGACTTAAGGAGAACTTGTATAGAGTATATTCAAGAATTTTACAAATTCAGTTACAAACTATTTTAAATGTTCGAAAAAGCTAGAATGTTAATTTGATATTCGTTTTTAAATAATAAATTTTTAACACTATGTGCGGTACTGTTTCATAGTCTGAATTTAGATCTTTGACGTAAAAATAAATAATTCTTTTAATTTTGGTTTTTTTATAGTTTGTATAGAACTTTGTCTATTTAGCAACAATGAATTTTAAGAGTTTGTACACGTGTAAAACGTCCTTTGCAAATTGCAAACGCTTTGTGATAGACGAGAAAGTATTCACAAACCATTGTTGTGAAACACACGTAAATAGAAACTCATTTGAGTGTTTTCCCCTATTACGTATACAAAATTTAACCATTTTTATAGGGTCCCCTAATTAGTTTCGCGGGGGGCCCCCATTTTGTTAGCGCCGCCACTGATTACAACAGAATTTAGGTATCCTTCAAATTTTAGAGGACTGTGTCTATTCTTTCAGAAGCTTAGAAAATTCTGTTTTTTCCACCCTCTTTAAAATTATGTTTACCATGTACAGTTCTGCTACCACAGTTTTTTCAAACTTTCAAAAGGGCTTAAAAAAAATACTCTTTCTTTTTTATAGTTTAGAATAGCGGTTTTATTCTGGGTAACTACTTGTAAACACACACAAAATTCTCCTCCTTTATAAACTTAAGGGGCAGATGATCTTTCGTTGCTATCCTGAAACACTTTTAGCATACAGAACAAAGCAGGGTATACAAGTTGTATATAATTTTATTTTGCATATCGATTGTCCTTATTCTTTCTAGAGTGTACAGTTTATATTCACAGTTGGGGGCATTTATACAAGTTTTTATTTCAATTTTTTTCAGTCCATTGGTAGCAGTTACTGACTTTTAGAGATAGTTCAATTCCTTTAAGAAGGTATAGTGTATATTTCTACTGAAGTGGTTTATATAATAATTAGGAATAACGGTGTAAAATTATTTTGTTGTGTTCAAGATGAGAGGTAACCAGTACCAACCGGTACTGAGAGATCACATTTGTAAAGAAATGGCTCCATTAGTGGAGGCAAGGATTTCCCAGGTCCCTACAAGCGTTGGTTCTGACTGGAGAGATTTGCCCAATATAGTTCTCATGCTTAACGATGGAACCTTTACAAAGAAACTGTAAGTGAGCAGTTAATCAAAATTAATGTCATACATAATATGAATAGTCTTTATAAATTTGTGAGGTTTAGAGAGTGCAAGTAAGAGAATTGTACAAATTGTACCAAAATTGTTTAGTTTTGACATGCTTATGAAATTAGATAAGACTCAGTGTTTCTGAATGTTTTGTCAATTTCTATCCCTTGCTATATTTACATTTATGATGTGATTAATTATAGGCAGTACACCCATCATGATAGGAAAAATGGAAAGTCTTCAACAGGAGCTCTGCGAGGTGTGTGCAGTTGTGCTACAGGCAAACCATGTGATCCAATGGATAAGCAGTTCAACACATTGATACCATGGTGTCTTCCACATACAGGCAACCGGCACAACCACTGGGCAGGGCTTTATGGAAGACTTGAATGGGATGGATTCTTCAGTACCACAGTCACCAACCCTGAGCCCATGGGAAAACAGGTTAACAAAGAATTTTACCTGCAGTTACTAGTAGTTAAAGCATACAAAACACAGCAAAAACATTTTGTCATCTATCCTATGCCCCCTTTTAAGTTAAAAATAGACGTAATTAAGTAAATAATTAAAAATAGAATCTTCACTGAAGTCGATTAATTACTAAATGTCAGTATTAAATCTGCTTTCCCTGGATAGAATATACCTTTATTTTATAAGAATGTGCAGTGTATTATATATCTTTTCAGACACCTATATAAAAGTGTGATCAACCTATTTCCACATAATCATTATTATTAAGCTTAGGTATAAGTTTTTCTGGTATGATTTCATTAACTCTGCTGTTAGTTCATTGCTAATCACATTCCCATTTTGTCAGATTTCTAGTTGGTCATATGTTTTATTAAAACAATAGCAAATTTTAATCAATTGGAACGAGGCCAAGCTATAACAGAAGTTGGCCTTGCAGTGTTGAGGAACATTGAACATTATCTGTTATCTTAGTATTGGTTTGTAATTCAACACTTTGTATTTGCAATATTTCATTATTAATTGTGATGTTTGAACCATAAGTTGATTGCCTTTTTCCATTTTGTTGGTTTATGGTAATGATTGCTTTTGGGAAGGAGGAGAATGAGAGTTATACCACTCTTTACCTTTCTAATGTAAGGTGAAAGATCCAAATTTTATTCCCTATTAGTATGGAATCAAGGAACTTGTGACCTGAGAAAGAAACAATTATGTAGCGTCTGTTTAGATGTTTTCCGTCTGTTTGAAGTTTTTGTTGACTACTATTGTATACAGTAATCTAACCTATGTTTCTTTGTCTCATAAACCAGTGATTAGGCACTTGAGAACAATATAATAGAGTTCAATAAAGTACAGCACAGTGTAAAATAACTATCAGTACAAATTTTGTCAGTTTTTTTTTAAGTCAGCAATAGTGTTTCTGTGATTAGCGAAGAATCCGTTTTACTCATCATAAAATTCTGCTATTCCTTGATTAAACTTATATAATTTTGCTACAGTTTATATGTATTCATTACAACCACTAACAGTTTTCTAACATTTTGCAAAGATCTTTTTGCGCCTACAAACATAAAATTTTTAGAAACTTAAAAATTATAAACTATTTTCAAAAGGTGTACTATTTTTGTTTTCTTGAAAAGAAGGGTAAAGTGTGAATTGTTTTTGGGGAATTTGAATGGTTTTGTGTGTGTGTGTGTGTGTGTGTGTGTGTGTGTGTGTGTGTGTGTGTGTGTGTGTGTGTGTGTGTTTGGAATTAACTAAATAAATATTACAAATCTTTCACTTGTGTGTTTGCACATGCATCATCAATGTACAATTACCTTAACAAATATTTTTGAAGAATACTTTGTTAATTGTTACCACTTGTTTAGGGTCGAGTGCTCCATCCTGAACAGACAAGAGTAGTGAGTGTAAAGGAATGTGCTCGTTCACAAGGCTTTCCAGACACATATCGTTTCTTCGGTAACATTCTTGATAAACATAGACAGGTAAAGAAACATAATTAATGTTTAACTATAATTACAATTTTCTTATATCTGTAGACCACACATCTGTGATTCTTTGTTGCTAGTTGTTGTTAATACAGCATTAACGTACAATATTTGTTAATGCTGCTAGAATGCCTCTGTATGGAATACAGTAGAACTCCAGTTATCCGAATCGCCAATTATCCGAATCGATATCAGGAAATTAAAAAAATGCAATTTGTAAAACAAAAAGTTTATTAAAACTGCAGTTACCATATTAACAAAAAACATCGTAAGTAAATGAAGTACATGTTAGCTATGCACCATAGTTTACATACTGTTTCGTCGTCTTTACAGTTGACCAGTGTCTTGCTGTCTATTGTGTTGTGTTTGTCGTGCATTCTGTTTATACAGCACACTATTTTGCCAAGTTGTTTTCATTTTGTGTTCACATAGTGTGTATATAAAATGTCTTCTAAAACAAAGCCTGTCGTATTGTCAATGACGGACAAAGTAAAAATAATTGAACAATTAAAAAAGGAATGTCTGGCAAACAGTTGGCAGACTGTAGCGTTTTATATTTTATATAAAAAAATAAATAATCACAAACTCCCACTTACCTTTTATTTGTTAACTCACTTGCCAGATCGTCTAGTGGTGTAAACCCTCTTTCGTATAGCGAATTTACCAGCACAGAAAATGAAGTTAGGTGTTGGAAATGATTATTCTAACACACATATAACCAGTGAAATCAGATGTTATTTTATTTTACGGTAAGGTAACATTCTTTGTTATATTCTGTTACAGAATTTACTCTCCACTCTTTCCGCTATATTTTCATTCTCTTTACTCTACATCAATACTACGAACATTTCTTGAACATATTAGAAAATACGACTGGTAGGATTATAACAACATTATTTACGTATTCTGAATTATACTATTTAAGGCAGCCCAGTTTGCTCATTCACACAGTCATCCAGTCTACAACCCCATTTATTTAGAGAGCTCTTTACTTTAAAATTTTCATGATTAATTTTGTTTATTATACTGTTACTTCTTTGGCGGTGTCCCTGCAGCCCACGTGTTGCACTCCGTACTTTTTAGTCACTTGTTGTCCGAATTACGTTCTCACTGTTAAAATTTTGGTCACTAAAGGTTAATTGATGCTTCACAACTTTAGATCCATTTAGTTTAAAGCTTAAATCATATTTTACATACTGTTAATAAATTTTCGGCTCGTGAGCCTTGGTGTTCATCCGGCCGGATGGGTGTTTTGTAGTTGACTGCCTTGTTCTCTGCGCACACAGCGCTGAGGAATGCGTTCGAACGTGACGAAACGCCTGAGAACGTTGGCCGCCTGAGCGCGCACTTGTGGGCGAATATGCACCCTCGTTGAAAGTCTGCATTCCAATGCCAAGTCACACCAGCCTCGAAGACATAGTTGGTCCACAACATTTATTTGGTTGAATAAAAATAGAAAATATTAAATTCACAAATCTCATAGGTTTGAACCGTTACAAGACAAACTTATAATGTAGGTGTAGCCACTACTTCTGATATAAAAGAAATAGTTATTCGATTTTGAACTTTGTTTCTAATTTGGAAGGTGAAGATGGAATGTTGTCCATAAAAGTGATGATGCCTGAAAATAAAAACATAGAAAATGCAGGTTTTAAATGGTTTTTGCAGCAACGGTCACTTGAAAATCCCCTCTCTGGCCTCTGTGTTTGTGAAAAAGCAAAAATGTCTGCTAAAAAGGTGGGTTATTTTTCCAATTTTAAACCAAGTAACAGTTGGCTACATAATTTTAAGGCTAGGCATGGTATTCGAGAGTTAGATTTGACTGGAGAAAAACTTTCCGCAGATAACAATGCAGCTGATAAGTTTATTGGAGTGTTTAAAACCAAACTAAAAACTACGGTTCTGAATTTGTGTACAATGCCAATGAAATGGGACTTAATTGGAAAGCATTGTTCCGTAAAACGTTAGCATCAAAGAAAGAAGCCAGTGTTCCTGGTCACAAAATTAGTAGGGAACATGTGACAGTGTTTACTTGCGCCAATTCAACGGGCATTCATCGACTCCCATTGCTTTTAATAGGAAAATCGAAAAATCCTAGGGCTTTCAAAACTTTAAAAAGCTCCCGATCGTATACAAAAATCAACCGAAAGCGTGGATAACAGCAGCATTGTTCTCAGAATGGTTCAAGGAAATGTTTATTCCGGAGATAAAATAATAAAAGGAATGGGAAAAAGGAATCGCATTGCTTCTTATTGATAATGCACTAACCCATCCTTCAGTGGATCTTTTGGAAAGAAGAAACGGACATTTTAAAAGTGCTCTTCCTGCCGGCAAATTA
Organism: Magicicada septendecula; assembly: GCA_034769895.1. Classification (NCBI taxonomy): domain Eukaryota; kingdom Metazoa; phylum Arthropoda; class Insecta; order Hemiptera; family Cicadidae; genus Magicicada; species Magicicada septendecula. The sequence goes on from CM068371.1 coordinate 122,678,384, forward strand.
ACGAGTTTTTGCAACCGATGGATTAAGATCATTGTACAAATTCCTGCCTGTTCCGAGTGTGGCGTGGACGACATAAACAAGTGGTTGCAGTGCGATTCTTGCTGTCAAGCGTTTGCGGGACCTGGGTGCATGGTAACGAGTTTCTATGTCAAAACAATTAACTTTGACATGTTCAACTGAAAAATTGTAATTATGTGCGAGTATTATTTTTAATTTGTTTGTATAAAAGTGAGCTTTGACCTGGTTTTTATTAAGATATTGTATCATGTAATAAAAATAAACAAAAGTAATTTTTGAGTAATTTTCACGTTTTCTGTCATAAAATAACCTTTTTCTTATGTTTATCCCAATTATCCGAATTTCTGTATATCCAAATTACGTCTGGGACTCATTAGTTCGGATAAATGGAGTACTACTGTATATGAAAATTAATTAGTGAAACGTCAGTATCCATATTAAAACTAATGGACTTTTTTGTATGTGTATACTAATTAAAAATGGATCCTAATAGTATATCTCTCACCTGAAAAAAAGCAATAACAAAAAATATATTCCCTCACTAACTGGGTATATTCATATGGAAACAATAAACGCCACTCTGTGGCTGTATAAATTGACACATAAACTCATTATTATAATAAAACAAATATAATATTTGTTACTTTCTTTGGTAAGTAACTGTTACGTATTTCTTGCAGGTTTTTATATTACAGTATGAACAGTTCTTCAAAATATTAACTATTTGTGCACTCTGATGATGCTGATTTAGTCAGAGAAACGTGCGTGAGGTGATGATGGAATATAATTTTACTTGCAGAAATAGTTAATATTTGAAGAGTTGTTCATAATACGAGGGATATTTTTTTTTCAACCTCCGAGATGCCACCCGATGAGACTACATGCGATATTGGAATGGAGATATGCAACGCATGCGCATTGGACTACTCCCTACCACACACCAATAGGTCCACTCCCTCCCTTCAGTCATTGTTGAGTAACAAACAAACGTGATAACATGTCTAATGTAATCGAAATGTCCGCCAAGTGTTAAATGCGCGCCATAATTCGCTTTCTACTCGTCGAATGCGTAATGTTTATGGCAACAATTTTATGAGTGATGGTTGTGTATGAGAATGGTGCAGAAAGTTTAAAGAAGGACGAACTAACATCCATGATGAGGGCGGTCAAGGGAGGAAGTCTGTAGCGACGGAAGAAATTGTTGAAAAAGTGAATCAAGTGGTTCACAAAAGGCGCAGATTTACAATTTCTGAGCTGTCTGTCGAATTTCTTGAAATCTCAAGGTCAGTTCTGTATGACACTGTAAGCGTGAAGCGTGGCTGCAGAAAAATTTGTGCACGGTGGGTGCCGAAAATGCTTACTGACAACCATAAGACTCAGCGAATGGGCGCAGCCTTAGAATTTTTGCAACGCTATCACGAGAAAGGGCAGGGTTTTCTGGACAAGATTGTAATGGGAGATGACACATGGGTGCAATATAAAAATGTTGAGACGAAAGAGCAGTCCAAACAGTGGAAGCATAGTGAGTCCCCAGGCAGACCGGTAAAGTTCAAGCGAAAGTTTTGCAATAAAAACTTATGGCTACTGTGTTTTGGGACCGAACAGGTGTATTATTGGCTGAATTTAATGAATGGGGGATGACCGTCACTTCAGCCTCGTACTGTGACACTCTTCAGTGACTACGAAGAGCAATAAAGAACAAGAGAAGAGGAATGTTGTCATCGGGTATTGTCTTTCTTCACAACAATGCTCGCCCTCACACTGCAGCACAGACACAGGATCTCCTCCGGAAGTTCAAATAGGAGGTGTTTAAACATCCGGCGTATAGCCCGGATTTAGTGCCGAGCGACTTTCATCTTTTCACTCAAATGAAGTTGTGGTTTGCAGGGCGGAGGTTTATGAGTGATGATGAGCTGAAGGCCAATGTGAACGGTTGGCTAAGTGACCAGGCGGCAGCTTTCTTTGATGAGGGCATAGGAAAACTCGTGCCACGTTATGATAAGTGCCTAAATCGAAATAGCGATTATGTAGAAAAGTAACTGAGAGATGTACAAATATTTTGTATATAATACATTTTTTATAATTCTAGTTTTTTATTCCTACTTTAACGGAGGTTGAAAAAAATAGCCCTCGTATTTGTTACTGTATTACAATAAATTTTACTGTATCATTGTTAGCATGGTGTGTAGGCAGTTTTCAAGGTTTGTTCCTTAGAATTTTTTACATGAACATATTTTAGTGAAGCCTCTCTATAATGGTCACTCACTGGATTGAAAACATGTCCATTATTAATAAGTACCAGTTTTATGAAATATAGATTATAAAACATGTTCAAAAGTTCCAAGAACAATTCCTTGTTAAAAATTTTATATGATACTACACTTTCCCAGCTGTGGTGTGTGATAAGAAACCACAGCAGTTGAGTAATAAATTCATACAGTTTATAGTAATTTAAATGTATTACTGTAATAACAAAAAATAAAACCTCAAATTTCAAAGTTGGTTTATTACAAAATACCAGAGTTTTATGTACATGAAAATGCATTTTAAATGCACTACTGCATTGTGGTTTAGAAGATTTCCCTATACTCAAGGGATGTTGAAATTGGTTTATCACATCGACACAGAATAAACTTGTCAGACTTTGTTACTTTCCTACGTGATTGACTTCTAAAAGTAATGGCTTTGTCCAGTAAAGGTCTTAAGAAAAGGCCAGCTTTTGTCATTTTCACTCAAAATTCTTGTAAAAATTGAATGGTCTTTATTTCTACTTAAAAAATGTATTTTCCAACAATGTGCTTTCTTTGCAAACAGTTTGTAAAAAAGCTAATGTGCCACACATGAAATTAATCCATCGTATGCTCTAAACTGGTTGTGGCTTTAGGTTTTAGCTAACTCTAATGTTTTTCATAATTTATTCTACTGGGTAAGCATAAGTTATTAGCCCTAGTTCTACAAAACCACTATTTACACACACACACACACATGCATAAGTATTTATAATTAACCCCCTAGTTTTTTGTAACGGTCTTGTGCTACTGTGGGTTTTATTTTCTTATTTGTGCGTTACCTGTGTCAAATTTGTCTGCTACCATGTACCATTGAATTTTCATTCTCATGCAAATTTAATACAATTATTTTTTCTTGTAATGTTAAATATCTGTTTTTTTTTTGTGACATGAGAGAGTATTTAAAAAAACACACACAAAGCATTCATAATTTAGGAAATACAAAACAGTGCCATTTACGCTAGAATGCTATACAACAGAATGAACTTCAGGAGAGTACTGAATAACAGTATAAACATCTGGTAATATGGTGGTTGCAATTTGTCGTTATGGTGATATTTTCTGCTAAACAAGCAATGATCTTATGCTAGATCTGTATAAGTTTCATAAATTATTGTTTCCTATGAACAGTTTAGTGGGCTTTCACTAATGGTGTGAAATCTCTTTATTCACTGTAGCAATAAAATTTGTGGAATGTGGTTACTTACTATCACCATCTTTAACTGAATCACAATTGTCTTGGAAACTTATAAAACAGTGGGCTCGATCATCCACTCTATACTGACCAAAAGCTTTCTGCAACATTTTCTGTAACATATTGCAGACCAGCATATATTGGTAGACCAGTTTATGTCATTCTTTACACAAAAATTAAAGAAGCATATTCTTTACAATCTTGTATTGTAGAATATTGGAAAGTCACCTGCTTACTCAGTGCTTAACAGTTTGGATACATTGCCTGTGGAACTGTGGGTGGGCACTTTTTCTCCCAGAGTTCTATGCCCTCATTTTCTGTGGGCATGTTTATTTGTATGTGTGTACAAATTTAATTATGTAAAAACTGCGAGCTGCGTGGTCTGGAATATAATCTCTCGCATATTTAGTTCATGAAAAAATACAGATTGCACACACCACTTTTGCATTTTGCTTTCTTTTTTCTTTGCAAATAGGGATCATATGTTTTCACAGGCTTTCTGTGAACTCATGTGTTATTTACATGTATGCAGTATGGATTATTTTTATTGTAAATTTTTTTTGTAGAAAATTGTTAAATTATTATTAATAAATATCTTTACTAATTTGTCTGGTGGCTAGTTTAGATGTGTAATTGATTGTTAATTATATTTTATGTGACATTTATAAATGCAAACTGTTGTAAAACTTTTTGGGATGTAAAAAATGTATTATTTACGTAGTATTGTAAATTTGTGTATGTCAATTTAAAAATAAATAATTGAACAATGTATGCTTCGGTAAATGTTAACTAATCTTTGCAGATAAAATGAAATACATGAAAAATAACGCATATTCTAAAGAAATATACAATTAAAAAATATACATATCCAATGTTTTAAACACGCCTTCCTCAGTTAGCTCCCAAATCAACACTGAGCAGTACTTGTATACCTCTAAAGGCAATTCTTGTTACTGCAGGCAGATATTCCTGACCCGTGCACTCCTCTTCATTCATATGCTTCTCAAATACGAAGAACTAAGCCTTCCCAACACTTTGTCTTTAAGAATGCAGCAAAGTGTCATATAGGAGTACATGTCCAAAAACCTTCTTTCCTGATGCCTTGTAATATTACTTTTTTCTTATCACATAATGATTAACACAAACTCATCTTGCTCACCTTGTGTCGTCCAGGGTTCGTCACACGAACTTGTGATATATAAACGTGATTTAGGGTTATGCAGTTCAATAACTACGCTCTCTTTTCGTGAATTATTTCCTTCAGAATTTAATTCCAAACAAATTTCAATATTGCGGCCATCTCCTCATTTAACAAGTACAGATAAAATTTAATATTCTCTTTTACTATGCTGAACACAAATAATTACTTAACTTATAACAAAGGCAACCCAGCATCTGCGCATTCTCTCATTCACACACATACCCCATTTAATTAAGCGCTTTGATAAGATTTGAATGATGATTATTTTATATTATACTGTTACTTGGCTGTGGATATTCCTGCCGACCACGTGTTGCACTTATTTCATTTTTGTTCACTGGTTTGTTCAAATTAAGTCGTCACTAAATTTTGATAACTGAATATTCACTGTTGTTACACCATTTTAGATCACTTTGAATTATACTTTTTAACACATTTTGAACATTTTTAAAATGTTTTCTGCTCGCGAGCCTTTGTGCTGAACCGGCCAAAGCCGCAGCTGTAGATCGACAGACGCCGACACCAGCGTCCAAGATGGCCAAAGCCTTCTTGATGCTGACCAACTTGCTCTGGGATTGGCTAAAAAGGGCTTCACGTCACACAGTAATTTGTTTCCTTTCTGAGAGCGAGTCTACCGTAGTTGGGCGAGCACCATACGACCAGGGGCTTGCTAAAAAGTTCGTGATTATTCAAACGTGCGAGCAAGCATGTGCGCACTTTAACACATTCCAGAGCATCTGCAAAAAGTAGCTTATTGCAGGGCAGACAGACTGAACGTGCAACTCGGTGCCCCGACAAGGAATGTTTGTTGTCAAAGACTGAGGCCCAATATGGGTAACTCCTCAGCGTCGCATTCACAATTAAATTAAAATCTATCACCCAATTCTGTCCCGTTACAGCCTATATAGTTTAGCAAGTCTTTTTCTCCTTGATTCCACTCAGAACTTCCTTATTAATCCTCCACCCCATCCAACTTATTTTGGTAAGTCTCCTCCAAACATTTCTGCAGCTTCAGTCTCCCCCCTCCCCCTGGAAGTACAAGACTCACAACCATAAAACAAAACATTCAAAACAAAGAATTTAATTAATTAATTTCCTAGTATCAACACTATTATGCTTGTGCAGCAAGGTTCCTTTATTCTGAAATCTTGTTTTGCCAATACTCTTCTTTTAACCTTCAAAAAACATTTATTATTATGCATCTAATTTTGGTTATAAAATTAGATAATTCTTGTTGGAGACAGCTATTCCAACATCACAAAAATATGTTTTGAATTGAACATTTCTGGTACGGGAAATTCAAAAATTATTAGTATTTTTAAACCAAACCTTCTATTTAAGCATAAAAGCCTACATTTTCATAATAATAAATTTAGGTTGCTAAGAATGTTTCCAACTAATTCAGTTATAAGTTTTTAGTTGCTTGTCAAATTACAATTAGATCTTTATTAGATTCCAATAGTGGTATCAAATTAACCTAATAAATTTGCATCTTAATCTGTTTCAGATTGGAAATGCTGTCCCACCTCCTATGGGTGCTGCTATTGGGTATGAAATTAGGAAATGTGTTGCTGAGTATGAGCAGAAAATGAACATAACACAGGACATAAGTATGGAAGTAGCTGACTGAATACAGTAACAGTGCCTGTTTATTCATTGTTTTTATATACAAAATGTATCTATACGTTTGTATAGTCCTATGAAGATAATGGTTCAAAACTTGCGTGTGTTGTGTTTACCAAAACCAATATAAATACTAACTTGAGTGATGATGTAACAGTTTGACGTATGCACTTTGCAGTAGTGTATGAAACAGTTTTATTCACTTATTAGTTTGTAAGTTAATGTTGTTTATATCTGCTCCGTATTTGTTTGTTATTTAATTCCCATTCTGTATATTCAAGACACACATTTTTGAGAATGGTGTGTATTTTAAATCTCTTCTTCAGTTTTCAGTTCCAGAGATAACACTGCAGTGACTGAACATAAAAATATAGAATAAAAGTTTTCAAAATTTGTTTCATGTAACATTTATGCATGTTGAATGCATAAACTTCAGTATTAATAATTTCTTACATGGTTCCCTGTCATTGTAAATATTAAGTGTGAATGAGGTCATTACAATATGTTATTAGTCTAATACTACTGAATGTTTGATGAACATTGAGGGTTTAAGAACTGAGCAGATTGACTAATGTTAACAGTATTTACTCTTAGACTGTCCTTGTGTTCCTTACAATTTAAATACTATTGCCTGCCCTCATAAAAATATATCTTATCAGTAAATAAAGTGGGGTAATAATAAAGTAATTAAAATGGGGCAAATAATTGTTGTTCTATAGAATTGTTTTGTTTATTGTGTTTTAATTTCTAATATTTTAGCTTACTAAGCCAAAGAAGGAGAGAATACAATTAAAACTTGGGAGAAAACCATTAAATACGTATGTAATCACTTTATCAGTTCTCAGTATTGAAATTACTCAATTTTTTTTTTCAATATTTTATAAGTAAAACCTTAAAAACATTGCCAATTTCCGTGCAGTATTTTGAGGCACAAAATAAACAAATATTCCTTTCACTTATTGTTCATCATATAAAACATTATGTTTTATATAATGTTTGTTTTTCAATATAGTAAATTAAAGATAGGCCTGTCATATGCATATGTAGTTCTTATAATTCAAGTAATATAACTTTTAGTGTATACGTTACCGGCAAAGTATGTAATCCGGGGATTTTATACAATACCTGGAGTTTTTTGGCAAAGTATAGAATAGAATACTTTTCAAATGTTTTTTATGCTTTTTCCAGGTATTCTGTACATTGCGTAGCCATTATATACAATGCCAGTGATTCTTTAGCAGTGTAAAATAAGCTTACTACATTCAAAATGAAAACATTTTATTACAAAATCACACACAATTGTTTGATTTTACACAAAGGAGGACTTTGTATGACACTTCGAGATTATCTATTCTCTACTTAATTATGTTCAGATACTATTTTATTAAAATTATACTGTATAAGAACTTTTTTTTAATCAGTCTGCATTAGATATTATTGGAGTTTATTAATTCTAAATATATGGAATACACTCTATTTATTACAAGACAGAGAGCTGTGACATTTTGAAGTACACTTTCTTTCATTTCTTACACAATTACATTTTTTTTACATTTAGTCTTGCACACACATTTTACGAACTCTTGTCCGGATCCTGATGATTGGGCAGTAGCAGCAGAACGAAGTGCAGTTTCTTGTTCAGGAACATCTTCAACCCCCATCAGTGGTCTTGGGCATACGGTGAACTGTGATCTTGTGTACAGCTGCTTTAACAATCCGTTAGTGGTTCCCAGTTTGTAAAATCCATCATCTGTCACACTCACGACAATTGCTAGGATGTTTCGAAGATCTCCCCGCCCCTTGTCTACTTCAGGAATTGGAACACGAACAGAACAGGATCAGAATCAGGGTTTTTGTCAGAATCAGGTTTCATCTTCTTTGCCTGAAGTTCTAGAAATGATTTTGACCTTTTTCATTCTTTAGTTGCAATTTTTACTTTGAAGCAGTGAGTACACAGCTTCTTGCCATCATCACATTTGCCACTAGTGTTAAAAAAATGTCCACACGTACTATGCATATCTCTGCAGCACTCTACACACTTTTCAGAACATGAAACCATAACACACACATTGTCTTCTATACATTACCTAGAAGATGTTAGGCATTCTGTAAAATGCCTGATTTTGTATTTTGCCGGTAACATATATATTAGAAGAAAAAATTTATATAACTGACACAGAATGGTTAAATAATTGATACTTTTTTAGTTGTTTTATGTGTTATGTGAAGCTTGCATGCATCTTTGTGTGTATATGCTGTATGCATTCAGTGTAAGAGAAATGTTATACAAGGAATTATTTTAATGCTTAACATTGATTTTAGTTTACACAATTATAGTATTAAGAAGAAAAACCCGGTGAAATACTGAAACATTTTTTGTTCATAATACACGTACGAAGATGTAAAATCTCTATCTTGAGACTTTCATCTCATTCTGAACAAAGCCTGCTAAAAACAAGGCCATAACAGTCTTCTGTGAGTATTGATAAATTTTGTTAATACCTGATGTAACTGAACCCATTTGGAGTACTGTAGTTTTAGATTGTATCAAAATAAAGGAACCCTTTAATCTTTGTTTAACAGTAAGGAAAAACAAATCAGTCTCACGAAATTAGCGACTGGCTGTACTGTTGTTATTTATGCCATGTCTCAGTCTGTTGTACAAATATGTTATCTTGTAGTAATAGTGCTCTTATTTATCTAATAATTTGTTACAGAATTCTAGAGTAATTTATGATATTTGAGTGAAATGTAACGTATAGAATTTGTATGTAAATAGTTAATCTTGTTTAAAGTGATATGAGTTTGAGTGTAGCATAATTTCAAATATTAACAAGTGCTAACTTAATTGTAATTATAAGTAAATTTTGTTGTTGTTATTATTATTAATATGATTTATCACAATAGACTGTAATATTCAGGTTCAGATATTCCTAGGCACCTCTTTGATACTTTCTTGTAGATGCAACAATGTATGGAAGTGTAAGATTTAAAAAGCTTTAAAATACTTGTCAAACGCATGATAATGTAAAATGCATGATATGTAAAAACTACAAAATAAATATGTTTTAGAGTATCACAATCTTTACCGTCTCATTTCCCAATTTTATGTTTCCCAAATTAGGTATGTTCCCAATGAATATTTCAAGTAACACTGATTGTGCATTTTGTATAGTTGTAACTAAGATTACATGGGGTGACAAAAGAAAAAAAAAATAACACAGTCATGTAGACTGCTCAGAACATTACAATATCATTTCAAGAATAGAGGGGCAAGGGTCATCCACGAAAGGAAAGACTCAGAAGGGTAGAAAGTGTTTGTGTGTTCATGGAGTACAACAGTCTTGGATCTATATACCGTGAAGTCGCAGAAAGAAGAAGAAGAAGAATGTGCAAGTACCACTGCACATAATGTGCTTTTTTAATTTGCCAACCTATTTTTAATGGGTGAACGTCAAATATTATACTCATTATTCCTAGATTGTTTAAAACATTAGTTTATTATAGTAAAATTTACCTCAAGTCTTGGACTTGTCTGTGTACTACAAAGGCTGTCATAATTTATGAATATAATATTAGTGACCAAACACAACACATCATATGCAGAAAATGTTCATAGCGATTACTGTAAATGGATGGACATGATGTGTCACCTTCTGCATGTATGTATAAATTTAAAAACGTACAGAAATCAGAATACTTGATGAGTACAGTTTGCTGTGCATATAAATTGTATGTGGTCATCAGTGAGGTGTGCGCAGTTACTCTATTGAATAGTGTTGAATGTTACGTCTCTGTAGTAGCTGGACACAGTTAGGACGGAGTAAGCATAAACACCTGAAACCATTCCACAATAAGTATAAACAAAAAATAAAAGTATTTTATTACCCAGTTGAAAATGATCACACAGGTAAGGTTATTGGGTTGTTGTATACTAGGGAACACCAACCCTCTTTCAAAGTAATGTAATCAATATTCTGTGTGTGTGTCTGTGTAGTAAGTGACTGGTATTATTAAAACTATTTGTAATTAGAATACGTAGGTTATGTTACATATATATTTACAGTATTCACAAATAAGGTAAACTTATGTATATTGATCCACCTAATTATATAGACTATAGAATACACTAGAATGTTCTTTAACAATAGTATTATTCATTTATAGGTAAATGTAGTTTATTCTTCCAGATTCTTGAATATACACCTGGAACTTAACTAGACGGTTCTTGTAAATGACAGATGTTGATGAATGGCACAATTTCCAACCTATATAATGAACTGTAAGAGACAGAGTTAATCAGTCTCGATTCTAAGAATTAGTGAGTAAAGTTACAGAATTAGTAAGTGTACATGATACCACATTTGTAGATCAACATTATATTTGTATATTATCTTTTTGTTTGTATACGATTGTGCTAATATCAATATCATAGTTGTGAATTGAATTTATGTTTTCTGTGGGTACTGTCCCAATATCAGTACCCACACTACATTTTCAATGTTTTGAATATGCAATTGTATCAATATACTACGATGTGAAGAAGTGTACTAATTGTAAATCATTATGTTTCTTAATGTAAAACAAAAATACGGTGTTGTGAGTTTAGGTAATAATGGTTTTTAGTTTTTAGCTTACTGTTTAAAGAAATAAAAGCCATGGTTAGGAAAATTATGACTTTTAATGTGTCTGCACAATGCTTGAAAGAGAGAAACATTAAAAACAAAAAAAAATTAATTTTAACAAAAACAACAGAAAATGTAAAGTGTAAAACACAATTATTTGTGAATAGTAAGATTGAAGGAAAAAACAATGCATTAACAAATGAAAACAAGATTTCTTACTCATTAGGTGGTCAATATTATTTTATGGAAAACGAGTTGTGTTACAAAAAAGGGAAACATGTATAGTAGTAACAGGCAACCAAGAGTCACCCTGCCTTACTTCGAGTTGTTTTTTCTATAGATTTCACAAAAAGCGAGTAATCAGATTCCCTAATCAGGAAAGTACAATGTATTTTTTTTAATTAAAGTGGAGTTACATTTGTACATAATTAAATTCTCCATAAATTTTATTTGAAAATAATTATTATTTATCAACTATTGTGCCGGTTTTCTTGAAAAACCGGCGTTTGTATAAAGTAGAATTATTAAATAAGGGCGAAGTTATGATTGAGCCGCGTTCTGTGTTACTGTAATTTTTGCCTCGCCACATGCCGGCGCGATCTAGTGGGGAAACAATTAGGTTCGCTGATCAAGCACGCGAACTGCACGTTTGAGTCAGTTAGTCGCCGGCCTGCTACAGAAGCGAAAACAGCGTCTTTCGGCAGCGTGGAGTTTCTTTAAATTGTTCTTTTTCTATTCTATCATGGCTAAGTAAACACCCATAGACCTTCGGTAAGTACTCTAAGTATATATTATTCATTTTATTGCAAAAAGTTTGAAGCATGCCTTGTGGTCGTAAATTTAATGTATGTTCATTGTCAAGTATGTAATTTATTTTAAACACTAAAACAGCCTATACCTTGTATTTTGTAAATACCAATTCTACATGTGAAAAGGGGCGTAAAAAGGAAAAATTATGTAATTTTGCGGAACTGGGTAACTTTACTGAATTGTCTGAGTGAGCACGTGCCGTTATAAGCTTAATGCCTGTCTGAGAATGTTAACTTTTCACACGTATGTAAGGGTGCTTTGTAAATTTATATCAACTTATGAGGCCTTGTGTGTGATCTGGTAATTTAAAAACAAAAAGGTGAAAATGTTAACGTGTTATAATGAACATAGTGGAATTGGTTTGGGGTGGCATGTGTGTGTTATGGTTTAGTGGTCAGTCAATTAATTATTATGAATGCTTAGGGTTCCCGATGTAGTCGGAGATGTGACTCCAGCATGGTGTAATCCCACCTTCACCATGACCTGAACGCCTTTAGACTCTAGTTCCTCGGCTGCTGGAAGAGACGCCACTGTAACCACCTGGACCAAATGAGGTGATATTTAAGCAACTTTTACTTACACTAGGCCTCTACAGCAAACACCATGTTTTGTGCATTTAACAATCCATAGAAAACTCAAGTTATACTTCATTGTGACTCACTATGACTTTTTACCTCATAATGACGTTTGATTGTGCTCATGTTCAGCTGGAAAGAATTGTGGTTGCAAACTTTCAGTAAAATTGTGATCATAATGTAATTATGCTCCATATTAATTGTAGGCCTGGTCGCTGGCGGTTATTAATTTTATGCTTTTTTTTTTTTTTTTTTTTTTACTGTGATTCTGAATGGGGTTGTAGAAGTTTATGGGGGATCGGTATTTTAGTTATGTAGAGGGGTGCAGTTTGTAACAGGCTGGTCTGGTATCTATTACAATCGTTTTTTTTTTGCACATTATCATTTTCTTATGTCATAGAAGGGTTGGGAGTTTTTTTTGTTTGCATTAGGCCGGTTCACACATTTTAACCTGGGTTAGTCACCTGTTGGTGCAGATCTATGCAAGCGCCCGGACATGTTACCTTGTGCCGGGTCAGGCTCTGGCACATGTCAGCGGCCGGGTCAATTCAGATTGTCTTTAAAATTATAAATTTACAATTTTTATAAAACTATACAGGCTGTACTGACACTTTGAAGTGGTAATTGTATTTTTGCTATTATGGGTCAATCCAGATTTTTTCTTTAAATTTATAAATGTATTTTTTATAAAACTATACAGGGTGTACTGACAGTTTAGATTTGTAATTGTATTTTTTTTTTTTTATGTTATGGGCAATCCAGATTTCCTTCAGGTTTATACATTGTTTTTGATAAAATTAGCCAGGCGGTTACAGGCCTTTTAAAAATTATAAAATATTTGTGATAAGAACGTACTCGCTGTTCACTAGGCTTCTGTATTTCTATTTGGATCTGTGATGTATATGTATGTGTTTTAAATTATGTATTATCTTTATGACAAGTGTTATGTGAAGGAATGATATTTATATGATATAATATTGAATATTTCCTGCCTTAGAAATGAGATTTGGAATATTTGGGGTTGTGATATTTACAAATTTATGAATTTATGATATATGAATATTCAGAAAAATTATAAATATGTTGTGAAAGAAATTATGATCAAGTTTGGAATTATGATAAATATTTGAGAAATATTAATATAAAATTATGTGAATTATGAAAACATATGAAATAATAAAAGTTGTTATTTGTTTGTTAATAGAGAGTTTTAATTGCAAGTCCCGTCTCACTGGACCCAGCACACTTTATGCTTCTTCTAGGCCTTCTGCCTAGTCCTAAAAAAAAAAATAACAATAAAAAGAGGGGTTTACACTATTCAACAAAGTCAATGTATGCCATACTTAAAAACATGTTTTGTACTCAAATTTTATATACTTTCCAGCAATTTTTGTGAAAAGTATTGGAACTGGAGCTCTGGGATCTTTTTTTTTTAATATTGTATGTTGAAAAGTTTAGCCTGAACATCATATCAATTTTGCCACATGATTTGAGCTCCAGAAATTTTTATATTGCACTATTTTACCTTTGGAACAGAAATATGGGTAAAAGTTTTACTTAGCCATATCTCGAAAATGGATCACTTTAGAGTTATGTTTACACATTTTTTTCTTATTTCTAGATCTAGAATGAGCTCCAGAAATAGTGCCATTTCCAGTGAGGATACTACACTCTGTATTTCACATGTATAAGAATATTTACAGGTACTATGGTTAACACATAGCTATGGTCACTTGCACGTGTGGGATTCGATATTTAACAAATGAGGGTGCTTACAGGTGATAATGATTTATTCATATCCTTGATAACAAGTGCACCAATATTGTCACACTGGATAAATTACTATCATAGCGAGGTACTAGTACACCTCGCTAAATACACCTACACCTATGCATAAATTTAATAAAATCAGTTTATTAAACTGAATTCATTAATGAAATGGCAAGTCTGTTTTCTTTTCTTTTTTAACAGACAATACTTACAGCTGCTTATAATTAGTATAATAAGTTTGTGAAAATCTTCAACATCAGCAAAAACTATTACTGTATAACCGATGATGTCCATCACCAAAACAAATATGGAAAATCCTATCCATGGCCGGAGAAAAGATGGTCTTTCCTAAGTAAGAAAACAAGAACTTCATTGAATTTCAACTCAAGAAAAATACGTATTAAGGTCTACATATATTTTGGTTAAATGATATATATATATATATATATATATATATATATATATATTGTAACGCGACATAATGATAGTCCTGTCTTAAATAAAGAATTGCTCAATTCAGTAGAAGTCAGAATGGGTAGTATCACTTATTCTACCAATTTAAACGAATGATAAACTTTTAAAAACTAGATCATAAAATGTAATAAAAATAAAAGTACAATACAAGAGTGCAGTAAGCAAATAAAATGTATAATAAATTATAAAATACAAACCTGCTAAAAGAATGTTGATGTAAGAGAGTGGGAGACAAGGGTTAAACATTAGTTAAACAGAAAACGACTTTAAAAATTAATGATCCCTATTATTACTTGATGTAAAAACAAACAAACACTAGGCAAGTAGGATGCCAGTGAAACACCAGATATGTTATAAATACAATAAGTGTTAATGGAGTGGTGACAGCATAAGTGCGGGTTAATTACTTTTAAAAAAGGAAAACCCATAAATAACACCAATAGTGAATTGTGGTGAAGGGTTTCATCTCAGATTGAGATGTTAGTGAATGCTTTGGTATAAGTAGTTGTATTTGTGTTCTATACCAAAACCTATAGTTATTAACATTTATAACTACATTGTAAGTTAGTTTGAGCCTACTGGCAAAGTAAGAAAATTGTGTAACTAGAAACCAGGACCTATGAACAATAATCTATTCATTAGCCAGTAATGCTTGATAAGATTGGGATGGAAGTATGGTACACCAAGTAGTTTGTGATTGTTTGTCAATTTATAAATGTAGAATTTGGCCATGAAGGCAATAACTTAAAGGTAACGTGTTAAAAGATTTTGTTCTAATTATATTATTTGTTAATTTATGATTGTAAACTTGGCCATGTAAACACTACTTTAAGTAATATGTCAAAAGATTTTATTGTAACTATTGTTAAAACTCGTTAAGGGTCAAGACTCATGTAATAAGATGTAACTCAGGAAAAAGGGTTCAAAACCAAAAACCTAGGTAATGATAAACATAAATTAGAATATATTAATGAAATGCTATTGATGGCCAAGGCCACAAATTCAATACAAAGCAAATAATGTCAGAAATGAGTAGATTAGTAAACCAATGTGATAAAACAGGAAAGGGACAAAATTTATGTGATGAACTTAATTGTTTTAATGGTAATATTACATATTAGATTAATTTAAAGAATTGTAAGTGATATAACAAATGTAAAAGTAAAGTATAGGCCCAAAATTAGAACTTTTGTAAGGTGAGAAATCATCCTTTATAATGACCAACTCATGTAAAATGAGGTATCAAAATACCTATAATTTTACAAGGGAAAACACTATGTAACTTAAATTTTATATGATCTAAAGCTAGAAAAGGCGTATTTTTTACCATAGGTGTAAGGATATTTGATTTTTGTAAACTGGTCATGTGACCCCAAAGTTCACAGGTATTAACCAATAGCAGGCCAGAGTTTCTTGGTCAAGACCGTTAACGAAGAAATGGAAAATTATTATTCCATTGTTAACTTCAAGAGAGGGCAGATGAGCTCTGTATAATAAAAAATTTAATGTAAAACAAGGAATCAGTTTTTGAACGAGTAGAACAGTATAAACAACTGCAAATCAAAGTATTGATTACCATATAAAAGAAGAGAATAAACTAACTGCCATTAACTGATGAAAACACCAAGAAACAGGAAAAACTTCGATCACCAAAAGTGAAAGCAAAATTTAAACACTTCTGTGTGGGTGAGATCACTCGAGTTTATAACTAACCTACAACTACGACTACACAACACTCAGGTTAACTCAACAAACTGAACACAAGTGACAACAAAAGAAATAAACTTAAATTAAAACTGTGAACACACTAAAAATCATTTATTTCCAAAGGAACGGAGCGAGGACATTTTCGGATAGCGTTTCAGCTGACTATATCAGCGGCCATTTTGTCCGTCTCACAGCTAGCCTGAGTGAACCAAAATATTCACTGTTACCTAGCAACCAAACTTTATTTATCGTAATATTAGTTAATAAGATTTTAATTTTACCGACATTTGTGATGTATTGTACTTGTTATTTGCATTTCTGACTTCCATAGCAGTCTTAAAGAACCCAGAACCCTGAGTTTTGATTATTTTTTAAAAGTTAATGTTTTATAAAATTTGTATCGTTGCACAATCGAATTGAGCAACCGAGTCGACCCGACTATGACCTTGTTCGTCCAAAAAGTCGACTATTTTATTTTGAATAACTGAAGTAAGAATAAATATTGTAGCATGACAGATTATCCACATTGTTTTAATTTAAAAAATAATCATATATATAATAAAAATGCAACGACATCAATGAAAAATACTATAAAAATTAGTCAAGGACCACAAAGTAGTGAAATAATAGTTCAAAGAGATAAAATAAATTCAAAACAACCATGCAATATATAAGAAATTATAGAAAAATAATGATAGGCCGAAGTATAAAATAATTATGCCCAGGTAGTATAGGAGCAGGTCAGGAAATGCCCAGTATAAACAAACATCCAAAATAAATGAACAACTGTTAGAAAAACAACCACAAGTAATAACATTAAAAACTACCAAAAAATATGAAAATAAATAGGAAAAGTATAATGCAATAAAATAAGAGTAAATGTGAATTAGGTCAAGTGAAGCTTCTAGAATAAATGTAAAAATGTACCAGTACAAGTTAATCCCATAATGAAAAGTGAATCCTGATGATCTAATATAAGTGATATTCTTTATCCTATAATATCAGACAAAATGACAAAAAAATGATATAAGAATATACAATACATAAGTGGAGTGATCAAGGGTAAATCCCTAAAGGAAAACAAAAACAGCAAGGACTGCATGAAAATTAATTTTAAGAAATATTTTAGTTGATGAAAAAACAGATGTGTTTTGTTTACATTAGTAGTTCATTGAACTCAAGGTTAAAAGATTGAGAATGGATATAATTTTTTTGTGGTTATAAAATATTTATTAAGTTTAATGATATTAATTAATAATAACCCTGACTGTAATTAGATGAGAGTAATTTCATTAAGATTTTATAAGAATAATATGTCAGAAAGGGTATAAGCAAGCTGGAATAATGATAAACATTGTAAATGAACTAACATAAAATCTAGGCCAAATGGTAAATCTTACAAACCTTATAATTAGAAAATAAGTAAAGGAAATTAATTAAATTGATGAAAATTATATAAGGTAAATCAATTCCCGTGAATTATAATTGTAACAATACTTTGTAAAGGTATTGAAGAAATATATGAGATACTATTAGAAAAAATGCAAGTGTAATAACACTAGAATCTAATAGGAAAGCCTAAATTAAAGATAATATGTAAATAGTTAACTAAATCATAAAACTACAATGAATTAAAGAAAAATAACCATTTTAATTCAAGCAATGATCTTGTTCAATGATAACTAGAACATGATAGAAATTGAAAACCATTTGAGATGACAGGAAGTACAGTTAAGGCCTACATTCTAATATACAGTAAATTTGACTTTTTGAGTTAAAAATAATATAAAGTATATCATGTTTGGTATTAAATAACGTAGAATTAACTATGGAAAGTAATCATGTAATTAGTATTAATAAAATTAAATAATAGTAAAAATGTAATTAATCATATAATGTAAAAGTCAATTATTTAGGCGGAAATGCCATCTGTTTAAAAACTATGTAGATTTAATATTAATTCAGCCAGGACTGATGGTATAGAGGAAGAAGGAGTTAGTTCGAACTAACACTTCGTACGAGCTCAGACAAACCAATTCATTTAGAATGAGAGAAGATATTTTTTGAATTAACCAAACCTATAAAAGTTAACACAGAGAAGTGTAAAAATATAATTAGTGAACACCAAATTAACCTGGAATCAACCAAACTAAGTGATTAATGAAGATTTGATCACGTAATCCAAATAATCGAACAATATATGAACGTGAACTAAAAATAATATCGACACAGAATTGGACATTGTAATGTTTCACCTCCATTGGAACAAAAACACATTCAACACTGATTGCAGCGCCGAACAACTGACCAATAATCCTGAATAATTCCACGGTGATGAAGAGTACTTAACCACTACTAATTGGAAGAGGAATACACCAATAACCAACTTTTATTTGGAAAAATTCTGCAGTGAAGGCGTCTCATTTACGTTCAGCACGAGGCGGCCATTTTGGACTAGTCCCACAATTCCAACCGGTTCCGGCAGAACGGCATCACCAGTTTGGGTTCGATAAATTTATATTACTAACATTTGTGTTATCTCGTTTTATTACATTTAATTATTAAAATTTCAATTCATTTTATATCTTACCTCTTAAGCCAAAGTCCGTTGCACGAAAACTGCGGCATACAAGTATGATCTTCAGGTTATCTGAATAACGTACTCAACTCGCTTCTCACTTGGAACAAATCTAGTTTAATTACATTTTTACTTTCTTTAAATACATACCTCTCTCCTCCTTCTCCTTTAATTCACATATTAAACTCTTTCTTTCTTTAAAAAGGAAACAGATATAACATAAAATTTATTTCACCACTTTAACTTATCCTACCATATGTATACCTCTGTTAAAGCGACCCAGATTGCCCATCCACCCATTCACACAAATTCAAAAATCCCTTAATTTATTTAGACCCCTATTTATGGAAAAAATCATTTATTTGGTTTAATACAGTTTACCGTAGCGTCTCAGTCGACCGCATGGTGCGTCACCCGCACTATTCCCTTTTTGATGAAAACTGTTACTGTTCCATGAATTTTGTACACTGCACCGATTCACCGGTTTACACTGTTTTATACTTTCTGATCACTTATACATGCTGTTATAGTCGGCCGACTTTTAAAACTGTCCGGACAGAAAATTTAGTTTGACCACGCGTGGCCGACATTATTAGTTGACTGGGCAGAGAACTTTTTTTTTCGATGTGACATCCGGGCGGGCATCACTGCCTTGCCGGCTAACAAATTTCATCGCCGCACACAGCCTTAGTTGTCCAAGTTTTTAGTAGCTGTACATCTGGCACACAGGATTTACGTGTGCTGTAAGTCGACGATATTTCACAGCCTTTACTTTCGTTTATGTAAAGTTAGGCGCTCCGCAGATGTGGGTGCTTGTGCATTTGTGAGTGGACGTCACACAATCGCAAAGTTCTCGGAAGTGTGCTATAGTTGACAACGCATTCTTTTCACAACACAGTTACAGCGTACCTTTGCATTGTTTAGACTGCGAGTTAGATTCAACCAAGGACTGGACACATATGAAGTAAATTGTGCAATTTTAATAAGATCAGAACCAAAATTAATAAAAAATAAAAAACCTAATTCGCCCCATTACAATACCCCCCAATGAGAAATCTTCTGTCGAAACAGAAGAAATCTCATTGCTAAACCCCTAAGAGGACCGGTGAGGATATGGTGCCAACAACCCCCCATATTCTTATACCTCATGGGTAAACAACCCCCCTGGCTCGGCGACTATAGCCGCATCTGAACGAGATCACTGGACTTCTCTGTACGAGATCCCAACACCGAAAAATCGAACAGATACGCACCACAGCGCACCTCCCCTTTCAACATGTTTCCCCAAAAAATCCAAATCCCTGGCTTATATCATACCAGATCCTCAACCGATATGTTCCCCCTTACATACAAACTGGGTATTTCCCCCTTTGGCAAATACTGGGCGCATACATACACCTATAATATTTTTTAAACAAACTCATCCTTTAAAAGCACAAAATATTCATTTTTAAATTCACTATCCTTTTGAATTCAAAATCAGATTGTATCAAAACAAAAAAATCTCTTATCTGAATAGATTAATTCTCTTTGATATTATTACTGATAAAAAAAACAAATAAATTGAATATTTAATTAAAACATGGACTGCCTTATCCTAACATTTGATTATACGTATATCCTAAACAATATAATTCAATAACACTATTAATACGCATAAACAATAATACAATCAGAATTTAAAACATCAATTTGATGGCAGGCACCAAATATATATATATATATATATTTTTTTTTTCTCTACTACCCCCCTTTTAATCCCTTAACCCCTTTTACCCGTTACATATTCATGTGTTCTGCGCTAGGCTTCTTGGCCTTTGCCAGCCTCATCCTAGCCGTAAACCACATCTCCCTCGTGACCTGTAACTGGGTCACCGCCCATCCACACTCACTATTTCCCCCCTGGACTGTAGCGCCCAGTTGCTTTCACAAGGACTGATGCGGAAGGGGTGGACATTTTTTCTTTTATTCCACCCCCATCCTTGCTTCGGCGTTACAATAAAATTCGGTATTACACCTACTATTTTATTTATACACCCCTAACGGACTACCACCCCTATCTGGGTGAAAATAGCCCTGTTCCAAAATTAGGTAGATTCCCCAAAAAATAACCCCCCTACTAAATCTAACAAACCACCGGGTTAACAAAATAAAACAAACCACAAGCCGGTTATATCAAGTAAAATTTATGATTTGTCACAATTAACTACTTTCACGGTCATGGTCCGGTGAGGCCATGGCCGCACTTAGGTGGGGAATCTACAGTTAAACATAAAACCTAGATTGACATTTATAAAATTTGACATGAACAGTAATATACACATCTTAGTTTCCAGACACTATCTCATCTTAAACGTTCTTTCAATTTTTTAATTTAAATGAATATTTTAATCATTATGTTTTTTATCAATTATTTATTTTACAATCTAAATTCAGATCAAAATAGATTCGAAGTCATTATCAAAAATTATCTTTTTAATTTCTTTAATTACCTTTCATTAAATTTATTCATATTGTTTTAATTAATTTCAAAATTAATTACATTTTTCAAAATGATCCGACATAAAATATTACCTACATTATTCAAAAAATTTACATTCCTTTCTTAACATATGGTATGTCTTTTTATTTCATAATAGGATTTTCTACTGGCAATGATTCAGCAGACTACAACATTTTGTTATTGTCACCCAGTATGTCTGTAGACATTAGTCACAACATACAACACACCTGTTTACCTTAACAATAGTCTGCCAGACTGGTGTTATAAACACTCTCAGTTTCAACATTCATAGTTACATCATATACTGACATATATACTTCCTACAAATTTTTTGTTCCTATAAATCTTTTTGTTAACATATCTATCAACTGGTACCAATTCAGATCAGAATCAATTTTGCTTCATTAATATAATTGACCCTTTTAAATTATTTGTTTAACTTAAAATTCTTTAATAATCTCCACTCAAACAGTTTAACTTTAATTACAGCTATATGAAGTTAATGTATAAAATATATAAAATTACAGTTCAATTTAAATAAAAATGAAGTTACACATCACCAGCCTTCATATTATTAAGTTACTCCAGGGACGACTCAAATTTAATTTAATCTCTTCGTACATTCAAAACAATTTCCATTACTTTAATTACATTTATCAAAAAGATTCTAATTAGTCTAGTATTTCAGTTTTTCTTAATACTTCAATAAATTTTACAAACATTCCATCATTTGTTTCAAATCTCTCTTTAAATTCCTCCACAATCACATTCTTAATACCATTATCCCCTACTCATAACCTAACATAGCAGGTACCACAAAATAACAATTAAACCTTTTGGTTACATAGCTTTTACTTTAGAATATTTTCAAAAATTATTTTTTCCTTCATTACCTGTAAATAGGTTATATGTTACCAACCCTCGAAAATTGCACTCGCCCACTCGCCAGTGGCGAGTGGGTTTTGACTGTGAAAAAAAGGAGAAAAGAGGAGAGAAAGAATTAAAAATGAAAAAAATAAGGACGTCTATTAAACCAAAACACGTCATGTTTTTGTTTTAATAAAGGCGCGTGTTGAAGTCGTAGGCCATAAGTTAGCTGTCACCGTGTGAATTTTATAAACAAAACTGCTCTGTTGGATATAAACATCTTAAAACACGTCGAACAAAATAGTGTTGCTGAGAGAGGAGAGCGGAAATTTCACGCCGTTCTGCGCGGGCCGCCGGCCTTTGTCACTCCTTTCAAGTTGTACAGTCTGCTAATTATTGTTGAGTTGACCGGATGTGTTACGCGTGTGATTTATTGTTTCGTGTACTAAGAGTATTCTCAATTTCTAAGATCGTGTTCAGCGTGTATTTTATTTTTCGTGTGTTATTTTATTCATAATGAAACAGATTAAACTTAATTATTTCTTTAAAAAAAGTTCTACTGTCAGTACGACGCCTAGTGAGTCTGCGAGTGCGACGTCTACTGCTAGAGATGCAAGTGCCGGGCCTAGCAGGGAAACTGAAACGCGAGTTCTAGTGGACTTGGGCCTACTCACGGTTCCTCTGTGAAACGAAAATTTCAAAGAGCTTGGCTGGATATCTTCCCCTGGCTAGCTTACGATTCCGACCGCGCAAAATGTACTATATGCGCTAAATACCCTCAAAAAGTGACCCAAAATGGGTAGCAGGATTTTCTGGTTCCATGAAAAAGGAAACTTTTGTGTTTCATGGTTAAAGCCTAGTACATATGGACAATTTAACGCTGTTTGAAGTAGAGTCAGAACCAGGAAAAGCTCCTCTTGCCAAATGTATTAAGAAAATAGAGTCTTCTATGTTTGAGCATCTAACAACTTTATTCAGCATAGCGTATTTTATAGGCATCAATGAAAAACCATTTACCGACTTCCCTAAGCAAGTTCCCCTTGCAAGTAAATTAGGTGTAAATGTGGAGACAAAACAATATGTAAACGATAAAAACTGCCAAGTTTTCATTAATTTTATTGCTAAACAGTTACAAGAAGATGTGGTTCAAAAATAAAAAAATGCTCAGTGTTTCAGTATTTTGATTGATGGTTCCACGGACCGAAGTGCTGAGGAACATGTGATTGTTTATGCTCGTTATGTGTGTGAAGGGGAGATAAGAGAAGACCTTTTAGGCCTTGTGCCTCTCGAGAGCGGTAGGGCAGAGTCGTATTTCACTGCTGTTACTGGGCTCTTGGATAACTTAGGACTTGATTGGAGAAGAGAAAAGTTAGTGTGGGAACTGACGGGGCGTCGTCTATGATTGGCTCAAAGTCAGGTTTCGTACTTCGTTTGAAAGAAGAAGCTCCGCATTTAATTACATTCACTGCGCCGCGCATCGTCTACAATTGGCCATACTTGATGCTGCCAATTCCATCCCTTACCTAGAAAAGCTTGACGAAACTGTGAAGAACATATACAAATTTTACAAACGATCCTCAAAACGCCTCCATGAGCTTAAAAACACCGCGAAAACTTTAGAAAGTGAGATAGTAAAACTCAGAAATATTCACAATGTACGGTGGCTATGTAGTAAATCTGATGCTTTGAAAGCTTTGCGGCGTGATCTCGTACCTCTGGTCATCCATCTTGAGGATATAACGAACCGGAAAGCTACAACAGGAGAAGCTGTGGATGCAGCTAGAGCAAAAATCTATCTAAAAATCCTTACATCATACAAGTTTGTAAAAACATTAAACTTTTTGATTGACCTGTATGGGAAACTAGAGCCATTTTGTAAAGTTTTACAGTTGAAACAGTTACTGGTCTCACAGGTACGATCATCAATGATGGTAACGGTGGAAATGGTTCAGTTCTTGCTTTCATCTGAAGGATCCAGTGTGAAACAATTCCTTTCTGACACTTCAGACTCGGAGAAACTGAATTGCTCAAAATACAAAGGCGACCAAGGAATTGTTCTCACAAACACGTCTCAAGGGGAGGAAGAATACAAATCAATCCGTAATAAGCTGATCGAAAGCACAGTTCATTACTTGAAGTGCCGTCTTGATACACTTGAGACTGTAGTAGGCACCAAGTGCCACGTTCTGGATTTCTTGTGCCTTCCTCAAGATGACACCCTAACTGCATATGGCAATGAGGAGATTCTTCAATTGGCGCATGTTTTTATTACTAGTGATATAAATGTTTTGCTATCGGAATGGCTTCAATTAAAAATGATGGTTAAAGAAGAGCAAATAACTTCAAAAGGACTGGGTGAGCTATTAAAACTCTGTACAAGTTTCCTGAGCGTTTTGGTGAGCTAAAGAAAGTATTTTATGGCGTTGCATGCATGGCAGTAACAACAGCATCTTGTGAACGGGGATTTAGCTTCGTTAACAGGACAAAAGTGAAACAGAGACTTTCCCTGGACATCACTTCATTAGGAAATCTAATGCAGCTGGCAGTAAATGGACCACCCTTAGAAGATTTCAACCCTGGTGTAGCAATAGACAAATGGTATTTCTCGTCGGGACTTCGCGCCATGTTAGTGGCCACAAGAGGAAACACTCAGCCTAGTCCAGCTTGATTATTTTTAATCAATTATTTTTCATCTTCAACTCGATAAGGGACTATCAGAATATAAACTGGGCTAATGAATAATGTAGCGCTACATGCTAAATATTAAATAATAAAGTTTTATCCACCCCCCCCCACGGGAAACGCCAACAATTTTCGAGGGTTGTATGTTACCTATACAGAATTATGGTGTATCGAGATGCGAGTGAAGACAAACAGAACCCCACTTCGTGATTTTAAATAACTACCTTTTTGCAAACCTCAGATCCTTATCTACCACTTGTTTCCCAAATAAAAAACAAACCACAACCACTAATCTACAACAACATCTCAGTAAGCCATGATTCTATTGGATTATACAGAAAATTGATTATCTTAGTTTGTTTACTCAGCCAAAAAACTTCTCCACTACCTTCCTAATTAAGGGATGAGTTTACAATTCATAAATAACGCCGGTTTATTTAATTTTGAGGATTACCCTAATGTATTATTTAGAATTAAGGTAAACAAATGGTTCCAAAAAGTGTGCCAATTTATGTAACTATTGTTTATGTTTTCTCTAAGGGGAGGGTTTAGGAAATCTGAAGATAAAAAGGGTAAGGATTATTAAAAGGTCAAGAACTAGGACTAAAGGTAAGGACAAAGCTTCCTCCGAAAATAAGAGTAAATGGAGAAAGCCAAGGCTCGCGTGGGCAGGGGCGCGTCCCTGAAATAGACGAACCCCACTGGGACAAGTGGGGAACATCTACCCGCTATCACTTACTGTTTTATATTAACTTCCTAATTTTATAGTTATTTATTTTATGTTCAACTAGCGAGTACCCGGCATGCGTTGCAATGCCACTCAAAGAAAGAAAGTGTTTGTACATATATAATATATAAAGACTTCGTTCGCATGGTCTTCAATTTAATGCGATAATATATTTAGAACAGAATCTATTCCATTGGGTTGCCATAGTAACCAGATCTAATAAGTTAGTTTTTTAAGACTCCAAAGGACCCCCCAGAGGATCGTATCGAAAAAAACACCTGTCCTATGTTGGTTCTCCCGTTGCGTAAAATATTTGTGCCAAGTTTGGTTGAAATCGGTCCAGTGGTTTAGGAGAAGATGTGGAAGACCCCAAAGGACCCCATCGAAAAAACACCTACCCTATGTTGGTTCTCCCGTTGCATAAAATATTTGTGCCAAGTTTGGTTGAAATCGGTCCAGTGGTTTAGGAGGAGATGTGGAAGACCCCAAAGGGCCCCATTGAAAAAAATTCATAAACCTTCGCGGGCTTGTGCACAACAACTCACCGAAGTTTCATCGCAATCGGATGAATGGTATAGGAACGCATACGGGACAAAGAAACAAACATTCATTTTTATAGATATAGATTACAAGATTCAATGTATTATTTTATTTTAACCAATACTTTTTTAAGTTGGTGGCGTTATGGGTACCCACTATTTCCCCCGTTATTTGGTTTCGTAAAACGTAGGCATTATCCAATTTAATGTCAACAACTTCATACGGTCCTTCATACAACAAAAAGAATTTTTTGATCTCTTTATCTTGTGCACTTGATAAATCGTGTCTTCTCACTAATACTAACTGCCCTATCTCATATTTGACCCACTTACCTTTGCCATCATGCTTTTGCTTTCTCCGCTCTCCCTTGGTGAGCAGACTCGTTGGCAAGTCGTATTTTTACATCTCTGTCCAAAACTCTTTCTTCCGGTGGATATTCAAAAAGTTGTTCTAATATTCTGGGTGGACGGCTTCCCTTGATTAGTTCGTACGGTGTAAATCCTGTAGAATCATTGGTTGTGCTGTTTAACCAATCCTCCACTTTCTTCACATACAAAGGCGACTCTGTGTGTTTGGAGTGACAATACGCCCTGAATATTCTGCCGATTTCTCGCATCACCCGCTCTGCCTGGTTCGACTGTGGATGGTAAACTGCCGTATGTTTGGGTATGATGCCTTCCCAGCCAAGAGTCTGTCTCCACTTGCCGCTGATGAACTGCGGTCCATGATCAGATAAAATTACCTTCGGCTTCCCTACGTTGATCATGTAGTCCTTGGTGATCTTCTCACCGAGTACTTTGCTAGTAGCTCTCTTTACCCTGTATAACCTAACAAACTTGGTAAAAGTATCCAAAACAACAAAAATATATACCACTCCTCCTCTACCTTTAGGCAATGGCCCATACAAATCTACTGCAACTAAATCAAAAGGTCTTTCTACTTTAATATACTTCATTTCGCCTTCAACCCTGTAATTTACTACTTTAGACTTTTGACACAGATCGCAAGCTCTTAATACTCTTCTAACTCTCTTCTCCATATTTTTAAAAACACAAGATTCTTTTAGTACATTTGCACATTTTTTCGCCCCGAAATGACCATATCTTATGTGACAATCCCAAATAATTCTATCTACTAATTCATTAGGTATCATTAACCTCCAATCCCGTTCACCCCCTTCTACTTTCTTAAACAGAATTCCCTTATGTATCTTGAAATGTGTATTATACTCTGAACCATTAATATCTGCTTCTAAACTATTTATTATCTTACCTAATTTATTTTCTGATTTTTGTCTATCTTTAATTTCCCTTAAATCCTCCCCAAAAATTCTATCTTCCCGAGTTAACCGAAAAATTTCTATTTCTTTCAGGTCTCTCCCTGTCTTATTATCTATAGTGTCTACCCTGGACAGAGTGTCTGGTACTTTATTATCTGACCCCTTAATATATTCCCAAGAAAAGTTGTATTCTTGTAAAGCTAATACCCACCTGGTTAATCTGCTATGCGTCAGCTTACGTGTATTTAGGAATGATAAGGCCTTATGATCGGTCCTGATGACGGTTTAGTTTCCTATAGGGGTACCACAGACAAAAAATAGTTCCAGTGCACATGCCCTGGCTTGGCGGAGAAGGCTCTCACCCCCACCATGTCCGTTAACAAACTTGACGGCTGTGTAAGCGGCCGCAGCGGCGACTGTGTTATTCAGTTAGATGTTTATACATATTTATGAATAATTTGAGGTTTTGTTTAATATATAGGATTTCTTAACAAATAGCCTACAGCAAAACATCCATTACCCGTTTTAATTCGGAATGTGCAAAGCACGGTTGTCAGAAAACACGGTTAATCCACTGATCCTTCCATGTGTCGTTGTGGCTCCCGGAAATTGTAACGATCAGCATAATTGCGTCCACTATAGGATCGGAACTGATCAACATGTGTACACATATCCACTGCATACTTGCGTGCATAATTTACACGTACTGGACGAACGGGTAGTAATTTTGAACAAAAATATTTGTGAGGATGAGAACAAATAGGTACCGGTATTGTAAATAATGAAAAGAGACGTAAACTGATAAAATATACTTTATTTCGATTTATGTGATGTGTAATTTTGTTAAAATTAACGTGTGCAGGAAAAATATTACGTATGCAAGAAAAGAATATTCTAAAAACACGTGTACAGAGAAAACGAAACTTATAAAAATCACAAAAACACTACGAGCTTTTCCATTAAATTAAAACGGTAATAATTTTTCAATGCCGCAATACACCCTGGTTCAAGGACTCACAAAAACTAAAGAAAATTGAATTTAAAAACAGCTTTTATTTCATCATCATCCAATAAATAATAGATCTGATTATAATGGGTGGAGAAGGACGTTATCAATTAATAAAACTGCCTTATTCAGTAAACCGAATGACAACTGTTTAAAACCATGATTTTAAAATGTGTCTGTCCATATGAACACCTTTTTTGATGATGATAATAATGAACCACCAAAAGACTTGTGTCAATTTCGTCAAACATAGCTGCTTTTTTGCTTTCTCTAAAACTTGCAGTTTTAATTTATGCGTACCGGCAGCGATAGTAGCGCATTAAGTAGTCTTTCTCTCTTTGCTGATTTTGTGTCAAACAACGCTTGACACAAAGTGTTTTACGACATACGATGATGATTGAGAATGTATTTAAATTATTAAAGTAGATATTACATTGGCAAAATTTCAGTTACTGGTTAAAAACATTTAACTGTGAAAATACATCTATTCTAAACGAAATATTCGTGCAAAAGGCCGTATTTCACTTTGTCTGGCTCATTACCATCTCGATCTGAATCCTACAGACCTCGTCTGGGGAGATATTAAAGGAGAACTTGCACGTAATTGTAGTGAATTATCTTTAGACAAAAAGCAGAATTGTTGTGAAAAATATTTGAAAATTGTACGATAGAAAAGTTGAAAAAGTATTGTGCCATACAAAAAAATTGAAGAACTGTAGTGGATTACGGACGATTTTATAGACGAAGAAATGGAAAAAATAATTCTTTTTATGAGAGAAATTCACATCCAAGTACAAATAAATATTCAGATGACGAATAGGCAAGAAAAATGAATACCATAAATATTTATCAATTATTTTCTTATTATTAATAATTATAAATAATTCAAGTTAGTTTATCATATAAAATGTTTAATGAACATTAATTTTTGCTACTGTGATAGGCACCTCGATTTACACACGTGGTTGCTTTATGAATTGTTTTTAAAGTATGCCTTACATAAATTTTAGGGTTGGGTTCTATTAATATTATTTTTAAATTATGTACAAAAAAAGGATTTTTAGAATTTGTTAATATATTTTATAGGAACGTGCATAATTATATTATGATTTGTTACTTCCATAGTTTGTTACAAATTAATAGTACATGTAAGTTACCGCACACTAGGAACGAGTTATTGCCGGTATACAAATATCATGAGTAAAATCCCGAGTAAACAGTGTGACTGATGACAATGGAGGGGGTAACGTTCCCCCTTCGTTGTGACGCGGTTGTGGCGGCAATCCCTACTCCAACTATTTTTTGTTTGCGGTCGAGCTATAGCAGGTAAGTGCGGAATTTCTTCACAGCAAAGACGATGCTCAGCAATTCCTTTTTGGTAGTGGTGTAATTTTTTTCTGCTGCCAATAAGGTTCTACTGGCGAAAGCGATGGTCCTGTGCTCCTGATCCTCACCCTCCTGGTAAAGCTCTGCGCCGAGGGCTATGTTGCTGGCATCCGTCTGTAAATAAAACTTTCTCTGAAAATCGGGGTGATTCATCATTATTGTGTCTATAAATTTCTCTTTGATTTCATTGAAAATAGTTCTCTCCCCATTTCCATTGTTTATTTTTTTGTAAAACAACACTTAATTTAGAGGTAATATGTGCATAATTTCTCTGTAATTTTCTATAAAAATTGCATAATCCTAAAAAGCTCTGCAACTGTTTAATATTCTTTGGTTCTGGAAAACGTATGATAGCTTCTACTTTGTCTGGGTTTGCTAAAATTCCGTCAGGGGTTATAATGAAACCCAAAAAATGTATTTTGGTTTGTAAAAATTTTGACTTATCCCAATTAACTGTCAGACCCCCTTTTTGTAACTTGTCTAACACATACTCAATATGTTCTAAATGTTCCATGAAAGTTCTGGATGCTATTAATATATCATCAACATATACAGTCAGAAAATCTAAGTCTTTTGGTTGTAATATCATGTCTAAACATTTAATAAAACTTGCTACACTAGTATTAAGCCCAAATGGCAGGCGTTTAAATTGATAATTTTTTCCATTGAAAAGAAATGCAGTAAATTTACGGCTTTCTGGCACTAATGGAACTTGCCAGTAGCCCGCTGTTAAATCTAAGGACGTCATATATCTGACTCCACTAAACTTTTGAAAAATTTCGTTCATGGCTTCCGGTGATTCCCGGTCAGGTATTATAATCTGATTAATTTTTCTAGCGTCTAAACACAATCTTACCTTGCCGTCCTTTTTGATGATCACTACCAATGGATTCGAGTAAGGCGATATGGATCTTTCGATGATGTCCCCTTCCATCATGCGGTCCAATTCTTCTTGAACGGCTCTCCTCTTTGAAAATGGCACTGGATAACTTCTCTGCATGTAGGGTGAGTGCTCTCGAATCTTCAGCTCGCATACATAGTCCCTGGCTTTTCCAGGCAACTCAGCAAATACATCTCTAAAATGTTCAATAACCGCCCACAACTCCTGTCGTTGGGGACTCCCTACAACTCCACCCTCATTACAAAATTTCTCTGCCCTATTTTCCCATACTCTCTCATCATTCTCCATACTCTCATTCTCTTGACACACATTCACTCTTGTTTCTATAATTCCCTCGCCTACTCGGTTTTGTATCATCTTTACACCCGTAACTCTAACCTTATCTAACACCCTCTTAAAATTTACCCTGATTGGTTCATGCCCCTTATTAAATTCCACTATTCTCTGGTTAAAATCAATTACTGCTTTATTTCTCTTCAAAAAATCATTTCCCAGAATTATGTCTAAATTCAAACCCTTAACTACTAGAAAAGTATTCTCAAATTCTATTCCATTCATATATATATGTTTAATTGAACTTGTTTAGTGACTCGTTTACTCCGCACTTCCGTCACCCCCACTACTGTTACTCCCGCTACTGGTAATGATGGAATATTCTTATTTACCCTTTGTAATTCGCCCAGTACATTTTCTGAAACTACTGATATCTCGCTACCCGTATCAATCAATGTTTTGTAATCCTTACCTTCTATGTTTGTCAATACCTCCGTCAGTCCGGTTTTGGTTTCTGTCATTTCGGCAGCGTCCTCCTCCAGTAACTCCTCCGCCATGTCTCGGATAATTATGTTGCTGCGGTAGTTATGCTCCTCTTGGACCCCCAGGTTCTCCTCCGACAATGGATGGGCCCAGTTCTCAATTGTCTCCTCTAGTTTCCCGTGGATGGACCTGCTACTGCCTGGCTGTATCCACCTCTGCCTCTATTTCCACTTCCGTTTCCCCTCGGTGCTCCTCTAGCGTTCTCGCCTCCTCTCTGCGGTTGACTTTGTGGCTGATATGTCCGCTCACTGCGTTGACATTCTCTTGGTTTGTGACATCTAAAACATGTAGTTCTTATTGAATAATTATTTACATTACAATCGACACACCTCCAACTCTCGCCTCTATTATCGTTATTTTCCCCCTCTCGCCCCTCGGTGAAAATTTGGTATTCCCCGGGATTGATTATGATTACCATTCATATGTGTTATTGGTGCGTTTGTTTGCCTACTCATATCACGTTCCCGTATATTCTGAAAAATATCCAATATTTTCTCTAGTTCTGTAATCTCTAGAATCTCGCGGGTCATTAGCGTAATCTGTATTTCCCTGGGCAAATGCTTACTTATGTGACAAACGAATGACCGAAACGGTAATGGTGGCTCTAAATATTTGGCCTCATTGTATAGTCGCATTACATACATAGTTACGTTGCCCTCTTGGGTCCCAAAATTACCTGGTCCCATAATTTTACTCCGCAATATTTCTTGTTCCTCCTCCGACCAATATTTCTCTCTAAAGGCCATCTCAAAACACTGATAATTTACCCAGTCTACTTTATGTACCTCCGCCCATACCGCGGAATTCCCTCTAAAACACTTCATT
The DNA here is from genome assembly GCA_034769895.1 of Magicicada septendecula. Classification (NCBI taxonomy): domain Eukaryota; kingdom Metazoa; phylum Arthropoda; class Insecta; order Hemiptera; family Cicadidae; genus Magicicada; species Magicicada septendecula. The sequence goes on from CM068371.1 coordinate 122,710,780, forward strand.
ATTTTTAACAGTTGTACTTCCCAGCTACTTCTACAAAACTGATTAAATTCTTTGACTCTATTTAAAAACTGCATAGGGTGTACCCTCCCGTTTTCACAATTAAACAACTCCAAATGAATATCGCTATTCACATCTTTAGTAATGACTATTTGTTCAGTAACACTATTAAGTTTTTCGTTTATAGCTATATTCAATTCATCTTTAATATTAACTATGCTCTGCTCAATTGATGCAAATATATGGTTATTTAAACTCTGAATTTGTACATGACACTTATCTATAGTATTCACTGTATTTTGTATAGCTTGTATCTCTGTTTTGCAATTACTTTCTATTTCATTGATTTTGACATTAGTACTAATTTCATATGTTTCAATCTTATCAACTACACAATTCAACTTGTACTCACTGCTAACATTACATTCATCTATTTTACGATCAAAGTTTTCGGTTACCTTCTGTATTTGTTTATTGGTTTTTTCTACCACACTACTCTCAACTTCGTCAATTCTATTATTCATACTATTTAATGAGTGGCTCAATTTCTCGTTTAATTCAAATTTCAACTCGTTAAAACTACTTTCGCATTTCATTTTTACCTCATCAATGTCAAATTTAAGTACATCAAATTTACAATTAAATTCACTTTTAATTTCGGTCTTAATTTCATTCAATTTTATATCATTATTGTCTAAACGATTATTTAGTTCGTTGAATTTGTTATTCTGAATATTGAATTTAGCGTCAGAATCACTTTTCTGTTCATTGAGTTTTGTATTGAAATCGCTATTGTTCATATCAAATCTCTTGTTAATTAGATCAACTAAGTCGTTTAATGACAACTCTTTTTCTCTTGTTTTAATTGTTACGGGAGTGGAAATCGCTCCCGGCGTACTAATTACAGCATCTTCTACATTATGGTCATCTATTGATAGTGACTCTGTTTGAATACCGGAGTCGGTATTTGTTTGACTTTCTGTCTGACTGTCAGAGAAGCTGACTTCATTATTGTCTGCCATTTTTATATTGTAAATTTACTACTTTTCGTAATTTATATATACTGCTCTTAGGCTTATTTCCACAACATCTTATATTTACTCTAATCTTAACTCATTGTCTTGCGTACTTTACGTCATTTTTCCGTATCGTTATTTAACCTTCAACCATACTTGTATTCGCTTTTAGGTGCCGATTTATAATTATTTTACAAATCGAGTCTCTGTTCGCAGCGCCACTTGTGTTATCTCGTTTTATTACATTTAATTATTAAAATTTCAATTCATTTTATATCTTACCTCTTTAGCCAAAGTCCGTTGCACGAAAACTGCGGCATACAAGTATGATCTTCAGGTTATCTGAATAACGTACTCAACTCGCTTCTCACTTGGAACAAATCTAGTTTAATTACATTTTTACTTTCTTTAAATACATACCTCTCTCCTCCTTCTCCTTTAATTCACATATGAAACTCTTTCTTTCTTTAAAAAGGAAACAGATATAACATAAAATTTATTTCACCACTTTAACTTATCCTACCATATGTATACCTCTGTTAAAGTGACCCAGATTGCCCATCCACTCATTCACACAAATTCAAAAATCCCTTAATTTATTTAGACCCCTATTTATGGAAAAAATCATTTATTTGGTTTAATACAGTTTACTGTAGCATCTCAGTCGACCGCATGGTGCGTCACCCGCACTATTCCCTTTTTGATGAAAACTGTTACTGTTCCATGAATTTTGTACACTGCACCGATTCACCGGTTTACACTATTTGACACTGTTTTATACTTTCTGATCACTTATACATGCTGTTATAGTCGGCCGACTTTTAAAACTGTCCGGACAGAAAATTTAGTTTGACCACGTGTGGCCGATATTATTAGTTGACTGGGCAGAGAACTTTTTTTTACGATGTGACATCCGGGCGGGCATCACTGCCTTGCCGGCTAACAAATTTCATCGCCGCACACAGCCTTAGTTGTCCAAGTTTTTAGTAGCTGTACACCTGGCACACAGGATTTACGTGTGCTGTAAGTCGACGATATTTCACAGCCTTTACTTTCGTTTATGTAAAGTTAGGCGCTCCGCAGATGTGGGTGCTTGTGCATTTGTGAGTGGACGTCACACAATCGCAAAGTTCTCGGAAGTGTGCTACAGTTGACAACGCATTCTTTTCACAACACAGTTACAGCGTACCTTTGCATTGTTTAGACTGCGAGTTAGATTCAACCAAGGACTGGACACATATATGAAGTAAATTGTGCAATTTTAATAAGATCAGAACCAAAATTAATAAAAAATAAAAAACCTTCTAATTCGCCCCATTACAATACCCCCCCCCCCAATGAGAAATCTTCTGTCGAAACAGAAGAAATCTCATTGCTAAACCCCTAAGAGGACCGGTGAGGATATGGTGCCAACAACCCCCCATATTCTTATACCTCATGGGTAAACAACCCCCCTGGTTCGGCGACTATAGCCGCATCTGAACGAGATCACTGGACTTCTCTGTACGAGATCCCAACACCGAAAAATCGAACAGATACGCACCACAGCACACCTCCCCTTTTAACATGTTTCCCCAAAAAATCCAAATCCCTGGCTTATATCATACCAGATCCTCAACCGATATGTTCCCCCTTACATACAAACTGGGTCGCCTTTGGCAAATACTGGGCGCATACATACACCTATAATATTTTTTAAACAAACTCATCCTTTAAAAGCACAAAATATTCATTTTTAAATTCACTATCCTTTTGAGTTCAAAATCAGATTGTATCAAAACAAAAAAATCTCTTATCTGAATAGATTAATTCTCTTTGTTATTATTACTGATAAAAAAAACAAATAAATTGAATATTTAATTAAAACATGGACTGCCTTAACCTAACATTTGATTATACATATATCCTAAACAATATAATTCAATAACACTATTAATACGCATAAACAATAATACAATCAGAATTTAAAACATCAATTTGATGGCAGGCACCAAATATATATATATATTTTTTTTTTCTCTACTACCCCCCTTTTAATCCCTTAACCCCTTTTACCTGTTACATATTCATGTGTTCTGCGCTAGGCTTCTTGGCCTTTGCCAGCCTCATCCTAGCCGTAAACCACATCTCCCTCGTGACCTGTAACTGGGTCACCGCCCATCCACACTCACTATTTCCCCCCCCCTGGACTAAAAATGCAACGACATCAATGAAAAATACTATAAAAATTAGTCAAGGACCACAAAGTAGTGAAATAATAGTTCAAAGAGATAAAATAAATTCAAAACAACCATGCAATATATAAGAAATTATAGAAAAATAATGATAGGCCAAAGTGTAAAATAATTATGCCCAGGTAGTATAGGAGCAGGTCAGGAAATGCCCAGTATAAACAAACATCCAAAATAAATGAACAACTGTTAGAAAAACAACCACAAGTAATAACATTAAAAACTACCAAAAAATATGAAAATAAATAGGAAAAGTATAATGCAATAAAATAAGAGTAAATGTGAATTAGGTGTAAGTGAAGGTTCTAGAATAAATGTAAAAATGTACCAGTGCAAGTTAATCTTATAATGAAAAGTGAATCCTGATGATCTAATATAAGTGATATTCTTTATCCTATAATATCAGACAAAATGACAAAAAAATGATATAAGAATATACAATACATAAGTGGGGTGATCAAGGGTAAATCCCTAAAGGAAAACAAAAACAGCAAGGACTGCATGAAAATTAATTTTAAGAAATATTTTAGTTGATGAAAAAACAGATGTGTTTTGTTTATATTAGTAGTTCATTGAACTCAATGTTAAAAGATTGAGAATGGATATAATTTTTTTGTGGTTATAAAATATTTATTATGTTTAATGGTATTAATTCCACGGTGATGAAGAGTACTTAACCACTACTAATTGGAAGAGGAATACACCAATAACCAACTTTTATTTGGAAAAATTCTGCAGTGAAGGCGTCTCGTTTACGTTCAGCACGAGGCGGCCATTTTGGACTAGTCCCACAATTCCAAGCGGTTCCGGCAGAATGGCATCACCAGTTTGGGTTCGATAAATTTATATTACTAACATTGACTATTCAATAATATTTTGTATTTTTAGACATTTAAGCAGTTTTTTCTTGTACGCATTATACTTTCCAGCTTTGCCCTTTTTCTCTGACTATTCTAATAACAGTTCAAATAATCCACAAATTAATATTATTATTTTATATATATAATTTAATCGCCCTGAGAACGAGTCTGTAATTGTCGATTGACTAATCGATTCAAAATCGATTTATTATTATTATGTTAATAAAGTAGTTGAATCTTATAATTTTGGGGTTCTATTTATTTGTACTTGTATAAATAGAAGCATATTAAATAATATTTGATACCTGGACTACAAGAAAAGCAGAAATTAACCACGCTAAAAGAGTACACACTTAGAATAACGAAGGACTGCTAATCGATTATTACAGGAGATAATCTTATTAACGCTGAAAAACAATTCTGGTCATTCTAAGCGAATAAACTAATTAAATTAATAATTAAAAGAAATAAAAATTCATAATTACATAACAAATAATTAATTAAATAAATAAATAAAATATATAATTTTTTTTTTCTCTTCAACAAAATTTTTTTTATTATATCATATTTTTTTTGTAACTCCGAATATTACGAACTGTTACAATATTGGTGTCCAACTTAAGGGGCTTTAATTAGTGATTGATAGGCCATAAAAGATAAGGATAATTTGCCCAATCCCTAATTTTAGCTTGGCAGCTGTTATAAAGTCAGAAGAGTAAGAAAAATGCCGAAACGAGCACTATCTAAGAAAAGGGCGGCAGAAGCCGAAAAAGAGATCGAAGAGGTAGATATGGGAAACAAGGAGGCAACACCAGTGGAAGATATGGAAATGATACTACCTCCGGTCGAACCAACCAAACCAATGTCAAAGAGGAACAACCTGAGAAATCCAAAACCACAGAAGATATGAAGTTAGATAAGATGATGGAAATGTTCCTACAATTTAGAAAGGAAATGAGAGAGGACCACCAATCCGTAAAAGAAGAATTATGGATAAAAACACGGGAGGAGTTGGAGATGAACAATGGGTTAATTAATGTACTGAATATCCCAATTACCAACAATAAAGAAATTATGAATGTCAGAGATTATAGGAGGAGATTAAAGGTAATTTCAATAATGACTTACCATAAAACTATAGTCTACAACTTGGAAAGGACCAGAGATAAATGGGAAATACCAGAGATAAAAATACGTGGGAAATTATCAATGATATCATTAGTCATTGATGGACCAGTGACATATTGTCTTAATAAACAATATGGTAGAGTGAGTCGAATAAGCTTTGCAGCAAATGAAAGATTAACAGCAGGAAAAATGAATTACAAGGAAGAAGTGAGAAAAGTCACAAGAAAAGAAATAATTATGAAAACCACAGTAGTCCGGACAATAAGGGCAACTGAGATTATGGACCACGGCTAAACTAAATACCACCTACCATCAAGAAAAGGGACGGATGTTATGATAACCGACTACGGCAAAAAACCATTTAATGTAGAAGTAAAATAAGTATAATTGAGAAAAAATAATATGAATAAATTACAAAGAAACAAAACTGAGATTTAAGAAAGAAGATTATTTAAGAAACTGAACCTTACAAATGAAGATATGAGTAACTGAGCGACATTATGAAAATCACCAAAAGCTCATCAGTACTGGGTGTAGAAGAACACAGAACAATAAGGACTATAATAAGAAGAGTAGAATTTGAATTTAAACAAATAAATTCAAAAACAACGTAAGATGAACTTACAACAATTATTGATAGGATTTAATTTTGAATTGAAAAATGAAAACAAACAAATTCAAAAATAACGTAAGGTCTACTTACAACAATTATTTATAGGATTTAATTTTGAATTGAAATAAAAGAATATCAACCAAATTCTAAAAGAAAGATAAGAACAACTTATATCAATAATATTAATAAAATAATTTTGGAAAGGAAATATTAAGAGATTTACGAAATGCAAGGGGAAATAAGGAAAATTTAAATAATATAAGGTTCATGAAATAATTTGGATGAAAACAAGAGCGAAATAATAGTTTAAAAAAAAAATATATATATATATTATAACATCGCCAAATTCAGATCATATTTGATATCTATAAGTATGCAAGAAATGCTAAAAATTAATATATTTTAATAAATAAATAATGAAGAGAATAAAAATATAAAATGTAATTAAGAAAGAAGGAGGAAGAATGGTAAACCAAAAGTGATTATTAAATAAAATTACAGACTAGACTGACAGACAAATGACTTTGACCCAACCCCAGAGATTGGCCAGATAAAAAACCAAAATAAAATAAAAATGGAACAAACCAACTATAAAGGAAATAAAGTGAAACAAGGTGATAAAACACAGACAAATAGTATAGAATAGGGAAGGGAGAAATGATACAATCAAATATCATAAAGGAAACGAAACCAGTAAATAACCAATATAAAAAATAAATATTAGTATTGACTAAGTGACAAATGTAAATAATAATTAATAAAACCCGATAAATAAAAATACACTAACCCAAGAATTAGAAGTATATGTAAGTAAGAAATCTAGAAAGTCGTGAACTTATTAAGTATAAATAATATTTGTAAAGAAAGAGAGAGATAGTGAGAAATAAAAATGACTAAGTGACAAAGAAAAGTAATGATAGGGATTACCCACTAATAAACACTTAAAATAAAAAGTTTAAGAAGTGCCAATAGTGAAAGTGTAAAAACCCCAAAATAATGAGTAAATCAGTGATAAACACTAATTAGTTAAAAGTGAAGGTGATGAATAAAAAAGGATATTGTAAATGTTAGTATGATAAAAATAGTGATAGATAAGAAAACACTTAGTAAATCAATGATAAAACACTAAATGATTTAATAGTGAACTTACAAGAATTATATTGTTAATAGTAACTAAAAATAGTATTTAGATTAGATATAAATGAAGGATACGATGTTATTCAGGGGAGAAAGCCCATGTATGGTAAACAGTTAGTGTTACCACGGATTGTAGAGAGAGATTAGTAAAGAATTAAGAAGTTAAGAACGCAATCAATAAAAACCCCATGTTAAAAGGGATAATAGATTAAGTATGTTTAAAAAGAGTGATGATGTTTCTCACCCAAAATAATAGTAAAAGAATGAAATGTATTGTAAACCAACATTACCTAATAACTGATAAAGATTGTTCATTTAAATTTATGAATAGGATATGGCTGAAGGAAGTATACAGTCCATAGGCCTAGTTGTTATATTTTATGTAGTGAAGAATAGTAAATAATAGCCATATTGTTGACAATGGCAAGTTAAATAAATAAGAAGGTAAATCGATACAGAAGTAATGTACACTGGAAAATCAGTTAGGAAATAATTGACAAGCCAAGATGTAGAAAATAATATTGACACATAATCAGTACAAAAAACAAATTCAAAACACATTAAACAATAAACCAATCAGTTATAATAACAAAACAAAACACTTTATAGTAAAATGAGATATATTTGGTATAAAATAAAGAAATATAATCAATGGCTACTAAGGCCTATGAAATGCCTAACTGTAACAAACAAATAAATACAAATTGTATGAAATCAACAAAGAAATTAACAAATCCAAGGCGAATAACCAACCAAGGATAATTTGTAAATCTTATTAAAGGAAAAATGTTAGAATAAGGACTTAAATTAAAAGAGAAATATAGTTAACAAATATTAAAATAATTGTACAAACATTAATATTTTGAAGAACCCAACCTTATGGGGTATCAAAATAATCTTTGAAAGGAAATAATAACTGTAGTGATAATATTTAATATGTAGGGAAGAAGACAGAAGAATAAAAGCAACAGAAGATATACAGCTATTTTGAATAAAAATTCAAATTTGATAACAATGGTTATAAGACCAGATTAACCAATCAGAATTAATTTGTAACCATGACAACAGACGTTGGTTATGAATTTTCCGTTAGATTTATGACTCGTAATGTGACGCTCTTGCAGAATAGAAGCCAAATCTTGAACGATCAAAATTCTAATTTAAAACGTCAAAATAGTAAACAAAATTACCACCAAATGAACAAGAAGGAAGCAGACGATGACTGAAACCATTTAACTGATGTCGACGACCAATTAAATAAAAAAGAAATGAATAGATTGCTCCGATTAATTTGAAAAAGATGCCAGACGCCCAAGACATACGAAAATTGAATATGATTGCAGCCCAATTCCTTTTACCAGACCAAATGAGTACACCCAGTCTACTGATGTGTTAAGTATCATTTAAATTACCCAAATTTCCAAATAAACTCACTTTAAATATTTCTCACAGTATTCTAAACTCTCACTAAACTGCGTATAATTTCTTTCAAAGATTAAATAAAAAACTAAGACTCTGAAAATTTGTCAACTTGTAAAGTTAACCTGTTGTTAGTTTACGAAATTTTGAAACACTTTTACTACACTCCAAGAACAAGTTATAGCTACACATTATATTATTTAAGTATAAATAATGTAAGGTAGTGTATTTTTATTGTTGTAATCGTTAATAATCCTTTTATCGTAATCACAAGAATCCAAACGTTTGAACGAAAATATTTGTGTACAACTTCAACAGACACCATCACTGTCTGTCTGTTACGTTCAAAATCGATTTGTCAAACCCTAGAGAAATTGTCTTATGTTAATTGCCGGTGCAAATGTATTACAAAACAAAATATAATTTGTGTTAAACTGAATAATTAGTAATCACCAGATAATAAACAAGTACTGAGTGTAACCACTGTGTTTTAATTTCATTAGGAAGGTGTATTATAATTTGTGTACATTTTAGCGAACAGTTAGTATTGACAGCAAGCGCTCACGTAGTCAACTCAACGAACTACTGGCCCGATTAAGAAGGTCAAGTCGAGGCGGGAATAAATCGAATTCTCCACACCGCCTGAGCCGCGCTTGCCATATCATCATTAAATTTTTTAATTGTTTTGATTAAACAATTTGGCGCCACCCGGGATTTTCACACCCCCCGATACCTGGTTATTCATACATTCGCAACGGACACAATCAGCGTAAGCTACGGTCCAAAGCGACGACGGATTGATAAGACACGTTACACCCATTACACTTATACACGTTTACAATAAGATTAGACCGACATTCGTGCCGTAACAATATATTATAACTATGATCACTACTTTAATTGTAATTATGATAAGAACAATTGGAAGAATAACTGTAATCAAATAATACCATTAAGACAATTAATTAGAACCAAGAAAAAAAATAAAATAATATTGGTATATGCTATTAATACAAGGTTCATACTGGCCTGGAAAGTCAGGGAAACATTTTAAGATATGCCAAAAGTCAGGGAAATTAAGTATACTTTTCAGAAAGTCAGGGAAATTTTTTTACTATAAGCAGTCACACAAAATGTATGAAGATGATCCAAGTTTCATGAAGAACTGCATGAATTCTTTGCTGCTCTGTAATGGACCTGAATATGTATGTACCTATAATTTATATTTTAAACTGTAATTGTTTTGAAAGAATATAGTTTCACTATGACTAAAAATAATTGTTCACTCGTAAAAACTAAATAAATGTCTTTAAACTCATGTGCAGATACAGGAGAAACATTTAAATTAATGTTTCTGGATAGTGCAGTAGCTTCAAGTTTTAAAATGGGGCCGAGCAAATGTAAATACCTTATTAACCATGGACTTGCTCCCTATTTTTCTAATGAAATGAAAGACCGATTATGTCAGTGTGATGATTTCGTCGTTTCTTTCGATGAATCTTTGAATAAGATCATTCAAAAAGGACAGATGGACATATTTGTAAAGTTTTTTGATGTCAATAGAAGTAGGGTGCATACCGAATATTTTAATAGTGTTTTTTTGGATAGAGCCACAGCACAAGACCTTCTAGACAACTTCATTGCAGGAGTAACTGCATTACAGCCTACGAACATTCTCCAAGTGTCAATGAACGGTCCCAATGTAAATTTGAGTTTTATTAAAAAATTGGATGAAAAGATCAAAGAAGAAAATCCAGATGGAAAACATCTAATTAATATTGGTGTTTGTTGTCAATGGTGTGATAAAAACTGGGTTACAGATGGCAAAGTGGGAAGTGGATAGCTTTAGGCGAGATGTTTATTACATCTTTAATGATTCACCAGCCCGCCGTGCTGACTTCATTGAACTTACTGGAAAATCTGTTTTTCCTTTAAAACACTGTACAACCAGATGGCTTGAAAATGTGCCTTCTATTGACAGAGTTTTAAGTATTTTTGATGATATAAAGAAATTTGTTGACAGCCAAAAATATCTCAATACAAAACCATTAAAAAATGTTTGTTCAAACCAAAGATATATTTCTGAAATGCAAACTGGCTTTTTTTTAAATGCTTTCCTTGGAATGTGAACCATTTTTTACGAAAGTTCCAAACCTCAGACCCACTTGGTCCATTCCTGTTGTAATAAAATAATTAACTCTGTGTGTTTAATAATAATTAGTGTGGCTCTTGAGTCTTCCTGGTCTGAAACACCTCCTTAGTTTCCCAGTTGACCGAGTTCCAGATGTAGCAAAACCTGTCAAATAATGTTAAACTGTGGAAGATATTTATGTGTAGTATCACCAAATGTTTTAGAAAAAAATATGTTGCTTGTTGAAGAAATAAAAAAAAAATTTTATAATTAAAAAAAAATTCTTTTTCTCAGTTAATTAATTAAAATCAATTAATTAATGGTGTTTTGTGAAGTTTTAAAACGTGTATCACTTTCCTGTGAAATGTTATTGATGTTCTTGTATTTCCCAAATAAACTACAACCACTCATAAGATTGTCTCCAGGACAATCGATATTTGTTTACTTTTCCGTTTTGGAGGTTATCTTCCTTTGTATGTGGTAAAATTTTGGTAGTTTGCTACTAAGATTATATTAATTATAATTGATTATATTAATGAAAGAAAGAACTAATTTGAAGTGAAAAGTATAAAGGTGTTATTAAACAATTGAAAATTAGACTCTTTTCGATTATAAAAATCGACTCTCAGGGTATCGAAACAGTTACAAGGTTTGATATATATAAAATTCAATAAAGGGTTCTTTGAACAGCTAATTATGATCAAAGTCAGAGAAATCGGGCCAATATTTAAAAAGTATAATGTTACAAGTTAATTACTAATACTAGATACATACATGAATAATAATTTGAAATAAAATAATTTGTTGTCACCAACACAGCTGACGGGAACAAGAAGACGTTTTTAACGACGAATGCAAATGGCTGCCGTCAAGTCGGTCAAAATGCCCTTCGTATCTGCGATGTCCAAATAAGATATTTTCTGGTAGTATTTACGTCCTGGTGTCTGCAAATCTCCTTTCTGATGTTGTATAGTGTCTTGAGTGAAGTTTCCGGGTTGTATTTTGTATATCTGTGTATGTATAAGTTCGTTCACTTTTTATGATTCAGGCACTAATGTATGGTTATGTTGTATACTGTTTTCTTGTGTTTAATATTGTTATTCGGTGTAATTATGTGCTGTACTGTGTTATTTAGTCTATATCAATTGTATCTGTCACTATGTTGACGTTCCAAAATTGTTTTATTCGCCACTCGCGATTTTACAAAAACGTATCGTTCACTTACTCGCCATTACCGTTTTTAGTTAGGTTAGCTCGGTTATAATCCGCTCGTCAAGTTCACCGTACAATTACCAATAATCAACTATCAACTTCCTCCAGTTTCGACTAAACTCTTAGCCAATATAATATTATTCTTAACATTGTTCAAATATAATTTTGCATCCTGTGCATATTTCAAAATACATTATATAACTGTCTAAACTTTGGTTATTTATCAATTTTATTTGCTAGAGTTTATTTAAATTAATCCTTCAGTTCATTCGGCGTATTTTAAGATTGAATAATGCCGTTTTATAATGCTTTCTGTCCAAAATTAGTAATTTCACTTTCATTTTGTATTTAGTGAAAAATTAAAAATTAACTTCCTGTCATTATGCAAATTCAGCCATTTTTCAGTTATATTTAATATTAATAATCTCATATTGTATTAAAAGGTTTATATTCCCTTATTTTCTTATAATTAATTGAATTGGTTAAATTCTAAAATATTATTTTGGAATATATGACTCCCCTCTCCAAATTTCTGAGTTTTGTCATTTTCATTTTTATTTATAACTAGCGAGTACCCGGCATGCGTTGCAATGCCACTCAAAGAAAGAAAGTGTTTGTGTTTTAATTCTGTTTATTGAAGTGCTTTTGGATAAACAATATTTTTTGTTTTTCCGTCTGGTGCGTACATGAATAAATCCGAAGGTTTTCCGACGCGTGAGCAGGCCACATACAGCTGTCCATGTGAGAAGCATGGATTTTTAAAATTTAGTCCACACACTTGTAGCGATTGTCCCTGTGCTTTGTTGATGGTCATTGCAAATGCGAGTCGCACCGGAAACTGCAAACGTTTGAACTCGAATGGCATATCTGTCGGAATCATTGGGATGCGTGGCAACAGTACATCTTCTCCTTTAAATTTTCCATTTAAAATTGTAGCTTCGATGATATTGTTCATCATCTGTTTCACTGAAAGCCTGGTACCGTTGCAAAGTCGTGGTGGATTGATGTTTCGGAGAAGAATGATAGGCACGCCAATTTTCAATGTTAAAACGTGCGGCGGCATGCCTGGCAAATCAAGTGAATTCAAGAATTCAGTTGGATAATTGACAACTTCGTCTTGATTCATTACAGTATCGATGGACTTATACGTTGTCGCTTCGCCTGGTATTTCGTTTTTAATGCTGAAATTGATGGCATTGACATCGTTGTTTTTGGCTGCTAATATAGCACGTGCACTGAGCCACTGATGATTTTTGTAATTCTGTGCGATATTTGGGAAAACTTTGTGAATCAATTCGTCTGTGGTTGCTGTGATTTTACAGAAGTTTGTTGGCAATGTGATACATTGTGTGGATTCATCGATTGCCATTTTCCCATTCCCAATATCCAACAATTGTTTTGCGAAACGTTCAGCGGATGCATCATGTTGTAGCTGTACACGCATATTGGTCTTCAAAGTCAATTTCTGTACGTGTCGCCATAGAACTGATGATTTGAGACATGCATTAAGTTCATCAGTGTGTGTTGAACGTGGTATAACTGGTAGAATTTGTCGAAAATCACCAGACAATAAAATGAGTGCGCCACCGAAGAGCTGTTCATTTCCTCTCAAATCTTTTAGTGTACGATGAAGCGCTTCCAATGCTTTTTTGTGCGCCATAGTACATTCGTCCCATATAATGAGTTGACATGATTGGAGTACTTTACCCATTCCAGAATTTTTGTTGATATTGCATGTGGGTGTCTCAGTGATTTGTATATTCAACGGCAATTTCAGTGCTGAATGCGCTGTTCGGCCACCATCCAAAAGAGTTGCCGCAATTCCAGATGATGCGATTGCCAGTGCAATATTTTTTCGTGATCTTATGGTTGCCAAAATAAGTGAAATGAGAAAAGTTTTGCCTGTGCCTCCGGGCGCATCTAGGAAATACAATCCCCCGCTTTGGCTTGTAATTGCATGCATAATTCTGTCATACGCTATGCGTTGCTCTGGAACCAATTTCGGAAGATTCGTTTGAACAAATGTACCCAATTCGTCGATATCAAAGTGTTTTTCTCGTTGCAAATCACGATCGAAAAGGTCGTTTGCAGATCGATTCGGCGCAGCCATTCCCAATTGTACCAGTGCTTTGTTAGCGATTGCCAAACATGTGTCCTCAATCGAAACCAATGCCTCATTATACACGTTTGGTGTGAATTGAATGTCCGGATTTTGATTCGTTGCACGCAAACGATGTAGGATGTCTTCACTCATGTAGTCTTTGTACTTTTTCCAAAGATCTTTTGGATTGGATGGGAAGCACGTTGTCAATATGATTGCAAATAACGTGCGTATTTGCTGTGGTTGAGCAGTATTCGATGCGTCAGCGAGTGAAGTGTCCCAATGTGCATCGTTTTCAAGAAGATTTAATTCTTGGCAAGCTTCACGATAAGTGGCACATACTTGACCGTTTACTGTTCTCAATTCTTGGAAGGATGTCGGTCCACGTATGTTGATTAACAGTAATCGCAAGTAAAAGCATTCTGCGTTGTTTGGATGAACAGTGTACAGGCGGCCTAACGCGTCAGTCGAATATAAGTTGGGATGTCCTTCAACTGCTTTACCTTGTTTGCGACGTTGAAACTTTTTTGCTGATGCATTCCATGTGTAGTATGTTGGCACTTCAGAGTAAAGTAGCGTCTTTGCAAACATATCATCCCCGCACAATGAGAAAAATGCAGTTAACGTTGTTGGCGGTGGTGACAATGCTCTTGCACGTGCTTTTTCTGTTGTGAAGTACACACGCTGTCCATTTTCAAGGTGCACTGCCAAATGAACAACTGTTGGATGTCGTTCATGGATTGGAAATGATAAAATGCGCCATACTGCTTCATTGCTACTAATGTAGCGTCCCAGTTGATATTGGTCGATTTCATTGATAGATGCAGTTGCATTTCCCACTCCAAAAACTGCCATATCGCTTCCTTTGTTGACATATTTGCAAATGTACTTGATCGATTTCACCGAATTGCAATACTCGACATTGATGTGTGCTTTGTACGTTTTCGAGAGTAACGGTGAATAAGGTACAACCCAACGATTATCGACTTCAACATCATTGTTTCGTACTTTTAAAGTGATGGATTTGCCGCCATCTTCAGTTGATCGTCGACGATAGAGTGGATATCCGTCATTGCCAGTGATAGTCTCGGCAAGTAAGTCTCTTGGGTATCGTTTCGTGCATTTCCCATCAGACATGCATGGTGAATTGTTGTTGAGTAAGCCACATGGACCATGAATCATGTTTTTGGTGACGACTTCAAATAAGTTTGGATCAATGTCGACATCTGGTATTTCTGCTGAGATGACTTGATCAATTTGATCTGGTGTGACTTTTTCGATCAACCAAATCAAAATGTGTGCATGTGGCAATCCTCTTTTTTGCCATTCAACGGAATACATCCAACAGCGTGTCTCTCCAAAAACATGATGCTTGACAATGAAATCCATTAAAGATTTCAATTTTTGTTTGAACACACGCGCGGAAATATCATGACGATCCGATGATGATTGTCCAGTTAACAAAAGTTCTTTTATTTCATCCCACGTAGGATTGCATGTGAATGTAATAAACAAATCTGGGCGGCCATATGCGCGAACATATGTCATTGCATCTTGTGCGTATTCATGCATGTGCCGTGGACTCCCTGTAAATGTGGCCGGTAGTATGACCATTTTTCCCAATTTATTGGGATTCACATTGCCATCATTAACAACTGCATCACTAAATATCACGAAGTACGCAACTTGGTTTGATTTAATCGAATGTAGAGGAGTCGTTCGGTTTCGATTTTCGCATACATATCGACAATGTATTGATGGAACAATTGTCGACATTTCAAGATATGATTTTCAGCGTTTTCACGAATCATCAATCGATATGAATAGTAATCCATGGCACTGACTTTCTTATTTGTTTCCTCATCTGTTTGTGGATTTCTCAATTTGATGTTGAAATGATATCCATCTTCTCCTTGCCAAAATAAAATCGGATATTGCAATCCGTCGTATGAGCGATGAGTTTCTGAGACTCGCTGAACATCACCATTTCTGCGATGAAGAATTATATCACGCGAGTTAAATTCTTCGCCAACTATAATGATCGCCACTTCATCAATTGTTGGTGCATTGTACTGTCTTTCGTGTTGGCCGACAGGTGTTTTGTCTGCTCTAACTACAACTTTGTAGTCATCAGCTGGCATTTGTTCAAGGGCAGTTCTGAACAATCGAATTAATTCGTTGTGTTGATCGAATAAAGTTTGTAATGCAGCGACAATTTCTCGTTTAGTGCCCGTATTGAATCGACAACGTTGATCGATTTGTTCATCAGTGTTTCCCATGAAATAAATTTGAAGAAATTTGTGATCTGTGTTCGACAGTGGTAGTAGCGATCCTGCACGATGATAAATTTGCCCTTGCACTTTGAATGTTGGCATGTAATTCTCGCGCACGATATTTGTTGCACCGAACGATGTCATTTGGAAAGATGAATTGTACTTGCGTATGTTTGCCAAGAAATGTTTCGATTGGCTTGTGTCACCTGATACCAACGTTGATAATGGTTCGGGTGGTGAATGTAATTCTGGCAATTTCACTTTTCCACCCGCGCAGCACATTCCTGGTGTTTCATTCTTAAATTTGAGGGCACTGCAATACACGCATAATTTATCCATTTTTCCAATAACCACACTTGGATGAAGACTGTAATCATAATTAGCATCGTAATGGAATGCACCAAGATTTAAATCAGCGTGCAGTGTTCGTCTGGATCGAGCAGTGCGTACTCGAACGGTTTCCAGTCTTGCTTCCCGTTGCTCGTCTGTTTCAGACGAACGGGCTTGAGCAGTGCGTACTCGAACGGTTTCCAGTCTTGCTTCCCGTTGCTCGTCTGTTTCAGACGAACGGGCTTGAGCAGTGCGTACTCGAACGGTTTCCAGTCTTGCTTCCCGTTGCTCGTCTGTTTCAGACGAACGGGCTTGAGCAGTGCGTACTCGAACGGTTTCCAGTCTTGCTTTCCGTTGCTCGACTGTTTCAGACGAACGGGCTTGAGCATTGCGTACTCGAGCGGTTTCCAGTCTTGCATCCCGTTGCTCGACTGTTTCAGACGAACAGGCTTGAGCATTGCGTACTCGAGCGGTTTCCAGTCTTGCATCCCGTTGCTCGACTGTTTCAGACGAACAGGCTTGAGCATTGCGTACTCGAGCGGTTTCCAGTCTTGCATCCCGTTGCTCGACTGTTTCAGACGAACAGGCTTGAGCATTGCGTACTCGAGCGGTTTCCAGTCTTGCATCCCGTTGCTCGTCTGTTTCTGAAGCTCGTGATGCCTTTTTCTTTCGTGCTTGAGGTGTAGATCGACCAACCGCTTGTCGTTTGGGTGGCATAATTGATTTGAGAGCGAAAGTAATGCTTTGTGACGACTATTACAAATTCACTTGGAAAAAGCAAAGAAAATCCATGTGATATCTATTATCTAATGTCGACCGGCAATTGGAATTTCACAATCAACACCACTTGTTATGTTATGTTACGAACTGAAATGTCGCTGTTTGTATTTGATTCAATTCAATTCTGTCAAGCGTGCGCACTCATACACCGAAAACACACGAACTGCCGCTAAACTATATGAAATACACTCATTTGTTGAAACGAATATTTACCTTTTAAACTAAACAATGGGTTTCAGAAGTGGTACACTCGCGCGCCACCTATTGTAAAATGGTTGTACAGTACTAATTCAGAAACCGTATTTCTAGGTACGTTTTTAACAAAAAAAGGCACTGATACTACATCACTGACGCTCATCGCATAATTCTCGATGAAGTAGGTTAAGTATAATTCTCGACAATTAATTATTCCTACTGCACATAGGCCTACTGAATATTCAAATGTCGAAGAGTATGGTTTGTCAGAATCAACGTGTACTATAATTATAATCAATGTTACAATATAATCAAACAACTAATTATTGTATTGTTTATAAGAATTCCATTTCCCTACTAAAATGTAAATATTCAAATGGACTAACTGATATCAATATACTTATGTATACACTATTTGTATTATTCTATACGAATAAACATTTCATCTAATTGTGTTACTGCATGTTTGTAAATATCTACTAAATTATCAAATTTTGATTTTACGTATCGAGGAAACATGAATGATGGATCTATTGCTTTTGGATATTCACAACTTACAATATAAGAATATTATTAATATAGATGTACCATTAGCAATTTACCAACTCTACAGTTACCACAACAATAATATACAAATATTCGCGATCGAAGCCGCGGGTTTAAAAAAATGCGTTTTTTGCAATAACTTCGGTTCTTTTTAACCTATTGTTATCAAATAAAGTGGAAAACTTTCCGTTGGGTACCTGCTATCAGCGTGCAAAATTTCATCGCAATCGGATGAATGGTATAGCAGAATACCCGTGCTTCGCTACGGAGTTTCACGTTGTACATAATGAAAATGTTAGTTTAATTAATAAAGTTCAATTAAAGTAGGTTTCTTAAAAATAAATAGCTGTTGCCCACGACTTCGTTCACGTGGTCTTCAATTTAATGCGATAATATATTTAGAACAGAATCTATTCTATTGGGTTGCCTAGTAACCAAATCTAATAGTTTTTAAGACCCCAAAGGACCCCCCAGAGGATCGTATCGAAAAAATGTCCTATGTTGGTTCTCCCGTTGCGTAAAATATTTGTGCCAAGTTTGGTTGAAATCGGTCCAGTGGTTTAGGAGGAGATGTGGAAGACCCCAAAGGACCCCCCAATGGACCCCGTCGAAAAAAACACCTATCCTATGTTGGTTCTCCCGTTGCGTAAAATATTTGTGCCAAGTTTGGTTGAAATCGGTCCAGTGGTTTAGGAGGAGATGTGGAAGACCCCAAAGGACCCCATCGAAAAAACACCTACCCTATGTTGGTTCTCCCGTTGGATAAAATATTTGTGCCAAGTTTGGTTGAAATCGGTCCAGTGGTTTAGGAGGAGATGTGGAAGACCCCAAGAACCCCCCATAGAACCCCATCGAAAAAAATTCATAAACCTTCGCGGGCGTGCGCACAACAACTCACCGAAGTTTCATCGCAATCGGATGAATGGTATAGGAACGCATACGGGACAAAGAAAGAAAGAAAGAAACAAACATTCATTTTTATAGATATAGATTCTGAATATAATTTTATAAAATCTTTCTAAGTGGTATGTGTAATTATATGGCTTTATCTCAGGTTTATTTTATCTAAAACCCTTTTGTTTAATTGCATTTAAATGAGTAATTTCTCTGTTTTGATGAAGTTTGGTTTTCATTCTTTGGCCTAGATTTTCTAACAAGTTTTTTCTTACAAAATATTTTTACAAACAATAAATGATGTGTGATACCCTCTCTGACTTTTAAATATGGTATTATAAACTAAACATTTTTTTGAAATAACACAACAATAATTAGTATTGGTTACAATACAATGAACAGTTAAACAAATAAGGAATATTTTCAAATAAATGGTTGTCTTCAACATTCAGACATTTTTTACAATCAAAAACTTATTACTAATATAGGATTATTATTCACAAAAGAGGTTTTTTACCAACTAACATCTTAATTACTTCTTACTATTAACACAAGTAATAATTATATTTACAGTTCTGATGTTAGTTGTTGTAAATTTAAATAAATGACCTTATATCTAATACATTTTAAAAATCCTTATCCTATATTTATAAAAACATTATATCTAATATTCCTATTTGCTAACTATTATACTAAGTGGGATTATGCAGTTCTTTACACTGTCTTTTAAATATTTTATTTGGGGAATTGTACCCTGTCATAGTATAATTAAATTGTTTTTTCTCATTATATAACACAAAATGTCACTTTAAACAGATTTATATCTTGTTATTATTCAAAATAACATATTCACATAGTACACATTTTAAGTCACTGAAAGTTGCATATTTCATTGTATTCAATGTTTGTGATTGCCAAGAATGAAACACAAGGTTTATTTTCTATAATACCCAAAACTAGCACTGGTTCACTTTACACTTTTATTTCGTTATTTCTACATGGTTGTGTAGTCTTATTAACATAATAAATTGGTTAGTGTTTTACAATGGAGATTTGTTCCTTGGGTACTATATTATTGTTTCATCTTGGTTCACTGGCAACGCTTACTTTACACACTTTTCTCTCTTAATTTTATGTACATGTTGTTATCGTCCGTTACTATTTCGTTATACTTTTATTGGTATTTTACTATTTATTTTGGGGATATTGGGATTTGGTTGTCTTTTATAAGAGCATAACATCTTCCTCAGGATGCTGCCTTCTTCTTCTTTCTTCTGTCTTCTGGGACTGGTATCTTCTCCATCTTCTTCTTGATGCCATCGGGTTTCTTGGGATTTCTTCATCTTCTTCGGGTTTCTTGGGATTTCTTCATCTTCTTCGTAATTTTAGAAATACATCACCTGTATTGGTTGATCTTGGCTCATTCAGGGTTTCTTTTCCATTTATATTTCCTCGTTGTGGGTTTGGTCATATTCTGTGTTGCTTTGTTATTTACTTTTTACCTTCCTGGGTTATAATTTGAAAACCTTGGGTTATTAGACTGGTTTTGGATGACTCATCACTAGTAACTCATTTTATTTGAACTTGTATTTTTTAAATAATAATGATTGCTTTCCACAGTTGCTATGAATTAATTTTTTTATATTAAACTTAATGCTTTCTTCCAGATTTAAATGTTATAATTTTATTATTCTAATGATCAAATGCCATTCATTATTTTGCATATATCTGTCACGTACAGATTGCTCTCCTCCAGAAGTAATTATTTCAGACAGTTTATGGATGAAATAATTTCGTATGATAATTTCATCATTTCTTATAATTCTTGGATTTCGTTGTCCATGACGTGTCCGTTACTTAACTAAATATCACTATAATATTGACGACTCGGAACACAAAGTTTTTTATAAGTAAAAACGTAAAGTTTTACCTTACAGCCTAAACCGGCTTTCACCTATAGAAGGCTTCATCAGAGGCTGTCGTTAGTAGCGCTGCTCGTCTTGTTGTTGGCGACGAGAAAGTGTTTCGAAAGATTGAAGCTGTGTGTGTGTGGTGAGATGTGTTCGAATAATGCCTGTGTTATTTGAATTGTGTCTGTTCGTTTAGGATGTCGTTTTTATTTGTTTTTGTGTGTTTGTATATTTCTAATTGTTCTAGAGTGTCTAGTTTTCGGCCTTTTGTGTGTACGTGTAGTATGTTCATGTTATTGTCGATGTTTTTATATGTGTGGTTTGCTTCAATGAGGTGGTTTGCGAAAGTAGATTCTGTAGTGGTGTGGAGTGCTTTTGTGTGTTCAATGTATCTCTGTTTGAAGCTACGTCCTGTCTGGCCTATGTAGAATTTACTGCAATTTGAACAATTTAGTTTATATACACCGGGTAGATCGAATTTGTTTTGTGCTTTGGGCATGCGTTTTGATAGTGTGTGTTCTGTTTTGTTAGTAGTTTTGTAAGCGATTCTGTATCCTGCTTTTTTGAATTTGTGGGCAATTTTTTCTGTTTGTTTGTTGATGTATGTTAGTGTTATGAATTTGTTGTTTTCTGTCTTTGTCTGTTGTTTGTTTTGTGTTTTGTGTAGGAGTTTACTGACTATTGTTCTGTCATAACCGTTAGATTCTGCTAGATATTTTATCGTGTTTAGTTCGTCTTTGTAGTCTATTTCATCTAAGGGGATGTTGTTAAGTCTATGTATCATGGTTCTAAAAGCAGCTAGTTTGTGTTGTATTGGGTGATTGGAGGTGTTGTGTATTAGTGTGTCAGTTGTAGTTGGTTTTCTGTATATACTGAATTTGTGCCTGTGTTCTAGTTTTGTGATGGAGAGGTCTAAGAAGTTTATGGTATTGTTGTGTTCGTATTCGGCAGTGAAGGTTATGTTTTTATTTATTTTGTTTATGTGCGTTAGTAACTGTTCGCATTGTCTTTTGTTTCCCCTGTATAGTATTAGAATGTCATCAACGTATCTGTGCCAATATAGTATTTTATGTGAGTGTCTGTCATTGTTTGTGAGTATTTTTGTTTTTTCTAAGTGTTGGAGGAAGACTTCTGCTAGAATGCTGGATATGGGGGAGCCCATGGGTAGGCCGTCGTTCTGTGTGTAGTATTTATTGTTATAAGTAAAGTAGTTTTGTTTTGTGATAACCTTCACTGCCGAATACGAATATCACAAAACAAAACTACTATATATATACAGAAAACCAACTACAACTGACACACTAATACACAACACCTCCAATCACCCAATACAACACAAACTAGCTGCTTTTAGAACCATGATACATAGACTTAACAACATCCCCTTAGATGAAATAGACTACAAAGACGAACTAAACACGATAAAATATCTAGCAGAATCTAACGGTTATGACAGAACAATAGTCAGTAAACTCCTACACAAAACACAAAACAAACAACAGACAAAGACAGAAAACAACAAATTCATAACACTAACATACATCAACAAACAAACAGAAAAAATTGCCCACAAATTCAAAAAAGCAGGATACAGAATCGCTTACAAAACTACTAACAAAACAGAACACACACTATCAAAACGCATGCCCAAAGCACAAAACAAATTCGATCTACCCGGTGTATATAAACTAAATTGTTCAAATTGCAGTAATTCTACATAGGCCAGACAGGACGTAGCTTCAAACAG
This sequence comes from Magicicada septendecula, assembly GCA_034769895.1. Lineage (NCBI taxonomy): Eukaryota > Metazoa > Arthropoda > Insecta > Hemiptera > Cicadidae > Magicicada > Magicicada septendecula. Next base: position 122,733,300 of record CM068371.1, read on the forward strand.
AGATACATTGAACACACAAAAGCACTCCACACCACTACAGAATCTACCTTCGCAAACCACCTCATTGAAGCAAACCACACATATAAAAACATCGACAATAACATGAACATACTACACGTACACACAAAAGGCCGAAAACTAGACACTCTAGAACAATTAGAAATATACAAACACACAAAAACAAATAAAAACGACATCCTAAACGAACAGACACAATTCAAATCGCACGCATTATTCGAACACATCTCACCACACACACACAGCTTCAATCTTTTGAAACACTTTCTCGTCGCCTACAGCAAGACGAGCAGCGCTACTAACGACAGCCTCTGATGAAGCCTTCTATAGGTGAAAGCCGGTTTAGGCTGTAAGGTAAAACTTTACGTTTTTACTTATAAAAAACTTTGTGTTCCGAGTCGTCAATATTATAGTGATATTTTCTTATAATTCATTTTCTTCCCCATTTTTATATCGACTTTTTATATTAGAGTTTAATTAATTTTATATATATTGTTACTTATTTTACTATTGATCCTTTTCGGATAGTTAGTGCCTTCTGAGATATTATTATTATTGTAATACATTTTCTTTCTTTATAAACTTCGTGTTGCATCCTTGGGATATTAATTCCCTAACATTCCCTATCACGTGGGCTGGGGCAGATCAGAGGGGCACTGTACGCTACACAATCTCTGCTGGCCATACACCACTTCTACAATTTGAGTCCAGAGGCATATTCATCTCTGCTCAAAAAACATAATGCTGCTGGAATTATCTTCAGTCAGTCATCGAATAAATAAATAAAAAGTAGTCTCATTTTCGACTAATAAAAATATCTTTGGATTCTTCACTTCGTAGTTTCTCAGATTATCTCACATTTTCTATCTTAATAAATCTTCATAATTATTATTATACTCATTATATATATATTTTTCTAAACTCTTAAATTGTCTGATATATTTATTTTAATTATGGTTGAAAACCTTTCTTATTTATAATTCTTGTTACTGGTCATAGTGTAACTCTTTTTCTTCTCCATCTGAATTCTCTTCATACTTCCTTCTGGTTACTAACAGTGTTAGCATGGTCTTTACATATAGCATTTTCTTATTCATTATTTGAATGGTCTTAATATATTATATTTAATTTTTAAATTTGTATCTTTGTATTAGATATACAGGTTGTTATATTAATCATTTTGTTTAAACATTTTAGTTCTTTCCTTTCTCTTAGAAAGTTATTAATCCGCCTTCGCATTCATTAACATTAATTCATTTATATTATATTTCATGTGGTATTTCTTCCCTTTGCATTTCATATAGGTCTAATTATTATCATTTGTTCAAAATCATCTTCTCCATATGTTTGGTATGAGTTGTTCTTCTTTGCTCTTAATTAACTGTTTTCATTATCGTTTCATAAGTAATTAATCTCTTTGCTTCCAAATTTTTTCCTTCTCTTGTATATCACACTCTTTTTGTTTTTCTTCTCTACTCCTTCAAATGCTATTGTGAATATCTAGCATTTATTCTGGATTAAAGTTAATTCTCTTTTCTGAATTAATCATTTTATTTTCTTCTAAATTCAATTATAAATGGCACATATTTATTTTTAGAACTTTGTTAGTTTTATTCAAAATTCAAACTCTTCTTTTTATTTAATGGCATAATATTTCTCATAAATCATTGTAATAAGTTGATCTTATCTTGTTTCAAAGTTCTGACGTTCTATCAACATTCAAATTCTGTTTAATTCATTCATTCAGAATTGTTTCATTCAAAATTGTTTATAGTAAGGTGATCTTACAATTATTTCTGAATGTTTTGGTATTTCTCTAAATTCAAATTCTTCTTAATTATTTACCATAAAGTTTGCTCACAAAATTAGTTATAGTAAGTTGGTCTTACTTCATTTTTAAATTTTTTGTATATTAACTTCAAAATTCTTTTCTTCTATTTTTCCATAAAGATTCTTCTTAAATATTTGGTAGTAAGATGTGCTTACATTTGTTTTTAAATTTGGTTGATTATAATAAAAATTCTTCCTTTTAAATGCCATAAAGTGTTTTCTCCAAAATATCTGTTTGTAATTTGTACTTACTTATTTTTTGAATTTTTTTTGTATATTAACTTCAAAAATTCTTTCTCTTTCTTCCACATAGTTTTTTCAAAATTATTAGGTTGTAAGTTGCACTTACATAATTTTAAATTTTTATAATTATTAAATTCAAAATTCTTTCTCTTTCTTCCATAAAGTTTTTCTAAAAATATTAGGTTGTAAGATGTACTTACTTAATTTTAAATTTTTATAGTTTAAATTCAAAAATTCTTTCTTCTTAATTCTTCCAAAAAGTTTTTTCTCAAAATATTTGTTGTAAGATGTTCTTACATAAATTTTAAATTTTTTCAGTAGTGTTTATAAATTCCAAAATTCCTTCTCTCTCTTTCTTCAGCAAAAAAGTTGTTTCTCCAAATCATAGGTAGTAAGTGGTACTTACTTATTTTAGGATTTTGTGGTTTATACAAAATTCTTTCTCTTTCTTCCATAAAGTTTTTTCAAAATTATTAAGTTGTAAGATGTTCTTACATCATTTTTGAATTTATAGTTATTAAATTCAAAAATTCTTTCTTCTTAATTCTTCCAAAAAGTATTTTCTCAAAAATATTTGTTGTAAGATGTTCTTACATCAATTTTTGAATTTTTTAGTTAAATTCAAAAATTCTTTCTCTTTCTTCCATAAAGTTTTTCTCCAAAATATTAGGTTGTAAGTTGCGCTTACATAATTTTAAATTTTTATAGTTATTAAATTCAAAATTCTCTCTTTCTCTTTCTTCCATAAAGTTTTTCTCCAAAATATTAGGTTGTAAGATGTACTTACATAAATTTAAAATTTTTTCAGTTTTATTTATAATTCTAAAATCCCAACTCATTCTTCATAATACTTTTTCATAGATGCTTGATTGTACACACCTTTGATTTTTCCTGAAACGATTTTCCTCAACTCATAGGTATTGTTATGCTTATCCTTTACCACAACATATGGTTACATTTTGTACTCTATACCGGACCATATTATTTATACTTTTGTAAGTTGATCTTCTCTTTTTCTTTCCTTATAAATGCCTTCTCTTCTAAATGTCGCTCTTTGATGGTTAGCTCCTCTTACTCCTTCAAATGTTAGGTTTTTCCACATTTATTCTGGAGCCTCTCCAATTCATTGGAGTTTATTATTGAAATATTGGCACCTGTGTCTATCATTATTTTAGCGGGAACTCCTTCCACCTCCGCTGTTATATAGAGTATTTCATTATTATTGTTGCTGAGACTCTTCTCGTTCTCTTCCAAAAGTTCAGTTCGTATGTCTTTTAGATAGTGGTTACTTATGACAGTGATGTTTTTTCGATTGTTTGCTTGTTGGAATTCATCCTTGTCTAACCCAGGAAGTATAAGCAGTAACGGGTCATTGTTGTTAATTACTGCCTCCTCCCGTTTAAAGCATTTTGGTCATTGTTTGTATTAGTATTGACCGAGGCATCGTTCGGGAAACTCTGATTCGTTTCCTGACGCTCTGTACCCTGCTCGAGGTTTAGCGCCCTGTTCTGTTGTCGGCCAAGATCCTCCAGGCTTGTACTTCTTCTTCCCTGTTCTTGTCGTGGACCGTCCCGTTCTGCACTCCTCCATCTTCTGTCCGCGCCGTGGAAGCTATTCCTCCGTGGTTGATAATATCTCCTGGGGCCGCGATCTTCCGCTCTTATAAAATTAACCCTAGGGCGCGACACTCGGTTATTATTATTATTACTATTATTATTACCATAATTATTATTATAGTAATTTCGGTTGGGTGGATAAGGTCGGTCACCATTATTGCTGGGGTATGGATTTCTCTGACTGTATGGGATACTATTAGGCTGATAAAAATTATTTCTATTATTCGGATAGGAGTTGTTATTCCTAACACCGTTAACATTGCCGTTAAAATTGTTATTACGCGGCGGGTTATTAGGGCCGTCGTAATTACTGGGCTGGTTCCGGTTACCGGGATGGTTATTGCCGTTATTGGGGTATGGATTCGGCCTTGCCTCTGGTCTTTCATTTCTCCTCCTGCTCTGCCGATAATATTCCTCGTTTTCATATCCCTCTAACAACTCGGTCATCGCCTGGATCGTCTTGATCTGGCTACCTCTCCGGGCCCTGACAATGTCTTCATCATAGTGATATGATATTTTATTCACTAGACACTCTTCTGGTATAGCCGGCTCGAGGTGTTTCGCCATGCACACCTTCCCCAAGAAATATGCTGTCATACTGCTGCCTAGTTGTGCCCTGTATCGTCCGTTACATTATAGAAACACAAGTATTGGGTGAAAAGTAATGTTTGTGTGTTGTAATATGTCGGGCGTTACCTCCGCGCACTTTTGTTACTTACTCTGTTGACTGGATCCTCTGCAGCGATGTAGTCCTGTAACACAACTTAAAACTATGCTTTTTGTGGGCGCCACTTGGAAACGTTTGTTCCAAGAAAAAATTAAATGTGATTGATAAAATTTTTAAATCTACGAAAAAATTTAAACAAGTCAGTTTAGCTTTGAAAAATCAGTTATGTTTAATGATTCTTTAAAAACAACAAACAAATCGTCTGAAGGACTATCATTCATAAAAATTATAAAATTGCAGAGAAAAAATTTTACAAGTTATTATTATTGACAAATTTTTTATATGTCCAATCAAGTATCGGCTAGTATTTCAGATTCTGACTCAGTTGACAAGCATGAGTTTAATATATGAAAAAAAAACTTTAATCTCAGGACGTGACTCCTTTGAACTACCAAGACATATCAATTAGATGCCTTACAAGAAAAAAAACTAAGTGATTTGAAGGTGTATGTGTGGCGTGTAAAGTACAACTGTGTGATAATTGTAACCAGGTAACAATGATTTTAATTTTGGTAAACTCACGTTCCAATGGTCGTTTATTCTCTCACTGGACACTTCCTTCGGGTAGTTTCTCGATCTCGCCTCTTCGGGTGTACACTGAATCTATTTAAAGTCAATTTTTTCGATCGTTACTTTTTCCGCACTTTTTGTCAAAACGTTTGGCAGTAAAATCTCGTTCAAACGCCGCCACTACGAATCATCTGTTTAGCGTTGATTCAGAAATCTGCCACCGCAGCGCTGACTCCCATGCAGTTTTGAGGAAGGCTAGTGTATTGTTTGTTTCGTTCGGGGGAATTATTTGTCACGTTAGTCAGTCAATGCGAACACAGCAGAATTCATTCTCTATTAAATGTTTGGGACCCTCCTGGGCCGTCGACGTTCTGGCTGCGTGCTTTCTATTAGAATTTGCCGTATCGCTGCTCTATTTCAGCGATACTTTTGGGCGACTCTCGTTGAGGTTAAGTCAGTCGGGTATGTCTATGTACGGGAAAAAGCCTTCCTGCCGTGTCTTGTCGATTTTTCGCCTCTCGGTTTCGCCTTAGCTGCGTTGATCAGTGTTGTGTGAGATGCATCAGCTTTGGAGTTCAATCTTCAAGTGTTTTCTGGTCAAATTTTGTCTCGCTTTTATACTAAATCGGGATGACTGTTTTCGTCGACTTCCGGTATATTTGTGTAAAATTCTTTCTAGATTGTTCGAGAATAAACGAAATGGAATGTCATAGAACAATTTTCACTTCCGTAGAAGCTTTTAGAACGAATTTCTTATTCTTCATACAATGGATATTTCAAAATTTACACTGGTATTTATCAAACAGTTTCACATTAGTACTTACAATTTGTATGCCATTAATGTATTTAAATTCCTTGTTTTTCACTGAATCTAGCGATACTAAATATGATTGGTATCTAATTAACTTAAGTCTAACAAACATTACAATTTACAACCCTCACCTTGAGTTGTAGTCATTAAAAACTCAATATTTATAATAAAAATTGCTGTGGAGTTATAAAGTTCCCTTCACAAGCTGGACATCTACTACTACTACTCTCCTACAACAAAATAAACAAAATTTAACATTAATAAGACACAAATAAATACAATTTTATATGGCCTCTGCTCATGGCCTAGGTTCTTGTCAGTTTTCTAATGCAATGATTAGTCTTTTTCCTTAATATATGTATTATTTCACCACTATACACACAGAGTTTATTATTTTGTCTATCTTTTGTGATACCTGGTTACTTTGTACATATTTTATATTTATCACAAGATGACATAGCATCATTGATTGTCTTGAGATGTCATTTTTTATGGTGTGACAAATCTCACTCTAATTAGTTAAATTCTTTTAGAATTGACTTTACTTTCAACTGAGTTTATTTCTTATTAAGGTATTTTGATGTATTGTATCTTTCTATCTTATTTTTGTTAGTATTCTGTAAGTATTTAGCCAGATCAGATTATTTTTGTACTGAATAGTTGGCTTCAGCCATACATGGTATAAGTAAATATTTTGCTGACTTGACTATTACACTGTTAAAGTTGGTCAGGTATATTAGTATAGTTGCTTTATATCATATTACAGCTTTCTAATACAGTTTGGTTGCATTTTGGCAACATTAAATTCATAAATTATACAATATTAGATGCCTATTACATGTTTTTAGTTAACACTGTTTTTGGCTATTTTGGCTGCTTTTTATTCATTTGACAGCTTCCTTTATTTAAGATAAATTGTTCACTATTGTCTGCTTGACAATTACATATAGTTTTTATTTAAATCTGATAATAATTGATTTTTTCATGAAATCTTGGTGTATGGTCTCAAATCCAACACATTAATATTTTTTGGTCATTGCAAATATACAATTTTTATTTTAACTTAAACTCTTTCTAATAATGTATTTAAGTCATTTAATACATTTATTTCATTTACATCACATAATATAATGATGGATCATGTCCATTTATTCATAAAAAATAGTTTTTTAATACTATATTCATAGTTATAAAACTTAATAATTATTGACTTTATTCTGGTGGATTCTGACATTATTTCTCTCTCTTATAGTGTCTTATGGTTTTTTTACTCTTATTCACTTGAATAATATATATGGGGTTTTGTCTTAGTCATAGTTTGGTCGTTTTTTCAAGTTGATAGAAATAATTATTATACAAAATTACACAATTTTTTGGGACTACTTGGGTTCGATACTGTTCACCTCACTTTCCTCTTATGCTAACTTACTATATAAATGATTTCTTTTATGGAACGTTCTGTGACGTTACATATGCCTCCCGTTAAAGTTGATAATTTTGGAAAAACATATCTTTGGTTTTGATGAAATTATCATCTCTATAATAACCCTTTATTAGCTTCTTTATATCTCATTCTTTTATCTTATAATCAAATTCCTGTACTACTCCTTTAATATATTAATCCAACTCAATATTCCTAGTTCGTTCTTTGTCATATCACCTATTCCTTTCCTTTTTACCTTGATGTTTTATAATTAATCTTTGATATAAATCCCTATCAATTCCCTAACTTACATAGAGGGTTGGGAGTCAGAGTGGCTCGCTATGGCATACATTCTCTGTCCCTTCCTGTCTATCACTACTGAAATCAGAGGCAACACATCCCTGTTCAGAAAATAATAATTGCACCTTTGCAACAAATAATAATAATAATAATAATAATAAAAAATACAATATTCAAAGATCATAGGCTCCTACACATAAATTCCCTTTCTTAAACTCTTCTGATTAATTCACAATTATATTAATATATCGTTCTCCGCAGGTTAAAATTATCGTTTAAAATCATTCAATGTTAATAGCTATATTCATATTCATCATTACCTCCTTATGTAACACACTGTTTTCCTTTTTTTTTCTTCATTTATCATTTATCATCTCCATTTAGTATCAAATATATGACAGTATTTCTCCTTCTTTTCTCCTTTACTAAGTGTCCATCTTGTAGTATTTATTTATAATAATCTCTCTCCTTCTCTAAGTACGGGTAAGCTGGTAAATATACGTTGACATGGCTATTGGAAATAAATCTATATTTTATATATATATCATTATGCCTTTGGTGTAAGGTGTCCTTCTCGTAGTATTTATTAATAACAATCATAATACAATAATATTTATCTTTATTTAAAAATCTCTATCTCCTTTCTAATTATGGCTAAGTTAAAAAATTCACGTTGACATGTTTAGTCAAGGTACCTTCTCTATGATGCTGTATTTGACTTGGGTCTTTGGTCATGGTACTTGGTTACTGATTGCGTATTCGACTTGTGATTTTTTAATCATGGTACTTTTTTAATGAAGTCTGGTTATACGTTCCTTTTACCTTGTTCCTGATTGTGTCAGTTACCTCGTAGGTATTGTTTTCATGTTTGATAATATTTGGGTTATATTTGTCAGTTTGGGTTAATTACGTTGATTATTTCAACCCCTTTTGGTTGTGTTCCTTATATTATGTCCTTATTTATTATTCCCATTCCTTTTTAATTCCTTCTCTTTTCAATATTCGACCTTCGATGTTTATCACCTCTACTCCTTCAAATGCCTGGTCTATGACATTTATTCTGGATGATTGGTTTCATGGCCTTACCATCTCATCACATGTTTGGGCCATAATTTTTCTGCATAGCGGAATTCCTCCTCTCTCTCACTTTCATTTTGGGGATCATTATCTGGTTCTCGGGCAGTTTCTGCCAATACATGGTTTACATAAAATACTCGGGGTTTTTTGTCATTATTTGCCTGGTTATGCTGTAATGAAAAACCCGGATTTTCGTGAACTGTTCGGGGTCTTTCGTCATTACTTACCTGGGGCCTATTCTCTTGATTCCTTTTCTTTCTTATTTCTCTTATTGCCTGAGCGTATTTTTCTATAAGCTGGCCCATTCGTTCCTCATAATTTTCCTTCTTTTTGGAATGTATCTTTTTTCTAGGCACGCTTACCTTAAAAGTATTTTGGCCTATGATTTTCTTTGTAATACACCTTTCTTTTTGTCCCTTTTCATTAAATTCTGTTTATATTCTTTCATATAACTCCTTTCTCTGTGGTCAGTGACCGGGGGGTTAAGTACATTAATTAAACCGCTTTGAGTCATTTCTCCTATTTCCTTTGTATACTTCCTGTTTGTTTTTCTCGGTCTGTCCAATCTATTAGCTATGTTTTGTTCCGTTTCTACTGTTTCTTTCTCTATGGTTTCAGGACCGATATTATTTTCTGGAAGATGACGAAATAGACACTGTAATCCTTCTACCTGTTCCTCCATTACCTCGACCTCCTTATCATTGTCAGTTTTACTCTCCTCGATCTTTTTGGTTACTGTTTTGTAATTTGCATTATTATTTTTCGTAATGGACTCTACCCATTTTTGAGTTTCCTCCCGAAGTTTCTGCATTTGTTTTTCGCTCTCCTCTCTCTCTTTCTGTTCTTTTCTTTCATTTTCTTCTCTCTCTTTCTGCCTCCTTCTTTCATCCTCTTCTCTCTCTCTCTGTCTCCTTCTTTCATTTTCCTCTCTCTCTTTCTGTTCTTTTCTTTCATTTTCCTCTCTGTTTCTTCTCATATCCTCCCTTATTTCTTGGAGCATCATCATTATCACCTCGAAGTCACTTTTCCCTGTCATTTTTGCTGGTTCGTTTTTTTGTGTTTGTTCTACCGTTTGTCCTTTTGTTTGCGACATCATGATCTGTTGGTAGTTGCCGGGCTTGTTCCGTCTTTTTCAAGCCTCACTAGTTGGGCTGCCAATTTATAGAAACACAAGTATTGGGTGAAAAGTAATGTTTGTGTGTTGTAATATGTCGGGCGTTACCTCCGCGCACTTTTGTTACTTACTCTGTTGACTGGATCCTCTGCAGCGATGTAGTCCTGTAACACAACTTAAAACTATGCTTTTTGTGGGCGCCACTTGGAAACGTTTGTTCCAAGAAAAAATTAAATGTGATTGATAAAATTTTTAAATCTACGAAAAAATTTAAACAAGTCAGTTTAGCTTTGAAAAATCAGTTATGTTTAATGATTCTTTAAAAACAACAAACAAATCGTCTGAAGGACTATCATTCATAAAAATTATAAAATTGCAGAGAAAAAATTTTACAAGTTATTATTATTGACAAATTTTTTATATGTCCAATCAAGTATCGGCTAGTATTTCAGATTCTGACTCAGTTGACAAGCATGAGTTTAATATATGAAAAAAAAACTTTAATCTCAGGACGTGACTCCTTTGAACTACCAAGACATATCAATTAGATGCCTTACAAGAAAAAAAACTAAGTGATTTGAAGGTGTATGTGTGGCGTGTAAAGTACAACTGTGTGATAATTGTAACCAGGTAACAATGATTTTAATTTTGGTAAACTCACGTTCCAATGGTCGTTTATTCTCTCACTGGACACTTCCTTCGGGTAGTTTCTCGATCTCGCCTCTTCGGGTGTACACTGAATCTATTTAAAGTCAATTTTTTCGATCGTTACTTTTTCCGCACTTTTTGTCAAAACGTTTGGCAGTAAAATCTCGTTCAAACGCCGCCACTACGAATCATCTGTTTAGCGTTGATTCAGAAATCTGCCACCGCAGCGCTGACTCCCATGCAGTTTTGAGGAAGGCTAGTGTATTGTTTGTTTCGTTCGGGGGAATTATTTGTCACGTTAGTCAGTCAATGCGAACACAGCAGAATTCGTTCTCTATTAAATGTTTGGGACCCTCCTGGGCCGTCGACGTTCTGGCTGCGTGCTTTCTATTAGAATTTGCCGTATCGCTGCTCTATTTCAGCGATACTTTTGGGCGACTCTCGTTGAGGTTAAGTCAGTCGGGTATGTCTATGTACGGGAAAAAGCCTTCCTGCCGTGTCTTGTCGATTTTTCGCCTCTCGGTTTCGCCTTAGCTGCGTTGATCAGTGTTGTGTGAGATGCATCAGCTTTGGAGTTCAATCTTCAAGTGTTTTCTGGTCAAATTTTGTCTCGCTTTTATACTAAATCGGGATGACTGTTTTCGTCGACTTCCGGTATATTTGTGTAAAATTCTTTCTAGATTGTTCGAGAATAAACGAAATGGAATGTCATAGAACAATTTTCACTTCCGTAGAAGCTTTTAGAACGAATTTCTTATTCTTCATACAATGGATATTTCAAAATTTACACTGGTATTTATCAAACAGTTTCACATTAGTACTTACAATTTGTATGCCATTAATGTATTTAAATTCCTTGTTTTTCACTGAATCTAGCGATACTAAATATGATTGGTATCTAATTAACTTAAGTCTAACAAACATTACAATTTACAACCCTCACCTTGAGTTGTAGTCATTAAAAACTCAATATTTATAATAAAAATTGCTGTGGAGTTATAAAGTTCCCTTCACAAGCTGGACATCTACTACTACTACTCTCCTACAACAAAATAAACAAAATTTAACATTAATAAGACACAAATAAATACAATTTTATATGGCCTCTGCTCATGGCCTAGGTTCTTGTCAGTTTTCTAATGCAATGATTAGTCTTTTTCCTTAATATATGTATTATTTCACCACTATACACACAGAGTTTATTATTTTGTCTATCTTTTGTGATACCTGGTTACTTTGTACATATTTTATATTTATCACAAGATGACATAGCATCATTGATTGTCTTGAGATGTCATTTTTTATGGTGTGACAAATCTCACTCTAATTAGTTAAATTCTTTTAGAATTGACTTTACTTTCAACTGAGTTTATTTCTTATTAAGGTATTTTGATGTATTGTATCTTTCTATCTTATTTTTGTTAGTATTCTGTAAGTATTTAGCCAGATCAGATTATTTTTGTACTGAATAGTTGGCTTCAGCCATACATGGTATAAGTAAATATTTTGCTGACTTGACTATTACACTGTTAAAGTTGGTCAGGTATATTAGTATAGTTGCTTTATATCATATTACAGCTTTCTAATACAGTTTGGTTGCATTTTGGCAACATTAAATTCATAAATTATACAATATTAGATGCCTATTACATGTTTTTAGTTAACACTGTTTTTGGCTATTTTGGCTGCTTTTTATTCATTTGACAGCTTCCTTTATTTAAGATAAATTGTTCACTATTGTCTGCTTGACAATTACATATAGTTTTTATTTAAATCTGATAATAATTGATTTTTTCATGAAATCTTGGTGTATGGTCTCAAATCCAACACATTAATATTTTTTGGTCATTGCAAATATACAATTTTTATTTTAACTTAAACTCTTTCTAATAATGTATTTAAGTCATTTAATACATTTATTTCATTTACATCACATAATATAATGATGGATCATGTCCATTTATTCACAAAAAATAGTTTTTTAATACTATATTCATAGTTATAAAACTTAATAATTATTGACTTTATTCTGGTGGATTCTGACATTATTTCTCTCTCTTATAGTGTCTTATGGTTTTTTTACTCTTATTCACTTGAATAATATATATGGGGTTTTGTCTTAGTCATAGTTTGGTCATTTTTTCAAGTTGATAGAAATAATTATTATACAAAATTACACAATTTTTTGGGACTACTTGGGTTCGATACTGTTCACCTCACTTTCCTCTTATGCTAACTTACTATATAAATGATTTCTTTTATGGAACGTTCTGTGACGTTACAACATATATTGTCCCGGATCAAGTTCTGGGTAGTCTCAGACCAGTACTTCGACTTAAACATTTTCCGGAACTGCTGGTAGTCGGGAATTTCACTCCGGTTGGCCATCCACCAATTATCCGTCATTTCCCGGAATGACTCATCTAAGATTTCCCTGCTATGGCTCCATTGCGCGATTTTATGCTTAGCGAAGTATTCCTCTACCCTAGCCAGGAACTCCATCGGCTTACTCTTATACTGTCGGAAGTTAAGCCACTCTCGGCTTTCGTTGATGGGCAATCCGGTGAAATGAGTCAGTCTATTTATTATGGCTTCCATCTCTTCTCGGCTTTGTTGCACCTGACCTGTGATATTGGTCATCGTCTCTTGCATATCATTGCACCTTTCCGCGACTTGGTTCCTTACTCTTCCGAATTCTTCTTGAGTTTCCTTCCTCTGTTCTTCTACTTTCCTACGGCTATGTTCTTCTATATTAGTAAACTTAATGTTCACTACTTCTTTAAACTCTTGCACCTCCTTTTCGGTCTGGTTGCACTTCCCGTCAATCTCTCGAATCTGTCGATTTACCATTATGTTTTCCTCTTCCATCTTCTTATTCATCGCTTTCTTGTTAACATTGATTTCCTTATTCAGTTCTTCTCGTAACAATTCCATTCTTTCGTCCAGTTTGTCCAAATTCTCCTGATTGACCTCTCTTAATTCTTCTCTTAAAATTTGATTGTCCTCTCAATTCTTCCAACTTCTCCCCCATCTTCTCTTCCAACTTCTTGTTATCTTCCTTCAATTCTTCCTTCAATTGTTGGTTGTTCTTCTCTATCTTCTTCCTGGTTTCATCGATTTTCTGATTGGTGTTTTCAATTTTATTAATCAATTCTTCTTTAGTCGATTTGAATTCTTCCTTGAAAGATTGGTTGTCTTCCTTCAATTCTTCTAACTTTTCTCCCATCCTCTCTTCCATCTTCCTGCTGTTTTCTTCTATCTTCTCTTCCATCTTCTTATTTGTTTCATCAGTCTTCTTGTCCATTTTCTTACTCAAGGACTGATTGTCTTCCTTTATGGATTTGATATCTTCTTTCAGAGACTGTGTCCTTCTTCAAATCTTCCTTGTTGGATTTCATTTCTTTCATCATCATCCTGAGCATTTCATGTAAGCTCTCATCCTCCGTCCGTTTTGGTTTTTCCAATTGTTCCTTCCGGACATTGATTTCCCCTGTTTGTGTGGGTATTTCCTGTTGTTCTTCTGGTTGTGCCGGTTGTTTTGTCAGTATCGGTGGCAATAACTCTTCCACCTCTACTGGCGTCGCCTCCTTATTGTCCATGTCAATTTCTAATTCTTTTTCGGCCTCCGCCGCCCGTTTCTTGGATGTTGCACGTCGTTGCATTTTTCCGTCTTTCTCTGGCTTTGTAGCTGCTGCCTAGCTCCAATTAGTGATTGGGCAGATTGTAGTGGCCTATCAATCGCTAATTAAAGCCCCTCAGTTGTGCGCCAATTTGTAATAAAATAATTAACTCTGTGTGTTTAATAATAATTGGTGTGGCTCTTGAGTCTTCCTGGTCTGAAACACCTCCTTAGTTTCCCAGTTGACCGAGTTCCAGATGTAGCAAAACCTGTCAAATAATGTTAAACTGTGGAAGATATTTATGTGTAGTATCACCAAATGTTTTAGAAAAAAATATGTTGCTTGTTGAAGAAAAAAAAAAATTGTTTAAAAAAAAAATTTTATAATTTAAAAAAAAAAATTCTTTTTCTCAGTTAATTAATTAAAATCAATTAATTAATGGTGTTTTGTGAAGTTTTAAAACGTGTATCACTTTCCTGTGAAATGTTATTGATGTTCTTGTATTTCCCAAATAAACTACAACCACTCATAAGATTGTCTCCAGGACAATCGATATTTGTTTACTTTTCCATTTTGGAGGTTATCTTCCTTTGTATGTGGTAAAATTCTGGTAGTTTGCTACTAAGATTATATTAATTATAATTGATTATATTAATGAAAGAAAGAACTAATTTGAAGTGAAAAGTATAAAGGTTTTATTAAACAATTGAAAATTAGACTCTTTTCGATTATAAAAATCGACTCTCAGGGTATCGAAACAGTTACAAGGTTTGATATATATAAAATTCAATAAAGGGTTCTTTGAACAGCTAATTATGATCAAAGTCAGAGAAATCGGGCCAATATTTAAAAAGTATAATGTTACAACAAGTTAATTACTAATACTAGATACATACATGAATAATAATTTGAAATAAAATAATTTGTTGTCACCAACACAGCTGACGGGAACAAGAAGGCGTTTTTAACAACGAATGCAAATGGCTGCCGTCAAGTCGGTCAAAATGCCCTTCGTATCTGCGATGTTCCAAATAAGATATTTTCTGGTAGTATTTACGTCCTGGTGTCTGCAAATCTCCTTTCTGATGTTGTGTAGTGTCTTGAGTGAAGTTTCCAGGTTGTATTTTGTATATCTGTGTATGTATAAGTTCGTTCACTTTTTATGATTCAGGCACTAATGTATGGTTATGTTGTATACTGTTTTCTTGTGTTTAATATTGTTATTCGGTGTAATTATGTGCTGTACTGTGTTATTTAGTCTATATCAATTGTATCTGTCACTATGTTGACGTTCCAAAATTGTTTTATTCGTCACTCGCGATTTTACAAAAACGTATCGTTCACTTACTCGCCATTACCGTTTTTAGTTAGGTTAGCTCAGTTATAATCCGCTCGTCAAGTTCACCGTACAATTACCAATAATCAACTATCAACTTCCTCCAGTTTCGACTAAACTCTTAGCCAATATAATATTATTCTTAACATTGTTCAAATATAATTTTGCATCCTGTGCATATTTCAAAATACATTATATAACTGTCTAAACTTTGGTTATTTATCAATTTTATTTGCTAGATGTTATTTAAATTAATCCTTCAGTTCATTCGGCGTATTTTAAGATTGAATAATGCCGTTTTATAATGTTTTCTGTCCAAAATTAGTAATTTCACTTTCATTTTGTATTTAGTGAAAAATTAAAAATTAACTTCCTGTCATTATGCAAATTCAGCCATTTTTCAGTTATATTTAATATTAATAATCTCATATTGTATTAAAAGGTTTATATTCCCTTATTTTCTTATAATTAATTGAATTGGTTAAATTCTAAAATATTATTTTGGAATATATGACTCCCCTCTCCAAATTTCTGAGTTTTGTCATTTTCATTTTTATTTATAATTCTGAATATAATTTTATAAAATCTTTCTAAGTGGTATGTGTAATTATATGGCTTTATCTCAGGTTTATTTTATCTAAAACCCTTTTGTTTAATTGCATTTAAATGAGTAATTTCTCTGTTTTGATGAAGTTTGGTTTTCATTCTTTGGCCTAGATTTTCTAACAAGTTTTTTCTTACAAAATTTTTTTACAAACAATAAATGATGTGTGATACCCTCTCTGACTTTTAAATATGGTATTATAAACTAAACATTTTTTTGAAATAACACAACAATAATTAGTATTGGTTACAATACAATGAACAGTTAAACAAATAAGGAATATTTTCAAATAAATGGTTGTCTTCAACATTCAGACATTTTTTACAATCAAAAACTTATTACTAATATAGGATTATTATTCACAAAAGAGGTTTTTTACCAACTAACATCTTAATTACTTCTTACTATTAACACAAGTAATAATTATATTTACAGTTCTGATGTTAGTTGTTGTAAATTTAAATAAATGACCTTATATCTAATACATTTTAAAAATCCTTATCCTATATTTATAAAAACATTATATCTAATATTCCTATTTGCTAACTATTATACTAAGTGGGATTATGCAGTTCTTTACACTGTCTTTTAAATATTGTATTTGGGGAATTGTACCCTGTCATAGTATAATTAAATTGTTTTTTCTCATTATATAACACAAAATGTCACTTTAAACAGATTTATATCTTGTTATTATTCAAAATAACATATTCACATAGTACACATTTTAAGTCACTGAAAGTTGCATATTTCATTGTATTCAATGTTTGTGATTGCCAAGAATGAAACACAAGGTTTATTTTCTATAATACCCAAAACTAGCACTGGTTCACTTTACACTTTTATTTCGTTATTTCTACATGGTTGTGTAGTCTTATTAACATAATAAATTGGTTAGTGTTTTACAATGGAGATTTGTTCCTTGGGTACTATATTATTGTTTCATCTTGGTTCACTGGCAACGCTTACTTTACACACTTTTCTCTCTTAATTTTATGTACATGTTGTTATCGTCCGTTACTATTTCGTTATACTTTTATTGGTATTTTACTATTTATTTTGGGGATATTGGGATTTGGTTGTCTTTTATAAGAGCATAACATCTTCCTCAGGATGCTGCCTTCTTCTTCTTTCTTCTGTCTTCTGGGACTGGTATCTTCTCCATCTTCTTCTTGATGCCATCGGGTTTCTTGGGATTTCTTCATCTTCTTCGGGTTTCTTGGGATCTCTTCATCTTCTTCGTAATTTTAGAAATACATCACCTGTATTGGTTGATCTTGGCTCATTCAGGGTTTCTTTTCCATTTATATTTCCTCGTTGTGGGTTTGGTCATATTCTGTGTTGCTTTGTTATTTACTTTTTACCTTCCTGGGTTATAATTTGAAAACCTTGGGTTATTAGACTGGTTTTGGATGACTCATCACTAGTAACTCATTTTATTTGAACTTGCATTTTTTAAATAATAATGATTGCTTTCCACAGTTGCTATGAATTAATTTTTTATATTAAACTTAATGCTTTCTTCCAGATTTAAATGTTATAATTTTATTATTCTAATGATCAAATGCCATTCATTATTTTGCATATTGTAACACGTAAATTGTGTTACTTAAATGTTATGTAGATGATATGTTGTGTGCACTTAAATTACATACACCGCCCGTTGGAAGCGTCAATTTGTAATTATTAATACGTTATGTTGAACGGCAATGATTTTGTAATTTTCCGCTCGTCCCACTATACGTACCGTTTCCGTGACGTCACTCACCGTTGCCAACTGTCGTGGTGTCCGCTGTACTCTGTGAACTTATTTTCTAAATGGAACAGCAATAATAACGACGCAAATATAACATCAAACATATATCCTTATAGAAATCATTTATTCAGAAAAGCACTGGTTAATTGTTTCTTAAATCTGATTATGATAATCACAATTGTGGCGCAAATTATACGTCTTCTTTTTACCAGTTGGTACAGTAGTAGCAGATATTCAGTATTTAGTCAGACCAAAAGAATGCTTTGGTTAATGTTTCTATTAAAAATAAAGTATCTCAGGGCGTATATGGTTCGGGGATTACATTTAAACACAATATTATTCTATAAATCAAAATACAAGTTTTACAGTTCAAGGATATTACAAAGTTAGAGTGTAATGTGCACCCAGGCAGTCGGATCGTGATTACTAGTTATGATAGGTTATGTCCAGTTTAGGTGTTTAATAATTATTATCCAAATCAAAGGTTCTTGTGGTGTTTGAAAAGGTGTCAATCTCAAATTGTGTTATTAGTGAGTGTTCTTAGTGTTGGTGTGATATGGTGTCTGTAGTTTCAGTTGATTAATACTTAAAAAGTCGTGTATACAAAAGTGGGTGTTGATACACAATATAATAAGATGTCAAAGTCACCAAATCCTCTTCTTTGTATGGTTCGTGGTCGAAGATAGGGCCCACGTCTGCTTCAATCCTTCTCCCTGGTTCTTGGGTCTTCTATTTCATATACTGGATGTTCCTCACTTTGTGTAATAGTTCGTGTTATGTATCTCTATCTGTATCAATATGTCTGTAACGTGTTTTCACAGTTTATTTTATATTATGTAAGACGTTTTACAAACGCGTCTGTACGCTATGACCGTTGTTAAAGAAGTCTCTTTTTTATTTATCCGAAATTTCTGGTTGCTAAGGGTAAACTTGGAATCTGGTTGGTTGATTCGGATATACATTGTCATATACTTTCATTATTTCAAAATCTAAATTTGTTCAAAACCTTCAAATTAATATAACTTTTCTGTACTGATTGGGAATTTAAAACCATTATCAGCATTATTTTGATCTTTACATTTGTGACATATAGACACTAAACATGCCTACTTTTACTTAAGAACTACAGATGTTACAATTTTGTTATTTGAATTTTTCTTAAATAACTTGAGATGTATTATTTTGTTTCTAGATTCGTTGTGTACACTATTAACTATAAATCTATTTATCCTTCCACATTTGTTTTACAAAATCCCTAACATTATTATCTAAAATTTACAAAAGTTGGTTTTACCTAGCCTATGTACTGGTGTTATTTTCATCACCATGTTTAAAACCTTTAACAGTTAAATTAACTTTTAACAACCATAAAAACTGTTTAACATATAACACTATCTTAACAAAACAAAAAGATATACTATCCTATTAGTTTAATTTCATGCCCACATGGCTATGATTCTACTGAACCTTTGAACAAATAAACTATTTTTTACTTAATCTATACAATTGTTTAACACTTAGCAATAACATCTTTTTATAGTCTACTTTGCTTTGCCAATCAATTGATCACTGTTTAACACCAGTTCTATGGTGATATATTTGTTAACATAAAAATGAAATTAACATCAGTTAATTGATATTCTCTTAAAACAACTGCTTCACCTGCTACATACAAAAAACAACATAAATACCATGATAATAAAACAACGTGATAAAACATAATAACATGCACATTTTTATAAAATAAATTATGCACTAATTAATTAGTCTTCTCTCAGTTAATTCATTAATTATTCTAAAACTGTCTATGTTATGGTTTCACATTACTTGTCACTATGTTTATCGTTTACCCTTTTCACTGAACACTTAATAGTTTGTATTTATAAACATACTTATTGGTTTTTATAGGTTTTTACATTTTATTGTCATTAAAAGAACTTCACTCTTGTTATAAAATGTTACTGTGAACAAGTTATTATTTGTTGTTTTCTGGACAATCTTATGATCACTATTTGTTACAATTAGTTGTATGGTTCACGTATCTATAATAAGGTTTGTTATATTTTCATTACATCATTTAAATTAATCATTTACTAATATTTCTTTTTACATAGTATTACATGTTTGGGCCTATTATCCCTCAATTTGTATTTTGATTATCTTGATATTATGATACATTGAATGAAACCATTTGTTTCTTTATAGTACTGGTTCATAAGCCATCTGTCTTTATGATTATTTATTTTGTCATTATTGAAAATTCATGTCATAATCGGGATTGAATGTATTTTGCATCACTTTGCCTAAATCATTAATTTGGGTACGGTCAGTTGTCTTACTAGTCAGTCTAAAATGGTTAGTCGTTCCTCTTCACGATCATCTTGGAAGATATTGTTCTTCTTGTTTAGCTTCTTGTCCAAAGTCTTCATTAAATCAGGTACGATATTAAGTTGTTCCTAAAGTAATGTTACAATATATGTGTCACGTTACACTGTTCACAGATTTGCAAAGTCTCGTACAAAATTTGATGGAGAGATATCTTCAATCCAGTAAAATGCCTACTACAACAACTAAGCTTTTTTCATTAGATTTACATGACAAAGAAAATTTGCGTGATGTAAAAAGTATTGATCTCGGATTTCATACAAAAAAACTTCTCAAAAAAGCCACTTCAAAAGAAAGTGATATCCTAAAATTCAAACTTGAATGCCAGACTGTGCTAGTCACAAATGACAGAAAAGATATTAGAAAGATCTCCTCTGAAGTACAAGCCTGTCCAAGGGCTCTCTTCTGTACAAGCTGTCCACTGGATCCTAGTATAATTTTTCATCAGCCAGAGCTAGGGAAACAAAGATTTGGTTTATTGCTAGAGGCATTGTACACCAATAACCGAATCATAGATTCTGTTCTGAGAAAGCAAAAGCACAATACACTCAACTTTGCAGTGAAGCTCATTCTACCCTTCACTTACAATTCAAAGTATTTTTGGATGGTGATTGTTCTTCCAAGAGACTTGAGATTTTTTTTCTTCTTTATTACTTGGGAATCAATGTTATTCAGAATTGTGGCAAATTATTAAATTAGGACTGATATTTTCGCATGGAAATGCAACAGTAGAAGGAGGGTTTTCTGTAAATAAATCATTATTAGTGGAGAATTTGCAAGAACATAGTCTTTTTGCTCAAAGAACAGTGGAAAATGCTATAAGATATTATGAAAGTATTCTTAAAGTTCCTATCACTCAAACAATGTTGACAAATGTAAGAGCTGCCCATAGGAGATATGAAGAACATCTCAAAGAGTCAAACAGAACCAAAAATAAGAAGAGAAGAAAAAGGTTGAAAAAAGAAAATTATCCATAGAGATCAAGAAACTTGAAGAGCAGAGAAAGATGTTAAAACTGCAAGCTTTGAAAGAAGAAGACAGTATAAAATCAAAAATTCACATTCTTGAGAAGAAAAAGTTAGGCTAAATCTCCCCATTTAGAACTTTTATGATCACGGTTGACTTTATATACCTAGGCTATGATAACTAAATTTGTATTCATGTATCTATTAAAATTAGGTATGGAATTTTAGGTTACCTGTATCATAGAGTGTTTTAGTTGTAAAGAATAATACAATCTCTTTGTTGCTTTGTATGTTTCCTTTAGATTTTTTATGCAGTTTTTTTGTGATATTTTAACCTAATAATGTATATTTATTGTAATTTTTTACTTTAAGATAATTAATTTTGATATTGTTTTTTGTATGAATACAACTGTTTACTTTTTGGAAAAAATAAAAAGGAGTGCGTTGGACGGCTATGGGGAAGGTGGAGGCCGATTACTAAAAAAAAGAAATATTTAAATTCATCCTTGATGGTGGACGATTATAATGTTAAGCATACTAAAGTAAATTTTCAATCAGATAATATATGAATGTTTCATGCTTACAAATAAAAATAAATTTCACTAAAACTAATATTTTAAACTGAGTAAATAGGCTACAGTAATGTTTAATAGGTAATTTATATATTGAAAAATTGGTATTGTACGCAAAAAATAACGCATACACTGGTCAGGGAAAATTTGCGGATTTGGTCATGGAGAGTCAGGGAAATCAAACTCAAAATTTCAGTATGAACCCTGTAATATTAATAACCAGAAGAAGATTGTGTGAAAAATAGAAGAATTAAAGAGAATTCAGATGAAAAAACTTACACCCAACAACTAGTGATAAATATATCAACAGAGCTTCCAACCATGATAAAAATAAAAATATCAACAGAGCTTCCAACCATAATAAGAAAAAATATATCAGCAGAGCTAAAAGGATAGAAGAATAAATAAGAAGAAGAATAAATGAGATAGAAAATAATAGTAAATCTGAGAAACTAAGAAATGAGGTATCCAAGGATGTTTTTTATTAGTCAAAAAATAGACTATTCTTATATATTTTTATTAAATGACTGTCTGTAGATAATTCCAGCAGTGTTATATTTTTGGGCAGAGATGATTTTCCTCTGATCTCAAATAGAAGTGTAGTATGGCCAGCAGAGTATATGTAGCCACAAGTGCCTCTCTGGACTGCCCCAGCTCACGTGTTAGGGAATGAATAGCCCATGGATAAAGAACTAAGTTAAGGAAAAAATAAATATAATAATAATAAACCTCAGATAACAATATCTATCAAAGAAGAATCAATTTAAGAAAAAAAAACAGCTCAAGTTTGAAGAAGCAGATGTAGAAATGGGGAGGAAGACAAGGGATGTAATAACTAAATAATATCATAAGCAATTATTTCATACATACTCAAAGTATGGTCTGAACTAATCACTTCTGGAGGAGAGCAATCTGTAGCATGACAGATTATCCACATTGTTTTAATTTAAAAAATAATCATATATAATAAAAATGCAACGACATCAATGAAAAATACTATAAAAATTAGTCAAGGACCACAAAGTAGTGAAATAATAGTTCAAAGAGATAAAATAAATTCAAAACAACCATGCAATATATAAGAAATTATAGAAAAATAATGATAGGCCGAAGTGTAAAATAATTATGCCCAGGTAGTATAGGAGCAGGTCAGGAAATGCCCAGTATAAACAAACATCCAAAATAAATGAACAACTGTTAGAAAAACAACCACAAGTAATAACATTAAAAACTACCAAAAAAATATGAAAATAAATAGGAAAAGTATAATGCAATAAAATAAGAGTAAATGTGAATTAGGTGTAAGTGAAGGTTCTAGAATAAATGTAAAAATGTACCAGTGCAAGTTAATCTTATAATGAAAAGTCAATCCTGATGATCTAATATAAGTGATATTCTTTATCCTATAATATCAGACAAAATGACAAAAAAATGATATAAGAATATACAATACATAAGTGGAGTGATCAAGGGTAAATCCCTAAAGGAAAACAAAAACAGCAAGGACTGCATGAA
Source organism: Magicicada septendecula (assembly GCA_034769895.1). Lineage (NCBI taxonomy): Eukaryota > Metazoa > Arthropoda > Insecta > Hemiptera > Cicadidae > Magicicada > Magicicada septendecula. The sequence goes on from CM068371.1 coordinate 122,756,370, forward strand.
AATTAATTTTAAGAAATATTTTAGTTGATGAAAAAACAGATGTGTTTTGTTTGTATTAGTAGTTCATTGAACTCAATGTTAAAAGATTGAGAATGGATATAATTTTTTTGTGGTTATAAAATATTTATTATGTTTAATGGTATTAATTCCACGGTGATGAAGAGTACTTAACCACTACTAATTGGAAGAGGAATACACCAATAACCAACTTTTATTTGGAAAAATTCTGCAGTGAAGGCGTCTCGTTTACGTTCAGCACGAGGCGGCCATTTTGGACTAGTCCCACAATTCCAAGCGGTTCCGGCAGAATGGCATCACCAGTTTGGGTTCGATAAATTTATATTACTAACATTGACTATTCAATAATATTTTGTATTTTTAGACATTTAAGCAGTTTTTTCTTGTACGCATTATACTTTCCATCTTTGCCCTTTTTCTCTGACTATTCTAATAACAGTTCAAAGAATCCACAAATTAATATTATTATTTTATATATGTAATTTAATCGCTCTGAGAACGAGTCTGTAATTGTCGATTGACTAATCGATTCAAAATCGATTTATTATTATTATGTTAATAAAGTAGTTGAATCTTATAATTTTGGGGTTCTATTTATTTGTACTTGTATAAAGAGAAGCATATTAAATAATATTTGATACCTGGACTACAAGAAAAGCAGAAATTAACCACGCTAAAAGAGTACACACTTAGAATAACGAAGGACTGCTAATCGATTGTTACAGGAGATAATCTTATTAACGCTGAAAAACAATTCTGGTCATTCTAAGCGAATAAACTAATTAAATTAATAATTAAAAGAAATAAAAATACATAATTACATAACAAATAATTACAGTAGAAGCCCGATATAGCGCGGTCCGTTATACCGCGGATTTGGATATAACGCGGTGAAGAGTATGTCGCCCCTTATTAGCGAAAATTCTTACTTGTAGAGAGTGAGTAAATTATGAATTGTTTATCGTGACTTCCGTAGCCACAACATTGGAATGCGTTGCGTTTATTGTAAACAAAGGCTTGTTGTTGGAAACGGCGTTGTAAACAACAGCCAGAATTGCCAGTTCAAGTGTACCTGTAGACATAAACAATTGCCCAAGCTATTTACAGTCTCTACGTTTCTAAGAATTCATGCCAAGGCAAGCAGCCAACTATATCCCTTCTATCCCTCATATTACAGTACAGTATAAGATCATACTCTGATATTATCTTATCAAAGTGTATAGTCTTTGTCATAAATTCGCATAGTGTAGAGTTTTGTGATGTCGCAGAAAAGAAAAGCATATTCTGTGAGTGATAAACTCAAAATAATTGATCGTGTGAAGAACGAAGAGTTAAAGGCAAGTTTATCACGTGAATGTGGCATCCCAGAAGGAACAATTAGAGGGTGGATGAAGGAAGAAGATAAACTTAAAAGTTTTGTGAACACAGTTGAAAGTGAAGTGGGGTTGCAAAGAAAAAAGACTACAGTAGATAAGGATAGTGAACTAGATGAGTGTCTGTACAGGTGGTTTTTAATAAAACGAAGTGAAGGTGTGCCACTGTCAGGACCAGTTATTAGCGCTCAAGCTGTGAAATTCCATAGTGATTTACATGGCAACAGTGACTTTAATGCATCTGATGGGTGGTTTTCGCGATGGAAATCTCGTCATGGTATAAGCCAGATAAGCATTGAAGGGGAAGCACGATCATGTGACAGTGAAGCTGCAGCACTTTTTCCTCAGGCATTAAACAAAGTAATGATCGATAACGATTTAAATGACCATCAAGTGTATAACTGTGATGAAACTGCTCTGTATTTTCGAATGCTTCCTACCAGAACTCTGGATGTGAATAATTCAATAAATAAATCTGGATTAAAAATAAATAAGGATAGAGTTACCCTCCTGTTTGCCACAAATAAATCAGGCAGCCACAAAGTTAAACCTCTCTGTATAGGGAAAAGCCGAAATCCTAGATGCTTTCAACATGTTAACATGACGTCATTACCCATCACATATCGTAATACAAAAAATGCTTGGATGACAAGTGATATTTTCGGTAAATGGTTCCATGAAGAATTTGTTCCATCTGTGAGAAGCCACCTGTGGTCACTCAACCTCGAAGAAAAAGCTGTACTGACCCTTGACCACGGTCCAGCACATCCACCTGCTGATATGCTACAGTCAAGAAATGGGAAAATCGGAGTCATGTTCTTGCCGAAAAACACTACAGCACTGATCCAGCCATTAGATCAAGGCATCATAAAAGCATTTAAAGCGCATTACCGCCGTGAACTTCTGAGTGCTATAGTGAATTCTGATGAGGAAATGGAAATTTACCTTAAGTCAATAAACCTGAAAACAGTCGCGTATTCAATAGGTCTTGCATGGGAAAGTATTAGTACGGCTACGATTCAGAATTGCTGGAAGAAATGTTCCTTTGAACAAAACATCGCCGATGGAAATTGCTCTGTTGCCGGATTCACTAATAGTGATGTACAGTCTGCGAGTAGTGCTCTGCATTGCAACTTCACTCTAGATGACTTGAATGACTGGGCAGAAGTTGACAACGGTGAGCCTGTTACAGAATGTATAGGAGATAAAGATATCATCGATGCAGTCCGAAATGCAAATTGCGAAGAAAAAGAAGACGATGACAATGATGGAAATGAAAATGGGGTGGAAGTGAAAGAAGTTATTCCAAATGTTAGTGAAGTGATAATACACATAAACAAAGTAATTTCGTGGATGGAGAGGCAAAGTGAATCTAATAATGTTCATCTGCTGCACCTCGCGTTTATACAACAATACGCGGAAAAGAAACGCTGTTCATTATCCCCTCAAACAACAATTACGGACTTTTTTAAGACCAACAATTAGGCCTACAGTAGGTTGAGTGAGCAATGTATAAATAGTGTATTTTATATTCCATTGGATTAAAAAAGATTAAAATACGTATTGGATTAAAATACAGTTTCCTTATTTTTTATTTCTACATTTGGTGACGTACAGTATATAGTAATGCATTATGCTGTAGCCTTTTTCCCGGTCCTCCCTCCCCATCATTTGTCACTGTACAGGTCACCTTCCGATATACCGCGGTTACGCCTATAACGCGGGGGAAAGTATGTCACCCGACAACCACGCTATATCGGGCTTCTACTGTAATTAAATAAATAAAAAATATAATTTTTTTTTCTCTTCAACAAATTTTTTTTTATTATATCATATTTTATTGTAACTCCGAATTTTATGCACTGTTACAATATCATCAATCTGATTAAATATCGGTATGGAGAACCATACATGACTTCCATATTCTAAGATTTATATTTAAAATCATTTTCGAAATGAAATATTACCATAGAAACTACTTCTTTCTACTTACTGCTTCAGCCTTAACCACAGTACTGTGGTCACTAACATATACCACCTCACGTTATCGCACTCGATTTTCACTGATGATGGAAGTCGATGGCATTGCCAAAACGTCTGGTTTTGTAGAAAACATTGGACTACGGCCAAATATCCCGGGAAGGAATTTTAACAAAAACTACTTCTTTGTTGCCGATAACGTTGTACACATATATTGTAACATGACATTTGGAACAACATAATATCGTACCTGACTTGATGAAGACTTTGATTAAGAAGCTGACAAGGAGAACAATATCTTCAAAGATGATAGTGAAGAAGAATGACTAACAATTTTAGACTGACTAGTAAGACAACTGACCGTACCCAAATTAATGATTTAGGCTAAGTGATGCAGATATCTTCAAACCCCAACTATGACATGAATTTTCAGTATTGACCGAACAAAGATTTATAAGGACAAATGGTTTATGAACCAGGACTATAAAGAAACAAATGGTTTCAGTTGATGTATCATTAAATCCAAATAATCAAAATACAAAGTGAGGGATAATAGACCCAAACATATAATATTATGTAAGAGAAATATTGTTAAATAATTAAGTTAATTGATGTAACAAAAATATAAATACACCTGGTTATAGATACAAGAACCATACAAAAAGTGTCACATATAGAGTTCATAGAGTTGTCCTGTAACCAACAAATTATAACATGGTCACAATTACATTCATAACAAGAGTAAAACCCAGATAAACAATAAATGTAACCAGATTATTAGAACTGTGTGTGAGGTAGAGCAACAGTGTTCACTTTATTGTAATTTTTGTAACACAAAACATCAGTAAGTATACGGATGTTTAAACCCATATGAATAGTCAATATGACATAGACAGTGTCAGAATAATTCATAAATTAGCTGACAAAGGACTAAATAATTAGTATATAATTTGTTTTGTTAAATGTGCATGTTTTATGTTATAGCACAGTGTTTTATATAATAGTAGTTGTGTTGTGTTTTTTGTATGTAACAGATGATACAGTCAGTTTAAAGGAATGCCAATTTTATGATATTAATTCCATTTTTTGTTTATGTTGTGTTAACAAATATACCAATAGAGCTGATATTAAGCCATGGTAAATAAATTAATTAACCAAGCAGAATGGACAATACAAAGATGTTTTGTTAAATGTCAAACACCTATACAGTTTGAGTAGAAAACAATTATTTGTGCAAGGATTTGGTATAATCATAGCCATGTGGACATGAATTTAAATATTAGAATAATATATATTTTGTGTTGTGAAAATGACGTTATATGTTAAACCATTTTGATGAATGTTAGAAGTTAATTTAATTGTTAGAGATGTTATAACATGATGATGAAAATAATACTATTACATAGGCCAGGTGAAACCAAATTTAGTAAATTTTGAACAATTATATTAGAAATTTTGTAAAGCAAATGTGGAAAGGTAGATGTATTTATAGGTAATAATGTATACACGGAATATAGAACCAAAATAACACATATCAAGTTATTTAAGAAAATTCCAAATAACAAAATTGTAACATCCATAGTTCTTAAGCAAAAATAGGCATGTTTGGTGTCTAAATATAACACATGTGAAGATCAAAATAATGCTGATAATGGTTTTAAACTCCCATTCAGTATAGAAAAGTTACGTTAAATTAAAGTTTTTGAACAAATTTAGATTCTGAAATAATAAAAGTTTATGACAATGTCTATTCGAATTGACCAACCAGGTTCCAAGTTTACCCATAGCAACCAGAAATTTCGGATAAATAAAAAGAGACTTCTTTGACAACGATCTTAGCACATAGACGCGTTCTTAAATCGTCTTACATTAGATGTTATAAAGTGTGAAAAAACAATACCAATAGATAAATATTTTTAGAAGTACACTATACAAACGTTTTGCAACAACAGAAGACTACCCATTAGATGGATGAGAAGGAATAATAACCAGAAAGAAGATTTGACGTGGACGAGGGACGAGAAGAAGACCTGACGTGTACGTGGGACCTATTTACAACCAAGAAAAGTACAAGAAGAGGATTTGGTGATCTGACATCTCATTATATCGTACTTCAACACATACACTTGTATACACGTATTTTAAGCAATAATCAACTGAATTACAGACACCATATACCACGAACACTAGAAACAACCACTAATAACACCATATAAGACTAACACCTTTTAAACACAACAAGAACTTTTAATTCACATAATAACTATAAAAGCCTGATTTAGACATAACCTTTTTAAAACTGGCAACCACTATACGATTTCTGTGTGCACCTATCACTCTAACGTTGTAATATCCCATGATTGTGAACTTGTATTTTGATTAATAGTGTAATATTTTGTATAATTATAAATCCCCGAACCATATACGCCCTGAGATAATTGATATATTTTAATTTAAAACGATAACAAAAAGCATTGTTTTGATCTAAGGAAGGAATACTGAACAGCTACTGCTGCCAACTGGTAAAGAAGACTTATATTTTGTACTACAATTGCGATTATTCTGTTTAAAAATTATTAAAACAAGTTAACCAGTGTTTTTTCCAAATAAAGGATTCCACAAGGATATATGTTTGATGATAATTGTGAGTCATTATTATTGCCGTTATATTTAGTAAATAGAATTCACAGGTTGTAGCTGACCCGATAGTTGGCATCGGTGAGTGACGTCACGTAAAAGAAGCAGCGTAGTGGGAGTAAGCGGCAATTTACGAAATCATTCGCCGTTCAACATAATACATTTATAATTTACATCGACGACTCCAGTGCGAGTTTGTCGCTACATCATTCATCCATATTACAAGTCGACATTTCTGACGGACGGTGTATTCAAGTGCACGCTACATAAATACAAGTAAACTGATCCACAATAACATTGTATGTAACGTAATATTCTCTGGTTACAAATAGACGAACCCGAGGTGAGGCTACATCTCGATCGTAAGTAACCCGATTACGAACAACAATTACCCCTTTAAAATCGTTACAATATATAAAAAATATGCATAAAATTAATGGCTTGTATAAGTTAATGATTGATCTCCATTAAGTAGTGCTCAAGTTTCCAAAGTTTTAATATTATGATGTCCGTAATTAAAACATCAGAGCAGGTTTAGTGTGAATGAGGGTACACTGTGGACAAAAATTTTCAACATTTCCTATTGAGCGTTGCTTAGAGTAAAGCTGCGAATCTACAGTGTATGTTTCACAGAACAAACACGCGAAAAAGAAGGAGCGCTCCGAAGTCACTCATGGACCCTCAGCATCTTGCAGAGGGTTCATTCCCTAAAGACGAAAAGTCTGTCTATGAATCGTTCCTCTGTAAACACGTGCAGTTACATTGCCCAGCGATCCACAGGAAGCAAATTGATGTCCATTTTTTCGGCTTGAACGTGTTATGTTGGTGTGGGTTTCGACCACTTTCCATTTAAAAAGTGTGCAAATGTAAGAATATAAACATGAGTGAGGCCAGAAATAACGTGAATTGAGTGTGAGTGTGTGTGTGTGTGTCTTACCTGCCTTTTTATTGCTGTAGGCATAATAATAAAATGGAAACGTAAACATTACATAACTGAGATATGCTTACCTGCCACGAACGATATATTATTTTATACATGGAGGAGTTCAGTGACATACACACGTACAGAAGAATTATATATATAAAGATATTAACTCATACATAATTTACATTAAAATGAAAAAATTATAATTTTATTCCCTGGCAACAAAATTATTTTATTTTTACTTCCATATTCCTTAAGGAAATGGAAGTATGGTGATGGCAAAAAAAATCGTGTTCGAGATTATTGCAGATTCTGATTGCACTACACTCAAAACATGAAAAAAAGTCGTTTTTCGAAAAGTGTCTGTGTGTCTGTCTGTGTGTAGATTTTTTTCCTATGGCAAACGATAACAGCCGCAAATTCAAACAGAATCAAATAATTTTTTGTATACAGTCCTGAATTGTAGAGATCTCAAGGACTTTCGATTTTGGTGAAGATCGGTTAAGGGGAAGGGGTAGTTTACCTGCAACCTTTTACGTTTTAACAACAGTAAAGTACTTGAAAATTCATTTAAACTTTTTCAAACAATGGTAATTGTTAAAAATAAAATAATTTTGTTGCCAGGGAATAAAATTATAATTTTTTCATTTTAATGTAAATTATGTATGAGTTAATATCTTTATATATATATATATATATATATATATATATAAAATTCTTCTGTACGTGTGTATGTCACTGAACTCCTCCATGTATAAAATAATATATCGTTCGTGGCAGGTAAGCATATCTCAGTTATGTAATGTTTACGTTTCCATTTTATTATTATGCCTACAGCAATAAAAAGGCAGGTAACACACACACACACAATTCACGTTATTTCTGGCCTCACTCATGTTTATTTTCTTACATTTGCACGCTTTTTAAACGGTGCCGAAACCCACACCAACATAACGCATGCAAGCCGAAAAAATGGACATCAATTTGCTTCCTGTGGATCGCTGGGCAGTGTAATTGCACGTGTTTACAGAGGAACGATTCATAGACAGACTTTTCGTCTTTAGGGAATGAACCCTCTGCAAGATGCTGAGGGTCCATGAGTGACTTCGGAGCGCTCCTTCTTTTTCGCGTGTTTGTTCTGTGAAACATACACTGTAGATTCGCAGCTTTACTCTAAGCAACGCTCAATAGGAAATGTTGAAAATTTTTGTCCACAGTGTACCCTCATTCACACTAAACCTGCTCTGATGTTTTAATTACGGACATCATAATATTAAAACTTTGGAAACTTGAGCACTACTTAATGGAGATCAATCATTAACTTATACAAGCCATTAATTTTATGCATATTTTTTATATATATGTTTACAACGTTATCGGCAACAAAGAAGTAGTTTTTGTTAAAATTCCTTCCCGGGATATTTGGCCGTAGTCCAATGTTTTCTACAAAACCAGACGTTTCGGCAATGCCATCGACTTCCATCATCAGTGAAAATCGAGTGCGATAACGTGAGATGGTATACGTTAGTGACCACAGTACTGTGGTTAAGGCTGAAGCAGTACGTAGAAAGAAGTAGTCTCTATGGTAATATTTCATTTCGAAAATGATTTTAAATATAAATCTTACATATGGAAGTCATGTATGGTTCTCCATACCGATATTTTAACAATTACCATTGTTTGAAAAAGTTTAAATGAATTTTCAAGTACTTTACTGTTGTTAAAACGTAAAAGGTTGCAGGTAAACTACCCCTTCCCCTTAACCGATCTTCACCAAAATCGAAAGTCCTTGAGACTTCTACAATTCAGGGACGTATGCAAAAAATTATTTGATTCTGTTTGAATTTGCGGCTGTTATCGTTTGCCATAGAAAATACGCTTGATAAAAAAACGTTGCAGGTAAACTACCCCTTCCCCTTAACCGATCTTCACCAAAAACAATAGGTCTTGAGTACTCTACAAATCAGCGCTGCATGCAAAACATTATTTGATTCTGTTTGAATTTGTGGCTGTTATCGTTTGCCATAGAAAATGCCCTTGTTAAAAAAACGTTGCAGGTAAACTACCCCTTTCCCTTAACCGATCTTCACCAAAAACAATAGGTCTTGAGAACTCTACAATTTAGGGCTGTATGCAAATAATCTTTTGATTCTGTTTGAATTTGCGGCTGTTATCGTTTGCCATATGAAATACCCTTGTTAAAACATAAAACGTTACAGGTAAACTACCCCTTTCCCTTAACCGATCTTCACCAAAAACAATAGGCCTTGAGAACTCTACAATTCAGGGCTGTATGCGATACATTATTTGATTCTGTTTGAATTTGCGGCTGTTATCGTTTGCAAAAAAAAAAAATTTCCCTTGATAAAAAAAACCGTTGCCGGTAAACTACCCCTTTCCCTCACCCGATCTTCACCAAAAACAATAGGTCGAGAGTACTCTACAAATCAGGGCTGTATGCAAAAAATTATTTGATTCTGTTTGAATTTGCGGCAGTTATCGTTTGCCATAGAAAAAAAATCTACACACAGACACTTTTCGAAAAACGACTTTTTTTAAGGTTTTGAGTGTAGTACAATCAGAATCTGCAATAATCTCGAACACGATTTTTTTTGCCATCACCATACTTCCATTTCCTTAAGGAATATGGAAGTAAAAAGAGTTGTTATTTGCAGGAATATTAGATCAGTTTCAAAAAAAATTGCAGGCAGCAGCAAGGAGTGTGGACAAACGAATGAGCCAGACTGCGTAACCAGCGAACAAGACGTCTAGCCGGTCGAAGCTGAAATCGATTACAGCAACAAGGCTGTTTTTACCCTTTCAGAATAAATTTTTCTTAACAATTCTTTTTCAATGAACAAATTTAAATCAACACTTTATTTTTGGCAATGTAACACGTTTCATTACAGATGGCGTCTAAACGCGGGGCATTATTTTAAAGGAATCCGCTACCCAGAAGGAAGATAGAAATAAATTCCAAACCATAAATAGGCCTATTTTCATCTCTTTCTGTATCTGTAACACGTTTTATTACAATATATAATTTATTTAATATTTATAAATTCTTTACCTCAAGATGTTTTCCCCTGTAACTTTTAATTGCTTCTTAAACTTTCAATTTCCTTACACTTTCGATTTATACACACTTTTATTTACTACCTTTGCTTGTTTACGTCTACATTGCGGACGCCATCTTGCATAGTTGCCAACTTCTGAAATTTATACTTACTCGGTACAGAGATCGTTTGAGCGAATTTTGTGAGAGCAAATGTGGTTGTTGAAATAAATAATAATTCATTTACCTATGCTCAAATCAATTTAATATTTATTAGCATCTAGAAACAACATGTTTTTATGTACTCATAAATTGGCCTTTTCTTTCTCTTTTATAGTTGCATGATTTTAAAATGTAAAAGCTAACAATGTTTTAAAATAAATATAAATTTGTTTGCCACAAACCAGCACTTCTTGGTTATTTATCAAATATATATATATATATATATATATATATATATATCCACACGCACACTCACGGTTTCATCCCATACATATCCCTTACTTTCCCCACCCCTTTGGACCCATTATTTTAAAACTACAGACATTCTTAGACTCCCATTTCTTTTATAAAAATTTTAGAATTTAAAGAAAAGTCTTAGTTTCATTCTCTCGTTGTTTACTTAGCTGACATTTGCACCTCCACAGTCCAGTCCTCTTACGTAATCTCACTCCGCACCTTTTCTTGCTTTCACCTTGCATCGAAACTTATCTCATTTTAATTAAATACACAAACCTTGTAAACTCACATTTTTATATTTGATTATACAGTATCGTTATATTTTTTGTACAGGCGCCTGCAATTTCGTTCCGGAACTTTTGTTTGTGACCGGTCAGCACAAAGGTGTAATTTTAACTGGGCCGAGATGAACTGCTTTTAAATCTGAGATGGAGGGGTTTCACGTGGTCTCATTTCATTGTTTTATTCGTATGATGTAGCCAGATTCTGATGCGGAGTTGACTGCGCCTTGCATTCCAAACTGACGTAATCAGGGTTTGGCTATTGACATCATATGGCATGACCCCTACAGTGCATAGTTCAGAGTTCAAACTTCTAAAAATAACTGTCTCCAGCAGCTTGATTCACCCAAACTTGACACTAATATGTTCACATTGCTTCTCCAATACTTTTCAAATACAATTTATTATTTTTAATTACCCTGGGTGGGCCTAGCTGTACTGTTACAATACCCCCTCAATGAGAGGTTTTATGCCGAAGCATGAAAACTCTCATTGATACTCACATACTTCCTAAAGGGATCATTCTGGATATGTCGCCACAGCCCCCTTTACATTCTACTAAAATTCATGGGTAACTTACCCCCTTGATCCAGTGACTGCGGCCGCACCTGAATGACCTTACTGGACTTCCCTCTCGAGATCCCAACAACGCAAGGCCAGACAGGCACTTGACGCCCCTGCTCTGACGCGCCGGCCAGCACAGGACCGCCGCCACAGCATCACCAGACACTGAAACATTAAATCAAAAACATCAAATAGTGGCCTTGTATAATACCATATCCTAACTGATCTGGTCCCCCTTAGCTGTGCTGGTTTGCGTTAAGAAGCACTGGTTTTTCTTAACTTCTAACATACATTGATGAATACATACTTAACCTAACATGTTATGTTTTAAAATTCAATACCAACATTCTGTATGCCCCTCTCTTATTAATTCTTATCCCAAAATCACAATATTTCCCTGATTTCAATCAGAATTTAAATAACCACTTCCCATTACATCATTACAAATATCTTTCATTATAGAACTCCCATTAATTGAGTGCATTACTAAAAATCGTATCAAACACCTTTAAATCAATTACATAATAACAAATCATCTACTTATATCATTTTCTAATATCCCCCCTTAACCCAGTTACAATTAGGTAAATAACCTTCCAGGTAAACTGGACGAGGCATTTACCTTGTTACGTAAATACTGTATTTATGTCCCTGGCTTGTAACAGCCAGCTCCTTTCCACACTATTGCTTTGTGATGTTGGACTGTAGTGCCCATTTGCGTCCGCAAGAACTGAAGTTTGTTAGGATGTAAACGCTGCTTACACCATTCTTGCTTCGGCGTTATATGAAAATTCGGCATTACTGGTATCCGAGGACACCAGTAATCCTACTAAAATGATTCATATGCCCTTAATACGATCTATCATCCCATTCGATGGTAGCCGCTGTCCCAAAGTTATGTTGATTCCCCTGATTCACCCCCCGGTTAATTTCTAAATTATACCAATTTCACAGGCAACCAACCATGGTCAGTTTACAATAAGTCTGCCCACAACTGGTTGTCAACCAAAACCACGGTCTGTAACGGTACAGAAGTGAGGGTTTTATTTTATTAGTTCATCAGTGGCAATAACGGGGAATCGCCCAAACAAAGTTTCAATTGTAAAGCAGTGTGTGACTTTCGAAACACCCAGTTGCACGTTGGTTCTGTCAGATAGGCTTCATACGCCAAATCCAGGTGCTGTGGAATGTGAAAGAGTGCGCGTCTGCCCGCGCGAACAGAGTAATTGTCACGAACTTTTTGGCGAGCAGGAGAGCGCGAGTTTATGATAAAATACTCGCGCCAAATGCGATATCACGTGACGCCCGCTCAGCCTATGAAAACGCAAGTTGCCACGGGCAGGACGACGCTTGGCCATCTTGAAAAAATTACTTAGCGTCAGTCAGCTAAACCGGCCGGTTTACCGTAACAGGCTCACGAGCCGAAAATTTATTAAAAGTATAAAAATATGATTTAAACTATAAAGTAAAATGATATAAAACAATATGAACAGTGAAACATCAACAACTCGGGAGTGCTCAAAATTTTAACAGTGTAAACTTGATTTGGACAAATAAAGGAACAGAAAATGAACTAATTTCAAAATGTGCTTCATGACGACTACAGGAAAGTCAATTTGGTAACATTAATCAAAGAAATATAATAAATTACAAAAGCGCTTTAGACATAAAACGGGGTACAATGAATGAAAGAGAGTGTGAGCAATTACTGGGTTGCCTTTGTTTAATTTAATTAATCATTTACTTTAATTATAAGGGGTAAGAAATGTTAAATTTTGTTTGTCTTGGTTAAATGGGGTCTTTGCCTCAGTGTTGAAATCTGTTTAATTTAAATGCTGGAGAATAGATAAGGAGAAGTCATAATTTTATTTGAGTCACAAAGGAGAGAATAATAACAAGAATGTTCAATAAAAGTTGAGTTAAGTAACAAGTGCAATGAGAGTAGAGTTTTTTACTAACCTAAACCCTAAATCACGTTTATAGGCCACGGGTTCGAGTGAGAACCCTAGAACCCGATAAAGGTAAGAAATGTCTAAAAAGTATAATTTTTATTAAATATTATTTTGTAAAGTGATTGAAAATTCACAGGTCTGAGCTGGTAAGGCCGGGACTGCCCGAAAGTGGGGAATCGCATTTAAAACATATTGTACATTTAAAGTTAAGATCATATAGATATGTTTACAATCCCGCTATACTCAAGCAAGGTTAGTATACAAAAGAATTGAGAAGAAAGTAGGGCCGAATTTAAAGAGTTTAAAGAGCAACTGACTACAAAACTCAAAGAAATAAATACGCGTATAGCGGCAGTAAACATTACAATTGAAACAAAACAATATGAACAAACATTTGTAATTGAAAATAAGAGAGAAACAGACATTCATAATTACTGACAATAATTCTAATGCAATAATTAACACTAGGGGAGAATACAAAATAAAAATTAAACAATCATACCGTGTTGGCGAAAATATCCAAAGTGTTGGTTACACACACACACTAGTAGAACAATTAAAAAAGTAACACAATTGAAACAAATCACACGCGATGAGGGTACGCACAGCAATTATCGATTGAACGATAATGATAATGATAATCACAATACTTATAATGGTAAACACTACAGTGATTATTATTATACCACAAGACGAAGCGTGAAGAAGCGAACAGCTGTTTATGTAGGGTACACACAGACTAATAAGGAATGCATTCGACAAGAGGGGCGCAGCAGTAGAAAGAGAGAGAGAGGTTATTTGTGGCTGTCAACTAGAGAAAAATTGTCACCCTATAGACAAGCGGATCACGCGATAAATATGCACAATAACGAGACGAAAATGTTAAGTGTCGGCAACTATACGGCACAGGAAACAATGTCCTGGTCAAACAATACAATGCATTGTTAACTTAAACTAGGGAGGGTGTAAATTGAACCACACTCAATACCCGAATGTGAATGAATAATTATTTTTAAAAGAAAAATACTGTTAATTATTAATGTTAGAAAAGGAGTTAAATAAGAAGGAATAATATGTGTAAAAAGATTAGAAATTATATTTAAGAGAATGTTATGTTTGTAAGGAATGTTAGTATTTAAAGAAAAATGGTAAGGAATGTTATTATCGATGTTGTTATTAATATGAAGAAAGGATTAGAGATGGGAAATAAATGTTATAATTGTCAGAACAGCTGATCAAGCAAAATCTTCATACCTTAGTGGAAATGCAAGGACACAGAAGAAAGCGATAATGGAAAGTCAAGGGCAGAGATTACTTAGAGCTCAAATACTACAATTAACGCATCGAGTGAGTTAAGCACATAAAAGTCTGGATATAGACGTGTTTCTCAGGCAGTCATCTGTAGCCGATAATGCGACACACTACGAAGCTAAAAAGAGTATTCTGTACGGAAGTGTATTTCAGCACATGGTAAGAATGAAGAAAATTATGAGCGATCAGGAAGGTAATGTTAAAGAAATGTAATAAAGGGTAAAGAAAGTTAATGTATTATACAAGAAATGTAAGGATGAAGATTGGAATAAAGGAACGAAGGTAGGAATGTTATAATTAAGGAAACGTAAAATTACAGAGTGAAAAATGGCATAAATACGTGGAAATGCAGAGCATCCAGAAAGAAAATAAGGGAGAGCTAATTGCAGTGGATTTTTTGGGACCACTTCCAAGATCAAGTCGTGGAGTGAAACACATACTTGTTTGTATTGATGTATTTTCCAAAGCCGTCCATCTGTATCCAATTATGCGACCCACAACTAAAGTTGTTTTGAAAATGCTCTTGCAGAAATACATTCCTGCATATGGTAAAATGAAGAAGGTACTTAGCGACCAAGGAGTGCAGTTCCAAAGCGATGTATGGGAGAAGACTCTTCGTGAAAATGGAATCCAACCTGTACTCACATCAGTATGACACCCACAAGGAAATCTTGTGGAAAGACTAAATAAAGAGTTAGGTACATATCTACGAATCTACTGTCACGACCAACACAACAAATGGGCAGAGTATTTACCTTTCTTTGAGAAAGCAATAAATGAAAATTATAGCGAAGCAACAAGTTAGACGCCAATCAAGGTAGATGAAGACAAAAAAACCTATTAGATTCTGGACTAAATATGTAAGCAAGCCAGAGAATCAAAACGTTCCTATTCCATTAAGTGTAAAGGTTGAGTATGCTAAACAACGCATCATAGAACAAGGTAACAAGAGGAGAGAAAAGTTCAATAGAACGCATAAATTACAACGATTCGACATAAGAGAACAAATTCTGTTGAAAGCTAATCCCGTCGGAAAACGCATTGACAACAGCGAAGAAATTCTTTCGGCTGTACAACGGACCTTATACGTTGAAACAACACGTGGGAAGACACACGTTCATTGTATATGATGAGAGGAAGGAAAAGGACATCGGCAAATATCATGCGACATCATTCAAGAAATTTACGTATGAATAACGAGAAGAGGGAGTGAGAAGAACAATGCCACTGAGCCCGTCCAAGATCAACACACAACTCAGCTGTATAATGGGGGGTGAAAATATTGCATACCACCACCGGCGAGCGTTATACTGACCTACTCATGATTATGTGTCGTTTAACTGATGTAAACTAAAGTTAAGCTAGTATAATATTATTTTTATTTGTCTAGAACAAATAGACAAATATTTAATAAATAAATATTTATTAAATTTTTTTTTCCAAGTAGAGGAATAATGCAACGATACAGCCATATGCTGTATTGAGCATTAATTTAAATAAATATAAAATTTGTAAAATTATTATAAGTTTGGGGTAAATGGACAGGTCTGGGATTGTAAAAATGTTTCATTGTTATACTAGGGGAGAAATTAACCTGTTCCGACAGGCAAAGAACACCTGCTCGATTGTATGTGTGTTATCCATGTATCTTGTGTGTGTTAGTGATGCATGTACAGACAGGAATCTCAGCTACCCTCCCCAAGTAATTACTAAAATAATTACGTATTTTAATTCACTGTGTGAAAACTAATTAGTGTATAAACAAACAAAAGGCACCAAAGTGTGTGTAAATTTTATAGTTATTCACAGTAAGAAAATTACGTTAATAGGACACACTACGCAAAGTCAGTGTGAAATAAATGTGCCAAAAATATGCAAATTACACTAAGACGCTCAAATTAATACAGTGAGTGCTTAATGAAATTAGCTATGATTTGTGCTATCTAGATTCCGTACAAAACATTGCCATTTGCAAAAAATTGCAAATATATGAAAAGGTTCAGGAGTGGGGGCTAGCATGTGATCTGCAGGTCTCAACAGGATAATTTCGGAACCAACAGGTGCGGAATCTCGAGAGGGTATAAATTATGGGTTCAACTGGAAGCCCTTCTCTTCTTTTCAAAACACAGTTGCAGTCGGACACACTGTCCGTCGGCAGAACATTTTTATTTTGTTTTAAGTCTCATCTACGAATGAATAAAGACGTTTTCGGTAATTATGTTTACACTAGTACGGGAAACGTAGAGTACCGGGACCGTTTAAGTCAGCAACAGTATCTACAGAGAAGCTACAAAGAGCGACGCGAGATGCTAGACGTTAGGAGATGCTTTTTAAACGCCTAACAGCCGTACGAGATCCACCTCGCAGCAGATAGTAATTTTCTGGGACGGACCACACACTACTGGAGAACAACGCTGGACTCTGGACATATCCAGGACCACGTCAAGCCAGGAGTAACGGAAACCCAACTCTGGACAACGCTGGACCCCGTCAATAAGTCGTAAGGTCATCAAAACTCGAGGTGACATGCATAATGCTTTTATAAATTATTTTTTTAAAAGCTCATAAAGACTATAAAGAGACAATGAATTAAAACAAAAAAGGTTTATAATTAGAAATAATGTAATAGAGTCTTATGTAAATGTTTTAGTCGTAAGAATGAGCGATCGCATATAGATAAATATAGAAAAATATCGGTATGGAGAACCATACATGACTTCCATATTCTAAGATTTATATTTAAAATCATTTTCGAAATGAAATATTACCATAGAAACTACTTCTTTCTACTTACTGCTTCAGCCTTAACCACAGTACTGTGGTCACTAACGTATACCACCTCACGTTATCGCACTCGATTTTCACTGATGATGGAAGTCGATGGCATTGCCGAAATGTCAGGTTTTGTAGAAAACATTGGACTACGGCCAAATATCCCGGGAAGGAATTTTAACAAAAACTACTTCTTTGTTGCCGATAACGTTGTACACATATATATCAGTGGCGAAGTTACATGGAGGCAATTGAGGCAATGCCTACCCTAACAAATTCTGTAGAATAAAAATTATAAATACGTATGAACTACATAACGTAAAGATTATACATTGTTACTGTGACTGTCAAATTTATTAAACCGAAACGTGCTTTATTGAGCGACCGCTAGATGGTGACAGGTGAGATTCGGCATAGTTCGTTTAAATCGAATGAGGCAACCTGAACTTGCCTCAGCGTTTTTTGTATACATCGTATGTAAGCAATGTAGTGGTGTGATAGGGAAGTGTAGGGAGGGGGGATTGTCCCGCGCTGTACACATAGAGCGTTGAGGCATGCCTCACTTCTGTGGTCCAAACAGTTAAGTTAAAGCGCCTGTGTTGTTACTAAGTGTTTATTTTATGCGGTTATTAAAAGTGTCACTGTTATTCCGCTGAACTAACAGATGATCAAGATTGTTATTTGAATTATTTGTAACATTAAACATATATATAGAAACTAACCAAGTTTAAAAATTTGAAATTCAATCAGTTGTATTATTGTGTATGACGAATACAAGGATTGTTCAATAGACACACGTATAGAGCTGTAAAGCATTTTTTATTCAACGATTTTAAAAGAAGTCTCCAATAACATTAAGACATGAGTTCCACTGTTGCGCTAACCTGTAGATTCCCTGCTAGTAAAATTCTTACGGCTGTTTGTGGAACCATTCGGTTACAGCAAACTCTACCTCAGCGTCCGATTTGACCCACCGTCCTTTTAGTGATTCCTTAAAAAAAATTTAAGATAAGATTTTTGCCTACCCATTCATTAACTACTAGCTTCGCCAGTAAGCAAATTGATGTCCATTTTTTCGGCTTGCACGCGTTATGTTGGTGTGGGTTTCGGCACTTTCCATTTAAAAAGCGTGCAAACGTAAGAAAATAAACATGAGTGAGGCCAGAAATAACGTGAATTGTGTGTTTGTGTCTTACCTGCCTTTTTATTGCCGTATTAAATGAAAAATATTATATTACATTAAAATTAAAAAATTTTAATTTTGTTGCCTGGCAACAAAATTATTTTATTTTTAACAATTACCATTGTTTCAAAAAGGTTAAATAAATTTGCAAGTACTTTACTCTTGTTAAAACGTAAAAGGTTGCAGGTAAACTACCCCTTCCCCTTAACCGATCTTCACCAAAATCGAAAGTCCTTGAGACCTCTACAATTCAGGGATGTATGCAAAAAATTATTTGATTCTGTTTGAATTTGCGGCTGTTATCGTTTGCCATAGAAAATACGCTTGATAAAAAAACGGTGCAGATAAACTACCCCTTCCCCTTAACCGATCTTCACCAAAAACAACAGGTCTTGAGTACTCTACAAATCAGGGCTGTATGCAAAGCATTATTTGATTCTGTTTGAATTTGCGGCTGTTATCGTTTGCCATAGGAAATACCCTTGTTAAAACATAAAACGTTACAGGTAAACTACCCCTTTCCCTCAACCGATCTTCACCAAAAACAATAGGTCTTGAGAAATCTACAATGTAGGGCTGTATGCAAATAATCGTTTGATTCTGTTTGAATTTGCGGCTGTTATCGTTTGCCATCGGAAATACCCTTGTTAAAACATAAAACGTTACAGGTAAACTACCCCTTTCCCTTAACCGATCTTCACCAAAAACAATAGGTCTTGAAAACTCTACAATCCAGGGCTGTATACGAAACATTATTTAAGTCTGTTTGAATTTGCGGCTGTTATCGTTTGCCAAAAAAAAATTTCCCTTGATAAAAAAAACCGTTGCAGGTAAACTACCCCTTCCCCTCAACCGATCTTCACCAAAAACAATAGGTCGCGAGTACTCTACAAATCAGGGCTGTATGCAAAAAATTATTTGATTCTGTTTGAATTTGCGGCAGTTATCGTTTGCCATAGAAAATACGCTTGATAAAAAACGTTGCAGGTAAACTACCCCTTTCCCTCAACCGATCTTCACCAAAAACAATACGTCGCGAGTACTCTACAAATCAGCGCTGTATGCAAAAAATTATTTGATTCTGTTTGAATTTGCGGCAGTTATCGTTTGCCATATAAAATACGCTTGATAAAAAACGTTGCAGGTAAACTACCCCTTCCCCTCAACCGATCTTCACCAAAAACAATAGGTCTTGAGTACTCTACAAATCAGGGCAGTATGCAGAAAATTATTTGATTCTGTTTGAATTTGCGGCTGTTATCGTTTGCCATAAAAAATACCCTTGTTAAAAAAACGTTGTAGGTAAACTACCCCTTTCCCTTAACCGATCTTCACCAAAAACAATAGGTCTTGAGAACTCTACAATTTAGGGCTGTATGCAAATAATCTTTTGATTCTGTTTGAATTTGCGGCCGTTATCGTTTGCCATAGGAAATACCCTTGTTAAAACATAAAACGTTACAAGTAAACTACCCCTTTCCCTTAACCGATCTTCACCAAAAACAATAGGTCTCGAGTACTCTACAATTTAGGGCTGTATGCAAATAATCTTTTGATTCTGTTTGAATTTGCGGCTGTTATCGTTTGCCATAGGAAATACCCTTGTTAAAACATAAAACGTTACAAGTAAACTACCCCTTTCCCTTAACTGATCTTCACCAAAAACAAAAGGTCTTGAGAACTCTACAATTAAGGGCTGTATACGAAACATTATTTGATTATGTTTGAATTTGCGGCTGTTATCGTTTGCCAAAAAAAAAATTTCCCTTGATAAAAAAAAACCGTTGCAGGTAAACTACCCCT
The DNA here is from genome assembly GCA_034769895.1 of Magicicada septendecula. Lineage (NCBI taxonomy): Eukaryota > Metazoa > Arthropoda > Insecta > Hemiptera > Cicadidae > Magicicada > Magicicada septendecula. The sequence continues at coordinate 122,776,683 of CM068371.1, forward strand.
TTCCTTCAACCGATCTTCACCAAAAACAATAGGTCGTGAGTCCTCTACAAATCAGGGCTGTATGCAAAAAATTATTTGATTCTGTTTGAATTTGCGGCAGTTATCGTTTGCCAAAAAAAAAAAATCTACTGACACACAGACAGACACACAGACACACACACAGACACTTTTCGGAAAACGACTTTTTTTCATGTTTTGAGTGTAGTAGAATCAGAATCTGCAATAATCTCGAACACGATTTTTTTTGCCATCACCATACTTCCATTCCTTAAGGAAAAAATATGGAAGTAAAAAAGAGTTTAATTTTGAGATAGTATATTTGTTTTATCAAAGTAAAATAATTGAAATGATTTGATATTTGCATTTTGTAGAAAAGAATAATTTAAATTTTTAATATGAAACAAATGCCAGTGTAAGAGTAAATAATATAATTTTAAATTTAATTAAAAAAAAAAACATTGGTATAGACTGAGCAAGCTGAGGTCAGATCTGCGTAAATGAATTCAATTAAAATGACATTTAAATTTTATTTTGTTTTAGTAAATCAAACTGAATAAATGTCTAGATTAAGATTATTAACATGTCTAGATGTAAGAGTGTTTTAAATGTGTGTAACACCGTATAGCTTAAGAGATAAACACTTAATAATGAGTGATATCTTGATCGGAGATTATTAACAATGTTTATTATCTACAATGCTTGTTAAAACAATAAACATGAAATTTTAACTACTCATAAATCTACTACTCTTATTATAGTTACACCTGGTATTGTTATACAACCTGCATAAATTACGGTATATCGAATTTATGTTATGTACCGTTGTAATATATATATCTCCACACCCACACACACACTCACGCTTTCATCCCGTACATATCCCTTACTTTCCCCACCCCTTTGGGGCAATTATATTTAAAACTGTGTAGACATTCTTAGACTCCCATTTCTTTTGTAAAAATTTTAGTTATTTTAGAATTTTGAAAAAAGTCTTAGTTTCATTCTCTTGTTGTTTACTTAGCTGACATTTGCACCTCCACAGTCCAGTCCCCTTACGTAATCTCCTCACTCCGCACCTTTTCTTGCTTTCACCTTGCACCGAAAGTGTTATCTCATTTTAATTAAATACACAAACTTTGTAAATTCACATTTTTATATTTGATTATACGGTATCGTTATATATTTTGTACAGGCACCCGCAATTTCATTCCGGAACTTTTGTTCGTGACCGGTCGGCACAAAGGTGTAATTTTAACTGGGCCGAGATGAATTGCTTTTAAATCTGAGATGGAGGGGGTTCACGTGGTCTCATTTCATTGTTTTATTCGTATCATGTAGCCAGATTCTGAGGCGGAGTTGACTGCGCCTTGCATTCCAAAATGGCTATTGACGTCATATGGCGTGACCCCTACAGTGCATAGTTCAGAGTTCAAACTTCTAAAAATAACTGTCTCCAGCAGCTTGATTCACCCGACCTTGACACTAATACGTTCACATTGCTTCTCCAATACTTTTCAAATACAATTTATTATTTTTAATTACCCTGGGTGGGCCTAACTGTACCGTTACACCCCTTATTTGGTACATTTTTTGAGAATCGTATATTCCCATCCTCAGCCTCCTGATTTTATATCATTTGTATTTTGGTTGGTTGTTGTTATGGTTTATGGTTGTTATACATTTAACTAAAAATATCAATGCAGAAGTCTGGGATTTATGTGTTTATTGTATGCTGACTGCTTTTCAACTGTTATTTTATTGGGGTTTTCATAATTTTTTTGTGAAATTGTAAAAATGATTTAATACTGAAATTTGCCTAAATATTAAATGTATTTCATTCAAAATCGTGGGTGAGTTCTGCATCTCGGGGAGCTTGCCTAGCACAGAAACTATGATAATATACAAACATTATTTCTTATAATCATTTCTGTATTATTTTTTTCCTGAACATTATCATATTACAACTTTTTTATGTTTTTCCTTTTCAGGAAAATTTAGAGTAAATCGGTTTATGTTCAGTTTTTTTTTTTTAACTTGTTACTTGTGTATGTTTTGATGATTAATTTTTACCAGTGATGGACTGTTACAGAATACGTGGCTGATTCCATAGGGCCATGATTGCTAAAATCTGATTTAAACTGTTGGGGGGGGGGGCATGACACGATAAGCCAGTAACATACTTTTGAACACTGTTTTGACATCTTTCAGAATCTCAGAAATCACTTTTAAAATATCTTTCAGCACTGCCATTTTAATCTACTTGTAATAGGTTGACCAGAAATGGAACATCTATGTACTTATTAGCAGTAAAGCTGTAAGTAAATCAATGATAGCTTGTGTTTGTGTATCCATGTAATAATTAATATGTTTGTGTTATCCAAGTTATCAAACCATGTCCACATAATATTTTTTTCAACTAATTAGAAGTATGTCACTACTGACTCGGAACACTAAATTTTTGGTGGTAAAAATGTAAAACTTTACCTAGTAGCCTGAACTAGTGTTCGCTTATTGCGAGCTTCATCAGAGCTTAAACATAAAAAATTAGTGTTCCGAGTCAGTAGTGATATATTTATAATTAGTTAATCAACGGACACGTCATGGACAACAAAATTCAGGAATTTTTTTTAATTCTCAGTACTTCTAATACAGTAACTACCAATTTTAGGATGCATATTTAAAAATCTTGCAATAGCTCTACCTTTGACTATCACATTTCTTCTAATTGTTGTAACGGGACCAACCAGGGGAACAAATCTTTTAATAATTGTAATAATTTTTAACTCATCCAGTGTTCAACCTTTGGGGAACCTCTTTTTCAACAAAAATGCATACAATTTTATTATGAAACACCCGTCTATGTTTATGTCCGGCGCCAGTCTGACGAGACGAGTTACCTAATCACCTACAACTCAGGACGTCCGTAAATCACGGAAAATGCGAGTGTGAAACCCCAATTTCATCAGATGGCTAGTTCACAGAATTCGTTGGCTGAGCTTCTAGAAGCTTCGATAGAACCCGCCAATGAGAGAAGGCGTTACAAATTCTGAACATTTCGTGGCCAATGCCCAACGCCTTGTGTGTATACAACCCGCGGGAAATAACGGATAGAATAGCTCTCAGTCGACACTCAGCTTCAGGACCGCGCAGTCGTGTATACCAAGTACCCGGGTAAATTAAGTCGGCCGACTAAAAAATGTTACTTTAATTGTTTTAAACAAGTACAAGAAAGAGTGTAATGTGAACCGATATTCAACAACATCAGTTTTAAACAGTTCAGAACATATTTCAGACTGTATTAAATGAAGAAAGTGGGGAACACGAGTGATGAAACAACGTAGGAGCACCGGCTGGAAGGGTAACTGTATCGAACACAATTCATTGATAAAAATTAATCAAAGTTTAAATCCAATTTACAATTGAATATTTCAAAATTAAAACATTTTAATAATGAGATCTCAGTAAGGGAGTTAAAAGAGAATGAGAGAGAGAGAGTGAATGCAAAGTGCTGGTTGCCTATAATAACGCTATTTTCAAGCCATTTTATCGTAGTTTGTATATAGGGATTAAATATCTATGTTTTCTTGTCTTTTTTTTTGAAAATTTGTGTGGAGATAAGGTGACTGAAGATTTTTCTGTTCAATAAAAGAAAGTATTTGTTAATTTGAGAAAAGTAAAAGATTAATTGGTAATTAATTTTGAATAAAAGAGAATCATTTTTTAATAGCAGAAACCTATGTTAGTGTAATTTATTACACACAAACCCAAATAATCATCTCTGTGACAGTTTGTCTATAGAATCCTGGAGAGACCTGAAGGTAAGCAAAGAGAAGTAAATTGTGATATTTGTGTAATAATATATAAGCAAAGAAAGTAATTGTTACATTGTGTATATAATACACAACTTTATATAGTATAGTTTAGTGAGGTGATGGAGTTTTTATTTGTTTTCACATGTTGATTTTGGTATTTCCACTATTTTTGGTATATAGTATTTAGAATTATGACGTGTTTTTTTTTTTTTTACAGGAGCAACACAAAAACAACAACAAAAGTAACCTGATAATACTGTACAACAAATAAAAGTTTCTAACAAAAGCAGTACACTTATGACATATGACGCAGCATTGAGTTGACCATGTAGTATTTAAAATTTTGGAATGTTTGATATTAACAAAAATTTAGTATTTAAATATTTCTATTAGCATAACAAATATCATGATAACATACAGATTTTTTAGCTGTGTAAAAGTGGTTTTATGCTATTGTTACCTTGATGTTCACCTTGAAGATGCCAACTAGAAGAGTGACTGAGAAAATAGCCCTCAATACTTGTATTGTGCACAAAATGCCCAGTATAGCTACTGCAAAGTAAGAACCACAATATTAGAAAAGACAACACACTGTGTTGACATTACACGTATACTATTTTGTAATCTGACTTTAACAACGTATATACAACATTTTGTAGCTTGATGTTAAATTTCTGAGCTCTCAAACTGTGGTTCATGGTTAAAAACACCATAAAATCTAAAAACATTAAACTTCAGCAGCTGAAGTTAAAACATTTTGTACTTTTTAACAATTGACCACAGATTCATAGACTGGAAATTTTAAATCAAATGAGTCTGGCAATGAAAGTTTAAATATTATGGTGACTTTTTATTATTTTGCAGTTTAAATAGTTTTTACTTGCAACTTATGTTAATGTAATATTGGTAATTGGAAATCCAAATTACAAAACCCTTGGTCATAGATGTGACTTGAGAAGCTCCCAGTAATAACTACTCACATGTTAGCTCTCAATTAATTCCACCACCTGAAAACAGGGCCTTTCTAAAATACGTGAGTACATTTAGAGAAAAATAAATACTTAAAAAATTCTTATATAGAAATAAATATGTTCCGAATGAAGGTATGACCAGAACCTCTTTATTTCACTTATATACAGGGTGGGGCAGAATAACGGGTGATTTTGAAATGACTGTAAACAAAAAAGTATTCAGTATGTACTAAATTTATTGTCACCACATTAAAGTTCTTAAAAGCATTTAAGAAAAGTAAGTTTATAAATTACTTTTTAAAAATTACATCTGAAAGATGACGTCTGTTTAAATTCAAACATTGTTGAAGCCGGGTCTTGAAGTTCGTCATCACATTACGCAGCATTTCCGGTCGGATTTGAGCCACTTCATTTCGAATCCTTTCTTTTAGGGCCTCGATTGTTCTTGATGGTTCTTCCTGGTAAACTCGACTCTTCAAATAACCCCAGAGGAAGAAGTTAGAAACTGTGAGATCTAGCGAATGGGGGGCAATATCTCCATTTCGAGAGATGACGTGATTTGGAAACAAGCCGTTGACAACATTCATGCTTACTCTCGCTGTGTGGCTGGTAGCTCTGTCGTGTTGAAAAAATGTCTCCTTGTTTACATTGTACTGAGCAAGTTGAGGAGTAAAAAAGTTTACCAACATGTATGCATATCTCTCCGACATCACGGTCACAGCATTTCCAAGAGCATCCTCAAAAAAGTAGGGCCCTACGATTCCCGAAGAAGACAGCGCACCACACAGTAACTTTCGTGGAATGGAGAGGTTGCTGATGGAGTTGTCGAGGATTTACACCACTCCAAAATCTGAAGTTTTGTTTATTTATGTAACCGGACAGATGAAAATGGACCTCGTCACTCATCCATAAGTTGTGTACAATGTTCTCATCTTGGTCAACCAAATTCAAAAACTCTTCACAGAAACGTATTCAGGTGGCATAATCTGCTTCATTGAGAGCTTGAACGATTTGAATTTTGTACGGGTGATAGTGAAGATCATCGTGTAAAATCCATCTTACCGTTCTGGTGGAAATTTGAAGTGTGCTGCTATGCCGGCGAGCCAAACGACGTGGGCTTCTTCCGATCGCAACTCTTACACGCTCGATGTTTTCGGGTGTTCGCACTGATTTTGGTCTTCCAGGCTTCTTCTTTATTGTTGACGAAGTCTCTTCAAAGTTCTCAGCCCACGTTTTAATCGCATGGGCTAATGGCACTGGCTGATTCCGATGAATGTTAAAATGGGCACGGAAACCACGATGTGCACATTCGTAAGAGCTACCATTTTGATAAAACGCTTTGACAGCGTACGTTCATTGTACACCGGTCCACCGCTCCATCGTAACTAAATGCTACGGTGTGTAGAACACGGCCGACAGCTTTTTAATCCCCTCCCTTCAGTGCAGCAGGATTGCCAACCTTTTCAAAATCGCCCATTATTCTGCCCCACTCTGTACGTATTAAGAAAAGTATTAATAACTAAATTTACCTTATTTTGTCCCCCTTGTGACTTCTTATAATTTTTCTATGATGCGTTTCAGAGCTTATGCTCCATCATCAGATATGTATTAAAATAAAACTATCACTCTTACCAACGTCGTCACATGATATAAATGTCAAAAATTTTTGCATACAAACAGCGCGCGGAAGTAGGGGGCGCACCCGTTCATGTTCAATTTGCCACTCTTGAAACTCGGAAATTTGTATATCTGATGATGGAGCATAAGCTCTGAAACGCGTCATAGAAAAATTATAAGAAGTCACAAGGTGGACAAAATAAGGTAAATTTAGTTATTAATTCGTACAAGTGACTTGGATATCACATTTAACATGAATATTAAGAAAAGTACCTATAGTAGTGACATATAGGTATTATAGGTATTCTGAAAGAGGTGTGAAAACTATTTGCAACAGAATTATTTTTACCCAGTTGTCTTAAATCTTCTAATTATAACTATATCACTACTGACTCGGATCACTAATTTTTTGTTGGTAAAAATGTTAAGGTGGAAGCTTGTAATAAGCGAAAACTAGTTCAGACTATAAGATAAAAGTTTAACATTTTTATCAATAAAAAAATTAGTGATCCAACTCAGTAGTGATATAGTTATAATTAGTTAATCAACCAGACACTAAATTCAGGAATCAAATCCTCTGTTGTCATGGTATCAAGTAGGTCATGTTACTTAAAGGCATAAGCAATACTGAAAGAACACAACCTCATCTGAATTATTTAACATGCAGGGTATATACTCAGAGATCTTGGTTGCAGTGTTCTAGATGATTTTTGGAAGTCAGCCCCTTAAAAAGATGGATTTTTAGTGTCAAGATTTTCTGCTATAATATTGGCAACAAGAACAGATACTGTTAAAAGAAAATCAAATTTAAAAAAAATTAATTTTAATTTTGACACTGATGTAATATAGTGCCAGTGAACCATATAATCTAGCAATGGTGCAGTTTAAGAAAAGAACCAGTACTTTATTCATAAAAAATTGAGACATTTTTTACCGCATGTTGGGCTTAAACATGAGAACAGTAGCATCTTCATCAACACAACAGACTCATGTATAACAAAATTGAAAGTTAAGGGCATCGAAACACGGTCAGAGGGGAAAGGCGATGATGTGGAGGGAGTCGCTGTGAGATGTGAGAAGAGAATTGTTGTTATTTTGGTGCTGCCAACCTATGAACATTATTTCTAATAGTAACAAAAACTTGGGACTGTTAAAGTTTGTAAATGTGTAACCACGAATCTCTATCTGTGTGTGTGTGTATACCTACAGTCATACAGCTGGCTTAAAAAAAAAATACGTTCATTGTTTCCGACATAAATCAAATAATAATAAGAATAAGAATATTGTAATTGTTTATTATTCAAATCAAGCAAATGATAAGTACTGTTCACACGTATCGGAATTTGTTGCTGTTACATATCAGAATTTTTATAAACATATCTGAGTGGTGTTTGGTTCTGTCATTGTGTACTGCTGAAAAAACTACAGCCTTTCTGACCATTCTTATCACAATGGTAAATGGAATCTGCAAACTGTACACTTCCACTCCTTAATTACACTCGACTATCTCTACAGTTTATCATTACATAAACGAACGCGTTCTTCATGTTAATTTAATTGCAAGAATCTTTTTAATCCTGAACAACAAAAACTGTATATTATTACTTCCCGTGCTTGATTATAAATAACTTTCCTGTCTTTGCTAGTTGAAGGAGAAGACAAATCTCGTTACTGGATGATAACACAAATAATTACGATAATACGTAATTACAGAATAAAAACTACTAATAGAAATTAACTAAAAAAGTAAATAACTAATAAAAATGAGTGACTAAAACAACAATACAATTAATAATAAATTGAAATAATAATAACAAATGCAAGACTGAGAAAGTACATCACACAGTAACTAATAATGTATGGGTAACTAAAACATCACACGTAAGTTGGCAACACCTGCACTTGCTTACCAGCTGATTCTCCGTTACCCTCCCGCCATTCACAATTTCAAAGTGGAGTCGTCCATCCATAAATTGGTTTCTGCGCATATGCCCGTAACTTTCAATTTTACTGTAGCTGCCATTGGCCTGCTTAACCACTATCATCCATCTAAACAGTTCCTGACCAAAGGAAATGTTTATCCTAAGCAGCTTGAGATAACCCAGGTCCCTATCTCTCCACTGATTCCTAGACCGACCTCCAGGTCACATTCCACCAGGAGAACCCTTGTACAGTTTTTTAACTGTCCTGCTGTCATCCATTCTCAGGACATTCATATACTGCATGCAATTACCTATTTTTCTTTCGCTGGAATATCTCATTTTCACATGTTAGGCCATTTATCTCCTAAGTAATTTTCCAGCAGCTCCATTGCTCACCTATTCGGGGTCTAAGTTTCACCGCCACATGTCACAGCTGGTCTAATTAAGGTCTTATATAACCTGAACGAAGAGGGAGAAAAGCTAGTCCTGAAGGATATCTCCAAGTCAGAAGGATAAGCCATTTTCAGTGCTTCCTCAATACTGATGTTGATTTTGAAGTGCAGGTAGATGAGTTGCACCAGCCAATTGATGAAGTAGGTGATGAGGGTATCTGATCTGATGTAGATGACATTGAAGACATCGTTCTCAAACTTGGAACAATGGGGCGCCTGAATAGAGCTGCCTGCCAAATTATTCTAGGCCGGTGGACAAGTACTTGTTAAAAAAATTAAAGAACTGATAATGCAGGTATGGGAAGTGACACAATTCCAAGGGAATGGAAATTGAGACAATTGTACCCATATACAAGAGGAAAGAAGACGCTGTAGTGTGTAGCAATCACTAGATCATTTCACTCCTCAGTGTGGCATATTAAGTTTTTTCCATTGCACTCAACAATAGACTGGTCCCATGTTGAAAGCAACTACTGCAGCAGGTTTTCTCAGTAGTAGATCAATTATAGGTCAAATTTTCTCATTTAGTCAGATCTGAGATCTGTGAAAAGATGAAAGAGTGCAACCAAACGACCTGGTTTCTCATTAATGACTTCAAGGCTGCTTATGATACAGTATTCAGTAGTAAGCTCTTTATAACGATGGTAGGGCTGGGTATCCTGCATAAGTTGGTTAGTCTCGTCAGATGTGCACTTACGAGTCCAGATACAGAGTGAAGATTGATGATTGGTGGTTATATCTCAAATACACTCAGTGAGGGAGTTAGTATGACAGGGTGATCTACTGGCTCCTTTCTTGTTCAATATTGCCCTTCAGGCAATGCTTCCTGGTGAAGTAGTCCAATTCAGCAGGTGAATGCTGCTAAAGAGGACCAAGGGACACAGACACTTGCTTATGCAGATGATGTAATTATTGGTAGATATCTGCTTTGTGTTTAAAAAAAAAACCTTCCTAAAACTGGATAAAGAGGCGCACAAAATATGTCTTAGAATAAATGAAGGTAAGAACAAAGTAATGGTGTCAAGAAGAAAGAGGCAAGAGTACCATAGGGAATTTTCAATGATGTTATTGAGGGGGGGGGTGATGTCATTGATTGGTGTCTACAATGACAAGGCACCTCCAACATTACTTTCTCCTGCTCCTGTACTTTGCCTTCATTAAGATAATAGAACCATCTACAGTCTGTAGACCCACATAGTAGCATCTGTTAGATGCCTATAGTTAGGCTTGCTATACGTCCCGGTTTGACTGGGATAGTCCCAGTTTCAGAGTGCAGTCTCACCTGGTCCATTTGGTTACTAGAAAAAAATAATGAGTGAGAGAGTGTTTTCATTTATGAACAATGCTTGGGCAGAGACAGGTTTAATACAAAAGTGAACAGTGCATGTGTTGATGCTATGTAAAGTAAATATTGGAGTTAGTTGTAATGAATTTTTTGACAAAATAAAAGAAAGGATATATTGAGAAAGGTAGTCAAAAATATGCCTCGTTTAAAAAACAAGTTTAAGTTACACCCTTATTGTTGCAAATTCTTAATGTAATGAGTAATATTTTGATTGAGCACAATTTAATGTAGGCCTACTGCACTTCAGTTTGTCTTCTTCTTCTGCACCTCACAGAGTATGCACTTTGGCTGTTCCTGTTCCATCTTCACAGAGTATCTCTCCACCTCGCTCCTGGTCTTCCTACATCTTTTGTACCAAAGGGTCTACATCGAAATGCAACCTTAGGTAGTCATTCATCCTCCGTTCTGTCCAGATGCTGTAACCATTCCCTGTGGTTTGTCTGGATAAATATAATATTTAATACATAATAAAGTGTAAATAAAGAAAATACAGTGATGGCAAAAAAAAATCGTGTTCGAGATAAGGGCTGATTCTGATTGTACTACCCTCAAAACGTGAAGAAAAGTCATTTTCCGAAAAGTGTCTGTGTGTGTGTATAATAAACATAAATTTCGATATTAGGTAATTTTTTTAATTAGGGGAAAATTACAAAAATCCCGATTACTCTACTATTTAAATATAATATTTCACTACCGACTCGGAACACAAAGTTTTTTATGAAGAAGCTTTTTAAAAGCGAAAACCGGTTCAGGCTATAAGGTAAACTTTTACGTTTTTACCCATAAAAAACTTCGTGTTCCGAGTCGGTAGTGAGATAATTATATTTAGTTAAGTAACGGATATGTCATGGACAACGAAATCCAAGATATTATTATATATATAAACTTTCACGTATGAACTTGCTTTTCTTTATCACTTCCTCATACGTTTCGAGGTGATGTGCCTCTTCCTCAGTGGGAGTAAATACTGAATGTCGTTTTACAGAATAACCGTTATGGACTAAAGGTGTGTGTGGTGGGGGTTGATGATGGGATGGAATTGGCACTGAGGTTCAAATTGTGTGTTTGGATCATTGTATCGAATAGTGTATGAGATCTATAATGTAATTGTTCATTTAATATGTTGTTGGGTTGTAGTGTGTGATATCTGTATATTTCAAATTGTTCAGCTGTGTTTAGTTTTCTACTTTTAGGTAAGTAGTGTAATATTTCCATGTTGTGTTCTATGTTTGTGTAACTGTGGTTTTCGTTTTGTAAATGTGTGGCAAATGTGGAATGTATGTAGTTTGTGGAGAGGGCTTTTAAATGTTCTGAAAATCTGGAGGAAAAAGATCTTCCCGTCTGGCCGATGTATAATTGGTGACAATCATTACAATTTAATTTATAAACCCCTGTTTTGCTGTATGTGTCTGTGTCTTTGTTAGTATTATTTATGTGTTTCCTAATGGTGTTGTTGGTTCTGTAGGCTATTTTGTAATTGTGTTTCCTAAATGTGTTTGCAATTTTGTGTGTATTGGAATTGTAGTATGTAAGTGTTATGTATTTACTGGGTTGTGTGCTGTTGGTCTGATATGTTTTACTTTTTGTGTTTAGGATGCGTTTGTGTAGTTTATTTATTAATTCGGGGTTGTATCCATTTTTGACTGCTATATATTTGATTGTGTTTAATTCTTCTTGGTAGTCATGTGTATTTAGGGGTATTGAAGTGAGCCTATGGAGCATGTAGTTGAAAGCTGCATGTTTGTGTTGTGTTGGGTGGTTGGATGAGTTATGTATGACCATGTCTGATGTGGTGGGTTTCCTGTATATTTTGTATGTGTGTGTGTTGTTTGTTTTGGTGATTGTAAGGTCTAAGAAGTTTATGCTATTATTTAGTTCTACTTCAAGTGTGAATTTTAATTTATGGTGTATAGTGTTAATGTATTTGTGGAAAGTTTCTATTTGTCTTTTGTTGCCGTTGTAGAGGAGTAAAATGTCGTCAACATACCTGTGCCAATATATTATTTTATCGGTGTATTTGTTATTGTTCAGTATGTGTTCCTGTTCTATGGTGTGTATAAATATTTCGGCTAGTATATCTGATATAGGGGAACCCATGGGTAGTCCATCTGTTTGTGTGTAAAATATATTATTGTATGCGAAATAATTTTAATCAGTGATAATTTTAGTTAGATGGATGATCTCTTTTATATGTGTTTCAGGTGTGTTATTTATTTTAAGTAATTGTTCTAATGTAGTTATAGTTTCTTTTATGGGAACATTGGTGTATAGGTTTGTTATGTCAAATGAAGCTAGTGTGGAATGTGGACATGTTGAGTTTTATTCACTAGATCTAAATTATTTTTGACGGTGGTGTTGTTTGTTAAATTTATGCTATTTCTGATTATTTATCTAAGTGTCTAGCTATTTTGTGTGCAGGTGCTTGTGTGTTGTTTATAAGTGGCCTGATGGGAATATTTGGTTTGTGTAATTTCGGTAGTGCATTTAGTGTAGGGGCGTTTGGTTTAATTTGTTTTAGATATTTGATGTTGTCCAGTGATACTATGTGTTTTGTGTTATTTAGGGTTTTGTTTATTTGTTTGTGATATTTTGGGGTGGGGTCTTTATTTAATTTAGTGATGTTGTTTTCATTAAATAATGTTTCAATATTGTTATTTAAAGCCTGTTTTTCTATTATGACATTTATATTACCTTTGTCTGCTTTGAGTATGGTTAGGTTGTGTACTTGTAATTTACGTTTTATATCATGGCGTATGGTGTCATGGTCTTTGTTAAGCGTGTGTTGTATGGCTGTTTCAGCGTCTAGGACTATGTCACGTGTATGCCTTTTATTAATGTTGTTATTGGTTGGATTTATGCCTAAATTGTGTTTCAGTCCTTTATCTAATAGGTTTATTTCTGCGTTAGTGAAGTTGGCCGTTGTTGTATTTACTGTACGTGTGTGAAACTTATGTGTCGGTGTAGGGACGGTTTCATTTCTGCGTGTTAATAGGTTATTGATTTTCCTGTTATGTCTTTTCTGTATTTTTAATTGGATTTTCTCTATGATATTTCGTGTATGTTGTATTATGTGTTCAAATTCAATGTGGTGTAATATTTGTGTGATTTTTACGTGTAGGTTGTATGCCGTTTTGTTTAGTGTATCTTTTTTATGGTATAAATCATTGATGATATTGTCCAGGTGTATTATTTCGGCTTTACGTTTGATTTGTATTGCGGTGTGTGTGTTATTTTTTATTGTGATTTGTGCATGTGTGGGTATAATGTTGTGTTTGCGGCATATTTTGTTGTATGCGATGTTCAAGGAGATTTTGGTTACCTGTATTCTGACATTCCTGTATTTGTGGATGTAATACGCTGTGTTGGCGGTATTATAATTATCTTGTTGATTCATCCTCTTCGTTCACTTTTTAAAATATTATTATATATATAAACTTTCACGTATGAACTTACTTTTCTTTATCACTTCCCCATACGTTTCGAGGTGATGTGCCTCTTCCTCAGTGGGAGTAAATACTGAATGTCGTTTTACAGAATAACCGTTATGGACTAAAGGTGTGTGTGGTGGGGGTTGATGGTGGGATGGAATTGGCACTGAGGTTCAAATTGTGTTTGGATCAATGTATCGAGCATTACAATTTCTTTTAGTCTTTGACACTCTTCTGGATATCCACAACTTTTATCAAAATTTTGATCTCTTTTTTTGGGCCATGGGGTCCTAAACATAACACTAAATTCAAATGTTGATTAAAATTATCTTTAATTTGATACCCACATGAATTTTTGTTTTTTTTTTCAAAATTTTACGAGAAGCCTACCAAACAACCCAGAACATTCTCCACTGGGGGATTCCACTAACATACATCAACAAACTGAAAAAATAGCCCACAAATTCAAAAAAGCAGGATACAGAATCACTTACAAAACTACTAACAAAACAGAACACACACTATCAAAACACACACAAAGCACAAAACAAATTCGATCTACCCGGTGTTTACAAACTAAAGTGCTCAAATTGCAACAAATTCTACATAGTCCAGACAGGACGTAGCTTCAGACAGAGATACACGGAACACACAAAGGCACTCCACTCAACTACAGAATCCACCTTTGCAAACCACCTCATTGAAGCAAACCTCACATACAAAAACATCGACAATAACATGAACATTCTACACGTACACACAAAAGGCCAAAAACTAGACACTCTAGGACAATTAGAATATACAAACACATGAAAACAAATAAAAACGACATCCTAAACGAACAGACACAATTCAAATCGCACGCATTATTCGAACATATCTCACCCCACACACACAACATCGATCTTTCGAAATTCGATTCCGTCGCCCACAACAGGACGGACAGCGCTACCAGCGGAACCTCTGAAGAAGCCTTTTAAAGGTGAAAACCGGTTCAGGTTGTAAGGTAAAACTTTGTTTTTACTTATAAAAAACTTTGTGTTCCGAGTCGTTAATGTAATAGTTGTATTTAAACAAGGCATGTCTTAAGTAGAAAAAAGTTGATGTAATTAATTCAAAGTATATATCAAAGGTAATGAACCATGAAAATAAAACCAGTAGAGTGTAATTAGTTAAAATAACACATGATGCTTAGGTCTCACAAAGCCTAGCCAAGGATTCTGTATTTATGGCACAATTATATGTTTATATTATTAAATCATCACAGATATAAACTCTGTAGTAATTCTATTCAAATTATATCATAACAAATTGTTAATCTAATAATGATAAGAAGGATTTTAAACAAAATATTGTATTAAGTAATAAGTAAGAATGTTATCTTTGTTAATTGTAAACTTAATTATGTCTTGTGGGATGTCAAAATGTACATCAAAACAAATGCCAGACAATGGTAATAACATATAATCGTTCACAAGTAGCATAAGGAAGTAATAGAAGTTATAAATTATTTTTTAATGTATTTGTGGAAAAAGTTGGCGTCACTTTTGAACTCTCAGACCCGAAGACCCACGCTTTAAATAAAATTAGATAGTTTAATAAAGCGGGGAGGATGCATCCACAAAGGAATGTCATCAATTTTTAGCCAATCAGATCACCTATAGTGAGATTCATGGGGCGAACGTTTTGGGAACAGTGAGAGTAGACGCGGAAATATTTGACAGTTCTTCATTGTTAGTAACGCCAGATGGATGGACATCTCCGCGCTAAATTAAATCGAGATTTACCCATCATGCAGTGCGGATTGCAAATATAAACACGGGGCATTCTAACCAAATTCAACAAAGTTATTCAAAGTATTATACAGTGTTATTAATAATAAAGCAATGAAGGTTTGACAGTGTACGGACAATTGCATAGTGTATAATAAATTGCAATTAAGTGAATTAAGGAAAGTATAGTGACAATTATTTATACTTACTAGAATTATCAACTTATACGATAAACTTATATAACCTTTTGAACAAGATGAATTATTATAAGCACTAAAAAGAACTTTGAAGCTTAACAACATTGTAAATTTATTCATTGTTAAAAAATATTTATTCACAAATCAAGGTTAATAGTGTATCACCTCGAAACTAGGGTTAACCTAAAAATGTTGATGCCAGTCGTCTTTTGAACTTTATGAATTTAATTTAAGATTTTCTTTATTGAATGTAATCACTCTCCTACTACTCGATTGTTATAGTAGCAATAGACTTATAGTTGCGTATATTGCAGTAACCAATTTTTCACTAACACGGTTTCCAAAACCAGATTGACCACCCTGAGAAAAGAGTTTTATTAAGTTACATAGCATTGTAAAGGAAGACAATCAATGATGTAATTATTAGAAAAAATAAATCCATGAGGATTATCAAATGAATAAAATGAAGTTTAACCAGATAAAAGGGATTATGAATATATTTATTAAGACCATACGATTTTAGAGAGATATGAATTTAGGTTATGTATACAGCTGAGAGCAGTTGGTAACACTCATCACCGGCGGTAGGGAAATTATTCAAATGTTTTAAATCTCATTATCGACAATAACTTGTTGACATGGTAATCAAGAATGAAGAATCTCCAATCAAAGTGAGTACTTAATTATATAATCAACCTAATTCATTTGATTAATAAAACAAATAATTCCGAAGCAACATAGAGTGACAGTTACATAGGATGGTGTTTTCAATTTAGTCCAACATCAGTTCAAATCAACTCATGCCAGCTGGAGAAGTTAACCATTTCGTTCAATTAAATAAATTTATAATTAAATTTACCTTATTTTGTCCGCCTTGTGACTTCCAACTACACCCGACACCTAACTTCACATAATCACAACTATACGGACTTCAATTCAAACTTAATTCCATTACATGTACGGCCTGTAAGAAGGGTCAGTTCATGAATGCCTTGGAGGAGTTCGAAATTTATAGTGCATACGCTGACCCAAGCAGTCACGATCACGTGTTGAATGATCAACTAAACTTTGCTTCAAACGACTTGTACGGTACGCCCTTGAAACTGCTCGCCGGTACTAAGATAAAGTAGTGACCGCTCATTGGCAAATTGAACGTGAACGGGTGCACACCCTACTTCCGCGCGCTGTTTGTATGCAAAAATTGTTGACATTTTATATCATGTGATGACCTCGGTAAGAGTGATAGTTTTATTTTAATATATATCTGATGATGGAGCATAAGCTCTGAAACACGTCATAGAAAAATTATAAGAAGTCACAAGGCGGACAAAATAAGGTAAATTTATCAGTTATTTTCTCTATGTTAGCAGTCTTCATAACAACTTTGTCAAATTTTGTTGCTTCCCTGCTATATACACTTTTTCCTCGAACGAGGCCTTTTGGTTCCGCAACCATTATCAAGTTCTTCCTACAACAACCTAGGAAAAAGTGTATATAGCAGGGAAGCAACAAAATTTGACAAATGTAAATTTACTAATTAATTCGTACAAGTGACTTGGATACCGCATTCAACATGAATATTAAATAACAAATTAAATCACAACAACAATAATAATAACAATAACATTATCTAATTATATATTATAAAATTGGCACCAACATATTGGGGCTTAATCAATATAAGAAAGTCAACAGAATAAACAGATTAAGTAACGAAACTAACTTTAACTTCGATCAACAGTAACATTTTTAATTCTATTTATTTCAATATTAAAAATAATTTTATATGTTATTAAAACATGGAAGTCATGCATGGTTCTCCATACCGATTTTTATAAGTCTAAACACATATGGAAATTTTTTTGGGAACAGGCGTTTACATTTAACATAAGCTTCCTGACACTTAATTTAAGTAACAAATTATTTTGATAACTGTACTAATACATATTGCGTCATTCTCCACTTCCGCATAGCAATCTTGGAAAGTTGTCATAAAAATAAATACCTCTGCTCAACAGTCCATTAAGGACCTAGGCACACCGCACGGCTTTTGTGTTTAGTGTGGTGGTTGTATGGCTAGTAAACTACGGTACCACCAGCCGCTAGTTACAGTCTCCGCAGCCAGGAGGCATCGCTGTTATATCAGTCACCTACTCAGTTCTACCTCACAATGTGATTGCACACCATACAGAGGTTCCACCAGGAACTGAACCCGGGACTACGAACGAATCAATCGCCTGCATTAGCCACTAGACCACCTGGAGGCTCAGTGTTGTCATAGCAGATATAAACATATACAACTGTAAATGTTTTAGTGGATGGTTAGTGAGAATCGGTCAATAATACAAATTTTAGCTATTTTGCGTCGACGTTTTGACAATATTTATTGTCATCTTCAGGACAATTGTTGCTGACGCCAAACACACAATTTAGCTAAAATTTGTATTATTGACCGATCCTCACTAACCATCCACTAAAACATTTATTGATTGACGGTCACTAAAAATTTAAGGATATACAACTGTGTAATCATTGAGTTACAGCTATGACTTTTATGTTTTGTTTCCAGAAAGCTCTGGACAGTTGTTTAAAAGAATATAGTGTTGTAATGATAATGAGAATTTTGCTTTTTTTTAGAATTATTGTGTTTTTGCTTAAGTAAGCTGAACTAAGGCTTTATTTGCTTTTTATTTTTGAAGATGGATATTACTCCCAAAAAGTGCACTAAAATTGTTACTTTGAGTGAACACACATCAATGACTCAAAGAGATATTGCCAAGGAGTGTGGTGTGAGTTTAGGAGCTGTCAACAAGATTTTGAAGCAAAAAAGGGACACTGGGACGATTGAAGTGAACAGAAAAGGGAAATGTGGAAGGAAAAGAAAGACAACAGCAAGGGATGGAGCTTTTTTAATAAGGGAAAGTAAAGTAAACCCTAGGAAAACCAGCCAAGAACTTCAGCAAGACTTAGCACACACTGGAGTTATTGTTCATGACTCCAACATACGAAAACGACTTATAGAAGGAGGAAGAAAAACATTCAGACCTAAAAAAAAAACAGTTATTGACTGCTGCCATGATGACAAAACGATATGATTGGGCAAAAAAATATGTGAGCTGGACTGTTGAAGATTGGAGAAAAGTGTTGTTCTCAGATGAGAGCCATTTTTTGGTACAAGGACAGCGATCTCGTTTCATTAGAAAAAGTGACAATGAAAAACTTACGACAGCTCATATTGATCAAACAGGTAAACATCCGTTAAAGAAGATGTTCTGGGGCTGCTTTTCTTATAAAGGTACCGGATGCCTTGTGCCGATCGAAAGCATGATGAACTCGCAAAAATACAGAGACTTGCTAGAACACAGATTGGAAGCTGAACTAAGAACAGTTGATGCCAACGGTCAAGCAGTTTTTCAACAAGATTCGGCTCCATGTCACGTGTCCAAGATCATGATGAAATATTTCAAGGACAAAAAGATATCATGCCTTGAATGGCCAGGAAACTCACCGGACCTTAATCCGATTGAAAATCTGTGGGCTATTGTAAAAGCTAGACTTCGTAAAATAGATTGCACAACAAAAACAAAACTGATTGAGGCTGTAATCCACACATGGTTTCGAGACCAGCAAATATCAGAAAACTGTAAAAAACTTGTTGATTCTATGCCAAAACGTGTTGAAGAAGTTATAAAAGCCAAGGGAGGACATATTTCCTATTAAAACAATTTAAATTGTATTCTTTTCTCTTTTTTCTTTGTCTATAACTAATAAATGTTGTTTTTTTCAAATTATCACTTGTGTTCACATTAATTCGCACAGTACTGTAAGTATGCGCTATAATGAGACAGGGATGCAAGACGGAAATGGTACATGGCGGTGACTATGCTACACAGGAACAATGTATTTCCTGTCTACGACGAAGTATTGTGTAGTCTAAACTAGGGTGAATTAAACCGCACTCAACGCCCTCATGTAAATAATTATGTTGAAAATATTACTGTATTAATTATTAATAAGATAAGGAATTAAATAATAAGGAATAATAATATGTTAAGAATAAGAGGTAAATAGAAAAAAATTGCAATCTCCACGGAGATATAATATAAAGAAGGCTTATATGATAACATGAGATTTTAGCAAAAGTGCGTAAGAAAAAGAAGATCTACAAAAGAGTATAATTAAGAGCAATTACCAGCAATAGGAAGTATACCACTATTCTCTTCAGACTGGTAAACCAAGATTGGAAGGTAGTAGTATCAAATGAAGTGTTGCATAATTAATAAAAACCCATACTTGAAAGCGTAGAATATGCATCAGCTTTGAAAATGTTATTTATGTCTGTGAGAGGATTTCAACTATTAATAATATGTTTAAGAGAGTTAAAAAAGAGAGAAATAAATGTTATGATTGTCAGATGGCTGATCAAGCGAAAACTTCATACCTTAGTGAAAATGCAAGGACACAGAAGAAAGCAAGTAGAAGTCGAAGGGCAGAGACTACTTAGGACTCACTACTACGATTAAAACATCGAGCGAGTTAAGCACATAATAGTCTGGATATAGACGTGTTTCTAAGGCAGTTCATCTGTATCCGATGATGCGACCCACTACAAAGCTAAAAAAATATTCTGTTACAGAAGTGAATTTCAGCACATGGTAAGAATGAAGAAAATTATGAGCGATCAGAAAGGAAATGTAAGAGTGAAGATTGCAATAAAACGTTAAGAGAAGATGAAATTCAACCCATACTCACAGATAAATGATGATGCAAGAATGAGAAAAGTTGGTACGTAATCACACCAGGCTTTGAGAAAATTCCATTCATAAATAACTGGGTCATTAGAACGATTTAAGTGGAACAACGACTAAAGCGGATGTACCGAAACACCACAGCGACTGTACCTACAAGGGAGGGGAAATATTTGCTCAAAACCTCCAAATAAGGGTAAAATTGAAAAATCGCATACTCATTATTAGTCGCACATAAAATAAATAAATGTGTTAATAAATAAAAACAATACCATATTATTGTCTAATAAAAAGGCAGAAAAAAAATTTAATTTGGTATTAAAAATTTTTTTTTCACCAAGCAGGGAAATAATGCAACAGTACAACCATTAACGGTACTGTGCATTGCCAAAATAAATGAAATAATTAATAAAAATAAATAAATATGAATTAATAAACATGATTCAGATTGCATAAGCTGTATCGTAGTTAAAAATAGGGAGCGCAGAATTCATGCATGGACATGCATTTTCGACACACCTGTCACTAGCGTCGTGTACACGCATATTTTGTTTGTGTGTGTGAAGCCTGTCTGTTCCTGAAATGTAACCAACCCTCTTCAAATAGAATAGTTGTATGTTTTATTTTAATTATAAGAAAAATATGTATGATAGGGTAAAACAAAAAACACTAAAGTGTATACAAATTAAAGGTGAATAAAGTGTTAAAAGACTGTACCTATGTGACGAAAGGTGCAATTACTATATGTAAAAAATGAATAGCTCTTTTTGTGATTAACATAAAAAAGTGTAATTTATGTATAGTAAACATATAAAAATTAGTGATCGATTGAGCATCGATTGATGTGAAACAAACTTCGTAATTCGCGAAGACAGGCGAACATTGTGAATTGAACCAGAGTGTGAGAAGTGACACTTTGACAGAACCTGACAGATTAAATATTGTTCAGACATGAGTTTTTGCACAACCTGACAATAAATACCAGGTTGCGCTAATAAAGTTTCTTCTTCTCGATTCAACCGTTGCCACAGGAGGCTATGTCAGTCGACGACGCTAATTCACATCTATAGTAAGAGTCACAGGACAAACTAGATGTCCAACCAGAGCAGCAGAGTACATACGATGAGGTCTATGGACACACCGGCAGCATATGATGTGAGGCGAGACGACTATGAAACACTACATGCAGTGGAACACGACCAGAAGGACACGGAGAACATGACCAGAAGGACATGGAGAACACGACCAGAAGGACGTACGGATGATTAACCATGTCAAACGAGGTGATAAAAAGCCATTGTAATTATAGACATTTGAAAGACACTAATTAAAGTTGGAATGAAAGACATTCAACCAGTATTAAAATAAATAAATTGTACATAAATGTAAAAGCAGAATAACAGTTAAAATAATATTTCTTGTATTAAAGTTAGTAATTTTGAGTAGGGGAGGAGGGGAGGTTTGAGACACAGGGAGGCTTGAGACACTTTTGAATTTACCATTTCCATTGTGTTTATTTCATGAGTTGCTCACTAGGATTGTTGATAGCAGAGCCCTCTATGTTCCTGTGGAGTTTGGTGTTGTCACATGGAAGCATTTCTCAGCAGTGAACAAATTTGTGAAAAACCATTAAAAAGGTAAGTATTTTCTTCAAATTTTGTAAGCTAATACATTCACAATATTTATTTATATGAAATTCATCATTATTACATTGAATAGTCTAATACTTAGGCTATTTAACAGCATGTCCTCTTTGATTGTACTCAAATTTTGAGGTTAGCTCTTTCAAGTTTTATTAATAATGGCTACTATGGGAGATTTGAAACACCCATCATAAAGGAGGCTTGAGACGCTGTCTCAAGTCTCCCCTATTATATTAATTTACAATGTGTTTAATATTCTGTGATACCAGTTAGGTCTTAATGTATTACATTTGTAATACAGTATTTTATTTTCAATCTTTGCTTTCTGATGAGATTAGCTGACTCAGGTTTTATTCATGATGATCACTAAATTGAAACAAAATGCAGATTTTGTTGATGGACGTTTCCTTTTAAAATATTTTTATGATGATAACAGTAATTCTGAGCTAAGTTTAATTTTCTTCACATCATTGTAATTTAAACATGTAGATTCACTTTAAAATTGTTAGTATCATTTTAACATCAAAAACAGATATAAAGTTGAGCTAGTTAGGCCTATTTATTTTTGTTTTCATGAATAGTCCTTAATATTTATATATTATAATTTAATATTATAATATTTAATTATAGGTCTAATATATTTTCTTATAATTTAATGTTATAATATTTATTTATAATTTATTTTCATATTTCAGATGCCGTTTTTTTACAAGAATAAATCGGGAAATTTCCGAAAATCCACCCCTCCAGATATTATGAAAGCAGCCGTTCTAGAAGTCACCGAGAAAAATCAAGGTTTACGTGCCACAGCTTCAAAGTTCCAGATAGACAAGGAAACGCTGAGCCGCTACATAAGGAAGTATAAAGATACAGTTGAAAATGGTAAAACAAACATATCTTTTACTCCTTGTTATAATTCTTCTCAACTATTCACAAATGCTGAAGAGGAACTTTTAGAAGAATATTTGCTGAAATCTTCTAAATTGAACTACGGCTTAACATCAAAAAATACCAGACAGTTAGTGTATCAGTTTGGCGTATTGAATAATAAAAGCCTTCCAGATGTATGGCATAACAAACAATGTGCAACATATAACTGGTTGAGGGGCTTTATGAATAGGCACAAAACTTTATCTCTTCGAACTCCTGAGAGCACTAGTTTGAGCAGATCCACAGCATTTAATAAAACTAACGTATCAGAGTTCTTTGCTAATTTAAGAATTGTTATGGAGGAGAATAAATTTGGACCAGAAGCAATTTATAATGTGGATGAAACTGCTTTAACAACAGTCCATAAGCCATGCAAAATTATTGCTGAACGGGGAGAAAAGCAAGTAGCAAAGATGACATGTGGAGAAAGGGGAACTTTAGTTACTCTCTGTTGTTGTGTCTCGGCTATGGGAACAGCTATTCCACCATTTTTAGTGTTTCCTAGGGTTAGGGTGAAAGAACACATGAAGTTAGGAGCACCACCAGGGACAGAAGTTGCTGCTCATCCGTCTGGTTGGATGACAACTGAAAATTTTGATCTTTTTCTCCAACATTTCGCCAGATATTTGAATTGTAATTTGGAGAGAAAAGTTCTTCTTGTCATGGACAACCACGAAAGCCACATTTCTCCTAAAGGGATCAAGTTTTGTAAGGACAGTGGTATAGTTCTACTGACATTACCTCCTCACACCAGCCATCGCCTTCAACCTCTTGACAGGACAGTTTTTGGTCCGTTGAAGAGTTATTACAATCAAAGTTGTGATGAGTGGATGATTAACCATCCTGGTCAGCCCATTTCAATTTACGACATACCACAGTTAATTGGTAAAGCATTTCCACGTGCAGTTAATCCCTTGAACATACAGAATGGATTTTTGAACACAGGTATTTTCCCATTTAATCCATCGATATTCTCAGAAAGTGACTTTTTGTGTGCTGAGGTAACTAATCGACCAAATCCGGAAGTTGATGTAGACAGTGAGCCTACACCCAGTAGGCCTGCCTCTACACCCAGTGAGCCCACTACAGTACCTTTTGCAATCAACATCAGAAGTGCCAAGCAATGATGGAATTGAATATAGACCTACAACGGTTACGCCAGAAAAGATTAGACCATATCCAAAAGCCCAACCCCGTAAGGGAAGAGGGGGAAAAAGGCCGGTTAAAACAAGAATTCTAACAAGCACTCCTGTTAAGAAAGAAATAGAGACGCACTTTGAAGAGAGATTAAAAAAGAAACCGAAATTCTCATTGCATTCCAAACAGCCTCCTGTCAGTCAAAGAGAGCCAAGTAAAAAGAAGAAGAAAAGAGACTCATCATCTAGTGATAGTGACATTTCTATTCATCTTGAAAGTGAAGAAGAATGTAATTTGGAACGCCTGACAAGAGAAGCAGATGAACATAATACTAATAATAACTAATTTTCTGGGGACAACACAGTGCTTAACGTGGGAGACTATGTTATTGTGAAATTTGTTACAAAAAGTAACATTTATAATGATAAATTATAATGATTATGTGGGTAAAATTTTGAACAAAGATGAAACTCTGGAGGAGACTGAAGTGAAATTTTTCAGAAAAAAAGGAAATGGGTTTTGTGAACCTGATGTGGAAGACATTAGTATGGTTCCAAATGAAGATATACGATTCCTCCACCAGTCAATATTGGAGGCACTGAGCGATCAAGGGATAAGTTGACCTTTCCTGTTGACTTTTCATCAGGAAAGTTTGAAAACATATGTTAATTGTTGATGAAAGAAGAACAAAATCAGTAACTCGGCATAATGAGAGATAACAATAATAATTGTGTTGCCTTTTAATAATTTTGAAAATTCATTTGATTAAAAGTTATTTTTTTATTATATTTTTTATAGGCTAAACTTTGTTTTTTCCATTTTACTATTATTACTATTAGTTTTTTAATTTGTTTTAATAGTTCAATATTGTTATTAAAAATTATAATCTATCATTTTTGAAAGGCCATATTTTTATACCGTTTGCTGAATATGACTGTAATTTCATTTTTAAAATTATTTGATTTTTGTTAGTAGATAAGCACTGTTGATTATTTCAACTAGGTGTAGGTGTATAGGTAAGCCTATTAGTAGCTACATGTATTAGTAGAAATATTGTTAATATCAAGATAATGAATAATGTTGTAAGTCATGTGTAAATCAAGGTTATGTTAAATAGCCTACTATGTTTATAGACTCTGGTCTCTCAAGTTGTAAAAAAAACATTATTTTTGTTTCATATAACTGAATTTTCATTGTAAAATATTGCCTACTCTTAAATAAATTAAATTTTGTTTGAAACTTGAATGGCTTTTAATATTATTTAAATGCATCTCAAGCCACCCATATTATGGGAGCCTTGAGACATGTTCTGTCTCAAGCCTCCCTGAACATGTCTCAAGGCTCCCTTAACATGGGAGGCTTGATACAAATTGCAAGCATAAATAAAAAGGGGTTTATATATTTTTTTAAATGCAATAGTACAAAATTTAATATGAAATACAATAAAGGACATGATTATTATTCATTACAAATTATCAGCACCTTTTTTTATTTAGCTAATTTTCTACAAAAAATAAAATTCTGAAAAGTGTCTCAAGCCTTTTAAATAACGTAAATGATAAGAGAAATATTTAATTTTTGAATTAACGTAATTAGTAAAGTCTTGTTGATAAAGGAGAATGCATATGCAGTAGAAAGTTAAAACAAACTAATATAAAAGAAATCTGAATACAAGTAAACTCATTATTGAAGCAAATTAATCAGCAATTGCAAAAAGATGAGCACACAATGAGTAAGCCGAGAGCAAATAAATAGTTAATTAATTAAAATTAGATAATAAGATTTATGTATAACTTGTGTATGTAATTTGTTAGCAATAAGTTGTGTACGAAAGATTCGTACAAACGATATAATAATGAGTCAATATTTAATATGCGAAATGAAAGATTTTGTTTAATAAATAAATAATGGAACAATTTTAAACTTAAATAACGTATCATCTTCTTATTACGATTACACCCATGAATTCAATACATTATATAAATG
This sequence comes from Magicicada septendecula, assembly GCA_034769895.1. Classification (NCBI taxonomy): domain Eukaryota; kingdom Metazoa; phylum Arthropoda; class Insecta; order Hemiptera; family Cicadidae; genus Magicicada; species Magicicada septendecula. The sequence goes on from CM068371.1 coordinate 122,802,643, forward strand.
CAAAATTGTGTTGTTATAATTTATTAATGCAATGAATGTGAACTGTATATTGCCTGTATTGTGCTTGTCATTATAGTTTGTGCAATGCTGCTCTTTTTTTTTTTTGTCTAACCATATCCTTGCTATCAAGTTATTTGAGACAGACTAAAAGGAAACATTCCTAGGAAATAAATTTGTTGGTATTTTTTTGGTCATGGCTTTATGTCTGTGTATTACTAACAGTTCATTTGTGGACATAGCAGAGGGGTTTGGTGTCAACTCCCCCAAAATTTTCCACTCGGCTAAAACAAAAACATAATGTTGTGTCATTCTTTTTGTGTTTAAGGTAATCTAAATCTTACTTATAATAACCAATAATAATTAATTTTGTGCATCCATAAAAATGTTAGGACAGTGGAGATTAAGAATATTTATCCCTGTCAATATTTGTTGACCCCCCCCCCAAATGAAATTCTGCATATGCCCAGATTTTACCTATATGATCTCAGACACACCCATTGGGGGGAGAGTTGCACCTCCCTTAACTCCCCTCTAGCTATCCCACTATGAGACTAGATCATTCCCAGTCATTTTCCTGACAAAAATGAAGTTTCAATCAAATAAAATTAGTATATTTAAATAAAACCATGAATTTTACAGTGAAAATTAATCATTTTCATTAGATTAGAAAATTAAATGTGGTAAATTTCATGTGACTCTCAGTATATTTATTGTCACAGATTTTATCAAACAGATACAAAGTCATACATTGTGTTTCTCATTGAAATTAGAACAAATCTGCGGAAAAGCATCATTATAAAATTTTATATTAACACTTTGATAAAAATAATATTTAGTTTTGTTTTAATTCTAACTTCCAGTTATTTGTTTGTCATACATTATCATCACTATTTTTTGTCATTACCACCATTGTTAGTTTTTCTTACCTCGTATGTAATTGATAACTTCTTCAGCTGTTGATTTAAGATATCTGAGTAAAGATTTTTGCCCTTCGGTAATACTTCATTTTTTGCTTTCATTGGGCTTATGTTTTCTAAACTTTGCAATTTGTGCTTTTATACTATTTATGTTAGCCTTACAAGTGTACTCACTGTATCTTTTATCAAACGTATTTTACTATGTTTTTCCTCATGCTCATCATCACTACATAGTTCATGGGAATCGCTACAAATATCGACTTCTGTATATCTCTTTTTCACACAGTTGTCCTCAGCTGGAGCCAGTGTTCTTTTGTGTGTAGAATCATAATCAGCTTCTTCTTGTACCTGGCCAACATGTGGATCATAACGTATTTTCCATATCACCCAATCCAAGCATTTTCATGGATCTTCTGCATTAATCCAAAAAGGCAGCTTGTTATCTACAGGAAATTTGCCACAAACAATATGGCCATAAGTATCGTCATCAACATCTGTAGGTGGTGCTCCACTTCATTTATAAAAACTTTCAGTGTTTCGCTTGGCACTTCTCTTCTGCCGCTGATTGTGACTATAATTGGAAGACACAAAACAGTCATTTCTTGCAACTCCAGTGAAGTTTATATAAAACTTGTTTGCCATAACTGTCATATGTACAGTTACCAATGAATTGGTAATGATTATGTTTTTTAAATGTGTAATTACTGTATCTGGAAGCTCTGCGTTATTGATGCTGTTGCTAATGTTTTGTTTAAGCAATTCTTGTAATTCTGCAAGTGACTCATTTTTGCCAAAATTATGATACTTGTCTATATAAAAATCTGGATTTTGTTTATCATCAGATTTTGTTTTTTAAGATTATGTTTTCCAATTTAACATTTACCTTTGTGTCAGTGTAAGCAATCCAAAAGGATGTGGTAACATCAAGTCGTCAAGTCCAATAAGCACTTATTAGTTCTACAATTTTGTTTTTTATGATAAATTGATCCAAATGAGTGAAAAATGAAACTTCCGTTACTGTATCAACTGAGTTTTTCATCATAATATTCAAACATTGTTGTTGTGTCTGAAAAGAAAGTTGAGCAAATGTAACGCACAAAAGGAATACTACTGCACCTCTAATTTCCATGATGAACAAAGAAATCTCTGAATTTAACCAGGCGACCCTTCTTATATAGCTGCAATTGAAGGTCCATGATAGAATAGTTGATTACATCATCAGATTATAAATTATTTCTCAGCATTATTATTATGTTCATTTATGACTTGTTCAGTTCTCATAAATTTTAATATCCATTCAGTTACTGGCAAAATGAAATAATTTTAAATAAAATATATTTATAGCTTATTTTACTGCTTAGATTTGTAATTACTATCGTTATAGATTTGCTTAATCAGCAATTTTTGTTTTTACTACGTATGACCAATGCATAAATGATCTCATAAAAACTACGTCTATGTTGTGTAATACACAATTTTTATACTTTTTCACATATAATATATTTTTACTTTCCAAATGGAGAATGTATAATTGAGTTTTAAAATTATAATAATTTGAAGTAGTGTAAATTAGTGAGAAAAACTGAACCCTATAACCATCAGGAGGGTCTGATTATTTATTTTGTGTTTTATAAATAAATGTATAAGGATAATAATATTCTTTTTAACTATTATTTATAGGTAGAGTGAATATTTTCCTAGCTAGTATCTCTGTTGTGCTTAAGTATGTTACAAGTACATTAATATTGTAATATAATTTACAAATAACCAATAATGGATCTTGTACCATTTATATTACTATTTGTTATTTTAGTTTTATGTAATAAAATTAATTTTTTTTCTCAATTAAATTCTTTTTATTTTATTTTAATATTCAGTTTTATTAAATTGTATTACTTCGTTATTTAACTCTTTATATTTCTGGTTAATTATTATTAATTACTTAGTATTTATCATTATTTGTTCTTATTCAGCCTTCGTCGGTTTGGTACAAATTAATTCAAAATAATGTTTTGTGAAGACCCAGTTCGAAGTGGTTGTCGACTCGGCTCATATAGGCTATCACCTCTTTTGGTTCCTTTCGACGATATTCAGCAATTAACTCCCCTTTCTCCACCTGAAATTCCTTAACTAAGTAATTTTTTATAAATAAAGCTCTGGTTTAATTCAATTAATTATTTTTTATTTAATTTTTTATTCTTTAAATATCGTATTACGACTCACAGGTCGGCTGATTTGGTTGCCCGCATTCCACTCTTTTTCTCAGTTACAGATTTCAGTTTGATAATTTATGTTAATTTTTCAAGGGTCCTTTTATACTGCTATTGAAAAGTCAGAAATCTTTAAGAAGTACAATACCTCACAAATATTAAAAATCTTACTTACTATTACAAATAATGTCAAACTGTTTGAATGTAAACTGTAATTATTTTATTTGAAGGCCGAAGGCTTCACCAAAATGGCGTTACTTTCAGGTTGAGCTAGTGATGACAAAAAAAGATGGCCACTTGCTCGCCACCTAAAATATATGAAATTAATCATCCCAGCTTTCCTTTAAAATATTTAAGTTTATTTATAGTGTTCACTGAAATTATGTCGGATTCTGTGTTTTCCTTCACCGTGTAGTTGTGTTCAAGTGTTCGTACAGTTTCCTTGGTGTCTGTGAATTCGTAAATTATGTGTGTAGTTTGGTTAGAACTCACCAACTTCAAACAGAGATTTTTCGCTATACTTGCGTTTATTAGTGTATGGCGTCCCTCTTACGTGTATTTTCTGTTCTTGATGATATTTTCCGTTAACTTGTATTTATTTCCTCTTGGTTTAAAAATTTTTCTTGTTAAAAAATATTTGGTTTACTTTTTGGTCAACTCAGAATTGATTCCAAATATATTTTTTCTCTCGGTTATACGGAGTTAATGTTTTCACCTTCAGATGTAACAATTGAGTAATTCGTTCCTCTTCTCCATTCAACGAATTTTAACCAATTTTTCTAATTTCTGATTGGTTGATTCTGCTGAACTTGGGGTTATGGGATTTTGTATTATTTCAAATAACTGATTTTTTACCTTCCAGTACAAGTTACGCCTTAATTATTAACTAATTTCACTTAATTTAATTTACATAGTTGTATTCCTTACTTAATTACAAACAATTTGAAATCCCTTTTGCTATATTTATGTTACCTAATTTGTAAGCTATTACATTTACAAAAACTCAGTTTATAGATCCTTTAGGTATCCGATTTTCACAAAATCATGTCAAACTTCTTTAAGTTTCTTATTACATTGTATCATTACTAAAATATCGGTATGGAGAACCATACATGACTTCCATGTTCTAAGATTTATATTTAAGATCATTTTCGAAATGAAATATTACCATAGAAACTACTTGTTTCTACTTACTGCTTCAGCCTTAACCACAGTCCTGTGGTCACTAACGTATACCACCTCACGTTTTCGCACTCGTTTTCACCGATGATGGCAGTCGATGGCACTGCCGAAAAGTCTGGTTTTTCAGAAAACATTGGACTAAAGCTAAATGATGAGCTGCGCGAGCTGGGCTATCCGGTTCGCGCGGTGCATCGAGTATTTGCTCCAGCCGGACCAAGGCGTCCAATTCCCCTAGTCCGTATCATGGCGGAGAATAGCGAGGCAGGCGCAAGCCTACTCTCTCTTACGCGGCTTTTTGGATTCCGCGTTAAGGTGGAAAGAAGCCGCGCTCCCGGGGCTCTGCCTCAGTGTTACAGGTGCCAACGCTTCGGGCACCACTCAGAAACTTGTTCAAACGCTCCGGCGTGCGTGAGGTGCTCTTTACCTCACGCCAGTAAACACTGCGATGCACCTGCTTTTAAAAGGTGCATCAACTGCGGCGGAAGTCACCCCGCCAACTACCGGGCATGTCCGGTGTTTCAGCGGGAGCTCGAGCGGCGAAAGCCGAAAGGGCGCCTGCCACCACCGAGGCATCCGGAAGCTGGTTCAAGACCTGCAACCGAGCAGCCAGGCCCTTCGTCTCCTGCTACGGCTGCCGTGTCTTTCGCCGCAGTTGCAAATAAGCAACGTAAACGCAGCAAAGGCCCGAAGCAAACACCTGTGGTACAGGCAACCCCTACTCAGGCTCCTTCCCAGGCCCCAGTCCCGCCTCAGGCGAAAAAGCGCCGAAACCTCGCGGCATCTCAAAAAAGTGAGACAGACCAGCCTTTGTCAAACATCTCGGTTGTGGAGCCTGAGAACACTCAACCCTCCCCAGCACCGGAGAATCCTGCCCCTGCTTTAGAAGCAGCCTCGCCTGACCTCCCGCCCCCGCGGTTTTCTAACGCAGGCAAAAAGAAGCGGCATCGAAAGCCCCGTGGCGCTCGCTTCCGGGCTCCTGCCAACCCAGCCGCACAGTCCAGACAGCCTGCGCAGCGCGTAAAGACCGAGGAACTCGCATCTGTCCCTCTTCCTAGCACCTCCGCTAGAGGCGCTACACCTGGGCCTAAGGTACCCCTGGCTTCCACCAATCCCCCGATTGATAAGTCTCGGCGCTCTTATGCGCAATCAGTCTCCGGGCACTCTGCCTCTAAAGCCGTATCTGACGACTACCAGGTCGTCCACAACTTCCTTGCTGAGTTCGATCTCCGCAAAGTTGCCCAGACCTTCAGGTCCATCCGCTCCCGCTTGGAGACTGCCGATATAACCGAGAGGTTCATGCTCTTGGTGGAAGCCGCCACTTGTGTAGGACTTCTATGAGTCGGGTCCTCAAACGTGACCTCTCAGTTCTTTCCTGGAACGCAAACGGGTTGGCTAATAAGATCCAGGAACTCCAAGAATTACTGGCCCGACTCAAACCCGATGTAGTGCTTCTCAATGAGACCCACTTGACCCCTGCGAACCGGTTACGACTGGCCAACTATGTGTGCTATCGAAACGACAGACCGGGCACTGCTGGTGGCGGTACTGCCGTCGCGGTGAGGCTCAATTTTGAGCATCACCGAGTCGTCTTGCCTGCAATAACTCACCTCGAAGGCACCGCTGTGTAGATGTTAAACACTCTAGGCGGTGTACTGATGGTCGCGGCGTATAAACCGCCGCAAAAAGAGCTCCTTCACCCCGACCTAGCTGTCGCGTTGGATGCACACAGGAGGGTCATCATGGCCGGCGACATGAACTGTAAACATCGCGATTGGAACAGTCGCTTGACTGCCCCAAACGGGAAGCGTTTACGCGGTTTGCTGATTCACGCAGGGTAACAGTGATTGGGCCTACCCAACCTACGTTCTACCCCTCACAACTCCGCGCGGCTCCCGATGTCTTGGACATAGCGGTGATCCAAGGAATTGACTGTCCGGTCCACGTGTCCGCACTAACGGAACTATCGTCCGATCATCTCCCCATCTTGATACACGTCGCTACCCAGCACGTCGTACGCAGAGATGTCAGGAAGGTGGTAGAATGGGACCGCTATGGCCCGGCGTTAAGTCACCGATTGCCAGAGGCGGGACCACTCGAAACCGTCCGCCAAGTCGACGAGGCAGTTGCCGCGTTTGACGAGGCTGCCGTATCTGCGATCGACGCGTCTTCCAGGACGAAGCCTGGCGTCACGCCCCACTGGCAGCGGATCACAGAGGAGACGAGTGCTCTCGCTTGCGAGAGAAATCGCCTCCGGAGACGCTGGCAGCAGACCCGTGATCCGGCCGACAAGGCAGCGTCAACCGGGCGACCGCCATTTTACGTCGTGAAATGCAGGCCTACTGGAGACGCTGTTGGAAACTCGCCGTGGCCCAAGCAGGGGACGGATCGGATGAAAGTCGCCCTTATCTGATACCTTCGGCGTTGGTAGGGAAGAGGCGCATACCTCGTATCCCAGCCATTGCTGGACCTTTCGGTCAAATCCTGGCTCGCCCGGAGGCGAAGGCCGAGTACTTGGGCGCGTGTTTCGAGCGACAGTTTGCTCCTAACCCGCCCATGGACTGGGACTTCGATGAAGAAGTCGAGAACGAAGTGGAAGACTTTCTGTCTCTTCCGATCACTGCGGAGCCCGAACCCATTACTAGGGAAGAGGTCACAGATCGGCTTGTTGAACTCGTACCGAGAAAAGCTCCTGGCCCGGATGGCGTCTCGAACGCCGCTCTTACTCGACTCCCGGAGCAAGGAGTAATTTTCTTGGTTGCGCTGTTCAACGCGTGTCTAAGACTGGCCTATTTTCCCCAGAAATGGCGTAAGGCGACGGTCATAGTGATCCCGAAGCAGGGAAAGGATGCTTCCCGTCCCGGCAACCTCCGGCCCATTAGTCTACTGTCAGCCACGTCAAAGGTTCTCGAATGTCTCGTACAACGGAGAGTACTAGACCATCTAGGAAATTTCGATGTACTGGTCCCCGAACAGTTCGGTTTCCGTGTGGGGCATTCCACCACTCATCAGCTGATGAGACTGGTGGAATACATCACGGGCGCCGGCTGTCGGAAAGAGCAGACTGTCGCCTGTTTCCTAGATGTGGAAAAGGCCTTTGATAGTGTCTGGCACGACGGGCTCTTGTTCAAGCTCCCAGATTGCTACCTTCGCTTGATTGCTAGCTTTCTGACGGAGAGGACTTTCTGCGTGAGAATAGACGACCATGTCTCTTCCGAGAGACGCATTACACCCGGGGTACCTCAAGGTAGCGTGCTAGGGCCTCTTCTGTTCTCCGTGTACGTCAACGACGCACCCAGAGAGCCTGGAGTCCAGATGGGCCTGTTTGCCGACGACACGGCGGTCTATACCGCCGATCGGAACGCTGACAGAGCTATCTCACGACTTCAGCGCGCACTCGATGCGTATTCGACGTGGACGGAAAGCTGGAAAGTTGCCGTCAACGAAACCAAGAGCTCCGCGGTGCTATTCTCAAAGCGCCGGAAAGAACCACGAGGCCGAGTGAGACTCGGTAGAACGTACCTGCCCTGGTCGAGAGAGGTTAAATACCTCGGTGTCCACCTTGATCGTCGGCTCACCTGGCGTGCCCACGCTGAGACGATGCGAAAGAGAGCGTCCGCTCGTCACGCGCAACTGTTTCCGATACTCCTCAACAAGGCTATGACCCGCAAGCTGGGTAAGCTGATCGTCAACGCGTATCTGTTGCCGATCATTACTTATGCTATTCCCGTCTGGGGCTACCTCGCAACCGTTCATAAAAAAAGGTTGCAAAGCGTTCTCGATAGAGGTCTTCGGCTAGCGGCCAAAGTCCCCTATCGGTTTACATCTCGACTTTTGAGAAGAGGACTCGGTGTCCGCTCCTTGGAAGAAACCGCAAAGCGACTTGCACGTAAATTTTACGTCCGAGCTGCGAGGACCCAGACAAACCCTCTCATAGCTGGCCTTGGCGAGTACCGAACACGTCCAGGTGATTCTTGGAAACGGCCTCGACAAATACTGTACTAGTCGACCTAGTACGAGCATGTCGTTGTAGCGACCATTAAATAATTAAATAATATTCTGTCTGGACAGGACCACTAGGCAGGAGCCCCTACCGGAGGCTCGGTACTAGAAAACCATTGGGTCATCTCACGACGCACAACCCAACAGCTCTGGCAGCCAGCAACCGCCGATTCATAGCGATCGCAGCATGCTTATGAATCAAGACGGACTCCATATGGAGACGAGGGAAGTAATCACTCACCGCCGACAAGAGTTTCGTCTCATCGAAGCGGATCCGGTGGTCGGCATTGGCGAGCGCGTGCTCAGCTACGGCAGACTTCTCCGGCTGTCCCAATCTAAAGTAACGACTATGTTCACCCACGCGTGTGCGGACGCTGCGCTTCGTGATACCAATGTACACCTGGCCGCATGAGCAGGGAACTCCGTACACACCGCACGATGACAGCGGGTCTCGGACGTCCTTCGTCGGCCTCAAGAACTGGTGGATCTTCCTTGTCGGCTTAAATATTGGCCTCACACCGTGCCGATTGAACAGCCTACCAATGCGGTCCGTCACCCCATGGATGTAGGGCAACGCCGCGAAACCGACGGTCTCCCGTGACTCCACTTCCGGCCTGGCTGTTCTTCTCGGCCGGACCGCTCGTCTCACCTCCCCGACGGAATATCCATTGGCCTGCAGCGCTAGTTCGAGGTGGCGCAGCTCCTCATCGAGGTACCGGGGCTCGCATATCCTCCTAGCCCGGTCCACCAAGGTCTTCAACACCGCCCTCTTCTGGCTGGGATGGTGGTTTGACTGTTTATGGAGATAGCGGTTAGTGTGCGTCGGTTTTCTATAAACTTTATGTCCGAGGCTGCCATCGGTCCTTCTAAGGGTAAATTATTGCAGATTCTGATCGTACTACACTCAAAACATGAAAAAGTCATTTTTCGAAAAGTGTGGGTGTGTGTGTTTGTAGATTTTTTTATATGGCAAACGATAACAGCCGCAAATTCTAACAGAATCAACTACTCTTTTGCATACAGCCCTGAATTGTAGAGTTCTCAAGACCTATTATTTTTTGTGAAGATCGGTTAAGGGAAAGGGGTAGTTTACCTGCAACATTTTATGTTTTAACAAGGGTATTTTCTATGGCAAACGATAAGAGCCGCAAATTCAAACAGAATCAAATAATTTTTTGCATACAGCCCTGATTTGTAGAGTAATCAAGATCTTTTGTTTTTGGTGAAGATCGGTTAAGGTAAAGGGGTAGTTTACCTGCAACGTTTTTTTATCAAGGGTAATTTTTACTTCCATATTCCTTAAGGAATGGAAGTATGGTGATGGCAAAAAAAATCGTGTTCGAGATTATTGCAGATTCTGATTCTACTACACTCAAAACATGAAAAAAAGTCGTTTTCCGAAAAGTGTCTGTGTGTCTGTGTGTCTGTCTGTCTGTCTGTCTGTCTGTAGATTTTTTTTCTATGGCAAACGATAACTGCCGCAAATTCAAACAGAATCAAATAATTTTTTGCATACAGCCCGGTTTTGCAGAGTTCTCGCGACCTATTGTTTTTGGTGAAGATCGGTTGAGGGAAAGGGGTAGTTTACCTGCAACGGTTTTTTTTTAGCAAGGGAAATTTTGTTTGTTTGGCAAACGATAACAGCCGCAAATTCAAACAGAATCAAATAATGTTTCGCATACAGCCCTGAATTGTAGAGTTCTCAAGACCTATTGTTTTTGGTGAAGATCGGTTAAGGGAAAGGGGTAGTTTACCTGTAACGTTTTATGTTTTAACAAGGGTATTTCCTATGGCAAACGATAACAGCCGCAAATTCAAACAGAATGAAAAGATTATTTGCATACAGCCCTAAATTGTAGAGTTCTCAATACCTTTTGTTTTTGGTGAAGATCGGTTAAGGGAAAGGGGTAGTTTACCTACAACGTTTTTTTAACAAGGGTATTTTCTATGGCAAACGATAACAGCCGCAAATTCAAACAGAATCAAATAATTTTCTGCATACAGCCCTGATTTGTAGAGTTCTCAAGACCTATTGTTTTTGGTGAAGATCGGTTGAGGGGAAGGGGTAGTTTACCAGCAACGTTTTTTATCATGCGTATTTTCTATGGCAAACGACAACTGCCGCAAATTCAAACAGAATCAAATAATTTTTTGCATACAGCCCTGATTTGTAGAGTACTCGCGACCTATTGTTTTTGGTGAAGATCGGTTGAGGGGAAGGGGTAGTTTACCTGCAACGGTTTTTTTTATCAAGGGAAATTTTTTTTTTTTGGCAAACGATAACAGCCGCAAATTCAAACAGAATCAAATAATGTTTCGCATACAGCCCTGAATTGTAGATTTCTCAAGACCTATTGTTTTTGGTGAAGATCGGTTGAGGGAAAGGGGTAGTTTACCTGCAACGTTTTTTTAACAAGGGTATTTTATATGGCAAACGATAACAGCCGCAAATTCAAACAGAATCAAATAATGTTTTGCATACAGTCCTGATTTGTAGAGTACTCAAGACCTATTGTTTTTGGTGAAGATCGGTTAAGGGGAAGGGGTAGTTTACCTGCAACCTTTTACGTTTTATTTTCTATGGCAAACGATAACAGCCGCAAATTCAAACAGAATCAAATAATGTTTTGCATACAGCCCTGATTTGTAGAGTACTCAAGACCTATTGTTTTTGGTGAAGATCGGTTAAGGGGAAGGGGTAGTTTACCTGCAACGTTTTTTTATCAAGCGTATTTTCTATGGCAAACGATAACAGCCGCAAATTCAAACAGAATCAAATAATTTTTTGCATACGTCCCTGAATTGTAGAGGTCTCAATGACTTTCGATTTTGGTGAAGATCGGTTAAGGGGAAGGGATAGTTTACCTGCAACCTTTTACGTTTTAACAAGAGTAAAGTACTTGAAAATTTATTTAAACTTTTTGAAACAATGGTAATTGTTAAAAATAAAATAATTTTGTTGCCAGGCAATAAAATTATAATTTTTTCATTTTAATGTAATATAATATTTTTCATTTAATACAGCAATAAAAAGGCAGGTAAGACACAGCCTGGCTGTTTGGCTGAAAATGATTTTAAATATAAATCTTAGAATATGGAAGTCATGTATGGTTCTCCATACCGATATTTTTCTATGGCAAACGATAACAGCCGCAAATTCAAACAGAATCAAATAATGTTTTGGATACAGCCCTGAATTGTAGAGTTGTCAAGACCTGTTGGTTTTGGTGAAGATCGTTTAAGGGAAAGGGGTAGTTTACCAGCAACATTTTATGTTTTAACAAGGGTAATTTTTCCTATGACGAACGATAAGAGCCGTGAATTCAAGCAGAATCAACTACTTTTTTGCATACCTTTTTGAATTATACAGAACTCAAGGTCTGTTGATTTTGTTGAAGATCGGTTAAGGGAAAGGGGTAGTTTACTAGCAACGTTTTATGTTTTAACAAGGGTAATTTTTTTTTTTTGACGAACGATAACTGCCGTAAGTTCAAAGAGAATCAAATAATATTTTGCATACGGTCGTATATTGTAAAGAAGTGAAGGCCTGTTGATTTTGGTGAAGATCGGTTAAGGGAAAGGGGTAGTTTACCTGCCACTTTTCATGTTTTAACAAGAGTAATTGTGTCTATGACGAACGATAACTGCCGCACATTCAAACAGAATCAAATAATGTTTTCAATGCTTGCCTGAATTGTAGAAAACTCAAGGCCTGTTGATTTTGGTGAAGATCAGTTAAGAGAAGGTGTAGTTTACCTGCAACGTTTTATGTGATAACAAGGTTAACTTTTTCTGTGACGAACGATAACTGCCGTAAATTCAAACAGAATCAAATAATTTTTACATATGTGCCTGAGTTGTAGAAGACTCAAGGCCTGTTGATTTTGGTGAAGATCGGTTATGGCGAAAGGGCAGTTTGCCTGAAACATTTTTAGTTGTAACAAGACTAAAGTACTTAATTTTGATAAATAAAGTATCCTGATAAGAAGATCTTAATAATCCACTGTAGATGAAATATCTACGTTTCTACAGTAGTTCAAAGAGGCTAGTTGAACGGGGTGGGGGTAATTTTCTATAAATGAAAATTATAGTTGAAGGGGGAGAGGATAATTTTTATATGTGTACTACGTTATCGGCAACAAAGTAGTAGTTTGTTGTTAAAATTCCTTCCCTGGCTATTTGGCTGTAGTCCAATGTTTTCTTCAAAACCAGATGTTTCGGCAGTGCCGTCGACTGCCATCATCAGTGAAAAAATTGAGTGCGCTAACGTGAGGTGGTATACGTTAGTGACCACAGTACTGTGGTTAAGGCTGAAGAAAGTAGTTTCTATAGAAATATTTCATTTCGTAAATGATTTTAAATATAAATCTGAGAACATGGAAGTCATGTATGGTTCTCCATACAGATATTTTCTGTTAGGAGCCTTGTTACATACTACTAATGCTTAACTGTTTTATTACATTTGAATTATATCTTTTCTTATCCTCTTATTACCCTAAGACAAATTATAAACATTTTAACTTGGAATCATGTTTCCATGACTTATATGCTACTTAATACCTAACATAAAATTCAACTTTTAAACTAACTTTGCATTAGTTAACCCACAACATTGGTAACTCTATATAATTAATTAACATAATAACAAAACAAACTCCTTTCAACTCCTTCTACCTTTCTAATGTTTAGTTATTTCTAACTAGGTTCATTTATCATTCCTTTATGAATGTTTTTATTCACTTTTGTGATTACCATGAAATGACAATTGTTCTTCAATTTCATAGTAATATTCTAATGTGTTCAGGGGTGTGGGGAAAAATTAATTTAATATTCATGTTTAATATGGTAACCAAATCACTTGTACGAATTAATAAATTATTTACCTTAAATTATCCGCCGTGTGATTTCTTGTAACTTCGTCTATTACGCGTTTCAGAGCTTATGCTCCATCATCAGATATTAAAAAGATAAAACTATCACTCTTGCGAGATCGTTAAGTAGTAAAAAATGTCAAAATTTGCATGTGAACCGTACGCGGATTTGGGTGCGCACCCGTTCAAGTTCATTCTGCCACTGAGCGGTTGCTACCTTATCGTAGCCCCAGCGAGCAGACTCAAGGCGGTATCGTATAATCGGTTGGATACAAAGTTCAGGTGGTCATTTAACACGATATTGCGACTCCTTGGGTTTGCATATGCACTGTAAATTTCAAATTCCTCCAAGGCATTCATGAAACGGCCCTTCTTACACACATGTAACGGTATTAAATTGGAACTAAAATCTGTGTAATTATGATTGTGTGAAGTCAGGTGTCGGGCGTAATTTGATTTGATGTTGTCAATGTTTCTTATTTTCTTAGGTAAATGTTCTCGAAATCATTTAAGGAAACCTCTCCCAGTCTGTCCAATGTAGAAGCAATCGCAATCATTGCATGTTAACTTATATATGCCAGTTTTTTCTTCTGGAGGCGTGTGTTTTTTCTGTTTGAGAATATCCAGTAACTTATTATTAGTCCTGAATGAAATAGTGAAACCATTATTATTCAATATAGAAGACAATACCTTAGGCATAAAGCTAGTGTAATTAGTAGATATAAAAATTTTTTGTGTGTTGTTGTTTATTCGGGGTTTAAGCATTCTTTTTTCATGTTTTCTCAACAGTTTATTTTGGCTTTTATGTACTAAAGGTTCCTATTTTGTGGATCAATACAATATATACAATTCTAGTATGTATTAAAGGGAGATGCATATTTTTGGTCTTACATAGAATTTGATCGCAGGAGCATCTGCATACCAGTCCATATCCTCCTGCAAATTGCAAATACTGTTACCAGTGTCTCCTTCTTTTTATACCTTCCAGGTATTAGGCTAAAAGTCTGTTCTGATTACACAAGATTCTGATACCTCTTTCTTCATCACCCAATATAAGAGATATATATTGTTACAACACAAATAAGCCAACCCAACACCAGGGATGAAAAAGATGATTCTAAATATAAAATAATACTTCATATAAAATAAAATGTTTAATATAAATAAAATATAAAGACAATGACTCGACAAACGACAACATGACCTAACCCAAGTGATTGACCCAACAAAGGAAACAAAAGAAGAAGGGAACCACAAAAAACGAACAAGAATAAAACCAAAGAAGAAAGTGATTCACCAAAACAAATGAAGAAGGAAAAAACCCAAACCAAACAAAAATGAAACAAATTCATGGAATTGAATGACTCAATGTAACATGTTAAAATGAACCCAAAGGAGAAGGAGGAAAACCAAAGTATTAATCAAATACAATGAAAATGAAGAAGGAAGGGAATGAAAAAGAAACAAACCCACAATGAAGGGAAATAAATAAAAATGAAAACTAATGATGATACACAAACATGAGCAAGAGAAATAATGCACTCAAATGTAATATTGGAAAAAAGACCAATAATTAACCTATGAGAAAAAAAGTAAATGTTATTATCCATTAACGGACAATACTAATGGAATTGAAGGAAACCCAATTAAACAATGTTAAATATAAATATAAAAAAGCAAACTAACCCACAATTTAGAGTTAGAGGTAATGATAGAAATACAAAGACATAAAATTGTCAATATTATTAATGAGATATTGTAATGAAAGAGATAGTACGGTAGTGAGATAGTAATTAGAGGAAATTTGTTTGACACCCATTCAGAAACACTTAAAAAACAAAAACATTTGTGAAGTGCAAAATGAAAGTGTAAAAACCCCAAAGTGTAGTGATAAAGAAAGTACACCAATAAAATTATAATAAACAATAAATAATTTAAAAGTGAAGGGGAAGATTGAAAGAGAATAATGTAAAATAAAGAATGTTAATATAGTAAAAAATAGTGAATGATAAAAGCACAAACAATTAATAAATACTAAGGAAACACTAAATGATAAAACGTGAAGAATATTAGTAATTAAGAATAGCAGTATAAACAAATAAGACAGTAATTAGTTAAGTAAGAATGTTGTTAGTTAATTTCAGTAAATGCAATTACAATTAATAGGGAGAATACAATGAAAGGAAAAACAGATAGCGTTAACATGGAGGGAAAGTAAAGATTGTGTAAAAAATTAAGTAGTTAAAACAACTCCATAAACACCCATGTTATAAGGGATCGTTATAAGTTTCATAAAAAGTGATGTTGTTTATCACACAAAAAATGATATAAAATAAGATGAATTGTAAACAAAGATTAGCAAATAATAGTTAAATAATTATTCAAGCAAGTTTATAAATTAGATATGGCTGATAGAGTTATACAGACCATAGGCCTAAATATTGTATTTAATAAGATCAAAAAATAGTAAATAATAGCCACGTTGTTATTATTGGCAAAGTAAATAAGTAAAAAAGTTAAAAAAAAATGTATGACTAGAAAACAAGGAAACCAAATAGTAAACAAATATGTACAAATTAATACTGGCATAATAATAACACATAAACAGACCCAAAACACAACAATAAATGATACAACCAATTGTAATAACAAAATAAAGCCCATTAGTAATATTTTAAAAGGAAATGTAATTTGAATTAAATAAGTCAAATACCATAATGGCTACTTAGGCCTAGGAAAATGCCTAACTGTCAAAAACAAACAACTACAAATTGTAAGAAGTTAACTAAGAAATTAGCAAATCCGAGGCGAATGACTCACCAAGGATAAACAGTTAATCATTTTTAAAACAAAATATTATAATAAGCATTTGAATTCAAAAAGAAATGTAATTAACAAGTATTAAAATAAGTGAAAAAACATAAAACCTAAAATAACCCAAACTTGTGGGGTATCAAAATAATGAAATGCATACTATAGTGACAATATTTAATAATTAGGAAGGAAGATAGAGGAATAACAGCAATCAGAAGATATACTAGGATTTTGAAAAGAATTCAAAATTTGATAACAATGGATTTATATCAATCTCAACCAATCAGAATTCTTTAGTTGCTATGGAAACCGATGTTGGTGGTGAAAATTACCCTTGAATAACACACTCGTAAAGCGTCACTCGAACAGAAGAGAAGCCAATTTTTGGAAGACCGAATTTTAATTAAATAATGTAAAACAGTGAACGAAATTCAAAACCATGACTGAGTAAGAAGCAGACGGACCATTGGAGCAGTCAACTGAAGACCAAGGACCACAAAATAGAAAAATAAAAGAAAAATATGACCACATCGTCTATGAAAAGGACGCCAGACCATCTGAAGTCCAAAGATTAATGAAAATAGAACTTATTGCAGCCCAATCCTCTTCCAAACCAATGAATGAAAACACCATGTTTTAAGTACCATTTAATTACCTTATTTCCAAAAACAAAATCACTCTGAATGTTACTAAAGGTAATTTGATCTCACTATAAGCCGAATATTTCGCTTTCAAAGATTATTTAAGTAAAATAAACACACTGAAAATTTGTAAACATAAAATCTAACCTATTGTTTAAACACGAACTTTTGAAACACATTCAACGACACTACAGAACAGATTGTAACAACACACCTTATTATTTATGTACACTTAGAGTAAGGTAATGTAATTTTATTGTAATCATAGGAATTCTCTGCCTTATAATCAAAAGAATCCCACGATTTTGGAACGAAAATATTATAATAACCGAACACTTCAGCGGCCATGCTGCAGTACGTACCTCATTCCTTGATCGATTCGTCATCCTGAGTAAAATTGTTTCATGTAAAAAGTCGGTGCAAAGTTATTATTTGAATTGTCAAAAAATTGAAAATATTATTCATCAAACATTAAAATCATTATTACAGGGAGTAACCGTTGTTATTATTTCATAGGGAGTGCATTATATTACTTGTGTTCGTTTACGAAAGCTAGATTTGACAATCAGCGCTCAAGTCGCGATTAGTACAACTACCTACACGATACAGAAGGCGAAACGAGCGGGAAATATTTGAACGCCCCGACCGTCACAGCTGAGAACACCCTAGTAAGATACAGATTGACAAATTTAATTGTTTTAACAAACAATTTGGCGCCACACGGGATTAACACACCCCTATATGAGAACAGGTAAGGTTACTGCCGTGTTATACTGGTAATCCTAACATCGCTACGGGCATCGTTAGCACAAAATTGATGTAACGACCCCAGTGCGAGACGAACACACTAACACATTACACATATATAAAACTGGTACACATTTACAGAGACGTACCAAATAAATCGTTACAGACTGTCGACCAACCGGTGAGTCTTTAAAAGAAGACCAGCGGCGATTATGAGGAGACATTCCATGGTTACAAGATACCTAAAAAGGAAAGGAACTGAAGGTGAAGATCAAGAAGACATGGAAGAAATTGAAGAAATGATTGGAGAATTGTTTGAAGAGGATCCCCAAGAGGACCAACCAGAAAATCCAAACCAACCAGAACCGGAAGTGGAAGTAATGGTCGGGGACCAACCCAGTAAACCAACTCAGAAGGAGGAACTGAGCTTGCAAGATATAATGAACTTTATGGCAGAAACTTCAAGAAAAACGAAGGAAGAAAGAAGAGAAGACAAGGAAGAATTGAATAAGAAATTAGAATTATTACAAGAGGGAATGAAGGAAGAAACACGGGAACAAAGGAAGGAAGACAGAGAATTCTTTAATGAAAAACTGGACCGAAACCGTGAAGAATTGAAGACGCAAATCAAGGAGAACATAGAACTTCTAAATAATAAAATGGAGAGCAATCATGAAGCTCTGAAGAGAAGCCAAGAGATCTTAGAAGAGTAGATTGAGGAGCTGAAGAGGCAAATAAAGAAAGATCTTGAAATATTAAATAACAAGATTGAAAATAACAGCGAAACACTCCAAAGACAGTTGAAGGAAGATGGTGAGAAGAACAGAGAAGAATTAAGATTTATACTAATGGAGTTTCATGAAGAAGTCAAACAGACAAAAACGGGGATGAACAAGAGATGGGAAGAAACAAGTTACCCAGTAGATCAACTTAATGAAACATTAAATAGTGATTTCAAACCATTGAATGAAACACTAGACACCACTTCTCAAGGTAGTAAGGAGATGGAAATTATAGAAGAATCAAGCGTATTGGTTTCTGAGAACAAAGATAACCACGACAATAAGAAGATCAAGCACATAGAAACCAACAGTAGAAGAGTAAAGAAGAATCGAATCATTAAGAAGAATAAGAAAACAGAGAAAATGGGAAAAGTATATAAAAAGAAACTAATAAAAACCAGAGAACAATTAGAAATGGTGAAGAACGGACTGATTGAGGTATTTAATTTACCAATTACTGACCGGATAGAAATCATGAAGTATAAAGATTGTAGGAGGAATCTAAAGGCAATTATAGAAGGGATTCACAAAAAACCAATGAACAAAAACTTATACGATTCTCTTGTTAAATGGAAATTACCAGAAATAGAAATGCTGAATAAAAAACCAATAATAACATTAACAAAGGAGGTACAATTAACAACTTCTTTGATTAATCAAAATGTAGTGAATGAAGCAGTCATGGAGGCAAATGAACATATGATAGTAGAGGAATTATGGTACAAGATGGAGGAGACCTATGTTACACGAACGAAGATAGTTCTACACACCAAGGTCATCCGAACCACAAGCGCAGATGAAATGATGGACCATGGGTAAACAAAGTGCTGATGAACAAGGCCGGAACTAGGGGGGGGCAGACAGGGCATGTGCCCCGGGCGCCGGCTTGGAGGGGGTGCCGAAGGCACCAGCCCAGACACAGGGCGCCGAAAAAGCAAAGAAATAGTTAAATTATTTTCTATATCGTCTATATGTTACAATTTTTCAAATAATAAAGCCTTATTTGTGCGATTTAGTTTTTAACGTCTTCAGTTTTATTTTTATTTAATTTGATGTAATTTAAAAAGCAGTAATCATATCACATAGACGTTAAGAATTCTTTATTAATTGAGAATTATCCCCACACGGTTTCAATCGGCCATATACATGTTACAACCGATCTTCGTAAGTGCTCGAGCGTGTTCGGCTACTTCCGGCTCGTTCCGGTTTAATGCAGATAAATTTTTGGAGGGAAAAGAAAAGATTGTGCCAAAGTTGCCAAGGAAACCACTGTTCAGAAGTTCAGTTTATCATTTACGTGCAAGGTGCAAGTAGTGAAATCGTTCCATTGCTGATATTTTTGTAATAAATACGAATAATTAGATTAATTTTCTTTATATTTTTTGGTACCATTAGCCAAATTTGTCACTCAATACAACAAAAATGTCAAGGAAACCTTCTGGAGCACAATACAGGAAAAAAGCCAAGGAACGGCATCACAATGAAAACAGATTATCATCATTTATGTCGTCGTGGTTGACAGAAAAAGGTAAGCCCAGTATTTTTTGAATTTTTAAAAATTAGTTTAATTTATAACATTAATTGTTGATGCTAGGCTTTGAAATGTTAAAAATGTTTGCCTTTTATCATGACAAAACTGTTTACGGGAAAATTAACAGACAACTCCAATTCCTTATTGTTCATATATCGCTCCACCCAGGGGAGTATCAACTAATTTTGAGATAGTTTACTGGCCATGGGGGGGATAGGAAAAGTTTCGAAAATTGGATGGAAATTGGAAGTTTTCGAGGTTTTCTGCAGCGAAATTCAGCTCGTAATTTAACTCATTCTTAGAATAGATTTAAAAATCGTAAACAGTTGGGGAGTTTAGGGGATCTTTAAACAAGAATTCAGCTCGTTATATAATTTTGTTTTCCCAGGGCATTTTTTGGGCTTTCTGGATCAACCGCGCAGCCAGGAATTTCTCCTGGGGGGGGATTTGAGATTCTCTTTGTGGAAACACTGAAACTCACCCAATCCCCCAAACCCCACCACTATTGCGCGCCTCACAGCCGATCGGTTACAAACATTCCCAATAATTTGCGTATTTTCCTACAGAATGTAGGATAGTATGTATATATATATATGTAGAATACACATAGCGGCGGCAAACACTCATCGAGTGAACTTGCAAAGTCGCAGTTTACGGTCATGGAATTGACATTAATACTCCTTAGTCCACTGTCAGCATGTTTTGATATGAGAACTTCTTAAACTTTTTAAAATTCTTTATTATGTAGCCCATTCAACATAAAAAAATATATTTTTTAATTTCTCTGGGGGGGGGGTTGACGCCAAACCCCCCTCGCTGCACCACTGTTCTGGATTAGAATTTAACTTGTTCTAATTTAGCCCAACCAAGAAAATTAGACGCAAATTGGGGAGCATTAAAGCTTTCTGGAGCACTTCTTGTAATTTAGCCTTTTACTAGAATAATTTTGAAAATTGTACGCAAATTGGGCATTTTTGGGGCTTTCTAGAGCGGAATTCAACTAGTTCCAATTTATCCCTCCCCCAGAAAACTAGACGCGAATCGGAGGATTTAAGGCTTTTTAGAGCACTCCTGATTTATTCCTTTTCTAAGGTATTTCAACTCGATCTAACTTGGCCTCTTTACCGAAATTTTTTTTATATTCTTAGAGGAGAAGGGAAACAAAAATGAAAATATATAGGACTGTCATCAGACCGGTGCTATGCTACGGGTGTGAGGCATGGGCAATCACACAGAAAACAGTCGACATAGTAGACACCTTTGAAAGGAAAATCCTCAGACGCATTATAGGCCCAATACAAGAAAATGGCTCATGGAGACTGAGATACAACAACGAACTGTATCAAATATATAAAGAGATACCAGTCTCAAAATTTATAAGAATTCAAAGATTGCGTTGGGCCGGACATGTTATGAGAATGGAGGGTGGCAGGAACCCTAAGAGGGCTTTGCTGGGTACATGGGAGGGAAGGAGACCTAGAGGTAGACCGAGGAAGAGGTGGGAAGATGGCGTTGCAGAGGACGCGAGAGACATGGGGATAAGAAACTGGAGGAGGGTTGCAGTGGATAGAGTGGATTGGAGGCGGAGATTGGTGGAGGCCAGGGCCTGACTTGGGCTGTAGCACCATAGGAGAGAGAGAGGAGAAGGAGGTGGGGCTCAAGCACCCAAACCTCCCCTTGGGTGCGCCCATGGCTCCAATATTTAGTTAAGCTTAGCTTCTCTTCTTTCTCCCACCTTACAACCCATAGAGACCTTGCCAAGATTTGTCCTCTTCGTAAATCTAGATTCATAGTTAAGTTGATGATAGTTATAACGGTACAACCCATGTTGTCGAGGGCGATGTTGTGAGATGTTTTCAATAAAAACAGGAAGATTTTTTTCTCACAATTTTTATTTTTTATTTTTATTTTTATTTTCGTATCTTTTGGATCCAATAAAACTGATTAAAAAAAAAAATTTTTTTTGTCTAAGTTTGAAGATGAGGAAACATTGAGGATGTATCTATTATGAATTCAAAAGCTACCTCCGTTAAAAAAAATGTTCTTGCTTTTATTTTCTAATAGTAACCTATTACCTAATAGTGACCAATAAACGGTTCTAACTTTTAGGTGAGGTAAGCTGCCAACGAGACGAAGAAGGTTCACAAGGAGAAGAACATCCAGTTGAGGCCGACCAGTCTAACTATGTACATATGGAAGCCACGAACACTGACACTGTAAGTACTGCTAAAGATACAGAAATCGCTGAACAGCTAGCTCTCAGTAAAACGGACGATTCTGCAGTTTCGAGCATGATAGATAATAGCTCAAAAATTTATAGAAACAAAGAGCTTCAGGACTCACAGTTAGATTTTGATATTAATGACCCAGGGTCATGGCCAAGTACAATATCTGATCATCAGAGATGTTACATAACGAAAATGAGGTTAGATAAAGATAATGAACAAGAGCTAGATCTAAGTAAAAGTATAAGGGAGGGCCGTAGCCTCACAAAGGACTGGTTTTTCAAACTGTTGCCTAATGGAGAGCACGTAAAAAGATCCTGGCTAGGTTATAGCAAGATTAAAAATGTACTATTTTGCATCCCATGTAGGCTATTTTCAAAAACTTTTAAAGAATCTACAACTAGCTTGTTATTTTTAGCTAAAGAAGAGGGTTTCACCCAATGGAAAAAGGTGAGTGAAAGAATTCCAGATCATGAAAATTCGCAAAATCACAAGCGTTGTTTTTGTTCTTGGAAATCACTTGAAACGTCAATGAAAAAGGGAGGAATAGATAAAGAACTACAGGAACATATAGCAAGAGAAGAAACTCACTGGTGACAAGTGCTTCGCTGTATCATTGACGCAATAGTTTTTTTAGCAAAACAAGGAGGGCCATTAAGAGGATCATCTGAGCTAGATAATTTTGGTGATCCAAGAAGTGGGAGGTTTTTAAACACAATCGATTTGATTTCCCATTACAATGCTGATTTACGTGATCATATCAATCGCCATAGAAAAGGTCAGATTGGGTATTTTTCCCACAAGATTCAAAATGAATTTCTCACGTTAATTAGCAGCAAAGTAAGAGAGGATATTCTCAAAGATGTGAAAGATGCCAAATATTTTTCAATTATATTTGATGCTACTCCCGATATAAGCCACAAAGAACAGATGACCCAAATTGTTCGGTATGTGAAAATGACTGAAACTGGGCCTGAAATAACAGAGTTTTATAGATTTTTTCATTATCCGTGACAAAACGAAGTTAGGCATATCGGAAAAAATTTTTAAAAAATTAGAAAATGACGGATTGGAGGTTAAAAATTGCAGAGGCCAGTCTTACGACAATGGAGCTAACATAGCATCTATAAGGGAGTTCAAACTAGATTTCTACCAGAAAATAAGCTGGCATGTTTTGTACCATGCACAGCTCATTCATTAAATTTAGTTGGTGTGCATGCTTCTGAGCTCTCTCCACAAGCCCAATCTTTTTTTGGCATAGTAAATCGTCTGTTTGTTTTTTTCTCATCTTCTACTTCAAGATGGGAAGTTCTAAAGAAGCATGTGCCGATTTCCTTAAAATCCCTGAGTAAGACCAGATGGTCAGCAAGGAAGGAGTCGGTGGATGTTTTTCATAAGCATTTAAACGATTTGAATTATGCTTTAGAGGAATTGGTCGAAAGTTCGCTCTGTAACGCTGAAACAAAAGCGGAAGCTAGATGTTTGGCACAAAACATTTGCAAATTTGAATTTATTGTCCTAACCTGCTTCTGGAGCAAAATGCTGCAAAAAATTGATCGCGTAAATAAATACCTACAAAGGGATGATGTCACCGTAGACACAGCTGTGAGAGGCACATCAAGGGCTTACTAACAGATTTAGAATCAATAAGGAGCAATGCACCAGAAGATGCTATTTCGGAAGCCAGAAGAATAGCTGAAAGCCTTGATGTCCCTCAAGAATTTGAGGAAAAACGGAAAAGGAAAAAAAAAGAAAATGTTTGACGAGAGGTGTGAAGATGAGATCAGTGGATTATCGCAAGAAGACTTTTTTAAAGTGGGATTGAGGGGAATATTTGACAGCATTTTAAACGACATGAATGTCCGATTTAAAGCTCTGGAAGAAGTAAACTTTAAATTTAGTTTCCTGAATGGAAAAATAATGAATAAAATGAGTGTTGCAGAGCTAAGGTTAGAAACTGAAAAAGTCGCGGATTCCTACAAAACGGATTTGAACAAAGAAGAACTTTTTCAAGAAGTAGAAAGCTTCAAGCACCATGCGATGGAAATTGACGACGGATTAAAAACGGCACATGCAAAGGCAATGCTCCAGATTATTTATAAACATGGGCTTCAAGATGCTTGTCCAAACTTGACTACAGCATTGAAGATTTTTCTAACTTTACCAGTTACAGTTGCTTCAGCTGAAAGAAGCTTCAGTAAACTGAAAATAGTCAAAAACTACTTGAGGAGCACAATGGAACAAGACAGACTCTCTAACTTGAGCATAATTTCTATGGAGCACCAGAGAACATCATCTATTTCTTTTGATGACATTATTAACACCTTTGCTGCCCAAAAAGCTCGAAAAGTGACATTTTGATTTATTTAGATTCAAGAATGAATAAGGACTGTTAGTAAATTTAGTACCCAAAACTCATGTAAAAATCTAATTTGTTTTCAATGTGCTCCAAATTGAAATAGTAAAGTACTACATGAATACTGTACCAATTTATAACCAAAATACCAAATAAACTTAAGAATGATTTGAAGTTTAACTGAATGTCTCATTTCTTAATGTGTTACCCACTTCTGTAATTTCAGATTAACAAATGAAGAAAAAACCTTTTACTTTTTAGATTCCGTTAAAAATTATTACACAAAATACAATAGAGGAGTGCTGTAATTTCACAACTGAATTTCACTTGATCTGTTTGCACTATAGTGTAGTGTGTTGATTAGTAAAGCTACGAAGCTGTAATTAATAGCATTGACTTATGTACAGGAAAGTATATGCTTTTGTTTTTTGTTAAATAGTTTTAAATGGAGTGAGTATCGCATGGAGGGGGAGGAGGGGGCACCAAAATATACCCTTGCCCCGGGTGAAAGGAGGACTAGTTCCGGCCCTGCTGATGAACACAGAGAAATGGGACTGAGTTTCAGAGTAATGACCATGCAAACCAAGGGAAAGGAAGGAGTATTAAAATTAAATTAAATCACTAAATAATCACCAAAACAAGAATTGACAAGAAATGACTAAACGACTAAGACGAATTAAATGTGAACTAATAAACCATAATCAATAAAATTTAAAAATATTATCCAGAATAAATGTTCAAACATCTAACATTTGAAGGAGTAGAGAAGAAAAACAACAAAGAGTGTAATATACAAGAGAAGGCAATAATAATAAAGGAGAAAAGGAGAAGATCACTTTACAAAAATGTATAAATAACAAGGTCCTATGTATAACCCTATGTCATCACCAAAGATAAAGGAAACAATACTTATGAAATAAGTAATATAACCACCAAAAAGATAAAAGGAGTTTACAACCAAGCTTCTATAAAAAAGTTTTATGAAGAAAAATAAATTACCATAAATAAATAAAAATACCAAAATTCAAAAATTATGTGAGCACAACTTACAACAATATTTAGATGACTTATGAGGCCTAATATAAAGTATTAAAAAAGGAATAAGTTACAAAAATTTCTACCAAGTAAGATCAACTTACAATAAAATAAAGTTGGCATATGAAGTATAAAATAAAAAATTATAATAAAGGAATAAGTTACAAAAATTCCTATAAAGTAAGAAAAACTAACTTACAAAAAATTATCAAGTATAATATTTAAAACAAAACAAAATAAAATAAACAAAAATAAGATCAAGCAAAAACCGCTAAGATAAATACCTGAAATACTAATGAATTTAATGTATTCAAAGAAAAAAAAAAAAAAAAAAATCTGGACTTGTACTAGGAAGAAAAAAGAAGTTATATATAAAACAAATATACAAAAAATGGCTAAAGCAGAATATTGATAAACAACCAAGAAAAAGGAAAAAAGATGTCTAAGATAATTAAAATGATCACAAGAAGAATAGAAAAACAAACCAATGAAAAGTTAGATATGATGAAATTAACAAATAAATAAATAAAAAATAACCAACTGTATGAGTAGATAACAGTTAGCACAGGTACAGCGGAAGAAAGAATGAGTAAAAGGCCAAAGTGATCTAAAAACAAACCACAAGGTGGACAATCCCAAAATATATTATTATTAATTTAAGTCACAAGTTGACAAAAAAGGTATTTAAGATTGACTGTTGAAAAGTCCAGCAAACAAAAATAAACTGAGCAGAGATGATGTTCCTCTGATCTCAGAAAAAATGAGTAGTAATGGATGAAACCAGCTACTAAAAAGTTAGGAAAAAAGGGAGAACACACTAATGGAAATAAATAAAAACAGATCCAAATAAAATGGAGTGAATCAAGTAAGAAGAGAAATAAGAACGAAGAAACAAACAAGAAAGAAAAGGAAAAGATTATATATAACTGATAATTTCATAAAAAACTATGCTAGTGTTTTATTAAAATGATCAATTTTGAAGGAGAGGCATTATGTTACAACACAAATAAGCCAACCCAACACCAGGGATGAAAAAGATGATTCTAAATATAAAATAATACTTCATATAAAATAAAATGTTTAATATAAATAAAATATAAAGACAATGACTCGACAAACGACGACATGACCTAACCCAAGTGATTGAACCAACAAAAGGGAAACAAAAGAAGAAGCGAACCACAAAAAAACAAACAAGAATAAAACCAAATAAGGAAGTGATTGACCCAACAAAGGAAACAAAAGAAGAGGGGAACCACAAAAAACGAACAAGAATAAAACAAAAGAAGAAAGTGATTCACCAAAACAAATGAAGAAGGAAAAAACCCAAACCAAACAAAAATGAAACAAATTCATGGAATTGAATGACTCAATGTAATATGTTAAAATGAACCCAAAGGAGAAGGAGGAAAACCAAAGTATTAATCAAATACAATGAAAATGAAGAAGGAAGGGAATGAAAAAGAAACAAACCCACAATGAAGGGAAATAAATAAAAATGAAAACTAATGATGATACACAAACATGAGCAAGAGAAATAATGCACTCAAATGTAATATTGGAAAAAAGACCAATAATTAACCTATGAGAAAAAAAGTAAATGTTATTATCCATTAACGGACAATACTAATGGAATTGAAGGAAACCCAATTAAACAATGTTAAATATAAATATAAAAAAGCAAACTAACCCACAATTTAGAGTTAGAGGTAATGATAGAAATATAAAGACATAAAATTGTCAATATTATTAATGAGATATTGTAATGAAAGAGATAGTACGGTAGTGAGATAGTAATTAGAGGGATTACCCATTCAGAAACACTTAAAAAACAAAAACATTTGTGAAGTGCAAAATGAAAGTGCAAAAACCCCAAAGTGTAGTGATAAAGAAAGTACACCAATAAAATTATAATAAACAATAAATAATTTAAAAGTGAAGGGGGAGATTGAAAGAGAATAATGTAAAATAAAGAATGTTAATATAGTAAAAAATAGTGAATGATAAAAGCACAAACAATTAATAAATACTAAGGAAACACTAAATGATAAAACGTGAAGATATTAGTAATTAAGAATAGCAGTATAAACAAATAAGACAGTAATTAGTTAAGTAAGAATGTTGTTAGTTAATTTCAGTAAATGCAATTACAATTAATAGGGAGAATACAATGAAAGGAAAAACAGATAGCGTTAACATGGAGGGAAAGTAAAGATTGTGTAAAAATTAAGTAGTTAAAACAACTCCATAAACACCCATGTTATAAGGGATCGTTATAAGTTTCATAAAAAGTGATGTTGTTTATCACACAAAAAATGATATAAAATAAGATGAATTGTAAACAAAGATTAGCAAATAATAGTTAAATAATTATTCAAGCAAGTTTATAAATTAGATATGGCTGATAGTTATACAGACCATAGGCCTAAATATTGTATTTAATAAGATCAAAAAATAGTAAATAATAGCCACGTTGTTATTATTGGCAAAGTAAATAAGTAAAAAAGTTAAAAAAAAATGTATGACTAGAAAACAAGGAAACCAAATAGTAAACAATTATGTACAAATTAATACTGACATAATAATAACACATAAACAGACCCAAAACACAACAATAAATGATACAACCAATTGTAATAACAAAATAAAGCCCATTAGGAATAATTTAAAAGGAAATGTAATTTGAATGAAATAAGTCAAATACCATAATGGCTACTTAGGCCTAGGAAAATGCCTAACTGTCAAAAACAAACAACTACAAATTGTAAGAAGTTAACTAAGAAATTAGCAAATCCGAGGCGAATGACTCACCAAGGATAACTAGTTAATCATTTTTAAGACAAAATATTATAATAAGCATTTGAATCAAAAAGAAATGTAATTAACAAGTATTAAAATAAGTGAAAAAACATAAAACCTAAAATAACCCAAACTTGTGGGGTATCAAAATAATGAAATACATGCTATAGTGACAATATTTAATAATTAGGAAGGAAGATAGAGGAATAACAGCAATCAGAAGTTATACTAGGATTTTGAAAAGAATTCAAAATTTGATAAAAATGGATTTATATCAATCTCAACCAATCAGAATTCTTTAGTTGCTATGGAAACCGACGTTGGTGGTGAAAATTACCGTTGAATAACACCTCGTAAAGCGTCACTCGAACAGAATAGAAGCCAATTTTTGGAAGACCGAATTTTAATTAAATAATATAAAACAGTGAACGAAATTCAAAACCATGACTGAGTAAGAAGCAGACGGACCATTGGAGCAGTCAACTGAAGACCAAGGACCACAAAATAGAAAAATAAAAGAAAAATATGACCACATCGTCTATGAAAAGGACGCCAGACCATCTAAAGTCCAAAGATTAATGAAAATAGAACTTATTGCAGCCCAATACTCTTCCAAACCAATGAATGAAAACACCTTGTTTTAAGTACCATTTAATTACATTATTTCCAAAAACAAAATCACTCTGAATGTTACTAAAGGTAATTTGATCTCACTATAAGCCGAATATTTCGCTTTCAAAGATTATTTAAGTAAAATAAACACACTGAAAATTTGTAAACATAAAATCTAACCTATTGTTTAAACACGAACTTTTGAAACACATTCAACGACACTACAGAACAGATTGTAACAACACACCTTATTATTTATGTACACTTAGAGTAAGGTAATGTAATTTTATTGTAATCATAGGAATTCTTTGCCTTATAATCAAAAGAATCCCACGATTTTGGAACGAAAATATTATAATAACCGAACACTTCAGCGGCCATGCTGCAGTACGTACCACATTCCTTGATCGATTCGTCATCCTGAGTAAAATTGTTTCATGTAAAAAGTCGGTGCAAAGTTATTATTTTAATTGTCAAAAAATTGAAAATATTATTCATCAAACATTAAAATCATTATTACAGGGAGTAACCGTTGTTATTATTTCATAGGGAGTGCATTATATTACTTGTGTTCGTTTACGAAAGCTAGATTTGACAATCAGCGCTCAAGTCGCGATTAGTACAACTACCTACACGATACAGAAGGCGAAACGAGCGGGAAATATTTGAACGCCCCGACCGTCACAGCTGAGAACACCCTAGTAAGATACAGATTGACAAATTTAATTGTTTTAACAAACAATTTGGCGCCACACGGGATTAACACACCCCTATATGAGAACAGGTAAGGTTACTGCCGTGTTATACTGGTAATCCTAACATCGCTACGGACATCGTTAGCACAAAATTGATGTAACGACCCCAGTGCGAGACGAACGCACTAACACATTACGCATATATAAAACTGGTACACATTTACAGAGACGTACCAAATAAATCGTTACAGATTGGCGACCAACCGGTGAGTCTTTAAAAGAAGACCAGCGGCGATTATGAGGAGACATTCCATGGTTACAAGATACCTAAAAAGGAAAGGAACTGAAGGTGAAGATCAAGAAGACATGGAAGAAATTGAAGATATGATTGGAGAATTGTATGAAGAGGATCCCCAAGAGGACCAACCAGAAAATCCAAACCAACCAGAACCGGAAGTGGAAGTAATGGTCGGGGACCAACCCAGTAAACCAACTCAGAAGGAGGAACTGAGCTTGCAAGATATAATGAACTTTATGGCAGAAACTTCAAGAAAAACGAAGGAAGAAAGAAGAGAAGACAAGGAAGAATTGAATAAGAAATTAGAATTATTACAAGAGGGAATGAAGGAAGAAACACGGGAACAAAGGAAGGAAGACAGAGAATTCTTGAATGAAAAACTGGACCGAAACCGTGAAGAATTGAAGACGCAAATCAAGGAGAACATAGAACTTCTAAATAATAAAATGGAGAGCAATCATGAAGCTCTGAAGAGAAGCCAAGAGATCTTAGAAGAGTAGATTGAGGAGCTGAAGAGGCAAATAAAGAAAGATCTTGAAATATTAAATAACAAGATTGAAAATAACAGCGAAACACTCCAAACACAGTTGAAGGAAGATGGTGAGAAGAACAGAGAAGAATTAAGATTTATACTAATGGAGTTTCGTGAAGAAGTCAAACAGACAAAAACGGGGATGAACAAGAGATGGGAAGAAACAAGTTACCCAGTAGATCAACTTAATGAAACATTAAATAGTGATTTCAAACCATTGAATGAAACACTAGACACCACTTCTCAAGGTAGTAAGGAGATGGAAATTATAGAAGAATCAAGCGTATTGGTTTCTGAGAACAAAGATAACCACGACAATAAGAAGATCAAGCACATAGAAACCAACAGTAGAAGAGTAAAGAAGAATTGAATCATTAGAAGAATAAGAAAACAGAGGAAATGGGAAAAGTATATAAAAAGAAACTAATAAAAGCCAGAGAAGAATTAGAAATGGTGAAGAACGGACTGATTGAGGTATTTAATTTACCAATTACTGACCGGATAGAAATCATGAAGTATAAAGATTGTAGGAGGAATCTAAAGGAAATTATAGAAGGGATTCACAAAATACCAATGAACAAAAACTTATACGATTCTCTTGTTAAATGGAAATTACCAGAAATAGAAATGCTGAATAAAAAACCAATAATAATATTAACAAAGGAGGTACAATTAACAACTTCTTTGATTAATCAAAATGTAGTGAATGAAGCAGTCATGGAGGCAAATGAACATATGATAGTAGAGGAATTATGGTAGAAGATGGAGGAGACCTATGTTACATGAACGAAGATAGTTCTACACACCAAGGTCATCCGAACCACAAGCGCAGATGAAATGATGGACCATGGGTAAACAAAGTGCTGATGAACACAGAGAAATGGGACTGAGTTTCAGAGTAATGACCATGCAAACCAAGGGAAAGGAAGGAGTATTAAAATTAAATTAAACCACTAAATAATCACCAAAACAAGAATTGACAAGAAATGACTTAACAACTAAGACGAATTAAATGTGAACTAATAAACCATAATCAATAAAATTTAAAAATATTATCCAGAATAAATGTTCAAACATCTAACATTTGAAGGAGTCGAGAAGAAAAACAACAAAGAGTGTAATATACAAGAGAAGGCAATAATAATGAAGGAGAAAAGGAGAAGATCACTTTACAAAAATGTATAAATAACAAGGTCCTATGTATAACCCTATGTCATCACCAAAGGTAAAGGAAACAATACTTATGAAATAAGTAATATAACCACCAAAAAGATAAAAGGAGTTTACAACCAAGCTTCTATAAAAAAGTTTTATGAAGAAAAATAAATTACCATAAATAAATAAAAATACCAAAATTCAAAAATTATGTGAGCACAACTTACAACAATATTTAGATTGTTATGAGGCCTATTATAAAGTATTAAAAAAGGAATAAGTTACAAAAATTCCTACCAAGTAAGATCAACTTACAATAAAATAAAGTTGACATATGAAGTATAAAATAAAAAATTATAATAAAGGAATAAGTTACAAAAATTCCTATATAAAAAAAGAGAAGTAAGAACCACAAACTTACGATAATATTTACACAAAAGTACCAAGAAAGTAATAAGTTACAAAAATTCCTATAAAGTAAGAAAAACTAACTTACAAAAAATTATCAAGTATAATATTTAAAACAAAATAAAATAAACAAAAATAAGATCAACCAAAAACCGCTAAGATAAATACCTGAAATACTAATGAATTTAATGTATTCGAAGAAAAAAAAAAAAAAATCTGAACTTGTACTAGGAAGAAAAAAGAAGTTATGTATAAAACAAATATACAAAAAATGGCTAAAGCAGAATATTGATAAACAACCAAGAAAAAGGAAAAAAGATGTCTAAGATAATTAAAATGATCACAAGAAGAATAGAAAAACAAACCAATGAAAAGTTAGATATGATGAAATTAACAAATAAATAAATAAAAAACAACCAACTGTATGAGTAGATAACAGTATATAGCACAGGTACAGCGGAAGAAAGAATGAGTAAAAGGCCAAAGTGATCTAAAAACAAACCACAAGGTGGACAATCCCAAAATATATTATTATTAATTTAAGTCACAAGTTGACAAAAAAGGTATTTAAGATTGACTGTTGAAAAGTCCAGCAATCAAAAATAAACTGAGCAGAGATGATGTTCCTCTGGTCTCAGAAAAAATGAGTAGTAATGGATGAAACCAGCTACTAAAAAGTTAGGAAAAAAGGGAGAACACACTAATGGAAATAAATAAAAACAGATCCAAATAAAATGGAATGAATCAAGTAAGAAGAGAAATAAGAACGAAGAAACAAACAAGAAAGAAAAGGAAAAGATTATATATAACTGATAATTTTATAAAAAACTATGCTAGTGTTTTATTGAAATGATCAATTTTGAAGGAGAGGCATTATGTTACAACACAAATAAGCCAACCCAACACCAGGGATGAAAAAGTTGATTCTAAATATAAAATAATACTTCATATAAAATAAAATGTTTAATATAAATAAAATATAAAGACAATGACTCGACAAACGACGACATGACCTAACCCAAGTGATTGAACCAACAAAAGGGAAACAAAAGAAGAAGCGAACCACAAAAAAACAAACAAGAATAAAACCAAAGAAGGAAGTGATTGACCCAACAAAGGAAACAAAAGAAGAAGGGAACCACAAAAAATGAACAAGAATAAAACCAAAGAAGAAAGTGATTCACCAAAACAAATGAAGAAGGAAAAAACCCAAACCAAACAAAAATGAAACAAATTCATGGAATTGAATGACTCAATGTAAAATGTTAAAATGAACCCAAAGGAGAAGGAGGAAAACCAAAGTATTAATCAAATACAATGAAAATGAAGAAGGAGGGGAATGAAAAAGAAACAAACCCACAATGAAGGGAAATAAATAAAAATGAAAACTAATGATGATTCACAAACATGAGCAAGAGAAATAATGCACTCAAATGTAATATTGGAAAAAAGACCAATAATTAACCTATGAGAAAAAAGTAAATGTTATTATCCATTAACGGACAATACTAATGGAATTGGAGGCAACCCAATTAAACAATGTTAAATATAAATATAAAAAAGCAAACTAACCCACAATTTAGAATTAGAGGTAATGATAGAAATATAAAGACATAAAATTGTCAATATTATTAATGAGATATTGTAATGAAAGAGATAGTACGGTAGTGAGATAGTAATTAGAGGGATTACCCATTCAGAAACACTTAAAAAACAAAAACATTTGTGAAGTGCAAAATGAAAGTGTAAAAACCCCAAAGTGTAGTGATAAAGAAAGTACACCAATAAAATTATAATAAACAATAAATAATTTAAAAGTGAAGGGGAAGATTGAAAGAGAATAATGTAAAATAAAGAATGTTAATATAGTAAAAAATAGTGAATGATAAAAGCACAAACAATTAATAAATACTAAGGAAACACTAAATGATAAAACGTGAAGAATATTAGTAATTAAGAATAGCAGTATAAACAAATAAGACAGTAATTAGTTAAGTAAGAATGTTGTTAGTTAATTTCAGTAAATGCAATTACAATTAATAGGGAGAATACAATGAAAGGAAAAACAGATAGCGTTAACATGGAGGGAAAGTAAAGATTGTGTAAAAAATTAAGTAGTTAAAACAACTCCATAAACACCCATGTTATAAGGGATCGTTATAAGTTTCATAAAAAGTGATGTTGTTTATCACACAAAAAATGATATAAAATAAGATGAATTGTAAACAAAGATTAGCAAATAATAGTTAAATAATTATTCAAGCAAGTTTATAAATTAGATATGGCTGATAGAGTTATACAGACCATAGGCCTAAATATTGTATTTAATAAGATCAAAAAATAGTAAATAATAGCCACGTTGTTATTATTGGCAAAGTAAATAAGTAAAAAAGTTAAAAAAAAATGTATGACTAGAAAACAAGGAAACCAAATAGTAAACAAATATGTACAAATTAATACTGGCATAATAATAACACATAAACAGACCCAAAACACAACAATAAATGATACAACCAATTGTAATAACAAAATAAAGCCCATTAGTAATATTTTAAAAGGAAATGTAATTTGAATTAAATAAGTCAAATACCATAATGGCTACTTAGGCCTAGGAAAATGCCTAACTGTCAAAAACAAACAACTACAAATTGTAAGAAGTTAACTAAGAAATTAGCAAATCCGAGGCGAATGACTCACCAAGGATAAACAGTTAATCATTTTTAAAACAAAATATTATAATAAGCATTTGAATTCAAAAAGAAATGTAATTAACAAGTATTAAAATAAGTGAAAAAACATAAAACCTAAAATAACCCAAACTTGTGGGGTATCAAAATAATGAAATGCATACTATAGTGACAATATTTAATAATTAGGAAGGAAGATAGAGGAATAACAGCAATCAGAAGATATACTAGGATTTTGAAAAGAATTCAAAATTTGATAACAATGGATTTATATCAATCTCAACCAATCAGAATTCTTTAGTTGCTATGGAAACCGATGTTGGTGGTGAAAATTACCCTTGAATAACACACTCGTAAAGCGTCACTCGAACAGAAGAGAAGCCAATTTTTGGAAGACCGAATTTTAATTAAATAATGTAAAACAGTGAACGAAATTCAAAACCATGACTGAGTAAGAAGCAGACGGACCATTGGAGCAGTCAACTGAAGACCAAGGACCACAAAATAGAAAAATAAAAGAAAAATATGACCACATCGTCTATGAAAAGGACGCCAGACCATCTGAAGTCCAAAGATTAATGAAAATAGAACTTATTGCAGCCCAATCCTCTTCCAAACCAATGAATGAAAACACCATGTTTTAAGTACCATTTAATTACCTTATTTCCAAAAACAAAATCACTCTGAATGTTACTAAAGGTAATTTGATCTCACTATAAGCCGAATATTTCGCTTTCAAAGATTATTTAAGTAAAATAAACACACTGAAAATTTGTAAACATAAAATCTAACCTATTGTTTAAACACGAACTTTTGAAACACATTCAACGACACTACAGAACAGATTGTAACAACACACCTTATTATTTATGTACACTTAGAGTAAGGTAATGTAATTTTATTGTAATCATAGGAATTCTCTGCCTTATAATCAAAAGAATCCCACGATTTTGGAACGAAAATATTATAATAACCGAACACTTCAGCGGCCATGCTGCAGTACGTACCTCATTCCTTGATCGATTCGTCATCCTGAGTAAAATTGTTTCATGTAAAAAGTCGGTGCAAAGTTATTATTTGAATTGTCAAAAAATTGAAAATATTATTCATCAAACATTAAAATCATTATTACAGGGAGTAACCGTTGTTATTATTTCATAGGGAGTGCATTATATTACTTGTGTTCGTTTACGAAAGCTAGATTTGACAATCAGCGCTCAAGTCGCGATTAGTACAACTACCTACACGATACAGAAGGCGAAACGAGCGGGAAATATTTGAACGCCCCGACCGTCACAGCTGAGAACACCCTAGTAAGATACAGATTGACAAATTTAATTGTTTTAACAAACAATTTGGCGCCACACGGGATTAACACACCCCTATATGAGAACAGGTAAGGTTACTGCCGTGTTATACTGGTAATCCTAACATCGCTACGGGCATCGTTAGCACAAAATTGATGTAACGACCCCAGTGCGAGACGAACACACTAACACATTACACATATATAAAACTGGTACACATTTACAGAGACGTACCAAATAAATCGTTACAGACTGTCGACCAACCGGTGAGTCTTTAAAAGAAGACCAGCGGCGATTATGAGGAGACATTCCATGGTTACAAGATACCTAAAAAGGAAAGGAACTGAAGGTGAAGATCAAGAAGACATGGAAGAAATTGAAGAAATGATTGGAGAATTGTTTGAAGAGGATCCCCAAGAGGACCAACCAGAAAATCCAAACCAACCAGAACCGGAAGTGGAAGTAATGGTCGGGGACCAACCCAGTAAACCAACTCAGAAGGAGGAACTGAGCTTGCAAGATATAATGAACTTTATGGCAGAAACTTCAAGAAAAACGAAGGAAGAAAGAAGAGAAGACAAGGAAGAATTGAATAAGAAATTAGAATTATTACAAGAGGGAATGAAGGAAGAAACACGGGAACAAAGGAAGGAAGACAGAGAATTCTTTAATGAAAAACTGGACCGAAACCGTGAAGAATTGAAGACGCAAATCAAGGAGAACATAGAACTTCTAAATAATAAAATGGAGAGCAATCATGAAGCTCTGAAGAGAAGCCAAGAGATCTTAGAAGAGTAGATTGAGGAGCTGAAGAGGCAAATAAAGAAAGATCTTGAAATATTAAATAACAAGATTGAAAATAACAGCGAAACACTCCAAAGACAGTTGAAGGAAGATGGTGAGAAGAACAGAGAAGAATTAAGATTTATACTAATGGAGTTTCATGAAGAAGTCAAACAGACAAAAACGGGGATGAACAAGAGATGGGAAGAAACAAGTTACCCAGTAGATCAACTTAATGAAACATTAAATAGTGATTTCAAACCATTGAATGAAACACTAGACACCACTTCTCAAGGTAGTAAGGAGATGGAAATTATAGAAGAATCAAGCGTATTGGTTTCTGAGAACAAAGATAACCACGACAATAAGAAGATCAAGCACATAGAAACCAACAGTAGAAGAGTAAAGAAGAATCGAATCATTAAGAAGAATAAGAAAACAGAGGAAATGGGAAAAGTATATAAAAAGAAACTAATAAAAACCAGAGAAGAATTAGAAATGGTGAAGAACGGACTGATTGAGGTATTTAATTTACCAATTACTGACCGGATAGAAATCATGAAGTATAAAGATTGTAGGAGGAATCTAAAGGAAATTATAGAAGGGATTCACAAAAAACCAATGAACAAAAACTTATACGATTCTCTTGTTAAATGGAAATTACCAGAAATAGAAATGCTGAATAAAAAACCAATAATAACATTAACAAAGGAGGTACAATTAACAACTTCTTTGATTAATCAAAATGTAGTGAATGAAGCAGTCATGGAGGCAAATGAACATATGATAGTAGAGGAATTATGGTACAAGATGGAGGAGACCTATGTTACATGAACGAAGATAGTTCTACACACCAAGGTCATCCGAATCACAAGCGCAGATGAAATGATGGACCATGGGTAAACAAAGTGCTGATGAACACAGAGAAATGGGACTGAGTTTCAGAGTAATGACCATGCAAACCAAGGGAAAGGAAGGAGTATTAAAATTAAATTAAACCACTATATAATCACCAAAACAAGAATTGACAAGAAATGACTAAACAACTAAGACGAATTAAATGTGAACTAATAAACCATAATCAATAAAATTTAAAAATATTATCCAGAATAAATGTTCAAACATCTAACATTTGAAGGAGTAGAGAAGAAAAACAACAAAGAGTGTAATATACAAGAGAAGGCAATAATAATGAAGGAGAAAAGGAGAAGATCACGTTACAAAAATGTATAAATAACAAGGTCCTATGTATAACCCTATGTCATCACCAAAGGTAAAGGAAACAATACTTATGAAATAAGTAATATAACCACCAAAAAGATAAAAGGAGTTTACAACCAAGCTTCTATAAAAAAGTTTTATGAAGAAAAATAAATTACCATAAATAAATAAAAATACCAAAATTCAAAAATTATGTGAGCACAACTTACAACAATATTTAGATTGTTATGAGGCCTATTATAAAGTATTAAAAAAGGAATAAGTTACAAAAATTCCTACCAAGTAAGATCAACTTACAATAAAATAAAGTTGACATATGAAGTATAAAATAAAAAATTATAATAAAGGAATAAGTTACAAAAATTCCTATATAAAAAAAGAGAAGTAAGAACCACAAACTTACGATAATATTTACACAAAAGTACCAAGAAAGTAATAAGTTACAAAAATTCCTATAAAGTAAGAAAAACTAACTTACAAAAAATTATCAAGTATAATATTTAAAACAAAATAAAATAAACAAAAATAAGATCAAGCAAAAACCGCTAAGATAAATACCTGAAATACTAATGAATTTAATGTATTCGAAGAAAAAAAAAAAAAATCTGAACTTGTACTAGGAAGAAAAAAGAAGTTATGTATAAAACAAATATACAAAAAATGGCTAAAGCAGAATATTGATAAACAACCAAGAAAAAGGAAAAAAGATGTCTAAGATAATTAAAATGATCACAAGAAGAATAGAAAAACAAACCAATGAAAAGT
Organism: Magicicada septendecula; assembly: GCA_034769895.1. Taxonomy (NCBI): domain Eukaryota; kingdom Metazoa; phylum Arthropoda; class Insecta; order Hemiptera; family Cicadidae; genus Magicicada; species Magicicada septendecula. Next base: position 122,841,215 of record CM068371.1, read on the forward strand.
TAGATATGATGAAATTAACAAATAAATAAATAAAAAACAACCAACTGTATGAGTAGATAACAGTATATAGCACAGGTACAGCGGAAGAAAGAATGAGTAAAAGGCCAAAGTGATCTAAAAACAAACCACAAGGTGGACAATCCCAAAATATATTATTATTAATTTAAGTCACAAGTTGACAAAAAAGGTATTTAAGATTGACTGTTGAAAAGTCCAGCAATCAAAAATAAACTGAGCAGAGATGATGTTCCTCTGGTCTCAGAAAAAATGAGTAGTAATGGATGAAACCAGCTACTAAAAAGTTAGGAAAAAAGGGAGAACACACTAATGGAAATAAATAAAAACAGATCCAAATAAAATGGAATGAATAAAGTAAGAAGAGAAATAAGAACGAAGAAACAAACAAGAAAGAAAAGGAAAAGATTATATATAACTGATAATTTTATAAAAAACTATGCTAGTGTTTTATTAAAATGATCAATTTTGAAGGAGAGGCATTATGTTACAACACAAATAAGCCAACCCAACACCAGGGATGAAAAAGATGATTCTAAATACAAAATAATACTTCATATAAAATAAAATGTTTAATATAAATAAAATATAAAGACAATGACTCGACAAACGACGACATGACCTAACCCAAGTGATTGAACCAACAAAAGGGAAACAAAAGAAGAAGCGAACCACAAAAAACAAACAAGAATAAAACCAAAGAAGGAAGTGATTGACCCAACAAAGGAAACAAAAGAAGAAGGGAACCACAAAAAATGAACAAGAATAAAACCAAAGAAGAAAGTGATTCACCAAAACAAATGAAGAAGGAAAAAACCCAAACCAAACAAAAATGAAACAAATTCATGGAATTGAATGACTCAATGTAATATGTTAAAATGAACCCAAAGGAGAAGGAGGAAAACCAAAGTATTAATCAAATACAATGAAAATGAAGAAGGAGGGGAATGAAAAAGAAACAAACCCACAATGAAGGGAAATAAATAAAAATGAAAACTAATGATGATACACAAACATGAGCAAGAGAAATAATGCACTCAAATGTAATATTGGAAAAAAGACCAATAATTAACCTATGAGAAAAAAGTAAATGTTATTATCCATTAACGGACAATACTAATGGAATTGAAGGAAACCCAATTAAACAATGTTAAATATAAATATAAAAAAGCAAACTAACCCACAATTTAGAATTAGAGGTAATGATAGAAATATAAAGACATAAAATTGTCAATATTATTAATGAGATATTGTAATGAAAGAGATAGTACGGTAGTGAGATAGTAATTAGAGGGATTACCCATTCAGAAACACTTAAAAAACAAAAACATTTGTGAAGTGCAAAATGAAAGTGTAAAAACCCCAAAGTGTAGTGATATAGAAAGTACACCAATAAAATTATAATAAACAATAAATAATTTAAAAGTGAAGGGGAAGATTGAAAGAGAATAATGTAAAATAAAGAATGTTAATATAGTAAAAAATAGTGAATGATAAAAGCACAAACAATTAATAAATACTAAGGAAACACTAAATGATAAAACGTGAAGAATATTAGTAATTAAGAATAGCAGTATAAACAAATAAGACAGTAATTAGTTAAGTAAGAATGTTGTTAGTTAATTTCAGTAAATGCAATTACAATTAATAGGGAGAATACAATGAAAGGAAAAACAGATAGCGTTAACATGGAGGGAAAGTAAAGATTGTGTAAAAAATTAAGTAGTTAAAACAACTCCATAAACACCCATGTTATAAGGGATCGTTATAAGTTTCATAAAAAGTGATGTTGTTTATCACACAACAAAAAATGATATAAAATAAGATGAATTGTAAACAAAGATTAGCAAATAATAGTTAAATAATTATTCAAGCAAGTTTATAAATTAGATATGGCTGATAGAGTTATACAGACCATAGGCCTAAATATTGTATTTAATAAGATCAAAAAATAGTAAATAATAGCCACGTTGTTATTATTGGCAAAGTAAATAAGTAGAAAAGTTAAAAAAAATTGTATGACTAGAAAACAAGGAAACCAAATAGTAAACAAATATGTACAAATTAATACTGACATAATAATAACACATAAACAGACCCAAAACACAACAATAAATGATACAACCAATTGTAATAACAAAATAAAGCCCATTAGTAATAATTTAAAAGGAAATGTAATTTGAATTAAATAAGTCAAATACCATAATGGCTACTTAGGCCTAGGAAAATGCCTAACTGTCATAAACAAACAACTACAAATTGTAAGAAGTTAACTAAGAAATTAGCAAATCCGAGGCGAATGACTCACCAAGGATAAACAGTTAATCATTTTTAAAACAAAATATTATAATAAGCATTTGAATTCAAAAAGAAATGTATTTAACAAGTATTAAAATAAGTGAAAAAACATAAAACCTAAAATAACCCAAACTTGTGGGGTATCAAAATAATGAAATGCATACTATAGTGACAATATTTAATAATTAGGAAGGAAGATAGAGGAATAACAGCAATCAGAAGATATACTAGGATTTTGAAAAGAATTCAAAATTTGATAACAATGGATTTATATCAATCTCAACCAATCAGAATTCTTTAGTTTCTATGGAAACCGATGTTGGTGGTGAAAATTACCCTTGAATAACACACTCGTAAAGCGTCACTCGAACAGAATAGAAGCCAATTTTTGGAAGACCGAATTTTAATTAAATAATGTAAAACAGTGAACGAAATTCAAAACCATGACTGAGTAAGAAGCAGACGGACCATTGGAGCAGTCAACTGAAGACCAAGGACCACAAAATAGAAAAATAAAAGAAAAATATGACCACATCGTCTATGAAAAGGACGCCAGACCATCTGAAGTCCAAAGATTAATGAAAATAGAACTTATTGCAGCCCAATACTCTTCCAAACCAATGAATGAAAACACCATGTTTTAAGTACCATTTAATTACCTTATTTCCAAAAACAAAATCACTCTGAATGTTACTAAAGGTAATTTGATCTCACTATAAGCCGAATATTTCGCTTTCAAAGATTATTTAAGTAAAATAAACACACTGAAAATTTGTAAACATAAAATCTAACCTATTGTTTAAACACGAACTTTTGAAACACATTCAACGACACTACAGAACAGATTGTAACAACACACCTTATTATTTATGTACACTTAGAGTAAGGTAATGTAATTTTATTGTAATCATAGGAATTCTTTGCCTTATAATCAAAAGAATCCCACGATTTTGGAACGAAAATATTATAATAACCGAACACTTCAGCGGCCATGCTGCAGTACGTTCCTCATTCCTTGATCGATTCGTCATCCTGATTAAAATTGTTTCATGTAAAAAGTCGGTGCAAAGTTATTATTTGAATTGTCAAAAAATTGAAAATATTATTCATCAAACATTAAAATCATTATTACAGGGAGTAACCGTTGTTATTATTTCATAGGGAGTGCATTATATTACTTGTGTTCGTTTACGAAAGCTAGATTTGACAATCAGCGCTCAAGTCGCGATTAGTACAACTACCTACACGATACAGAAGGCGAAACGAGCGGGAAAAATTTGAACGCCCCGACCGTCACAGCTGAGAACACCCTAGTAAGATACAGATTGACAAATTTAATTGTTTTAACAAACAATTTGGCGCCACACGGGATTAACACACACCTATATGAGAACAGGTAAGGTTACTGCCGTGTTATACTGGTAATCCTAACATTGCTACGGACATCGTTAGCACAAAATTGATGTAACGACCCCAGTGCGAGACGAACACACTAACACATTACACATATATAAAACTGGTACACATTTACAGAGACGTACCAAATAAATCGTTACAGACTGTCGACCAACCGGTGAGTCTTTAAAAGAAGACCAGCGGCGATTATGAGGAGACATTCCATGGTTACAAGATACCTAAAAAGGAAAGGAACTGAAGGTGAAGATCAAGAAGACATGGAAGAAATTGAAGAAATGATTGGAGAATTGTTTGAAGAGGATCCCCAAGAGGACCAACCAGAAAATCCAAACCAACCAGAACCGGAAGTGGAAGTAATGGTCGGGGACCAACCCAGTAAACCAACTCAGAAGGAGGAACTGAGCTTGCAAGATATAATGACCTTATGGCAGAAACTTCAAGAAAAACGAAGGAAGAAAGAAGAGAAGACAAGGAAGAATTGAATAAGAAATTAGAATTATTACAAGAGGGAATGAAGGAAGAAACACGGGAACAAAGGAAGGAAGACAGAGAATTCTTGAATGAAAAACTGGACCGAAACCGTGAAGAATTGAAGACGCAAATCAAGGAGAACATAGAACTTCTAAATAATAAAATGGAGAGCAATCATGAAGCTCTGAAGAGAACCCAAGAGATCTTAGAAGAGTAGATTGAGGAGCTGAAGAGGCAAATAAAGAAAGATCTTGAAATATTAAATAACAAGATTGAAAATAACAGCGAAACACTCCAAAGACAGTTGAAGGAAGATGGTGAGAAGAACAGAGAAGAATTAAGATTTATACTAATGGAGTTTCATGAAGAAGTCAAACAGACAAAAACGGGGATGAACAAGAGATGGGAAGAAACAAGTTACCCAGTAGATCAACTTAATGAAACATTAAATAGTGATTTCAAACCATTGAATGAAACACTAGACACCACTTCTCAAGGTAGTAAGGAGATGGAAATTATAGAAGAATCAAGCGTATTGGTTTCTGAGAACAAAGATAACCACGACAATAAGAAGATCAAGCACATAGAAACCAACAGTAGAAGAGTAAAGAAGAATCGAATCATTAAGAAGAATAAGAAAACAGAGGAAATGGGAAAAGTATATAAAAAGAAACTAATAAAAACCAGAGAAGAATTAGAAATGGTGAAGAACGGACTGATTGAGGAATTTAATTTACCAATTACTGACCGGATAGAAATCATGAAGTATAAAGATTGTAGGAGGAATCTAAAGGAAATTATAGAAGGGATTCACAAAAAACCAATGAACAAAAACTTATACGATTCTCTTGTTAAATGGAAATTACGAGAAATAGAAATGCTGAATAAAAAACCAATAATAACATTAACAAAGGAGGTACAATTAACAACTTCTTTGATTAATCAAAATGTAGTGAATGAAGCAGTCATGGAGGCAAATGAACATATGATAGTAGAGGAATTATGGTACAAGATGGAGGAGACCTATGTTACATGAACGAAGATAGTTCTACACACCAAGGTCATCCGAACCACAAGCGCAGATGAAATGATGGACCATGGGTAAACAAAGTGCTGATGAACACAGAGAAATGGGACTGAGTTTCAGAGTAATGACCATGCAAACCAAGGGAAAGGAAGGAGTATTAAAATTAAATTAAACCACTAAATATTCACCAAAACAAGAATTGACAAGAAATGACTAAACAACTAAGACGAATTAAATGTGAACTAATAAACCATAATCAATAAAATTTAAAAATATTATCCAGAATAAATGTTCAAACATCTAACATTTGAAGGAGTAGAGAAGAAAAACAACAAAGAGTGTAATATACAAGAGAAGGCAATAATAATGAAGGAGAAAAGGAGAAGATCACGTTACAAAAATGTATAAATAACAAGGTCCTATGTATAACCCTATGTCATCACCAAAGGTAAAGGAAACAATACTTATGAAATAAGTAATATAACCACCAAAAAGATAAAAGGAGTTTACAACCAAGCTTCTATAAAAAAGTTTTATGAAGAAAAATAAATTACCATAAATAAATAAAAATACCAAAATTCAAAAATTATGTGAGCACAACTTACAACAATATTTAGATTGTTATGAGGCCTATTATAAAGTATTAAAAAAGGAATAAGTTACAAAAATTCCTACCAAGTAAGATCAACTTACAATAAAATAAAGTTGACATATGAAGTATAAAATAAAAAATTATAATAAAGGAATAAGTTACAAAAATTCCTATATAAAAAAAGAGAAGTAAGAACCACAAACTTACGATAATATTTACACAAAAGTACCAAGAAAGGAATAAGTTACAAAAATTCCTATAAAGTAAGAAAAACTAACTTACAAAAAATTATCTAGTATAATATTTAAAACAAAATAAAATAAACAAAAATAAGATCAACCAAAAACCGCTAAGATAAATACCTGAAATACTAATGAATTTAATGTATTCGAAGAAAAAAAAAAAAATCTGAACTTGTACTAGGAAGAAAAAAGAAGTTATGTATAAAACAAATATACAAAAAATGGCTAAAGCAGAATATTGATAAACAACCAAGAAAAAGGAAAAAAGATGTCTAAGATAATTAAAATGATCACAAGAAGAATAGAAAAACAAACCAATGAAAAGTTAGATATGATGAAATTAACAAATAAATAAATAAAAAACAACCAACTGTATGAGTAGATAACAGTATATAGCACAGGTACAGCGGAAGAAAGAATGAGTAAAAGGCCAAAGTGATCTAAAAACAAACCACAAGGTGGACAATCCCAAAATATATTATTATTAATTTAAGTCACAAGTTGACAAAAAAGGTATTTAAGATTGACTGTTGAAAAGTCCAGCAATCAAAAATAAACTGAGCAGAGATGATGTTCCTCTGGTCTCAGAAAAAATGAGTAGTAATGGATGAAACCAGCTACTAAAAAGTTAGGAAAAAAGGGAGAACACACTAATGGAAATAAATAAAAACAGATCCAAATAAAATGGAATGAATCAAGTAAGAAGAGAAATAAGAACGAAGAAACAAACAAGAAAGAAAAGGAAAAGATTATATATAACTGATAATTTTATAAAAAACTATGCTAGTGTTTTATTAAAATGATCAATTTTGAAGGAGAGGCATTATGTTGCAACACAAATAAGCCAACCCAACACCAGGGATGAAAAAGATGATTCTAAATATAAAATAATACTTCATATAAAATAAAATGTTTAATATAAATAAAATATAAAGACAATGACTCGACAAACGACGACATGACCTAACCCAAGTGATTGAACCAACAAAAGGGAAACAAAAGAAGAAGCGAACCACAAAAAAACAAACAAGAATAAAACCAAAGAAGGAAGTGATTGACCCAACAAAGGAAACAAAAGAAGAAGGGAACCACAAAAAACGAACAAGAATAAAACCAAAGAAGAAAGTGATTCACCAAAACAAATGAAGAAGGAAAAAACCCAAACCAAACAAAAATGAAACAAATTCATGGAATTGAATGACTCAATGTAACACGTTAAAATGAACCCAAAGGAGAAGGAGGAAAACCAAAGTATTAATCAAATACAATGAAAATGAAGAAGGAGTGGAATGAAAAAGAACAAACCCACAATGAAGGGAAATAAATAAAAATGAAAACTAATGATGATACACAAACATGAGCAAGAGAAATAATGCACCCAAATGTAATATTGGAAAAAAGACCAATAATTAACCTATGAGAAAAAAGTAAATGTTATTATCCATTAACAGACAATACTAATGGAATTGAAGGAAACCCAATTAAACAATGTTAAATATAAATATAAAAAAGCAAACTAACCCACAATTTAGAGTTAGAGGTAATGATAGAAATATAAAGACATAAAATTGTCAATATTATTAATGAGATATTGTAATGAAAGAGATAGTACGGTAGTGAGATAGTAATTAGAGGGATTACCCATTCAGAAACACTTAAAAAACAAAAACATTTGTGAAGTGCAAAATGAAAGTGTAAAAACCCCAAAGTGTAGTGATAAAGAAAGTACACCAATAAAATTATAATAAACAATAAATAATTTAAAAGTGAAGGGGGAAGATTGAAAGAGAATAGTGTAAAATAAAGAATGTTAATATAGTAAAAAATAGTGAATGATAAAAGCACAAACAATTAATAAATACTAAGGAAACACTAAATGATAAAACGTGAAGAATATTAGTAATTAAGAATAGCAGTATAAACAAATAAGACAGTAATTAGTTAAGTAAGAATGTTGTTAGTTAATTTCAGTAAATGCAATTACAATTAATAGGGAGAATACAATGAAAGGAAAAACAGATAGCGTTAACATGGAGGGAAAGTAAAGATTGTGTAAAAAATTAAGTAGTTAAAACAACTCCATAAACACCCATGTTATAAGGGATCGTTATAAGTTTCATAAAAAGTGATGTTGTTTATCACACAAAAAATGATATAAAATAAGATGAATTGTAAACAAAGATTAGCAAATAATAGTTAAATAATTATTCAAGCAAGTTTATAAATTGGATATGGCTGATAGAGTTATACAGACCATAGGCCTAAATATTGTATTTAATAAGATCAAAAAATAGTAAATAATAGCCACATTGTTATTATTGGCAAAGTAAATAAGTAAAAAAGTTAAAAAAAAATGTATGACTAGAAAACAAGGAAACCAAATAGTAAACAATTATGTACAAATTAATACTGACATAATAATAACACATAAACAGACCCAAAACACAACAATAAATGATACAACCAATTGTAATAACAAAATAAAGCCCATTAGGAATAATTTAAAAGGAAATGTAATTTGAATTAAATAAGTCAAACACCATAATGGCTACTTAGGCCTAGGAAAATGCCTAACTGTCAAAAACAAACAACTACAAATTGTAAGAAGTTAACTAAGAAATTAGCAAATCCGAGGCGAATGACTCACCAAGGATAAACAGTTAATCATTTTTAAAACAAAATATTATAATAAGCATTTGAATTCAAAAAGAAATGTAATTAACAAGTATTAAAATAAGTGAAAAAACATAAAACCTAAAATAACCCAAACTTGTGGGGTATCAAAATAATGAAATGCATACTATAGTGACAATATTTAATAATTAGGAAGGAAGATAGAGGAATAACAGCAATCAGAAGATATACTAGGATTTTGAAAAGAATTAAAAATTTGATAACAATGGATTTATATCAATCTCAACCAATCAGAATTCTTTAGTTGCTATGGAAACCGATGTTGGTGGTGAAAATTACCCTTGAATAACACACTCGTAAAGCGTCACTCGAACAGAATACAAGCCAATTTTTGGAAGACCGAATTTTAATTAAATAATGTAAAACAGTGAACGAAATTCAAAACCATGACTGAGTAAGAAGCAGACGGGGCATTGGAGCAGTCAACTGAAGACCAAGGACCACAAAATAGAAAAATAAAAGAAAAATATGACCACATCGTCTATGAAAAGGACGCCAGACCATCTTAAGTCCAAAGATTCATGAAAATAGAACTTATTGCAGCCCAATCCTCTTCGAAACCAATGAATGAAAACACCATGTGTTAAGTACCATTTAATTACCTTATTTCCAAAAATAAAATCACTCTGAATGTTACTAAAGGTAATTTGATCTCACTATAAGCCGAATATTTCTCTTTCAAAGATTATTTAAGTAAAATAAACACACTGAAAATTTGTAAACATAAAATCTAACCTATTGTTTAAACACGAAGTTTTGAAACACATTCAACGACACTACAGAACACATTGTAACAACACACCTTATTATTTATGTAAACTTAGAGTAAGGTAATGTAATTTTATTGTAATCATAGGAATTCTTTGCCTTATAATCAAAAGAATCCCATGATTTTGGAACGAAAATATTATAATAACCGAACACTTCAGCGGCCATGCTGCAGTACGTACCTCATTCCTTGATTGATTCGTCATCCTGAGTAAAATTGTTTCATGTAAAAAGTCGGTGCAAAGTTATTATTTTAATTGTCAAAAAATTGAAAATATTATTCATCAAACATTAAAATCAATATTACAGGGAGTAACCGTTGTTATTATTTCATAGGGAGTGCATTATATTACTTGTGTTCGTTTACGAAAGCTAGATTTGACAATCAGTGCTCAAGTCGCGATTAGTACAACTACCTACACGATACAGAAGGCGGAACGAGCGGGAAATATTTTAACGCCCCAACCGTCACAGCTGAGAACACCCTAGTAAGATACAGATTGACAAATTTAATTGTTTTAACAAACAATTTGGCACCACCCGGGATTAACACACCCCTATATGAGAACAGGTAAGGTTACTGCCGTGTTATACTGGTAATCCTAACATCGCTACGGATATCGTTAGCGCAAAATTGATGTAACGACCCCAGTGTGAGACGAACGCACTAACACATTACACATATATAAAACTGGTACACATTTACAGAGACCTACCAAATTAATCGTTACAGATTGGCGACCAACCGGTGAGTCTTTAAAAGAAGACCAGCGGCGATTATGAGGAGACAATCCTTTGGTTACAAGATACGTAAAAAGTAAAGGAACTGAAGGTGAAGATCAAGAAGAGATGGAAGAAATTGAAGAAATGATTGGAGAATTGTTTGAAGAGGATCCCCAAGTGGACCAACCAGAAAATCCAAACCAACCAGAACCGGAAGTGGAAGTAATGGTCGGGGACCAACCCAGTAAACCAACTCAGAAGGAGGAACTGAGCTTGCAAGATATAATGAACTTTATGGCAGAAACTTCAAGAAAAACGAAGGAAGAAAGAAGAGAAGACAAGGAAGAATTGAATAAGAAATTAGAATTATTACAAGAGGGAATGAAGGAAGAAACACGGGAACAAAGGAAGGAAGACAGAGAATTCTTGAATGAAAAACTGGACCGAAACAGTGAAGAATTGAAGAAGCAAATCAAGGAGAACATAGAACTTCTAAATAATAAAATGGAGAGCAATCATGAAGCCCTGAAGAGAAGCCAAGAGATCTTAGAAGAGTAGATTGAGGAGCTGAAGAGGCAAATAAAGAAAGATCTTGAAATATTAAATAACAAGATTGAAAATAACAGCGAAACACTCCAAAGACAGTTGAAGGAAGATGGTGAGAAGAACAGAGAAGAATTAAGATTTATACTAATGGAGTTTCGTGAAGAAGTCAAACAGACAAAAACGGGGATGAACAAGAGATGGGAAGAAACAAGTTACCCAGTAGATCAACTTAATGAAACATTAAATAGTGATTTCAAACCATTGAATGAAACACTAGACACCACTTCTGAAGGTAGTAAGGAGATGGAAATTATAGAAGAATCAAGCGTATTTGTTTCTGAGAACAAAGATAACCACGACAATAAGAAGATCAAGCACATAGAAACCAACAGTAGAAGAGTAAAGAAGAATCGAATCATTAAGAAGAATAAGAAAACAGAGGAAATGGGAAAAGTATATAAAAAGAAACTAATAAAAACCAGAGAAGAATTAGAAATGGTGAAGAACGGACTGATTGAGGTATTTAATTTACCAATTACTGACCGGATAGAAATCATGAAGTATAAAGATTGTAGGAGGAATCTAAAGGAAATTATAGAAGGGATTCACAAAAAACCAATGAACAAAAACTTATACGATTCTCTTGTTAAATGGAAATTACCAGAAATAGAAATGCTGAATAAAAAACCAATAATAACATTAACAAAGGAGGTACAATTAACAACTTCTTTGATTAATCAAAATGTAGTGAATGAAGCAGTCATGGAGGCAAATGAACATATGATAGTAGAGGAATTATGGTACAAGATGGAGGAGACCTATGTTACATGAACGAAGATAGTTCTACACACCAAGGTCATCCGAACCACAAGCGCAGATGAAATGATGGACCATGGGTAAACAAAGTGCTGATGAACACAGAGAAATGGGACTGAGTTTCAGAGTAATGACCATGCAAACCAAGGGAAAGGAAGGAGTATTAAAATTAAATTAAACCACTATATAATCACCAAAACAAGAATTGACAAGAAATGACTAAACAACTAAGACGAATTAAATGTGAACTAATAAACCATAATCAATAAAATTTAAAAATATTATCCAGAATAAATGTTCAAACATCTAACATTTGAAGGAGTAGAGAAGAAAAACAACAAAGAGTGTAATATACAAGAGAAGGCAATAATAATGAAGGAGAAAAGGAGAAGATCACGTTACAAAAATGTATAAATAACAAGGTCCTATGTATAACCCTATGTCATCACCAAAGGTAAAGGAAACAATACTTATGAAATAAGTAATATAACCACCAAAAAGATAAAAGGAGTTTACAACCAAGCTTCTATAAAAAAGTTTTATGAAGAAAAATAAATTACCATAAATAAATAAAAATACCAAAATTCAAAAATTATGTGAGCACAACTTACAACAATATTTAGATTGTTATGAGGCCTATTATAAAGTATTAAAAAAGGAATAAGTTACAAAAATTCCTACCAAGTAAGATCAACTTACAATAAAATAAAGTTGACATATGAAGTATAAAATAAAAAATTATAATAAAGGAATAAGTTACAAAAATTCCTATATAAAAAAAGAGAAGTAAGAACCACAAACTTACGATAATATTTACACAAAAGTACCAAGAAAGTAATAAGTTACAAAAATTCCTATAAAGTAAGAAAAACTAACTTACAAAAAATTATCAAGTATAATATTTAAAACAAAATAAAATAAACAAAAATAAGATCAAGCAAAAACCGCTAAGATAAATACCTGAAATACTAATGAATTTAATGTATTCGAAGAAAAAAAAAAAAAATCTGAACTTGTACTAGGAAGAAAAAAGAAGTTATGTATAAAACAAATATACAAAAAATGGCTAAAGCAGAATATTGATAAACAACCAAGAAAAAGGAAAAAAGATGTCTAAGATAATTAAAATGATCACAAGAAGAATAGAAAAACAAACCAATGAAAAGTTAGATATGATGAAATTAACAAATAAATAAATAAAAAACAACCAACTGTATGAGTAGATAACAGTATATAGCACAGGTACAGCGGAAGAAAGAATGAGTAAAAGGCCAAAGTGATCTAAAAACAAACCACAAGGTGGACAATCCCAAAATATATTATTATTAATTTAAGTCACAAGTTGACAAAAAAGGTATTTAAGATTGACTGTTGAAAAGTCCAGCAATCAAAAATAAACTGAGCAGAGATGATGTTCCTCTGGTCTCAGAAAAAATGAGTAGTAATGGATGAAACCAGCTACTAAAAAGTTAGGAAAAAAGGGAGAACACACTAATGGAAATAAATAAAAACAGATCCAAATAAAATGGAATGAATAAAGTAAGAAGAGAAATAAGAACGAAGAAACAAACAAGAAAGAAAAGGAAAAGATTATATATAACTGATAATTTTATAAAAAACTATGCTAGTGTTTTATTAAAATGATCAATTTTGAAGGAGAGGCATTATGTTACAACACAAATAAGCCAACCCAACACCAGGGATGAAAAAGATGATTCTAAATACAAAATAATACTTCATATAAAATAAAATGTTTAATATAAATAAAATATAAAGACAATGACTCGACAAACGACGACATGACCTAACCCAAGTGATTGAACCAACAAAAGGGAAACAAAAGAAGAAGCGAACCACAAAAAACAAACAAGAATAAAACCAAAGAAGGAAGTGATTGACCCAACAAAGGAAACAAAAGAAGAAGGGAACCACAAAAAATGAACAAGAATAAAACCAAAGAAGAAAGTGATTCACCAAAACAAATGAAGAAGGAAAAAACCCAAACCAAACAAAAATGAAACAAATTCATGGAATTGAATGACTCAATGTAATATGTTAAAATGAACCCAAAGGAGAAGGAGGAAAACCAAAGTATTAATCAAATACAATGAAAATGAAGAAGGAGGGGAATGAAAAAGAAACAAACCCACAATGAAGGGAAATAAATAAAAATGAAAACTAATGATGATACACAAACATGAGCAAGAGAAATAATGCACTCAAATGTAATATTGGAAAAAAGACCAATAATTAACCTATGAGAAAAAAGTAAATGTTATTATCCATTAACGGACAATACTAATGGAATTGAAGGAAACCCAATTAAACAATGTTAAATATAAATATAAAAAAGCAAACTAACCCACAATTTAGAGTTAGAGGTAATGATAGAAATATAAAGACATAAAATTGTCAATATTATTAATGAGATATTGTAATGAAAGAGATAGTACGGTAGTGAGATAGTAATTAGAGGGATTACCCATTCAGAAACACTTAAAAAACAAAAACATTTGTGAAGTGCAAAATGAAAGTGTAAAAACCCCAAAGTGTAGTGATATAGAAAGTACACCAATAAAATTATAATAAACAATAAATAATTTAAAAGTGAAGGGGAAGATTGAAAGAGAATAATGTAAAATAAAGAATGTTAATATAGTAAAAAATAGTGAATGATAAAAGCACAAACAATTAATAAATACTAAGGAAACACTAAATGATAAAACGTGAAGAATATTAGTAATTAAGAATAGCAGTATAAACAAATAAGACAGTAATTAGTTAAGTAAGAATGTTGTTAGTTAATTTCAGTAAATGCAATTACAATTAATAGGGAGAATACAATGAAAGGAAAAACAGATAGCGTTAACATGGAGGGAAAGTAAAGATTGTGTAAAAAATTAAGTAGTTAAAACAACTCCATAAACACCCATGTTATAAGGGATCGTTATAAGTTTCATAAAAAGTGATGTTGTTTATCACACAACAAAAAATGATATAAAATAAGATGAATTGTAAACAAAGATTAGCAAATAATAGTTAAATAATTATTCAAGCAAGTTTATAAATTAGATATGGCTGATAGAGTTATACAGACCATAGGCCTAAATATTGTATTTAATAAGATCAAAAAATAGTAAATAATAGCCACGTTGTTATTATTGGCAAAGTAAATAAGTAGAAAAGTTAAAAAAAATTGTATGACTAGAAAACAAGGAAACCAAATAGTAAACAAATATGTACAAATTAATACTGACATAATAATAACACATAAACAGACCCAAAACACAACAATAAATGATACAACCAATTGTAATAACAAAATAAAGCCCATTAGTAATAATTTAAAAGGAAATGTAATTTGAATTAAATAAGTCAAATACCATAATGGCTACTTAGGCCTAGGAAAATGCCTAACTGTCATAAACAAACAACTACAAATTGTAAGAAGTTAACTAAGAAATTAGCAAATCCGAGGCGAATGACTCACCAAGGATAAACAGTTAATCATTTTTAAAACAAAATATTATAATAAGCATTTGAATTCAAAAAGAAATGTATTTAACAAGTATTAAAATAAGTGAAAAAACATAAAACCTAAAATAACCCAAACTTGTGGGGTATCAAAATAATGAAATGCATACTATAGTGACAATATTTAATAATTAGGAAGGAAGATAGAGGAATAACAGCAATCAGAAGATATACTAGGATTTTGAAAAGAATTCAAAATTTGATAACAATGGATTTATATCAATCTCAACCAATCAGAATTCTTTAGTTGCTATGGAAACCGATGTTGGTGGTGAAAATTACCCTTGAATAACACACTCGTAAAGCGTCACTCGAACAGAATAGAAGCCAATTTTTGGAAGACCGAATTTTAATTAAATAATGTAAAACAGTGAACGAAATTCAAAACCATGACTGAGTAAGAAGCAGACGGACCATTGGAGCAGTCAACTGAAGACCAAGGACCACAAAATAGAAAAATAAAAGAAAAATATGACCACATCGTCTATGAAAAGGACGCCAGACCATCTGAAGTCCAAAGATTAATGAAAATAGAACTTATTGCAGCCCAATACTCTTCCAAACCAATGAATGAAAACACCATGTTTTAAGTACCATTTAATTACCTTATTTCCAAAAACAAAATCACTCTGAATGTTACTAAAGGTAATTTGATCTCACTATAAGCCGAATATTTCGCTTTCAAAGATTATTTAAGTAAAATAAACACACTGAAAATTTGTAAACATAAAATCTAACCTATTGTTTAAACACGAACTTTTGAAACACATTCAACGACACTACAGAACAGATTGTAACAACACACCTTATTATTTATGTACACTTAGAGTAAGGTAATGTAATTTTATTGTAATCATAGGAATTCTTTGCCTTATAATCAAAAGAATCCCACGATTTTGGAACGAAAATATTATAATAACCGAACACTTCAGCGGCCATGCTGCAGTACGTTCCTCATTCCTTGATCGATTCGTCATCCTGAGTAAAATTGTTTCATGTAAAAAGTCGGTGCAAAGTTATTATTTGAATTGTCAAAAAATTGAAAATATTATTCATCAAACATTAAAATCATTATTACAGGGAGTAACCGTTGTTATTATTTCATAGGGAGTGCATTATATTACTTGTGTTCGTTTACGAAAGCTAGATTTGACAATCAGCGCTCAAGTCGCGATTAGTACAACTACCTACACGATACAGAAGGCGAAACGAGCGGGAAAAATTTGAACGCCCCAACCGTCACAGCTGAGAACACCCTAGTAAGATACAGATTGACAAATTTAATTGTTTTAACAAACAATTTGGCGCCACACGGGATTAACACACACCTATATGAGAACAGGTAAGGTTACTGCCGTGTTATACTGGTAATCCTAACATTGCTACGGACATCGTTAGCACAAAATTGATGTAACGACCCCAGTGCGAGACGAACACACTAACACATTACGCATATATAAAACTGGTACACATTTACAGAGACGTACCAAATAAATCGTTACAGACTGTCGACCAACCGGTGAGTCTTTAAAAGAAGACCAGCGGCGATTATGAGGAGACATTCCATGGTTACAAGATACCTAAAAAGGAAAGGAACTGAAGGTGAAGATCAAGAAGACATGGAAGAAATTGAAGAAATGATTGGAGAATTGTTTGAAGAGGATCCCCAAGAGGACCAACCAGAAAATCCAAACCAACCAGAACCGGAAGTGGAAGTAATGGTCGGGGACCAACCCAGTAAACCAACTCAGAAGGAGGAACTGAGCTTGCAAGATATAATGACCTTATGGCAGAAACTTCAAGAAAAACGAAGGAAGAAAGAAGAGAAGACAAGGAAGAATTGAATAAGAAATTAGAATTATTACAAGAGGGAATGAAGGAAGAAACACGGGAACAAAGGAAGGAAGACAGAGAATTCTTGAATGAAAAACTGGACCGAAACCGTGAAGAATTGAAGACGCAAATCAAGGAGAACATAGAACTTCTAAATAATAAAATGGAGAGCAATCATGAAGCTCTGAAGAGAAGCCAAGAGATCTTAGAAGAGTAGATTGAGGAGCTGAAGAGGCAAATAAAGAAAGATCTTGAAATATTAAATAACAAGATTGAAAATAACAGCGAAACACTCCAAAGACAGTTGAAGGAAGATGGTGAGAAGAACAGAGAAGAATTAAGATTTATACTAATGGAGTTTCATGAAGAAGTCAAACAGACAAAAACGGGGATGAACAAGAGATGGGAAGAAACAAGTTACCCAGTAGATCAACTTAATGAAACATTAAATAGTGATTTCAAACCATTGAATGAAACACTAGACACCACTTCTGAAGGTAGTAAGGAGATGGAAATTATAGAAGAATCAAGCGTATTGGTTTCTGAGAACAAAGATAACCACGACAATAAGAAGATCAAGCACATAGAAACCAACAGTAGAAGAGTAAAGAAGAATCGAATCATTAAGAAGAATAAGAAAACAGAGGAAATGGGAAAAGTATATAAAAAGAAACTAATAAAAACCAGAGAAGAATTAGAAATGGTGAAGAACGGACTGATTGAGGAATTTAATTTACCAATTACTGACCGGATAGAAATCATGAAGTATAAAGATTGTAGGAGGAATCTAAAGGAAATTATAGAAGGGATTCACAAAAAACCAATGAACAAAAACTTATACGATTCTCTTGTTAAATGGAAATTACGAGAAATAGAAATGCTGAATAAAAAACCAATAATAACATTAACAAAGGAGGTACAATTAACAACTTCTTTGATTAATCAAAATGTAGTGAATGAAGCAGTCATGGAGGCAAATGAACATATGATAGTAGAGGAATTATGGTACAAGATGGAGGAGACCTATGTTACATGAACGAAGATAGTTCTACACACCAAGGTCATCCGAACCACAAGCGCAGATGAAATGATGGACCATGGGTAAACAAAGTGCTGATGAACACAGAGAAATGGGACTGAGTTTCAGAGTAATGACCATGCAAACCAAGGGAAAGGAAGGAGTATTAAAATTAAATTAAACCACTAAATATTCACCAAAACAAGAATTGACAAGAAATGACTAAACAACTAAGACGAATTAAATGTGAACTAATAAACCATAATCAATAAAATTTAAAAATATTATCCAGAATAAATGTTCAAACATCTAACATTTGAAGGAGTAGAGAAGAAAAACAACAAAGAGTGTAATATACAAGAGAAGGCAATAATAATGAAGGAGAAAAGGAGAAGATCACGTTACAAAAATGTATAAATAACAAGGTCCTATGTATAACCCTATGTCATCACCAAAGGTAAAGGAAACAATACTTATGAAATAAGTAATATAACCACCAAAAAGATAAAAGGAGTTTACAACCAAGCTTCTATAAAAAAGTTTTATGAAGAAAAATAAATTACCATAAATAAATAAAAATACCAAAATTCAAAAATTATGTGAGCACAACTTACAACAATATTTAGATTGTTATGAGGCCTATTATAAAGTATTAAAAAAGGAATAAGTTACAAAAATTCCTACCAAGTAAGATCAACTTACAATAAAATAAAGTTGACATATGAAGTATAAAATAAAAAATTATAATAAAGGAATAAGTTACAAAAATTCCTATATAAAAAAAGAGAAGTAAGAACCACAAACTTACGATAATATTTACACAAAAGTACCAAGAAAGTAATAAGTTACAAAAATTCCTATAAAGTAAGAAAAACTAACTTACAAAAAATTATCAAGTATAATATTTAAAACAAAATAAAATAAACAAAAATAAGATCAAGCAAAAACCGCTAAGATAAATACCTGAAATACTAATGAATTTAATGTATTCGAAGAAAAAAAAAAAAAATCTGAACTTGTACTAGGAAGAAAAAAGAAGTTATGTATAAAACAAATATACAAAAAATGGCTAAAGCAGAATATTGATAAACAACCAAGAAAAAGGAAAAAAGATGTCTAAGATAATTAAAATGATCACAAGAAGAATAGAAAAACAAACCAATGAAAAGTTAGATATGATGAAATTAACAAATAAATAAATAAAAAACAACCAACTGTATGAGTAGATAACAGTATATAGCACAGGTACAGCGGAAGAAAGAATGAGTAAAAGGCCAAAGTGATCTAAAAACAAACCACAAGGTGGACAATCCCAAAATATATTATTATTAATTTAAGTCACAAGTTGACAAAAAAGGTATTTAAGATTGACTGTTGAAAAGTCCAGCAATCAAAAATAAACTGAGCAGAGATGATGTTCCTCTGGTCTCAGAAAAAATGAGTAGTAATGGATGAAACCAGCTACTAAAAAGTTAGGAAAAAAGGGAGAACACACTAATGGAAATAAATAAAAACAGATCCAAATAAAATGGAATGAATCAAGTAAGAAGAGAAATAAGAACGAAGAAACAAACAAGAAAGAAAAGGAAAAGATTATATATAACTGATAATTTTATAAAAAACTATGCTAGTGTTTTATTAAAATGATCAATTTTGAAGGAGAGGCATTATGTTGCAACACAAATAAGCCAACCCAACACCAGGGATGAAAAAGATGATTCTAAATATAAAATAATACTTCATATAAAATAAAATGTTTAATATAAATAAAATATAAAGACAATGACTCGACAAACGACGACATGACCTAACCCAAGTGATTGAACCAACAAAAGGGAAACAAAAGAAGAAGCGAACCACAAAAAAACAAACAAGAATAAAACCAAAGAAGTAAGTGATTGACCCAACAAAGGAAACAAAAGAAGAAGGGAACCACAAAAAACGAACAAGAATAAAACCAAAGAAGAAAGTGATTCACCAAAACAAATGAAGAAGGAAAAAACCCAAACCAAACAAAAATGAAACAAATTCATGGAATTGAATGACTCAATGTAACACGTTAAAATGAACCCAAAGGAGAAGGAGGAAAACCAAAGTATTAATCAAATACAATGAAAATGAAGAAGGAGTGGAATGAAAAAGAACAAACCCACAATGAAGGGAAATAAATAAAAATGAAAACTAATGATGATACACAAACATGAGCAAGAGAAATAATGCACCCAAATGTAATATTGGAAAAAAGACCAATAATTAACCTATGAGAAAAAAGTAAATGTTATTATCCATTAACAGACAATACTAATGGAATTGAAGGAAACCCAATTAAACAATGTTAAATATAAATATAAAAAAGCAAACTAACCCACAATTTAGAGTTAGAGGTAATGATAGAAATATAAAGACATAAAATTGTCAATATTATTAATGAGATATTGTAATGAAAGAGATAGTACGGTAGTGAGATAGTAATTAGAGGGATTACCCATTCAGAAACACTTAAAAAACAAAAACATTTGTGAAGTGCAAAATGAAAGTGTAAAAACCCCAAAGTGTAGTGATAAAGAAAGTACACCAATAAAATTATAATAAACAATAAATAATTTAAAAGTGAAGGGGGAAGATTGAAAGAGAATAGTGTAAAATAAAGAATGTTAATATAGTAAAAAATAGTGAATGATAAAAGCACAAACAATTAATAAATACTAAGGAAACACTAAATGATAAAACGTGAAGAATATTAGTAATTAAGAATAGCAGTATAAACAAATAAGACAGTAATTAGTTAAGTAAGAATGTTGTTAGTTAATTTCAGTAAATGCAATTACAATTAATAGGGAGAATACAATGAAAGGAAAAACAGATAGCGTTAACATGGAGGGAAAGTAAAGATTGTGTAAAAAATTAAGTAGTTAAAACAACTCCATAAACACCCATGTTATAAGGGATCGTTATAAGTTTCATAAAAAGTGATGTTGTTTATCACACAAAAAATGATATAAAATAAGATGAATTGTAAACAAAGATTAGCAAATAATAGTTAAATAATTATTCAAGCAAGTTTATAAATTGGATATGGCTGATAGAGTTATACAGACCATAGGCCTAAATATTGTATTTAATAAGATCAAAAAATAGTAAATAATAGCCACATTGTTATTATTGGCAAAGTAAATAAGTAAAAAAGTTAAAAAAAAATGTATGACTAGAAAACAAGGAAACCAAATAGTAAACAATTATGTACAAATTAATACTGACATAATAATAACACATAAACAGACCCAAAACACAACAATAAATGATACAACCAATTGTAATAACAAAATAAAGCCCATTAGGAATAATTTAAAAGGAAATGTAATTTGAATTAAATAAGTCAAACACCATAATGGCTACTTAGGCCTACGAAAATGCCTAACTGTCAAAAACAAACAACTACAAATTGTAAGAAGTTAACTAAGAAATTAGCAAATCCGAGGCGAATGACTCACCAAGGATAAACAGTTAATCATTTTTAAAACAAAATATTATAATAAGCATTTGAATTCAAAAAGAAATGTAATTAACAAGTATTAAAATAAGTGAAAAAACATAAAACCTAAAATAACCCAAACTTGTGGGGTATCAAAATAATGAAATGCATACTATAGTGACAATATTTAATAATTAGGAAGGAAGATAGAGGAATAACAGCAATCAGAAGATATACTAGGATTTTGAAAAGAATTAAAAATTTGATAACAATGGATTTATATCAATCTCAACCAATCAGAATTCTTTAGTTGCTATGGAAACCGATGTTGGTGGTGAAAATTACCCTTGAATAACACACTCGTAAAGCGTCACTCGAACAGAATAGAAGCCAATTTTTGGAAGACCGAATTTTAATTAAATAATGTAAAACAGTGAACGAAATTCAAAACCATGACTGAGTAAGAAGCAGACGGGGCATTGGAGCAGTCAACTGAAGACCAAGGACCACAAAATAGAAAAATAAAAGAAAAATATGACCACATCGTCTATGAAAAGGACGCCAGACCATCTTAAGTCCAAAGATTCATGAAAATAGAACTTATTGCAGCCCAATCCTCTTCGAAACCAATGAATGAAAACACCATGTGTTAAGTACCATTTAATTACCTTATTTCCAAAAATAAAATCACTCTGAATGTTACTAAAGGTAATTTGATCTCACTATAAGGCGAATATTTCTCTTTCAAAGATTATTTAAGTAAAATAAACACACTGAAAATTTGTAAACATAAAATCTAACCTATTGTTTAAACACGAAGTTTTGAAACACATTCAACGACACTACAGAACACATTGTAACAACACACCTTATTATTTATGTAAACTTAGAGTAAGGTAATGTAATTTTATTGTAATCATAGGAATTTTTTGCCTTATAATCAAAAGAATCCCATGATTTTGGAACGAAAATATTATAATAACCGAACACTTCAGCGGCCATGCTGCAGTACGTACCTCATTCCTTGATTGATTCGTCATCCTGAGTAAAATTGTTTCATGTAAAAAGTCGGTGCAAAGTTATTATTTTAATTGTCAAAAAATTGAAAATATTATTCATCAAACATTAAAATCAATATTACAGGGAGTAACCGTTGTTATTATTTCATAGGGAGTGCATTATATTACTTGTGTTCGTTTACGAAAGCTAGATTTGACAATCAGTGCTCAAGTCGCGATTAGTACAACTACCTACACGATACAGAAGGCGGAACGAGCGGGAAATATTTTAACGCCCCAACCGTCACAGCTGAGAACACCCTAGTAAGATACAGATTGACAAATTTAATTGTTTTAACAAACAATTTGGCACCACCCGGGATTAACACACCCCTATATGAGAACAGGTAAGGTTACTGCCGTGTTATACTGGTAATCCTAACATCGCTACGGATATCGTTAGCGCAAAATTGATGTAACGACCCCAGTGTGAGACGAACGCACTAACACATTACACATATATAAAACTGGTACACATTTACAGAGACCTACCAAATTAATCGTTACAGATTGGCGACCAACCGGTGAGTCTTTAAAAGAAGACCAGCGGCGATTATGAGGAGACAATCCTTTGGTTACAAGATACCTAAAAAGGAAAGGAACTGAAGGTGAAGATCAAGAAGAGATGGAAGAAATTGAAGAAATGATTGGAGAATTGTTTGAAGAGGATCCCCAAGTGGACCAACCAGAAAATCCAAACCAACCAGAACCGGAAGTGGAAGTAATGGTCGGGGACCAACCCAGTAAACCAACTCAGAAGGAGGAACTGAGCTTGCAAGATATAATGAACTTTATGGCAGAAACTTCAAGAAAAACGAAGGAAGAAAGAAGAGAAGACAAGGAAGAATTGAATAAGAAATTAGAATTATTACAAGAGGGAATGAAGGAAGAAACACGGGAACAAAGGAAGGAAGACAGAGAATTCTTGAATGAAAAACTGGACCGAAACAGTGAAGAATTGAAGAAGCAAATCAAGGAGAACATAGAACTTCTAAATAATAAAATGGAGAGCAATCATGAAGCCCTGAAGAGAAGCCAAGAGATCTTAGAAGAGTAGATTGAGGAGCTGAAGAGGCAAATAAAGAAAGATCTTGAAATATTAAATAACAAGATTGAAAATAACAGCGAAACACTCCAAAGACAGGGAAGATGGTGAGAAGAACAGAGAAGAATTAAGATTTATACTAATGGAGTTTCGTGAAGAAGTCAAACAGACAAAAACGGGGATGAACAAGAGATGGGAAGAAACAAGTTACCCAGTAGATCAACTTAATGAAACATTAAATAGTGATTTCAAACCATTGAATGAAACACTAGACACCACTTCTGAAGGTAGTAAGGAGATGGAAATTATAGAAGAATCAAGCGTATTTGTTTCTGAGAACAAAGATAACCACGACAATAAGAAGATCAAGCACATAGAAACCAACAGTAGAAGAGTAAAGAAGAATCGAATCATTAAGAAGAATAAGAAAACAGAGGAAATGGGAAAAGTATATAAAAAGAAACTAATAAAAACCAGAGAAGAATTAGAAATGGTGATGAACGGACTGATTGAGGTATTTAATTTACCAATTACTGACCGGATAGAAATCATGAAGTATAAAGATTGTAGGAGGAATCTAAAGGAAATTATAGAAGGGATTCACAAAAAACCAATGAACAAAAACTTACACGATTCTCTTGTTAAATGGAAATTACCAGAAATAGAAATGCTGAATAAAAAACCAATAATAACATTAACAAAGGAGGTACAATTAACAAATTCTTTGATTAATCAAAATGTAGTGAATGAAGCAGTCATGGAGGCAAATGAACATATGATAGTAGAGGAATTATGGTACAAGATGGAGGAGACCTATGTTACACGAACGAAGATAGTTCTACACACCTAGGTCATCCGAACCACAAGCGCAGATGAAATGATGGACCATGGGTAAACAAAGTGCTGATGAACACAGAGAAATGGGACTGAGTTTCAGAGTAATGACCATGCAAACCAAGGGAAAGGAAGGAGTATTAAAATTAAATTAAACCACTAAATAATCACCAAAACAAGAATTGACAAGAAATGACTAAACAACTAAGACGAATTAAATGTGAACTAATAAACCATAATCAATAAAATTTAAAAATATTATCCAGAATAAATGTTCAAACATCTAACATTTGAAGGAGTAGAGAAGAAAAACAACAAAGAGTGTAATATACAAGAGAAGGCAATAATAATGAAGGAGAAAAGGAGAAGATCACTTTACAAAAATGTATAAATAACAAGGTCCTATGTATAACCCTATGTCATCACCAAAGATAAAGGAAACAATACTTATGAAATAAGTAATATAACCACCAAAAAGATAAAAGGAGTTTACAACCAAGCTTCTATAAAAAAGTTTTATGAAGAAAAATAAATTACCATAAATAAATAAAAATACCAAAATTCAAAAATTATGTGAGCACAACTTACAACAATATTTAGATTGTTATGAAGCCTATTATAAAGTATTAAAAAAGGAATAAGTTACAAAAATTCCTACCAAGTAAGATCAACTTACAATAAAATAAAGTTGTCATATGAAATATGAAATAAAAAATTATAATAAAGGAATAAGTTACAAAAATTCCTATATAAAAAAAAGAGAAGTAAGAACCACAAACTTACGATAATATTTACACAAAAGTACCAAGAAAGGAATAAGTTACAAAAATTCCTATAAAGTAAGAAAAACTAACTTACAAAAAATTATCAAGTATAATATTTAAAACAAAATAAAATAAACAAAAATAAGATCAAGCAAAAACCACTAAGATAAATACCTGAAATACTAATGAATTTAATGTATTCGAAGAAAAAAAAAAATCTGAATTTGTACTGGGAAGAAAAAAGAAGTTATGTATAAAACAAATATACAAAAAAATGGCTAAAGCAGAATATTGATAAACAACCAAGAAAAAGGAAAAAAGATGTCTAAGATAATTACAATGATCACAAGAAGAATAGAAAAACAAACCAATGAAAAGTTAGATATGATGAAATTAACAAATAAATAAATAAAAAACAACCAACTGTATGAGTAGATAACAGTATATAGCACAGGTACAGCGGAAGAAAGAATGAGTAAAAGGCCAAAGTGATCTAAAAACAAACCACAAGGTGGACAATCCCAAAATATATTATTATTAATTTAAGTCACAAGTTGACAAAAAAGGTATTTAAGATTGACTGTTGAAAAGTCCAGCAATCAAAAATAAACTGAGCAGAGATGATGTTCCTCTGGTCTCAGAAAAAATGAGTAGTAATGGATGAAACCAGCTACTAAAAAGTTAGGAAAAAAGGGAGAACACACTAATGGAAATAAATAAAAACAGATCCAAATAAAATGGAATGAATCAAGTAAGAAGAGAAATAAGAACGAAGAAACAAACAAGAAAGAAAAGGAAAAGATTATATATAACTGATAATTTTATAAAAAACTATGCTAGTGTTTTATTAAAATGATCAATTTTGAAGGAGAGGCATTATGTTGCAACACAAATAAGCCAACCCAACACCAGGGATGAAAAAGATGATTCTAAATATAAAATAATACTTCATATAAAATAAAATGTTTAATATAAATAAAATATAAAGACAATGACTCGACAAACGACGACATGACCTAACCCAAGTGATTGAACCAACAAAAGGGAAACAAAAGAAGAAGCGAACCACAAAAAAACAAACAAGAATAAAACCAAAGAAGGAAGTGATTGACCCAACAAAGGAAACAAAAGAAGAAGGGAACCACAAAAAACGAACAAGAATAAAACCAAAGAAGAAAGTGATTCACCAAAACAAATGAAGAAGGAAAAAACCCAAACCAAACAAAAATGAAACAAATTTATGGAATTGAATGACTCAATGTAACACGTTAAAATGAACCCAAAGGAGAAGGAGGAAAACCAAAGTATTAATCAAATACAATGAAAATGAAGAAGGAGTGGAATGAAAAAGAACAAACCCACAATGAAGGGAAATAAATAAAAATGAAAACTAATGATGATACACAAACATGAGCAAGAGAAATAATGCACCCAAATGTAATATTGGAAAAAAGACCAATAATTAACCTATGAGAAAAAAGTAAATGTTATTATCCATTAACAGACAATACTAATGGAATTGAAGGAAACCCAATTAAACAATGTTAAATATAAATATAAAAAAGCAAACTAACCCACAATTTAGAGTTAGAGGTAATGATAGAAATATAAAGACATAAAATTGTCAATATTATTAATGAGATATTGTAATGAAAGAGATAGTACGGTAGTGAGATAGTAATTAGAGGGATTACCCATTCAGAAACACTTAAAAAACAAAAACATTTGTGAAGTGCAAAATGAAAGTGTAAAAACCCCAAAGTGTAGTGATAAAGAAAGTACACCAATAAAATTATAATAAACAATAAATAATTTAAAAGTGAAGGGGGAAGATTGAAAGAGAATAGTGTAAAATAAAGAATGTTAATATAGTAAAAAATAGTGAATGATAAAAGCACAAACAATTAATAAATACTAAGGAAACACTAAATGATAAAACGTGAAGAATATTAGTAATTAAGAATAGCAGTATAAACAAATAAGACAGTAATTAGTTAAGTAAGAATGTTGTTAGTTAATTTCAGTAAATGCAATTACAATTAATAGGGAGAATACAATGAAAGGAAAAACAGATAGCGTTAACATGGAGGGAAAGTAAAGATTGTGTAAAAAATTAAGTAGTTAAAACAACTCCATAAACACCCATGTTATAAGGGATCGTTATAAGTTTCATAAAAAGTGATGTTGTTTATCACACAAAAAATGATATAAAATAAGATGAATTGTAAACAAAGATTAGCAAATAATAGTTAAATAATTATTCAAGCAAGTTTATAAATTGGATATGGCTGATAGAGTTATACAGACCATAGGCCTAAATATTGTATTTAATAAGATCAAAAAATAGTAAATAATAGCCACATTGTTATGGCAAAGTAAATAAGTAAAAAAGTTAAAAAAAAATGTATGACTAGAAAACAAGGAAACCAAATAGTAAACAATTATGTACAAATTAATACTGACATAATAATAACACATAAACAGACCCAAAACACAACAATAAATGATACAACCAATTGTAATAACAAAATAAAGCCCATTAGGAATAATTTAAAAGGAAATGTAATTTGAATTAAATAAGTCAAACACCATAATGGCTACTTAGGCCTAGGAAAATGCCTAACTGTCAAAAACAAACAACTACAAATTGTAAGAAGTTAACTAAGAAATTAGCAAATCCGAGGCGAATGACTCACCAAGGATAAACAGTTAATCATTTTTAAAACAAAATATTATAATAAGCTTTTGAATTCAAAAAGAAATGTAATTAACAAGTATTAAAATAAGTGAAAAAACATAAAACCTAAAATAACCCAAACTTGTGGGGTATCAAAATAATGAAATGCATACTATAGTGACAATATTTAATAATTAGGAAGGAAGATAGAGGAATAACAGCAATCAGAAGATATACTAGGATTTTGAAAAGAATTAAAAATTTGATAACAATGGATTTATATCAATCTCAACCAATCAGAATTCTTTAGTTGCTATGGAAACCGATGTTGGTGGTGAAAATTACCCTTGAATAACACACTCGTAAAGCGTCACTCGAACAGAATAGAAGCCAATTTTTGGAAGACCGAATTTTAATTAAATAATGTAAAACAGTGAACGAAATTCAAAACCATGACTGAGTAAGAAGCAGACGGGGCATTGGAGCAGTCAACTGAAGACCAAGGACCACAAAATAGAAAAATAAAAGAAAAATATGACCACATCGTCTATGAAAAGGACGCCAGACCATCTTAAGTCCAAAGATTCATGAAAATAGAACTTATTGCAGCCCAATCCTCTTCGAAACCAATGAATGAAAACACCATGTGTTAAGTACCATTTAATTACCTTATTTCCAAAAACAAAATCACTCTGAATGTTACTAAAGGTAATTTGATCTCACTATAAGCCGAATATTTCTCTTTCAAAGATTATTTAAGTAAAATAAACACACTGAAAATTTGTAAACATAAAATCTAACCTATTGTTTAAACACGAAGTTTTGAAACACATTCAACGACACTACAGAACACATTGTAACAACACACCTTATTATTTATGTAAACTTAGAGTAAGGTAATGTAATTTTATTGTAATCATAGGAATTCTTTGCCTTATAATCAAAAGAATCCCATGATTTTGGAACGAAAATATTATAATAACCGAACACTTCAGCGGCCATGCTGCAGTACGTACCTCATTCCTTGATTGATTCGTCATCCTGAGTAAAATTGTTTCATGTAAAAAGTCGGTGCAAAGTTATTATTTTAATTGTCAAAAAATTGAAAATATTATTCATCAAACATTAAAATCAATATTACAGGGAGTAACCGTTGTTATTATTTCATAGGGAGTGCATTATATTACTTGTGTTCGTTTACGAAAGCTAGATTTGACAATCAGTGCTCAAGTCGCGATTAGTACAACTACCTACACGATACAGAAGGCGGAACGAGCGGGAAATATTTTAACGCCCCAACCGTCACAGCTGAGAACACCCTAGTAAGATACAGATTGACAAATTTAATTGTTTTAACAAACAATTTGGCACCACCCGGGATTAACACACCCCTATATGAGAACAGGTAAGGTTACTGCCGTGTTATACTGGTAATCCTAACATCGCTACGGATATCGTTAGCGCAAAATTGATGTAACGACCCCAGTGTGAGACGAACGCACTAACACATTACACATATATAAAACTGGTACACATTTACAGAGACCTACCAAATTAATCGTTACAGATTGGCGACCAACCGGTGAGTCTTTAAAAGAAGACCAGCGGCGATTATGAGGAGACAATCCTTTGGTTACAAGATACCTAAAAAGGAAAGGAACTGAAGGTGAAGATCAAGAAGAGATGGAAGAAATTGAAGAAATGATTGGAGAATTGTTTGAAGAGGATCCCCAAGTGGACCAACCAGAAAATCCAAACCAACCAGAACCGGAAGTGGAAGTAATGGTCGGGGACCAACCCAGTAAACCAACTCAGAAGGAGGAACTGAGCTTGCAAGATATAATGAACTTTATGGCAGAAACTTCAAGAAAAACGAAGGAAGAAAGAAGAGAAGACAAGGAAGAATTGAATAAGAAATTAGAATTATTACAAGAGGGAATGAAGGAAGAAACACGGGAACAAAGGAAGGAAGACAGAGAATTCTTGAATGAAAAACTGGACCGAAACAGTGAAGAATTGAAGAAGCAAATCAAGGAGAACATAGAACTTCTAAATAATAAAATGGAGAGCAATCATGAAGCCCTGAAGAGAAGCCAAGAGATCTTAGAAGAGTAGATTGAGGAGCTGAAGAGGCAAATAAAGAAAGATCTTGAAATATTAAATAACAAGATTGAAAATAACAGCGAAACACTCCAAAGACAGGGAAGATGGTGAGAAGAACAGAGAAGAATTAAGATTTATACTAATGGAGTTTCGTGAAGAAGTCAAACAGACAAAAACGGGGATGAACAAGAGATGGGAAGAAACAAGTTACCCAGTAGATCAACTTAATGAAACATTAAATAGTGATTTCAAACCATTGAATGAAACACTAGACACCACTTCTGAAGGTAGTAAGGAGATGGAAATTATAGAAGAATCAAGCGTATTGGTTTCTGAGAACAAAGATAACCACGACAATAAGAAGATCAAGCACATAGAAACCAACAGTAGAAGAGTAAAGAAGAATCGAATCATTAAGAAGAATAAGAAAACAGAGGAAATGGGAAAAGTATATAAAAAGAAACTAATAAAAACCAGAGAAGAATTAGAAATGGTGAAGAACGGACTGATTGAGGTATTTAATTTACCAATTACTGACCGGATAGAAATCATGAAGTATAAAGATTGTAGGAGGAATCTAAAGGAAATTATAGAAGGGATTCATAAAAAACCAATGAACAAAAACTTATACGATTCTCTTGTTAAATGGAAATTACCAGAAATAGAAATGCTGAATAAAAAACCAATAATAACATTAACAAAGGAGGTACAAGTAACAACTTCTTTGCTTAATCAAAATGTAGTGAATGAAACAGTCATGGAGGCAAATGAACATATGATAGTAGAGGAATTATGGTACAAGATGGAGGAGACCTATGTTACACGAACGAAGATAGTTCTACACACCTAGGTCATCCGAACCACAAGCGCAGATGAAATGATGGACCATGGGTAAACAAAGTGCTGATGAACACAGAGAAATGGGACTGAGTTTCAGAGTAATGACCATGCAAACCAAGGGAAAGGAAGGAGTATTAAAATTAAATTAAACCACTAAATAATCACCAAAACAAGAATTGACAAGAAATGACTAAACAACTAAGACGAATTAAATGTGAACTAATAAACCATAATCAATAAAATTTAAAAATATTATCCAGAATAAATGTTCAAACATCTAACATTTGAAGGAGTAGAGAAGAAAAACAACAAAGAGTGTAATATACAAGAGAAGGCAATAATAATGAAGGAGAAAAGGAGAAGATCACTTTACAAAAATGTATAAATAACAAGGTCCTATGTATAACCCTATGTCATCACCAAAGATAAAGGAAACAATACTTATGAAATAAGTAATATAACCACCAAAAAGATAAAAGGAGTTTACAACCAAGCTTCTATAAAAAAGTTTTATGAAGAAAAATAAATTACCATAAATAAATAAAAATACCAAAATTCAAAAATTATGTGAGCACAACTTACAACAATATTTAGATTGTTATGAAGCCTATTATAAAGTATTAAAAAAGGAATAAGTTACAAAAATTCCTACCAAGTAAGATCAACTTACAATAAAATAAAGTTGTCATATGAAATATAAAATAAAAAATTATAATAAAGGAATAAGTTACAAAAATTCCTATATAAAAAAAGAGAAGTAAGAACCACAAACTTACGATAATATTTACACAAAAGTACCAAGAAAGGAATAAGTTACAAAAATTCCTATAAAGTAAGAAAAACTAACTTACAAAAAATTATCAAGTATAATATTTAAAACAAAATAAAATAAACAAAAATAAGATCAAGCAAAAACCACTAAGATAAATACCTGAAATACTAATGAATTTAATGTATTCGAAGAAAAAAAAAAATCTGAATTTGTACTGGGAAGAAAAAAGAAGTTATGTATAAAACAAATATACAAAAAAATGGCTAAAGCAGAATATTGATAAACAACCAAGAAAAAGGAAAAAAGATGTCTAAGATAATTAAAATGATCACAAGAAGAATAGAAAAACAAACCAATGAAAAGTTAGATATGATGAAATTAACAAATAAATAAATAAAAAACAACCAACTGTATGAGTAGATAACAGTATATAGCACAGGTACAGCAGAAGAAAGAATGAGTAAAAGGCCAAAGTGATCTAAAAACAAACCACAAGGTGGACAATCCCAAAATATATTATTATTAATTTAAGTCACAAGTTGACAAAAAAGGTATTTAAGATTGACTGTTGAAAGTCCAGCAATCAAAAAGAAACTGAGCAGAGATGATGTTCCTCTGGTCTCAGAAAAAATGAGTAGTAATGGATGAAACCAGCTACTAAAAAGTTAGGAAAAAAGGGAGAACACACTAATGGAAATAAATAAAAACAGATCCAAATAAAATGGAATGAATCAAGTAAGAAGAGAAATAAGAACGAAGAAACAAACAAGAAAGAAAAGGAAAAGATTATATATAACTGATAATTTTATAAAAAACTATGCTAGTGTTTTATTAAAATGATCAATTTTGAAGGAGAGGCATTATGTTGCAACACAAATAAGCCAACCCAACACCAGGGATGAAAAAGATGATTCTAAATATAAAATAATACTTCATATAAAATAAAATGTTTAATATAAATAAAATATAAAGACAATGACTCGACAAACGACGACATGACCTAACCCAAGTGATTGAACCAACAAAAGGGAAACAAAAGAAGAAGCGAACCACAAAAAAACAAACAAGAATAAAACCAAAGAAGGAAGTGATTGACCCAACAAAGGAAACAAAAGAAGAAGGGAACCACAAAAAACGAACAAGAATAAAACCAAAGAAGAAAGTGATTCACCAAAACAAATGAAGAAGGAAAAAACCCAAACCAAACAAAAATGAAACAAATTCATGGAATTGAATGACTCAATGTAACACGTTAAAATGAACCCAAAGGAGAAGGAGGAAAACCAAAGTATTAATCAAATACAATGAAAATGAAGAAGGAGTGGAATGAAAAAGAACAAACCCACAATGAAGGGAAATAAATAAAAATGAAAACTAATGATGATACACAAACATGAGCAAGAGAAATAATGCACCCAAATGTAATATTGGAAAAAAGACCAATAATTAACCTATGAGAAAAAAGTAAATGTTATTATCCATTAACAGACAATACTAATGGAATTGAAGGAAACCCAATTAAACAATGTTAAATATAAATATAAAAAAGCAAACTAACCCACAATTTAGAGTTAGAGGTAATGATAGAAATATAAAGACATAAAATTGTCAATATTATTAATGAGATATTGTAATGAAAGAGATAGTACGGTAGTGAGATAGTAATTAGAGGGATTACCCATTCAGAAACACTTAAAAAACAAAAACATTTGTGAAGTGCAAAATGAAAGTGTAAAAACCCCAAAGTGTAGTGATAAAGAAAGTACACCAATAAAATTATAATAAACAATAAATAATTTAAAAGTGAAGGGGGAAGATTGAAAGAGAATAGTGTAAAATAAAGAATGTTAATATAGTAAAAAATAGTGAATGATAAAAGCACAAACAATTAATAAATACTAAGGAAACACTAAATGATAAAACGTGAAGAATATTAGTAATTAAGAATAGCAGTATAAACAAATAAGACAGTAATTAGTTAAGTAAGAATGTTGTTAGTTAATTTCAGTAAATGCAATTACAATTAATAGGGAGAATACAATGAAAGGAAAATCAGATAGCGTTAACATGGAGGGAAAGTAAAGATTGTGTAAAAAATTAAGTAGTTAAAACAACTCCATAAACACCCATGTTATAAGGGATCGTTATAAGTTTCATAAAAAGTGATGTTGTTTATCACACAAAAAATGATATAAAATAAGATGAATTGTAAACAAAGATTAGCAAATAATAGTTAAATAATTATTCAAGCAAGTTTATAAATTAGATATGACTGATAGAGTTATACAGACCATAGGCCTAAATATTGTATTTAATAAGATCAAAAAATAGTAAATAATAGCCACGTTGTTATTATTGGCAAAGTAAATAAGTAGAAAAGTTAAAAAAATTGTATGACTAGAAAACAAGGAAACCAAATAGTAAACAAATATGTACAAATTAATACTGACATAATAATAACACATAAACAGACCCAAAACACAACAATAAATGATACAACCAATTGTAATAACAAAATAAAGCCCATTAGGAATAATTTAAAAGGAAATGTAATTTGAATTAAATAAGTCAAACACCATAATGGCTACTTAGGCCTAGGAAAATGCCTAACTGTCAAAAACAAACAACTACAAATTGTAAGAAGTTAACTAAGAAATTAGCAAATCCGAGGCGAATGACTCACCAAGGATAAACAGTTAATCATTTTTAAAACAAAATATTATAATAAGCATTTGAATTCAAAAAGAAATGTAATTAACAAGTATTAAAATAAGTGAAAAAACATAAAACCTAAAATAACCCAAACTTGTGGGGTATCAAAATAATGAAATGCATACTATAGTGACAATATTTAATAATTAGGAAGGAAGATAGAGGAATAACAGCAATCAGAAGATATACTAGGATTTTGAAAAGAATTAAAAATTTGATAACAATGGATTTATATCAATCTCAACCAATCAGAATTCTTTAG
This sequence comes from Magicicada septendecula, assembly GCA_034769895.1. NCBI lineage: Eukaryota > Metazoa > Arthropoda > Insecta > Hemiptera > Cicadidae > Magicicada > Magicicada septendecula. The sequence continues at coordinate 122,875,747 of CM068371.1, forward strand.
TTGCTATGGAAACCGATGTTGGTGGTGAAAATTACCCTTGAATAACACACTCGTAAAGCGTCACTCGAACAGAATAGAAGCCAATTTTTGGAAGACCGAATTTTAATTAAATAATGTAAAACAGTGAACGAAATTCAAAACCATGACTGAGTAAGAAGCAGACGGGGCATTGGAGCAGTCAACTGAAGACCAAGGACCACAAAATAGAAAAATAAAAGAAAAATATGACCACATCGTCTATGAAAAGGACGCCAGACCATCTTAAGTCCAAAGATTCATGAAAATAGAACTTATTGCAGCCCAATCCTCTTCGAAACCAATGAATGAAAACACCATGTGTTAAGTACCATTTAATTACCTTATTTCCAAAAACAAAATCACTCTGAATGTTACTAAAGGTAATTTGATCTCACTATAAGCCGAATATTTCTCTTTCAAAGATTATTTAAGTAAAATAAACACACTGAAAATTTGTAAACATAAAATCTAACCTATTGTTTAAACACGAAGTTTTGAAACACATTCAACGACACTACAGAACACATTGTAACAACACACCTTATTATTTATGTAAACTTAGAGTAAGGTAATGTAATTTTATTGTAATCATAGGAATTCTTTGCCTTATAATCAAAAGAATCCCATGATTTTGGAACGAAAATATTATAATAACCGAACACTTCAGCGGCCATGCTGCAGTACGTACCTCATTCCTTGATTGATTCGTCATCCTGAGTAAAATTGTTTCATGTAAAAAGTCGGTGCAAAGTTATTATTTTAATTGTCAAAAAATTGAAAATATTATTCATCAAACATTAAAATCAATATTACAGGGAGTAACCGTTGTTATTATTTCATAGGGAGTGCATTATATTACTTGTGTTCGTTTACGAAAGCTAGATTTGACAATCAGTGCTCAAGTCGCGATTAGTACAACTACCTACACGATACAGAAGGCGGAACGAGCGGGAAATATTTTAACGCCCCAACCGTCACAGCTGAGAACACCCTAGTAAGATACAGATTGACAAATTTAATTGTTTTAACAAACAATTTGGCACCACCCGGGATTAACACACCCCTATATGAGAACAGGTAAGGTTACTGCCGTGTTATACTGGTAATCCTAACATCGCTACGGATATCGTTAGCGCAAAATTGATGTAACGACCCCAGTGTGAGACGAACGCACTAACACATTACACATATATAAAACTGGTACACATTTACAGAGACCTACCAAATTAATCGTTACAGATTGGCGACCAACCGGTGAGTCTTTAAAAGAAGACCAGCGGCGATTATGAGGAGACAATCCTTTGGTTACAAGATACCTAAAAAGGAAAGGAACTGAAGGTGAAGATCAAGAAGAGATGGAAGAAATTGAAGAAATGATTGGAGAATTGTTTGAAGAGGATCCCCAAGTGGACCAACCAGAAAATCCAAACCAACCAGAACCGGAAGTGGAAGTAATGGTCGGGGACCAACCCAGTAAACCAACTCAGAAGGAGGAACTGAGCTTGCAAGATATAATGAACTTTATGGCAGAAACTTCAAGAAAAACGAAGGAAGAAAGAAGAGAAGACAAGGAAGAATTGAATAAGAAATTAGAATTATTACAAGAGGGAATGAAGGAAGAAACACGGGAACAAAGGAAGGAAGACAGAGAATTCTTGAATGAAAAACTGGACCGAAACAGTGAAGAATTGAAGAAGCAAATCAAGGAGAACATAGAACTTCTAAATAATAAAATGGAGAGCAATCATGAAGCCCTGAAGAGAAGCCAAGAGATCTTAGAAGAGTAGATTGAGGAGCTGAAGAGGCAAATAAAGAAAGATCTTGAAATATTAAATAACAAGATTGAAAATAACAGCGAAACACTCCAAAGACAGGGAAGATGGTGAGAAGAACAGAGAAGAATTAAGATTTATACTAATGGAGTTTCGTGAAGAAGTCAAACAGACAAAAACGGGGATGAACAAGAGATGGGAAGAAACAAGTTACCCAGTAGATCAACTTAATGAAACATTAAATAGTGATTTCAAACCATTGAATGAAACACTAGACACCACTTCTGAAGGTAGTAAGGAGATGGAAATTATAGAAGAATCAAGCGTATTGGTTTCTGAGAACAAAGATAACCACGACAATAAGAAGATCAAGCACATAGAAACCAACAGTAGAAGAGTAAAGAAGAATCGAATCATTAAGAAGAATAAGAAAACAGAGGAAATGGGAAAAGTATATAAAAAGAAACTAATAAAAACCAGAGAAGAATTAGAAATGGTGAAGAACGGACTGATTGAGGTATTTAATTTACCAATTACTGACCGGATAGAAATCATGAAGTATAAAGATTGTAGGAGGAATCTAAAGGAAATTATAGAAGGGATTCACAAAAAACCAATGAACAAAAACTTATACGATTCTCTTGTTAAATGGAAATTACCAGAAATAGAAATGCTGAATAAAAAACCAATAATAACATTAACAAAGGAGGTACAAGTAACAACTTCTTTGCTTAATCAAAATGTAGTGAATGAAACAGTCATGGAGGCAAATGAACATATGATAGTAGAGGAATTATGGTACAAGATGGAGGAGACCTATGTTACACGAACGAAGATAGTTCTACACACCTAGGTCATCCGAACCACAAGCGCAGATGAAATGATGGACCATGGGTAAACAAAGTGCTGATGAACACAGAGAAATGGGACTGAGTTTCAGAGTAATGACCATGCAAACCAAGGGAAAGGAAGGAGTATTAAAATTAAATTAAACCACTAAATAATCACCAAAACAAGAATTGACAAGAAATGACTAAACAACTAAGACGAATTAAATGTGAACTAATAAACCATAATCAATAAAATTTAAAAATATTATCCAGAATAAATGTTCAAACATCTAACATTTGAAGGAGTAGAGAAGAAAAACAACAAAGAGTGTAATATACAAGAGAAGGCAATAATAATGAAGGAGAAAAGGAGAAGATCACTTTACAAAAATGTATAAATAACAAGGTCCTATGTATAACCCTATGTCATCACCAAAGATAAAGGAAACAATACTTATGAAATAAGTAATATAACCACCAAAAAGATAAAAGGAGTTTACAACCAAGCTTCTATAAAAAAAATTTTTATGAAGAAAAATAAATTACCATAAATAAATAAAAATACCAAAATTCAAAAATTATGTGAGCACAACTTACAACAATATTTAGATTGTTATGAAGCCTATTATAAAGTATTAAAAAAGGAATAAGTTACAAAAATTCCTACCAAGTAAGATCAACTTACAATAAAATAAAGTTGTCATATGAAGTATAAAATAAAAAATTATAATAAAGGAATAAGTTACAAAAATTCCTATATAAAAAAAGAGAAGTAAGAACCACAAACTTACGATAATATTTACACAAAAGTACCAAGAAAGGAATAAGTTACAAAAATTCCTATAAAGTAAGAAAAACTAACTTACAAAAAATTATCAAGTATAATATTTAAAACAAAATAAAATAAACAAAAATAAGATCAAGCAAAAACCACTAAGATAAATACCTGAAATACTAATGAATTTAATGTATTCGAAGAAAAAAAAAAATCTGAATTTGTACTGGGAAGAAAAAAGGAGTTATGTATAAAACAAATATACAAAAAAATGGCTAAAGCAGAATATTGATAAACAACCAAGAAAAAGGAAAAAAGATGTCTAAGATAATTAAAATGATCACAAGAAGAATAGAAAAACAAACCAATGAAAAGTTAGATATGATGAAATTAACAAATAAATAAATAAAAAACAACCAACTGTATGAGTAGATAACAGTATATAGCACAGGTACAGCGGAAGAAAGAATGAGTAAAAGGCCAAAGTGATCTAAAAACAAACCACAAGGTGGACAATCCCAAAATATATTATTATTAATTTAAGTCACAAGTTGACAAAAAAGGTATTTAAGATTGACTGTTGAAAAGTCCAGCAATCAAAAATAAACTGAGCAGAGATGATGTTCCTCTGGTCTCAGAAAAAATGAGTAGTAATGGATGAAACCAGCTACTAAAAAGTTAGGAAAAAAGGGAGAACACACTAATGGAAATAAATAAAAACAGATCCAAATAAATTGGAATGAATCAAGTAAGAAGAGAAATAAGAACGAAGAAACAAACAAGAAAGAAAAGGAAAAGATTATATATAACTGATAATTTTATAAAAAACTATGCTAGTGTTTTATTAAAATGATCAATTTTGAAGGAGAGGCATTATGTTGCAACACAAATAAGCCAACCCAACACCAGGGATGAAAAAGATGATTCTAAATATAAAATAATACTTCATATAAAATAAAATGTTTAATATAAATAAAATATAAAGACAATGACTCGACAAACGACGACATGACCTAACCCAAGTGATTGAACCAACAAAAGGGAAACAAAAGAAGAAGCGAACCACAAAAAAACAAACAAGAATAAAACCAAAGAAGGAAGTGATTGACCCAACAAAGGAAACAAAAGAAGAAGGGAACCACAAAAAACGAACAAGAATAAAACCAAAGAAGAAAGTGATTCACCAAAACAAATGAACAAGGAAAAAACCCAAACCAAACAAAAATGAAACAAATTCATGGAATTGAATGACTCAATGTAACACGTTAAAATGAACCCAAAGGAGAAGGAGGAAAACCAAAGTATTAATCAAATACAATGAAAATGAAGAAGGAGTGGAATGAAAAAGAACAAACCCACAATGAAGGGAAATAAATAAAAATGAAAACTAATGATGATACACAAACATGAGCAAGAGAAATAATGCACCCAAATGTAATATTGGAAAAAAGACCAATAATTAACCTATGAGAAAAAAGTAAATGTTATTATCCATTAACAGACAATACTAATGGAATTGAAGGAAACCCAATTAAACAATGTTAAATATAAATATAAAAAAGCAAACTAACCCACAATTTAGAGTTAGAGGTAATGATAGAAATATAAAGACATAAAATTGTCAATATTATTAATGAGATATTGTAATGAAAGAGATAGTACGGTAGTGAGATAGTAATTAGAGGGATTACCCATTCAGAAACACTTAAAAAACAAAAACATTTGTGAAGTGCAAAATGAAAGTGTAAAAACCCCAAAGTGTAGTGATAAAGAAAGTACACCAATAAAATTATAATAAACAATAAATAATTTAAAAGTGAAGGGGGAAGATTGAAAGAGAATAGTGTAAAATAAAGAATGTTAATATAGTAAAAAATAGTGAATGATAAAAGCACAAACAATTAATAAATACTAAGGAAACACTAAATGATAAAACGTGAAGAATATTAGTAATTAAGAATAGCAGTATAAACAAATAAGACAGTAATTAGTTAAGTAAGAATGTTGTTAGTTAATTTCAGTAAATGCAATTACAATTAATAGGGAGAATACAATGAAAGGAAAAACAGATAGCGTTAACATGGAGGGAAAGTAAAGATTGTGTAAAAAATTAAGTAGTTAAAACAACTCCATAAACACCCATGTTATAAGGGATCGTTATAAGTTTCATAAAAAGTGATGTTGTTTATCACACAAAAAATGATATAAAATAAGATGAATTGTAAACAAAGATTAGCAAATAATAGTTAAATAATTATTCAAGCAAGTTTATAAATTGGATATGGCTGATAGAGTTATACAGACCATAGGCCTAAATATTGTATTTAATAAGATCAAAAAATAGTAAATAATAGCCACATTGTTATTATTGGCAAAGTAAATAAGTAAAAAAGTTAAAAAAAAATGTATGACTAGAAAACAAGGAAACCAAATAGTAAACAATTATGTACAAATTAATACTGACATAATAATAACACATAAACAGACCCAAAACACAACAATAAATGATACAACCAATTGTAATAACAAAATAAAGCCCATTAGGAATAATTTAAAAGGAAATGTAATTTGAATTAAATAAGTCAAACACCATAATGGCTACTTAGGCCTAGGAAAATGCCTAACTGTCAAAAACAAACAACTACAAATTGTAATAACTTAACTAAGAAATTAGCAAATCCGAGGCGAATGACTCACCAAGGATAAATAGTAAATCTTTTTTAAGACAAAATATTATAATAAGCATTTGAATTCAAAAAGAAATGTAATTGACAAGTATTAAAATAAGTGAAAAAACATAAAACCTAAAATAACCCAAACTTGTGGGGTATCAAAATAATGAAATACATACTATAGTGACAATATTTAATAATTAGGAAGGAAGATAGAGGAATAACAGCAATCAGAAGATATACTAGGATTTTGAAAAGAATTCAAATTTTGATAACAATGGATTTATATCAATCTCAACCAATCAGAATTTTTTAGTTGCTATGGAAACCGACGTTGGTGGTGAAAACTACCGTTGAATAACACACTCGTAAAGCGTCACTCGAAGAGAATAGAAGCCAATTTTTGGAAGACCGAATTTTAATTAAATAATGTAAAACAGTGAACGAAATTCAAAACCATGACTGAGTAAGAAGCAGACGGGCCATTGGAGCAGTCAACTGAAGACCAAGGACCACAAAATAGAAAAATAAAAGAAAAATATGACCACATCGTCTATGAAAAGGACGCCAGACCATCTTAAGTCCAAAGATTCATGAAAATAGAACTTATTGCAGCCCAATCCTCTTCCAAACCAATGAATGAAAACAACATGTGTTAAGTACCATTTAATTACCTTATTTCCAAAAACAAAATCACTCTGAATGTTACTAAAGGTAATTTGATCTCACTATAAGCCGAATATTTCTCTTTCAAAGATTATTTAAGTAAAATAAACACACTGAAAATCTGTAAACATAAAATCTAACCTATTGTTTAAACACGAAGTTTTGAAACACATTCAACGACACTACAGAACAGATTGTAACAACACACCTTATTATTTATGTACACTTAGAGTAAGGTAATGTAATTTTATTGTAATCATAGGAATTCTTTGCCTTATAATCAAAAGAATCCCACGATTTTGGAACGAAAATATTATAATAACCGAACACTTCAGCGGCCATGCTGCAGTACGTACCTCATTCCTTGATTGATTCGTCATCCTGAGTAAAATTGTTTCATGTAAAAAGTCGGTGCAAAGTTATTATTTTAATTGTCAAAAAATTGAAAATATTATTCATCAAACATTAAAATCAATATTACAGGGAGTAACCGTTGTTATTATTTCATAGGGAGTGCATTATATTACTTGTGTTCGTTTACGAAAGCTAAATTTGACAATCAGTGCTCAAGTCGCGATTAGTACAACTACCTACACGATACAGAAGGCGGAACGAGCGGGAAATATTTTAACGCCCCAACCGTCACAGCTGAGAACACCCTAGTAAGATACAGATTGACAAATTTAATTGTTTTAACAAACAATTTGGCACCACCCGGGATTAACACACCCCTATATGAGAACAGGTAAGGTTACTGCCGTGTTATACTGGTAATCCTATCATCGCTACGGATATCGTTAGCGCAAAATTGATGTAACGACCCCAGTGTGAGACGAACGCACTAACACATTACACATATATAAAACTGGTACACATTTACAGAGACCTACCAAATTAATCGTTACAGATTGGCGACCAACCGGTGAGTCTTTAAAAGAAGACCAGCGGCGATTATGAGGAGACATTCCATGGTTACAAGATACCTAAAAAGGAAAGGAACTGAAGGTGAAGATCATGAAGAGATGGAAGAAATTGAAGAAATGATTGGAGAATTGTTTGAAGAGGATCCCCAAGTGGACCAACCAGAAAATCCAAACCAACCAGAACCGGAAGTGGAAGTAATGGTCGGGGACCAACCCAGTAAACCAACTCAGAAGGAGGAACTGAGCTTGCAAGATATAATGAACTTTATGGCAGAAACTTCAAGAAAAACGAAGGAAGAAAGAAGAGAAGACAAGGAAGAATTGAATAAGAAATTAGAATTATTACAAGAGGGAATGAAGGAAGAAACACGGGAACAAAGGAAGGAAGACAGAGAATTCTTGAATGAAAAACTGGACCGAAACAGTGAAGAATTGAAGAAGCAAATCAAGGAGAACATAGAACTTCTAAATAATAAAATGGAGAGCAATCATGAAGCCCTGAAGAGAAGCCAAGAGATCTTAGAAGAGTAGATTGAGGAGCTGAAGAGGCAAATAAAGAAAGATCTTGAAATATTAAATAACAAGATTGAAAATAACAGCGAAACACTCCAAAGACAGTTGAAGGAAGATGGTGAGAAGAACAGAGAAGTATTAAGATTTATACTAATGGAGTTTCGTGAAGAAGTCAAACAGACAAAAACGGGGATGAACAAGAGATGGGAAGAAACAAGTTACCCAGTAGATCAACTTAATGAAACATTAAATAGTGATTTCAAACCATTGAATGAAACACTAGACACCACTTCTGAAGGTAGTAAGGAGATGGAAATTATAGAAGAATCAAGCGTATTGGTTTCTGAGAACAAAGATAACCACGACAATAAGAAGATCAAGCACATAGAAACCAACAGTAGAAGAGTAAAGAAGAATCGAATCATTAAGAAGAATAAGAAAACAGAGGAAATGGGAAAAGTATATAAAAAGAAACTAATAAAAACCAGAGAAGAATTAGAAATGGTGAAGAACGGACTGATTGAGGTATTTAATTTACCAATTACTGACCGGATAGAAATCATGAAGTATAAAGATTGTAGGAGGAATCTAAAGGAAATTATAGAAGGGATTCACAAAAAACCAATGAACAAAAACTTATACGATTCTCTTGTTAAATGGAAATTACCAGAAATAGAAATGCTGAATAAAAAACCAATAATAACATTAACAAAGGAGGTACAAGTAACAACTTCTTTGCTTAATCAAAATGTAGTGAATGAAACAGTCATGGAGGCAAATGAACATATGATAGTAGAGGAATTATGGTACAAGATGGAGGAGACCTATGTTACACGAACGAAGATAGTTCTACACACCTAGGTCATCCGAACCACAAGCGCAGATGAAATGATGGACCATGGGTAAACAAAGTGCTGATGAACACAGAGAAATGGGACTGAGTTTCAGAGTAATGACCATGCAAACCAAGGGAAAGGAAGGAGTATTAAAATTAAATTAAACCACTAAATAATCACCAAAACAAGAATTGACAAGAAATGACTAAACAACTAAGACGAATTAAATGTGAACTAATAAACCATAATCAATAAAATTTAAAAATATTATCCAGAATAAATGTTCAAACATCTAACATTTGAAGGAGTAGAGAAGAAAAACAACAAAGAGTGTAATATACAAGAGAAGGCAATAATAATGAAGGAGAAAAGGAGAAGATCACTTTACAAAAATGTATAAATAACAAGGTCCTATGTATAACCCTATGTCATCACCAAAGATAAAGGAAACAATACTTATGAAATAAGTAATATAACCACCAAAAAGATAAAAGGAGTTTACAACCAAGCTTCTATAAAAAAGTTTTATGAAGAAAAATAAATTACCATAAATAAATAAAAATACCAAAATTCAAAAATTATGTGAGCACAACTTACAACAATATTTAGATTGTTATGAAGCCTATTATAAAGTATTTAAAAAAGGAATAAGTTACAAAAATTCCTACCAAGTAAGATCAACTTACAATAAAATAAAGTTGTCATATGAAGTATAAAATAAAAAATTATAATAAAGGAATAAGTTACAAAAATTCCTATATAAAAAAAAGAGAAGTAAGAACCACAAACTTACGATAATATTTACACAAAAGTACCAAGAAAGGAATAAGTTACAAAAATTCCTATAAAGTAAGAAAAACTAACTTACAAAAAATTATGAAGTATAATATTTAAAACAAAATAAAATAAACAAAAATAAGATCAAGCAAAAACCACTAAGATAAATACCTGAAATACTAATGAATTTAATGTATTCGAAGAAAAAAAAAAATCTGAATTTGTACTGGGAAGAAAAAAGAAGTTATGTATAAAACAAATATACAAAAAAATGGCTAAAGCAGAATATTGATAAACAACCAAGAAAAAGGAAAAAAGATGTCTAAGATAATTAAAATGATCACAAGAAGAATAGAAAAACAAACCAATGAAAAGTTAGATATGATGAAATTAACAAATAAATAAATAAAAAACAACCAACTGTATGAGTAGATAACAGTATATAGCACAGGTACAGCGGAAGAAAGAATGAGTAAAAGGCCAAAGTGATCTAAAAACAAACCACAAGGTGGACAATCCCAAAATATATTATTATTAATTTAAGTCACAAGTTGACAAAAAAGGTATTTAAGATTGACTGTTGAAAAGTCCAGCAATCAAAAATAAACTGAGCAGAGATGATGTTCCTCTGGTCTCAGAAAAAATGAGTAGTAATGGATGAAACCAGCTACTAAAAAGTTAGGAAAAAAGGGAGAACACACTAATGGAAATAAATAAAAACAGATCCAAATAAAATGGAATGAATCAAGTAAGAAGAGAAATAAGAACGAAGAAACAAACAAGAAAGAAAAGGAAAAGATTATATATAACTGATAATTTTATAAAAAACTATGCTAGTGTTTTATTAAAATGATCAATTTTGAAGGAGAGGCATTATGTTGCAACACAAATAAGCCAACCCAACACCAGGGATGAAAAAGATGATTCTAAATATAAAATAATACTTCATATAAAATAAAATGTTTAATATAAATAAAATATAAAGACAATGACTCGACAAACGACGACATGACCTAACCCAAGTGATTGAACCAACAAAAGGGAAACAAAAGAAGAAGCGAACCACAAAAAAACAAACAAGAATAAAACCAAAGAAGGAAGTGATTGACCCAACAAAGGAAACAAAAGAAGAAGGGAACCACAAAAAACGAACAAGAATAAAACCAAAGAAGAAAGTGATTCACCAAAACAAATGAAGAAGGAAAAAACCCAAACCAAACAAAAATGAAACAAATTCATGGAATTGAATGACTCAATGTAACACGTTAAAATGAACCCAAAGGAGAAGGAGGAAAACCAAAGTATTAATCAAATACAATGAAAATGAAGAAGGAGTGGAATGAAAAAGAACAAACCCACAATGAAGGGAAATAAATAAAAATGAAAACTAATGATGATACACAAACATGAGCAAGAGAAATAATGCACCCAAATGTAATATTGGAAAAAAGACCAATAATTAACCTATGAGAAAAAAGTAAATGTTATTATCCATTAACAGACAATACTAATGGAATTGAAGGAAACCCAATTAAACAATGTTAAATATAAATATAAAAAAGCAAACTAACCCACAATTTAGAGTTAGAGGTAATGATAGAAATATAAAGACATAAAATTGTCAATATTATTAATGAGATATTGTAATGAAAGAGATAGTACGGTAGTGAGATAGTAATTAGAGGGATTACCCATTCAGAAACGCTTAAAAAACAAAAACATTTGTGAAGTGCAAAATGAAAGTGTAAAAACCCCAAAGTGTAGTGATAAAGAAAGTACACCAATAAAATTATAATAAACAATAAATAATTTAAAAGTGAAGGGGGAAGATTGAAAGAGAATAGTGTAAAATAAAGAATGTTAATATAGTAAAAAATAGTGAATGATAAAAGCACAAACAATTAATAAATACTAAGGAAACACTAAATGATAAAACGTGAAGAATATTAGTAATTAAGAATAGCAGTATAAACAAATAAGACAGTAATTAGTTAAGTAAGAATGTTGTTAGTTAATTTCAGTAAATGCAATTACAATTAATAGGGAGAATACAATGAAAGGAAAAACAGATAGCGTTAACATGGAGGGAAAGTAAAGATTGTGTAAAAAATTAAGTAGTTAAAACAACTCCATAAACACCCATGTTATAAGGGATCGTTATAAGTTTCATAAAAAGTGATGTTGTTTATCACACAAAAAATGATATAAAATAAGATGAATTGTAAACAAAGATTAGCAAATAATAGTTAAATAATTATTCAAGCAAGTTTATAAATTGGATATGGCTGATAGAGTTATACAGACCATAGGCCTAAATATTGTATTTAATAAGATCAAAAAATAGTAAATAATAGCCACATTGTTATTATTGGCAAAGTAAATAAGTAAAAAAGTTAAAAAAAAATGTATGACTAGAAAACAAGGAAACCAAATAGTAAACAATTATGTACAAATTAATACTGACATAATAATAACACATAAACAGACCCAAAACACAACAATAAATGATACAACCAATTGTAATAACAAAATAAAGCCCATTAGGAATAATTTAAAAGGAAATGTAATTTGAATTAAATAAGTCAAACACCATAATGGCTACTTAGGCCTAGGAAAATGCCTAACTGTCAAAAACAAACAACTACAAATTGTAATAACTTAACTAAGAAATTAGCAAATCCGAGGCGAATGACTCACCAAGGATAAATAGTAAATCTTTTTTAAGACAAAATATTATAATAAGCATTTGAATTCAAAAAGAAATGTAATTGACAAGTATTAAAATAAGTGAAAAAACATAAAACCTAAAATAACCCAAACTTGTGGGGTATCAAAATAATGAAATACATACTATAGTGACAATATTTAATAATTAGGAAGGAAGATAGAGGAATAACAGCAATCAGAAGATATACTAGGATTTTGAAAAGAATTCAAATTTTGATAACAATGGATTTATATCAATCTCAACCAATCAGAATTCTTTAGTTGCTATGGAAACCGACGTTGGTGGTGAAAACTACCGTTGAATAACACACTCGTAAAGCGTCACTCGAAGAGAATAGAAGCCAATTTTTGGAAGACCGAATTTTAATTAAATAATGTAAAACAGTGAACGAAATTCAAAACCATGACTGAGTAAGAAGCAGACGGGCCATTGGAGCAGTCAACTGAAGACCAAGGACCACAAAATAGAAAAATAAAAGAAAAATATGACCACAACGTCTATGAAAAGGACGCCAGACCATCTTAAGTCCAAAGATTCATGAAAATAGAACTTATTGCAGCCCAATCCTCTTCCAAACCAATGAATGAAAACAACATGTGTTAAGTACCATTTAATTACCTTATTTCCAAAAACAAAATCACTCTGAATGTTACTAAAGGTAATTTGATCTCACTATAAGCCGAATATTTCTCTTTCAAAGATTATTTAAGTAAAATAAACACACTGAAAATCTGTAAACATAAAATCTAACCTATTGTTTAAACACGAAGTTTTGAAACACATTCAACGACACTACAGAACACATTGTAACAACACACCTTATTATTTATGTACACTTAGAGTAAGGTAATGTAATTTTATTGTAATCATAGGAATTCTTTGCCTTATAATCAAAAGAATCCCACGATTTTGGAACGAAAATATTATAATAACCGAACACTTCAGCGGCCATGCTGCAGTACGTACCTCATTCCTTGATTGATTCGTCATCCTGAGTAAAATTGTTTCATGTAAAAAGTCGGTGCAAAGTTATTATTTTAATTGTCAAAAAATTGAAAATATTATTCATCAAACATTAAAATCAATATTACAGGGAGTAACCGTTGTTATTATTTCATAGGGAGTGCATTATATTACTTGTGTTCGTTTACGAAAGCTAGATTTGACAATCAGTGCTCAAGTCGCGATTAGTACAACTACCTACACGATACAGAAGGCGGAACGAGCGGGAAATATTTTAACGCCCCAACCGTCACAGCTGAGATCACCCTAGTAAGATACAGATTGACAAATTTAATTGTTTTAACAAACAATTTGGCACCACCCGGGATTAACACACCCCTATATGAGAACAGGTAAGGTTACTGCCGTGTTATACTGGTAATCCTAACATCGCTACGGATATCGTTAGCGCAAAATTGATGTAACGACCCCAGTGTGAGACGAACGCACTAACACATTACACATATATAAAACTGGTACACATTTACAGAGACCTACCAAATTAATCGTTACAGATTGGCGACCAACCGGTGAGTCTTTAAAAGAAGACCAGCGGCGATTATGAGGAGACATTCCATGGTTACAAGATACCTAAAAAGGAAAGGAACTGAAGGTGAAGATCATGAAGAGATGGAAGAAATTGAAGAAATGATTGGAGAATTGTTTGAAGAGGATCCCCAAGTGGACCAACCAGAAAATCCAAACCAACCAGAACCGGAAGTGGAAGTAATGGTCGGGGACCAACCCAGTAAACCAACTCAGAAGGAGGAACTGAGCTTGCAAGATATAATGAACTTTATGGCAGAAACTTCAAGAAAAACGAAGGAAGAAAGAAGAGAAGACAAGGAAGAATTGAATAAGAAATTAGAATTATTACAAGAGGGAATGAAGGAAGAAACACGGGAACAAAGGAAGGAAGACAGAGAATTCTTGAATGAAAAACTGGACCGAAACAGTGAAGAATTGAAGAAGCAAATCAAGGAGAACATAGAACTTCTAAATAATAAAATGGAGAGCAATCATGAAGCCCTGAAGAGAAGCCAAGAGATCTTAGAAGAGTAGATTGAGGAGCTGAAGAGGCAAATAAAGAAAGATCTTGAAATATTAAATAACAAGATTGAAAATAACAGCGAAACACTCCAAAGACAGTTGAAGGAAGATGGTGAGAAGAACAGAGAAGAATTAAGATTTATACTAATGGAGTTTCGTGAAGAAGTCAAACAGACAAAAACAGGGATGAACAAGAGATGGGAAGAAACAAGTTACCCAGTAGATCAACTTAATGAAACATTAAATAGTGATTTCAAACCATTGAATGAAACACTAGACACCACTTCTGAAGGTAGTAAGGAGATGGAAATTATAGAAGAATCAAGCGTATTGGTTTCTGAGAACAAAGATAACCACGACAATAAGAAGATCAAGCACATAGAAACCAACAGTAGAAGAGTAAAGAAGAATCGAATCATTAAGAAGAATAAGAAAACAGAGGAAATGGGAAAAGTATATAAAAAGAAACTAATAAAAACCAGAGAAGAATTAGAAATGGTGAAGAACGGACTGATTGAGGTATTTAATTTACCAATTACTGACCGGATAGAAATCATGAAGTATAAAGATTGTAGGAGGAATCTAAAGGAAATTATAGAAGGGATTCACAAAAAACCAATGAACAAAAACTTATACGATTCTCTTGTTAAATGGAAATTACCAGAAATAGAAATGCTGAATAAAAAACCAATAATAACATTAACAAAGGAGGTACAAGTAACAACTTCTTTGCTTAATCAAAATGTAGTGAATGAAACAGTCATGGAGGCAAATGAACATATGATAGTAGAGGAATTATGGTACAAGATGGAGGAGACCTATGTTACACGAACGAAGATAGTTCTACACACCTAGGTCATCCGAACCACAAGCGCAGATGAAATGATGGACCATGGGTAAACAAAGTGCTGATGAACACAGAGAAATGGGACTGAGTTTCAGAGTAATGACCATGCAAACCAAGGGAAAGGAAGGAGTATTAAAATTAAATTAAACCACTAAATAATCACCAAAACAAGAATTGACAAGAAATGACTAAACAACTAAGACGAATTAAATGTGAACTAATAAACCATAATCAATAAAATTTAAAAATATTATCCAGAATAAATGTTCAAACATCTAACATTTGAAGGAGTAGAGAAGAAAAACAACAAAGAGTGTAATATACTAGAGAAGGCAATAATAATGAAGGAGAAAAGGAGAAGATCACTTTACAAAAATGTATAAATAACAAGGTCCTATGTATAACCCTATGTCATCACCAAAGATAAAGGAAACAATACTTATGAAATAAGTAATATAACCACCAAAAAGATAAAAGGAGTTTACAACCAAGCTTCTATAAAAAAGTTTTATGAAGAAAAATAAATTACCATAAATAAATAAAAATACCAAAATTCAAAAATTATGTGAGCACAACTTACAACAATATTTAGATGACTTATGAGGCCTAATATCTTATACTATTAAACGAGCAATAATTGTTTGCCTGTAAATTTTTTTTCAGAAACGGCTCGAGGAATTTTCTCGGAAGTTGGTACTTAAGGGTATTTTGACACCAGGAATCGATTGGACTCGGTCTCATTTTCCGCAAAATTCGTCTAAGGGCCACATCTGAGGGCCTTTATTTTAAAATATCACGGGATCGATACCGCGCAACAATTAATTATTGCTAGGCAACTGTAATTTCTAACCAGCTTTCTTACCATACAGATAAATAAATTACAGAAATCGTCAATAAATGCAAATGGCGCAGTATCGATATGTTTATATATGAAGAGGAATAAATAGCTGTTGCGATCAATGTAAATAAACAAAATAAGAGTTGAGACGAGCAATAATTGTCCGTCCGTCTATAAATTTTTTCCCGTAATGGCTCGAGGAATTTTCTCGAAATTTTTACATTACCGAAATTTCATTACATTATTATTCAAAAACGTTGTGTCTGTTTGTTTATTCAAAGGTTTATTTGAAAATTATAGGTGAGCTATTTCAGAAATTAATCGATTTGTGTGATCATTTTCTTTGTCTTTTACAGTGATTTTATTCCAATCTGCTCAGTGATCTATTTACAATAAAAAACCATTACAGTGTTTGTGCAAGTGCAAAGCGACTCAAATTCTTGCTCGGTTGGTAATTTATAGTTTTTTAAGAAGGTAAGTGTCATCACCTTAGGTTACATATTACTATTCTGTGCACACCCACCAAGCATTGGACACTGTGCAACATTATTTATACTTCCAGTCTTATGCTCAAGTGTTTTTAAATATTTTTGGCAGAAAAAAGCAGTCTGAAAATGTTATTTTTTAGATGCCTTGTGGACGACCTCCTAAACGGCGAATTTTTAATAACTTAAGGCCACCGCAACAAAGACAGCAAGAAAATGAGTTACTACAGCCTCTTCAGGAAATAACGAATGTCAGAGACGAACTTTCTGAAAATAATCCTATCAATGCTATTTATGAAAATCAGGCATCCACTTCAAGACCTCTTCCCCTTCTCGAAGTAACAAATGCCCGAAAACAAGTTCCTCAAAATAATACTAACAACGTCATTCATTAAAATCAGGCATCAACTTCTAGATCTGTGCGAAGTGCCAAGAATGATTGTATGAATAGACTGAATGAAGTATTAAGGGAGCTTAATGATTACCAGTCGCAAGAATTAC
Organism: Magicicada septendecula; assembly: GCA_034769895.1. NCBI lineage: Eukaryota > Metazoa > Arthropoda > Insecta > Hemiptera > Cicadidae > Magicicada > Magicicada septendecula. The sequence goes on from CM068371.1 coordinate 122,892,980, forward strand.
GTGAGCAAATAAGGGAGATAAATAATAAACGCAGAATATTGGCAGAATCAACAGAAGAGCGTGAACGACGGCAAGAAATCGATCGATTGCGAGCAAGTAAAAGGAGAGCTGAAGAGTCACCAGAGCAAAGAGCTGAACGGCTTCTAATCATTCGATTACGAGCAAGTCAAAGAAGAGCTAAAGAAATACGTAAGCAGCGATTAGAGGAGCAACGTCGCCGGAATGAAAGACGTCAAAGAGCTCTGCTATTGAACCCTTTACGAACATACAAATTAGCTGTCACTTCTGATGTATCCAATCACACATTAGGAAATTTTAATGTTGCTTGCTTGCATTGTGGCGCTTTGCATTTTACAGAAGAATGTATTAGCAATCGAACCCATAGAAATTCTTTCGGAGACTGCTGTTTGCATGGCCGCATTGAGCTGCATCCACCTAAATTTCCAAATGAGTTGGTGCGATTATTTCTTCATTGTCATCCATTACTGATGAATTTCATAAAAGAATACGTAATTTAAATGCATGTTTTGCAATGGCTTCATTCACCGTGGATGATAATCGAACCATAAACAATCAAGGAATTTATACGTTTATTGCAGCAGGGAATGTTTATCATAAAAATTAACGTGGCTGCTCATCCAACTCAAAAATTCACAAGGTGAGTTTGAACGACCTCGATATGGACAGATGTACTTCCTCGATAATGAAGATGCTGTCAATGAACGTGTCAACATTCCACTGAATAATGGAATTAGTGTCCCATTAATGAACCTGTTGGAAGGAATTATCCGCTCACAAAATCCATTTGTACAAGGTTTTATGATGATGTGAGAGGTTGAAGAAGTGAACCAGCGTGCTGCTGAGGAAAGAACTGAACCACCTTACGTGAAACTTCTCTTTGCGTTGCCCGAGGGTGCAGACCACATAAGGTATAACATTCCATTCCAAAATGATGTTTGCGCCGTGGTCACTTTGAATGCCGATCAAAGTTTTCCAGATAATGAATTAGTTATTCGACAGAGAGGTAAATCCATTGTTTCAATGAGGAACATCGACCAACGGGTTGAGCCATTCACTTACCCTCTATTTTATCCCAAAGGTACTTTTGGATATTCCATAGATCTACCATTAAGAACTCCGAATGCGAGTCGTCATCACCTTACAAGACTTGAATTGGCTCAATATAGAATTACTTTTCAGCCACAATTTGCTCAATTTCTTCCACTCGAGAATCCTGTAAGAAGTCCTGATCTGCGTCTCCTAAATTTTAACGCTCTACATTATGGTGGTAAACTTTTCCAACAGTACCTCGTTGATACTGCTATAAGAGTTATAAAAGATTGAATTGATTGGATTAAAGCTAATCAAAAAAAATTCTTGCTGATAATTACGCTTCAGTTACCAATTTCATAAACCAACTTGCTGAACAAAAAAATGCTACTGTTGGGGAAAAACGTATATTACCTTCTTCATTTCCTGGCTCTACAAGATATTACGCTGAACATTTTGAAAATGCTATGGCCTTAGTTCGTCGTCTAGGATCGCCGGATTATTTCATTACGATGACATGCAATCCTGATTGGTCAGAAATTAAGGAAGCAGCAAGAATACAATTCCATGATCAAAGTCTTTTAAATCAACCAAGTCAAGATAGACCTGACCTCGTTGAAAGGGTCGCAAAAAAAATTTCATGAACTAATTGATGATTTGGACAAAAAACAAATTTTTGGTAAAGTTGCAGCTTATGTGTACACTATAGAATTTCAAAAGCGAGGTCTTCCCCACATGCACTTGCTATTGATTATGTCTTCTCAAGACAAAATATATAACGTCGAGGAGCTTGATGACTTGATTTCTGCTGAAATTCCTGACGACGACCCAATACTGCGAGATTTGATGATTAAATGAATGATACATAATCCGTGTGGAGAGCATAACCAAGAAGCTCCATGTATGATCAATAAAAATGGAAAAATGAAGTGTCGCTTCGGATTTCCAAAATCATTCAAAGACTTTACATCTTTAGTTGAAGATGAAAAAACCAATTGTCGACGTCGTTATGATTCGAGAATGGATCCAAACAGTCCAGACTTTTCAGATCATCATGTTGTTTATCGTAAGGATAGTCAAGGTAGACAAACAACAAGAGACAATCGCCATGTTGATTCATATAACGCTTACCTTTTAAAAAAATTTAATTGCCATATTAAAGTAGAATACGTTGGTAGTATAAAAGCAGTTAAATATCTTTATAAATATGTTTACAAGGGACATGACTGTGCATTTGTCAAGGTAATTCAAGATCAACGAACATTAAATTACAATGAAGCAGAAACATATGTGCAAGGTCGATGCATTACACCTCCAGAGGCATGCTGGAGTCTCTTTGGCTATGAAATCCAGAAAAAAAGTCACACTGTTCAACGTTTAGATATTCATCTACCTGGACAATATCGAATGGCAAATATTGAACAGACGCAGGAAGATTTAGCTGACGTAGGCCAAAGAGGTTCAACTTTAGAAGCTTACTTTAGATATAATTCACATTCGAAGCAGCAACAACAAAATCAAGTCCGTAATGAAAATCAACAAGAAATACATTATTATTATTATTGGCAGATGCCAGAGCACTTTAGGTGGATAGGAAGTAACAGTGAATGGCAGCCCAGGGTCAGGCGCCTTTGAGTTGTTGGTAGAGTTCACAGCATAAACTTTGTTTCGCAACCAGAACTTTACCATCTGGTAAACCAGAAGTTTACCATCGAGCTATTGCTCTACCACGTCAAGGATGCTACAAGCTTCGATGACCTTTTATTGGTAGAAGGAACAAGATACGCTACATATAAACAAGCCTGCCTAGCTAGAGGACTAACATATGATGATCAACAATGGGTCGAAGGTTTGAAAGAATCTGCCATGTCAAAAATACCGTCAGTAATGAGAACACTATTCACACAAATTCTTATTCTTGGCGCTCCTGAAAATCCTAAGGCTTTATGGGATATGTTCAAAGAAGAATTGGCCAAAGACTTTATTAGAGAGGCCAGACTTAATAACACTTCTATTGAAGAAGCGATAAAAAGAGCTTATCGGATCATTGCTTACAAATTGAACACAGAAGCTACAGAAGGTCAAAATTTCCGCTTCTGGGTACAGAGATACAATATGGACGATATAGACAATTACGAAAATCAGTTGAATGAAGAAATAGTAAACGTTGATGAATACGCAGAATTTGGGGAAAGCATGTAAGCATGTAATTCGAGGAAGACAATTAGAAATTGTGGATCGAATTTTAAGTGCTGCTGAAGGTCAATCTGAGCAAAGATGCTTTTTTATTGATGGACCTGGTGGTGCGGGAAAAACTTTTATTTATAAGACACTATTCCACATTCTTTCTGGAAGAAATTGTAATGTAAAGTGCATGGCGTTCACTGGAATTGCGTCTATCTTACTTCCTAATGGTCGAACATCCCACAAAACATTTGGACTTAAAGTTCCTTTAACTGCTGAATCTGTTTCAAATATAAAACCAGGATCTTCGAAAGGCAGGGAACTCGCTCAAGTTCAAGTTTTTTTAATGGATGAAGCACCCATGTTACCTAAGTATGGAATGCATAATATGGACCAATTGCTTCACGCTCTGGGCAATCCACATTTACCATTTGGAGGAAAAATTGTTGTTTTTGGAGGAGATTTTCGACAGTGCTTGCCTGTTCAACAACGTGCCAACAAAAGTGAACTGATAGATCTATGCATAAAAAGAAGTAACCTTTGGCAACATTTCCATCTCTTTTCTTTGACTGAAAATATGCGTGTAGATCCAGAGCAAAGAGATTTTGCTGAATATTTGTTGAAGGTCAGGAACGGAGAGTTGCCTGTAAATATGGACGAAATTGAACTACCAGTAGATATTTTTTCTTATGCAAATCTAATTGATGAAGTCTTTGGAAACTGTATTACTAATAATAGATTTCAAGATATGAAAGACATAGCTGTAATTGCTCCTTTGAACAGAGACGTAACAAAAATTAATGCTGAGATCATTGAAAAACTACCTGGAGATATCAAAATTTATCACAGCTACGACTCTGTAAAAGATCAACCAGAAGGAACTCTTCAATTCACTTCAGATTTCCTTAATTCTGTTGACACAGCCGATTTACCGCCACATGAACTTATGTTGAAAAAAGATACTATAATAATGCTTTTACGAAAGTTAGACATTACAGAAGGGCTTTGCAATGGAACTAGATTAAATATTACAGAGTTGTGCAAAGCTAAGACACATTACATTACATATAATACATATATGTATATAATAACATACATAATATATGTAATATATATATGTATGTATGTTATTATTATTATATTACATTATCAAAGCTAAGATAATTGCTGGAGAAAAATCGGGTCGAGATGTACTAATCCCAAGAATTACATTGGATTCTAACAAACGTCGGGTGTACCATGCAAAGACATCAATTTCCCGTAAGACCGGCATTTTCTATGACAGCTCACAAGGTCCTGGGTCAAACATTTGAGTATGTTGGTGTTCACTTACGGACACCAGTTTTTATGCATGGAATGTTATACGTCGCTTTTTCCCAAGTTAAAAGGAAAGGCAGTTTAAAAGTTCTGCTACCACAAGAAAATCCTCGACACACTCGTAATATAGTGTGGAAAGAAACATTGAATGATATTGATTCTAATAATAATGTACAGAATAATAATGGATACTGATGATGAACATCTTTTTTTGGACATTCCAGACAACTTGGATGATTTCAACATGACTTTTTTATAAAATATTGTACAAAATTAAATTTTTAAATATATTGCTATATAGGCCTATATTTTTTTTAAATATATTATGTTTGTTAACCTACATGATGAGTTATAAGATTACTATTTTAGTTTCCCAATTTCATAAAATTCATTTCCAATTTCTAAATTAATATTGTAAAATGCAAATCTGTTTTTGTTTTGTTATGTCAAAGGAAAATGTAAAATCTTATTAAAAAAATTATTTTTTATTTGAAACCGAGCTAAGATCGGTCCCCCGGTACTAAAGTATTAAAAAAGGAATAAATTACAAAAATTTCTACCAAGTAAGATCAACTTACAATAAAATAAAGTTGACATATGAAGTATAAAATAAAAAATTATAATAAAGGAATAAGTTACAAAAATTCCTATATAAAAAAAGAGAAGTAAGAACAACAAACTTACGATAATATTTACACAAAAGTACCAAGAAAGGAATAAGATACAAAAATTCCTATAAAGTCAGAAAAACTAACTTACAAAAAATTATCAAGTATAATATTTAAAACAAAACAAAATAAAATAAACAAAAATAAGATCAAGCAAAAACCGCTAAGATAAATACCTGAAATACTAATGAATTTAATGTAGTCGAAGAAAAAAAAAAAAAATCTGAACTTGTACTAGGAAGGAAAAAGAAGTTATGTATAAAACAAATATACAAAAAATGGCTAAAGCAGAATATTGATAAACAACCAAGAAAAAGGAAAAAAGATGTCTAAGATAATTAAAATGATCACAAGAAGAATAGAAAAACAAACCAATGAAAAGTTAGATATGATGAAATTAACAAATAAATAAATAAAAAACAACCAACTGTATGAGTAGATAACAGTATATAGCACAGGTACAGCGGAAGAAAGAATGAGTAAAAGGCCAAAGTGATCTAAAAACAAACCACAAGGTGGACAATCCCAAAATATATTATTATTAATTTAAGTCACAAGTTGACAAAAAAGGTATTTAAGATTGACTGTTGAAAACTCCAGCAATCAAAAATAAACTGAGCAGAGATGATGTTCCTCTGGGCTCAGAAAAAATGAGTAGTAATGGATGAAACCAGCTACTAAAAGGTTAGGAAAAAAGGGAGAACACACTAATGGAAATAAATAAAAACAGATCCAAATAAAATGGAATGAATCAAGTAAGAAGAGAAATAAGAATGAAGAAACAAACAAGAAAGAAAAGGAAAAGATTATATATAACTGATAATTTCATAAAAAACTATGCTAGTGTTTTATTAAAATGATCAATTTTGAAGGAGAGGCATTATGTTACAACACAAATAAGCCAACCCAACACCAGGGATGAAAAAGATGATTCTAAATATAAAATAATACTTCATATAAAATAAAATGTTTAATATAAATAAAATATAAAGACAATGACTCGGCAAACGACGACATGACCTAACCCAAGTGATTGAACCAACAAAAGGGAAACAAAAGAAGAAGCGAACCACAAAAAACAAACAAGAATAAAACCAAAGAAGGAAGTGATTGACCCAACAAAGGAAACAAAAGAAGAAGGGAACCACAAAAAACGAACAAGAATAAAACCAAAGAAGAAAGTGATTCACCAAAACAAATGAAGAAGGAAAAAACCCAAACCAAACAAAAATGAAACAAATTCATGGAATTGAATGACTCAATGTAATATGTTAAAATGAACCCAAAGGAGAAGGAGGAAAACCAAAGTATTAATCAAATACAATGAAAATGAAGAAGGAGGGGAATGAAAAAGAAACAAACCCACAATGAAGGGAAATAAATAAAAATGAAAACTAATGATGATACACAAACATGAGCAAGAGAAATAATGCACTCAAATGTAATATTGGAAAAAAGACCAATAATTAACCTATGAGAAAAAAGTAAATGTTATTATCCATTAACGGACAATACTAATGGAATTGAAGGAAACCCAATTAAACAATGTTAAATATAAATATAAAAAAGCAAACTAACCCACAATTTAGAGTTAGAGGTAATGATAGAAATATAAAGACATAAAATTGTCAATATTATTAATGAGATATTGTAATGAAAGAGATAGTACGGTAGTGAGATAGTAATTAGAGGGATTACCCATTCAGAAACACTTAAAAAACAAAAACATTTGTGAAGTGCAAAATGAAAGTGTAAAAACCCCAAAGTGTAGTGGTAAAGAAAGTACACCAATAAAATTATAATAAACAATAAATAATTTAAAAGTGAAGGGGAAGATTGAAAGAGAATAGTGTAAAATAAAGAATGTTAATATAGTAAAAAATAGTGAATGATAAAAGCACAAACAATTAATAAATCCTAAGGAAACACTAAATGATAAAAAGTGAAGAATGTTAGTAATTAAGAATAGCAGTATAAACAAATAAGACAGTAATTAGTTAAGTAAGAATGTTGTTAGTTAATTTCAGTAAATGCAATTACAATTAATAGGGAGAATACAATGAAAGGAAAAACAGATAGCGTTAACATGGAGGGAAAGTAAAGGTTGTGTAAAAAATTAAGTAGTTAAAACAACTCCATAAACTCCCATGTTATAAGGGATCGTTATAAGTTTCTTAAAAAGTGATGTTGTTTATCACACAGAAAATGATATAACATAAGATGAATTGTAAACAAAGATTAGCAAATAATAGTTAAATAATTATTCAAGCAAGTTTATAAATTAGATATGGCTGATAGAGTTATACAGACCATAGGCCTAAATATTGTATTTAATAATATCAAAAAATAGTAAATAATAGCCACATTGTTATTATTGGCAAAGTAAATAAGTAAAAAAGTTAAAAAAAATGTATGACTAGAAAACAAGGAAACCAAATAGTAAACAATTATGTACAAATTAATACTGACATAATAATAACACATAAACAGACCCGAAACACAACAATAAATGATACAACCAATTGTAATAACAAAATAAAGCCCATTAGGAATAATTTAAAAGGAAATGTAATTTGAACGAAATAAGTCAAATACCATAATGGCTACTTAGGCCTAGGAAAATGCCTAACTGTCAAAAACAAACAACTACAGATTGTAATAAGTTAACTAAGAAATTAGCAAATCCGAGGCGAATGACTCACCAAGGATAAATTGTAAATCATTTTTAAGACAAAATATTATAATAAGCATTTGAATTCAAAAAGAAATGTAATTAACAAGTATTAAAATAAGTGAAAAAACATAAAACCTAAAATAACCCAAACTTGTGGGGTATCAAAATAATGAAATACATACTATAGTGACAATATTTAATAATTAGGAAGGAAGATAGAGGAATAACAGCAATCAGAAGATATACTAGGATTTTGAAAAGAATTCAAATTTTGATAACAATGGATTTATATCAATCTCAACCAATCAGAATTCTTTAGTTGCTATGGAAACTGACGTTGGTGGCGAAAATTACCATTGAATAACACAGTCGTAAAGCGTCACTCGAACAGAATAGAAGCCAATTTTTGGAAGACCGAATTTTAATTAAATAATGTAAAACAATGAACGAAATTCAAAACCATGACTGAGTAAGAAGCTGACGGACCATTGGAGCAGTCAACTGAAGACCAAGGACCACAAAATAGAAAAATATGACCACATCGTCTATGAAAAGGATGCCAGACCAACTTAAGTCCAAAGATTAATGAAAATAGAACTTATTGCAGCCCAATCCTCTTCCAAACCAATGAATGAAAACACCATGTGTTAAGTACCATTTAATTACCTTATTTCCCAAAACAAAATCACTCTGAATGTTACTAAAGGTAATTTGATCTCACTATAAGCCGAATATTTCTCTTTCAAAGATTATTTAAGTAAAATAAACACACTGAAAATTTGTAAACATAAAATCTAACCTATTGTTTAAACACGAACTTTTGAAACACATTCAACGACACTACAGAACAGATTGTAACAACACACCTTATTATTTATGTACACTTAGAGTAAGGTAATGTAATTTTATTGTAATCATAGGAATTCTTTGCCTTATAATCAAAAGAATCCCACGATTTTGGAACGAAAATATTATAATAACCGAACACTTCAGCGGCCATGCTGCAGTACGTACCTCATTCCTTGATCAATTCGTCATCCTGAGTAAAATTGTTTCATGTGAAAAGTCGGTGCAAAGTTATTATTTTAATTGTCAAAAAATTGAAAATATTATTCATCAAACATTAAAATCAATATTACAGGGAGTAACCGTTGTTATTATTTCATAGGGAGTGCATTATATTACTTGTGTTCATTTACGAAAGCTAGATTTGACAATCAGTGCTCAAGTCGCGATTAGTACAACTACCTACACGATACAGAAGGCGGAACGAGCGGGAAATATTTGAACGCCCCGACCGTCACAGCTGAGAACACCCTAGTAAGATACAGATTGACAAATTTAATTGTTTTAACAAACAATTTGGCGCCACCCGGGATTAACACACCCCTATATGAGAACAGGTAAGGTTACTGCCGTGTTATACTGGTAATCCTAACATCGCTACGGACATCGTTAGCGCAAAATTGATGTAACGACCCCAGTGCGAGACGAACGCACTAACACATTACACATATATATATAACTGGTACACATTTACAGAGCCGTACCAAATTAATCGTTACAATATCTTGGAAGGGTCTTATCGATTGTCCAGCACATATGGACTTTCCTGTACTCATTAATTCTATTCAGGAGAATACAGGTGCTTAGCTTATATTGAATATACTTGCTTCTAAGTTCATGTTAATATTATGTTTGTGTCATTAATTTACATATTTTGTTTTTGTCACTCATTCATTGTTCGTGTATTTGTAGTATAGTGTAGTTAAGGGTATCATTTTCCTTATTAAAAGTCATTTCAACCTATTTAATATTTAGCACAGTTTAATAATAAAACAAAATGTAGAAGACAAAGTTTGTTGATAGTGTCAATTTATGAGCACAATTTCCATTTATAAAAAACCGTCATTCTTCAAAAGTTGTATATGACATGCACCATATGGTTTTAGTGTTAGACGTTGAGGTAAATAGGATATAGTTGATTACATGAGTACTAAAAAACACAGAGCTGCCAAAATGCAAAACATTCTAGCCAAAAGCATGTTAGCAGAAGAAATGGTCTGGTAACCCTTTTTTCCCATTCTATGAAACATAATCACTGCTTGCAATCTATGGAATGTACTTCAGTAATCTAGAAAAGATTTATGAATAAAATTTTTAACTATTTAAACAAAATATAAAACCGTAACAGTGAATGTTTTATATCCCTATGCAAAAATAAAATATTGGAAGGCATGAATCAAACCAGATTTTGTTGCCTATCTATGCACACTTCCATTTCTACCAATAAGAAAATAATATATATAATAGTGAGGTACTTCACTTCTGAAAGAGGCATACAAAAATTTTGTAACTTTTTAGAGTATCAGGAGGAACATCAAATCTCCTGGTTGACCATATTTTTCCGGCTGCAGAAAAGTTTGATTATACTGATAAAATAATCGGTGTGTCGGAAGACAATGCAAATTTAAATTTTGAATGAATGGAAAGGAAAGGAAGAAATAGTGTTTTAATAAGCTCAATAGAAGTAAACTTCAAGCAGAAGATTCATTATTGTCAACAGTTTTGGGCAGCTAAACAGAAACAGTATGGTACACGATTTTGTTTAGTGGGTAAAAAATTATTTAGCATTAGTTTTATTTACTGTTTAAATGTTTTATAGTGATTCATTTATTAAAATTAAAAATTGTTTTTTAAATTTTGTATGCACCTCTGTTGTGGTTTATCTTAATTTTTTCCAGTACCGGTAAGTGTCCTGGTTTTTCATTTTATAGAATATTTCTCCTTATATTTATGTAAGGAACAGAATCCAGAAGTCTGGAGTATTTAAATATTAACATATTTATATATTTAAATATTAATTTTAAATATTAACAAACTTGCTAAACATTTAGAAAAAATCATCAGAAAGCACACACAACTAGATAAGAACATTACAAAAAAAAAATGATTCAGACATTGTAACAAAAATAAAAGACATACACATTCCCCATAATGACACACTAGCCTCTTTCGACATTAAAACCCTATACACAAACATCCCTATCTACGAATCAATCACTATCCTATAAGACAAACTCAAACAAAACAACACACCAGAAGAACTAATCACAGAAATAACAGAGACTCTTAACATAATCACAAAACAAAACTACTTCACATATAACCATGGGCTTGCCCATATCCAGCATATTAGCAGAAGTCTTTCTACAACTAGAAAAAAAGAATCCTCACAAACAATGACAGACACTCACATAAAATACTATATTGGTACAGGTATGTTGATGACATCATAATTTTATCAAGGGAAACAAGAGAATGCCAACTAACAAAAACAAAATACACAAAAACATAATCTTCGCTGCTGAATATGAATACAACAACAGCGTATCCTAGACCTCACCATCACAAAATTAGAACACAGACACAAATTCAGTATATACAGAATACCCACTACTACTGACACACTAATACACAACTCTTTGCCCAATACAACACAAACTAGCTGCCTTCAGAACCATTATACACAGACTAAACAACATCCCACTAGATGAAAAAGAATACCAAGATGAATTAAACACGATCAGATATCTAGCAGAAACCAACAGATACAACAGACTCCTATACAAATCAATAAATTCCTACACAAAGCAAATAACAGACAAAGACAGAAAACAACAAGTCCATAACACTAACATACATCGATAACCACACTGAAAAAATAGCCCACAAATTTAAAAAACCATGATACGAATCGCATACAGAATTACAAACAAAACAGAACACACACAAAGAACGAAACAAATTTGGTTTACCTGGTGTATTAAACTGCTCAGAATGTAACAAATTCTATGCAGGCCAGACAGGACATAGCTTCAAACAGAGATACATTGAACACACAAAGGCACTAGACCTACACTCCACACCAAATCCACCTTTGTAAACCACCTCATTTTAAGCAAGCCACACATACACAAACATACAAAGTAACATGGAAATTCTACACATACACACAAAAGGCCAAAAACTAGACACTCTTGGGGAACTAGAAAAAAAACAAACACAAATACACATACACATAAAACAACATCCTAAACGAACAGAGACAAATCAAATCACACATACTATTCGAACATATCACACCACACATACACAACATCGATCTTTCGAGCGACGGTGCCGTCACCAAGAACAAGATGGACAGCACTGCTAGTGGCAGCCTCTGATGAAGCTTATAATAAGCAAAAACTAGTTCAGGCTACAAGGTAAAAAATTTATATTTTACCAATAAAAACTTAGTGTTCCGAGTCAGTAATGATATATTTATAATTAAATATTAATAATTGTATATTAAATAATTAGCTAAATGATTAGAATTATGATATTGATGTTAAGTTAAGCAAGTTCCAGACGTTATGTGGAACAATGAAACTAATTTTTAGAAATAAGTTTTGCCGAGATACAGAATTAAAGTTTTACAAACTTATGGCAGTTCCTGTAGACCTACTGTCCTATGGGTGTGAATTATGGACAACAACCAAGAAACAAGAAAGTACAATACAGGCCTTGGAAATGGTGTTCTTAAGAGGAGTTAAAAGGTGTTCTAAACTTGATCATATAAAGAATGAGGCCATAAGAGAAGAATTACAAGTTTTTTAGTTTTTTACTTGAATGAAACGCTAAAAGATTATAAACAGTGGTGGAAAGAACACTTAGAAAGAATGTCAAATTCAAGACTGGCCAAACAAACAAGTCTGGAAATACAAACTTATAGGACACAGATGCGTGGGTAGACCCAGGAAGAGATGGCTGGAGGATTTTTGAAGTCAGAACAAGCAGCACCTTGCCTATGCCATTATGCGAAGATCATGATGGTATTAAGTGTTTTCTAATTCTATAAAATTGCCTAAGTTTCTGATAAATAGGGATACAAAAGTAAAAAGATATTTAAAAGAACTAAATACCACTATTGTATTAACGACTTGGAACACTAAGTTTTGTGATAATGTTCAGAGTTTGTGAACATTATCACAAAACAAAACTACTTTACTTATAACAATAAATACTACACACAGAATGATGGCCTACCCATGGGCTCCCCCATATCCAGCATTATAGCAGAAGTCTTCCTCCAATACTTAGAAAAAACAAAAATACTCACAAACAATGACAGACACTCACATAAAATACTATATTGGCACAGATACGTTGATGACATTCTAATACTATACAGGGGAAACAAAAGACAATGTGAACAGTTACTAACGCACATAAACAAAATACATAAAAACATAACCTTTACAGCCGAATACGAACACAATACCATAAACTTCTTAGACCTCTCCATCACAAAACTAGAACACAGGCACAAATTCAGTATATACAGAAACCCAACTACAACTGACACACTAATACACAACTCCTCCAATCACCCAATATAACACAAACTAGCTGCCTTCAGAACCATGATACATAACTTAACAACATCCCCTTAGATGAAAAAGACTACAAAGACGAACTAAACACAATAAAATATCTAGAAGAATCTAACGGATATGACAGAACAATAGTCAGTAAACTCGTACACAAAACAAACAACAAACAAAGACAGAAAACAACAAATTCATAACACTAACATACATCAACAAACAACAGAAAAATAGCCCACAAATTCAAAAAAGCAGGATACAGAATCGCTTACGAAACTACTAACAAAACAGAACACACACACAAAGCACAAAACAAAAATCGATCTACCCGGTGTTTACAAGCTAAATTGCTCAAATTGCAATAAATTCTACATAGGCCAGACAGGATGTAGCTTCAAACAGAGATACATTGAACACACAAAGGCACTCCACTCCACTACAGAAACCACCTCATTGAAGCAAACCACACATATAAAAACATCGACAATAACACGAACATTCTACACGTACACACAAAAGGCCGAAAACTAGACCCTCTAGAACAATTGGAAATATACAAACTCACGAAAACAAATAAAAACGACATTCTAAACGAACAGACACAATTCAAATCGCACGCATTATTCGAACATATCTCACCCCACACACACAGCATCGATCTTTCGAAATTCGATTCCGTCGCCCACAACAGGACGGACAGCGCTACCAGCGGCAGCCTCTGAAGAAGCCTTTTAAAGGCGAAAACCGGTTCAGGCTGTAAGGTAAAACTTTATGCTTTTACTTATAAAAAAACTTAGTGTTCTGAGTCGTTAATAAGTCTGTTCTGAGTGGTATTTAGTTAAGTAACGGACACGTCATGGACAATGAAATCCAAGAAATTAAAAGAACTGTTAGTAGACATTGTTACTGATATGGCAGTACACATGTGTGAAAGTTTTTAAGAAAATATAATATACCAACATACACACAGTAACTTGTATATAAATCAAAAAATCTTTAACATGTGGCATCCTTGTGGCTTGACATCCTTTGTTTACAAGGAGTGTTTAATGTCAACTGGACACTTCATAATGTAACTGTTATTATGGTTATACCATTCATATTATCATCATCACGGTCATCGTCACCACCTGGTAAACTTTGTACTCGTTTAAACTTTGTACTGTAATACCGCATTGCAGTCGCGTGCAGTGACGTCATTTTTTTCTCCCCGCTATCTGCTGCCGGTTTGATTCAGGCTAGCAGCAGTCAAAGTTAGTTAGTTACTTGCAAGACTCCGAGGAGTGGGCAGCTCGCCTCAGTTCGCCAGCCGCGGCTACATTATTTTTCAATGTTTCTAAATTTAGCATGATCATCATGCGCTAGTTATTTAGTCGATCTCGGCCTACACACGATTATGGGTTTTCAATATTTAATTCTATCTTAATTTTCAGGCATTTATGCCACGCTAAACTGCACGCGCCAGCAACTATTTTCTAATAATTTCAATAAATGATTAACTCCAACAAATGTATAGAGTAGTCCACTTAGTTATTTCATTTCTCACCAGCTAACTCAACAACTAGCGTTCTAAGACTAACTTAAGATTTCATCGAGAGCGTCTAAGACGCAACATTTTGGTCCTCCGACCCGCATTTTGGTCCAATACGGCCGGATCCGAATCGTGATTCGGACTAAGATTTCAGATATATTTCATTTAATGGGCACAAACAACCTTTGGTTCAAGCCCGAATACTTTCGAACTTTAGATTGCTGGCCGTTGCATGCCTTCATTTTTCTCAAAAAAACTTCATACGTGACATTGCAAGATTCTGCAGAGCATCATATCTGAGACAGCAAGACACTACAAGTCATCATCATTTTATAACATCTTAACTTGTGTTATAACGTAGGGAACCCGCGTTAAATTGGTTATGCCAATTATACAGGCTGCCTTTCGTTGTGACGAGCTGAAAATTAATCACAACAAATAAAACAATTCGGTAATTATTGTTGATCCGGACTATGCTCAAATTGCGGTGAAATATTTCTTTTCCTATTCTTCTATACTATATAAGCACGAAAAAAATTATTTTAAACGGGGGTCGAACCTATTTACGGAGAAAAAAAATTAAATAATTACTCCCATAAGCGTGCATGTAAAGTGAATGACCGCCATGTTATCTAAGAAACGGCGCACAGTTACACAGCGAATGACGAGTTATGACGTCATTGCGGAGAGTACTCAGCGCTGTACTTCCTAAGTTTACGCGGCAAATAACGTAGCGTTTTTTGGCGCCTTATGGGAGAAATTATTTAATTTTTTGTCTTCGTAAATAGGTTCGACCACCGTTTAAAATTATTTTTCTCGTGTTTATATAGTATAGAAGAATAGAAAAAGAAATATTTCACGGCAATTTGAATATTTCACACACACACACACACACACACACACACACACATGTAATCCATCCAATTATGAAAAGATGAAAATCTTACCTTAATGTAGCAGGCCATTGTGTATTAAAATGTTACACAATTACACAAACTAAAGGACTGAAAATCACATTACGCGGAGGGTAAATATTTACCTGTGCTACACCATACGCCATATTAACTGAGTAGTTAGTGGGATCACCACTACATTTTGCCTTAACGTAATTCAATTGCCTACAACGCAAAGCATTACATTTCAGACTCGTGGGTGGCCGACTCATCAGTTTCCTACAGTATCCACCGCTGAGAGTGATTTTGGGTAGCCGGCTCACCGCACATGCTTTAGTCTACGGCGCCTTCGGCGCCTCCGAGGTTACTAATAATAAACTCGCGGTGGGCTCAACGCAAAGCTTTAAACCGCCGTTTGGGCTCAACGCAATTTTGAACATGTAAGAATCATGTACATTTGAAGCTTCGTAATTCACTTCAAGATTGTATGGTGGAGCACAGGTAAATATTAACCACGCGGACTACCCAGCGCTGTACTTCATAAATTTCTAAAGTAATCGGCTCAATATTACAAACGTTATTAATAGTAAATAACCCTAAACAACAGAAATAATTAAACCATAATTAATAACACCGCACAATTACACAAACACAAACACAAACACGCACCAGACTACCTAGCGCGGCGACAGTACACACTATGCAATATGCAACTTATGGTGAAATTCGCGCGTTTATTCTCAACGGTGAAACCGCTGTTTTGTCTTAACCAATTACAAAGGCGAGATTACAAAATTTTAAACCCAGCCGTTGATTTTTTCTCAAGTACCAATGGTAAGTCAGCATTACATCAGCCTCTGGAAATTTTTGGCGTTTGGCATTTGGGTACCCGTATTTCAGCAATTGACTCAACTCGCTTTTCATACAGCCCAATTTTTGCGGTTCGCCTTAATTTTTATTATCTGGAACAATGAACTATATCCCGCGGCCCTTCGGGCCGCCTATCCGAACCTAACCGGCAAGCATCGGCTCAACTCGCTTTTCATCCAACTCGCTTGTAAATGTTTGGAAAATGGTTCGCCTTAATTTTTGCAAGAATTACTAGATAGGCCGCCTATCCGAACCTAACCAGCAGGTTATTATATACATCCCAAAGGCCAATTTGCAGCGACAGCTGATGTACAAGCTGGATGACGTCACGTGCCGTCACACATTCAGTCTGAAAATGGGGTTCACCGGCTATTTGCATGCATTCTAATGTGAGTAATTATTTAATTTTTTTTCTCCGTAAATAGGTTCGACCCCCGTTTAAAATAATTTTTTTCGTGCTTATATAGTATAGAAGAATAGGAAAAGAAATATTTCACCGCAATTTGAGCATAGTCCGGATCTCGAATAATTACCAACAATTCTTATATCAGGATATTGGGAAGGGGAGACTGTTGATTTATGCACTCAGTTTACTCGGTACTCAGATGACATCTCTTTATTACATTATGAGATAAGGTTCTCTATTTAAAGTTCTCAACATATATAGTTTACAGTATAATTATATATATTACTCTTTCATAAGGGCCCTCAAAATATGATGTACATCTATATAATTTATTCCACGGATCCGGGATTGAATATATATTAAGTTAATAATGGTCACCTTGCCATATACAATATTGAAAATTGAGCCATTTGAAGAATGGACTTTATTAATCTTTCAAAACAAGAAAACTTTTAGTTTAAACATTTACTCTTTTGCTATAACCAGTGTTATTAGATTACAGACTACATGTTACATATAATGTCTGTCTTTTAAAGTCTTAAAAGTGGTGAGTTAAATTGTCTTTTGTGGGTAATAATTTTAGTAACTCATAACCATGGAAGACAAGCCTCCATGTCACCTGGTTTTCAGTATTTGCTGCAGAATTGGTTCTTCGGTCCTCGTGCGTTTCCTGAAGGTCTGTCGTTGCCTTAGTATCCGGTGACGGTGAAGTTCCTGAAGTCTGTTATATCATTCGGGGTGAAGTACTCTCATCTTAGGCGACTGTAGTAATTCTTGTAGGATACTCTCATCTTAGACGACTGTTGTAATTCTTGTAGTTATAATAAATAAATAGAAAGTTTGTTTCACAGTAATACACTTCACATGATTATTGATTAGTTGAATATCACCTTCATGTTTGTAGTAATGTATGAATTACATAGTTTGTTATTTATTCATTGAGAGAGAGATGTCATCGCCGCACAAATTTAGTTATTTAAATATTCATTGAACCAACCATTCACATAATTATACACGCGTCGCGAAACAACGCTGTACGCAGCTTACGGCGTGAGCGCTCCATTGCAAGTGGGCAAAAATAGTTAGGGGGAGAGTAGTAATCTCGCGACAATTACTACTCAACATAAAAGTAGTTCCATGTTTCTAATTTAATTAAAGGACTAAAGTTTGATTAAATAATAAATAGAGATATTCTTAGTTACAGACGTTATCAAAGTACATTACAGTGGTCTTATTTAATTATTTAAATAATAACAAAATTTACAATTATATTTAGTTTGTTAAGGGGTCAGAAAACAAGTTAATTCTGGTTAGTGCCTGTATATGCAGGATTAATTAACAAGCTTTACCTTTTCTGTACAATTGTATTCCCTTTTATTTTATTATTAGACTTTTTATTAAATATTATTATTATTTAATGATAGCAATAAGATTTAGTTTAAAATGTGAGATTTTATTAAATTTTTAAAATTTCTCAGCTTATACATTAACAATTTAATTAATTAACATATTTTTATTAATGAAATCGTCACAATTTGTCATACAGCGAAATTCCAGAACTTCAAAATTATACGGAGAGCTACAACTTCAAGCGTCACCCGACCAGCAGAAACGAGAGTTGCGCCAACCTCTAAGGCCTGCCGAACAGGATCATCAAGGAAGCAACAGGATCGGAGCCATCTTGAACACGCCGGGATTCACAATCCACGTGACTATGAACTTACATTTCTCATAATTTTCCATTTATAATTTTTACGTAGGTACAGCAAAGTCAGTAATATTTTAGCACAGATTTAATAACATTTAATATAAAACCATTAATAAGTTTTACATAAACAGAAATTAGTGTCAAGTGGCAATAAACTTGTATTTTTACCTAAATTTTCATTTACGCAGTTGTACTATAATACATTCAGAAACTCAAGTGATTTGATAAGACTATATGTATATGGTCACGTTGAATGATTCATATTTTCAATAACTTTCATAACTATTTTTTAAAGGGAAATAAGTACCTATTATAGCAAGTAATAGATTAAGGTGTATACCGTTCACTGGCTCCCGCATCATATCAGGATTTAGTAAATGATTCAAAGTACAACAATTGTTCACCTGCTCTATATTTAACTATCGTTTTCGAATCACATTTTGCATTTCAGTCATGGCTGATGTAAAAGCGTTAATCAAAAAACTGGGCACAATTAAAGCTTCTATATCCCATGTAAATACTTTCGCTGACAATTTCGATCCGGACATAAGCGATCACCATGTCTTAAAAATTAAGCTCCGCCACTTGATGGAATTGTCCGCGAGTATGATGAAATTCAAACCCAAATTGAGGCTGACGATTCCGATTTCACATCAGTCAGTGACAGAGTTCGAACAGAGGATGATCTCTGTACTTATGAGTGCAAACTACACCATTTATTAGAACAAGTAGAGGAGGTGAACAAGAAACCATTGTTTCAAGCTGAAGTTATGCCAATTAAAACCTCCCCTATACAGTTAGAGCCAATTAAATTGCCCTGCTTCTCAGGCAACATTATTGATTGGCAACATTATTATAATATGTTTGTGGAACTAGTACACGTCAGAACTGACCTGACGGACATTCAGAAATTACACTATTTACACTCTTCATTAAGGGACGAAGCTTTAAATGTAATAAAATCTCTCCCCATAACCCATGACAATTATGCGGTAGCCATTGATCTATTGAGAGCCAGGTATGACAGCAAATTAATTGTCTCAGCCTATCATATAGGGAATGTCTTGGGCATGAAGTCCATTCAACAGGAGTCCATGGTTGGCATTTCCAGATTCATGGATGAGATCACCGCGAATATAAATGCTTTAAATTCATTGAATTTACCGGTATATACCTTTGAAATCATTTTCGTTCAATATTTAATGCAAAAACTCGATATCCAGACATGCCGGCTCTGGAAGGAAAGCTTTTCCGACGAGCGATTTCCTAATTTCAGTAATTTTATTAAATTTTAAACAGTAGAAGGCAGTTAATGCAAAACATCGGTGCCGCGACCAGTTCAGTAAGCAGAATGCAAGATAAGACTTCCCTATCGCAAAGCTATTAAACCGGTTGATCTTACCAGGTCAACATTCCATTCTCATATCAGCAAAAACATTTGTCAGCTGTGTCGGGGTGGACACCGCCTCTCTGAATGCCCACAATTCGTGGCTATATCTCCACTTGAACAAAAAAATATTTTAATTAAACATAAACTCTGCTTAAATTGCATACGTCCAGGCCATGATCTCGCGCACTGTCCTTCCAAATTTGCTTGTAGGATGTGTGGTAAACGCCACCACACAATGATCCACATGTCAGGCAATAACCCCTCGGGTAGAGGCAAGAATCAATTTTCACTGAAACTGCAAACAAACAAATATATTTTATTATCCTTTATTATTCACCGCTGTCTGCATGACAACTGACCATGCCGGTAGGAAGCACCCAGTAAGGATTTTATTGGACTCAGGATCACAAGCTAACATCTACACCATGAGTTTCGCATGTCGCATGGGTCTAAAACTAACTAAATCTCAATTACCCATCACCGGTATAAACAATTCCTTATCTCAAGCTGACTTCAGTGCTAGGGTAAGATTGCATTCTCGTTATAAGAATTTTAATTTGAACGTACATTGCGCTGTGCTTCCCAGTATCACGAATAATCTTCCTGCGGAATCGTTTGATATCTCATCCCTAAACTTACCAAAAGGCATATTCCTAGCTGACCCGCAACTGAACTTTTCTTCGCAAATCGACCTATTGCTTGGTGCCCAGTATTATTTACAATTAATTAAACCTGTCAAATTCATCCGTAGCCCACATTTTCCCATAATACAGGAGACAAAATTGGGATTCATTCTCGCGGGTAACTTGCCTTTTAATGTCGACATGACAAAGCCTGTCTCGTCATTCATAGCATGCGAGGACAATAATGCCATTTCCTCGCAATTAAAGGACTTCTGGCAATTGGAGGACGTTGCTGCTCGTGCTCCCTCGGTTGAGGACTCGGAATGCGAAAATCATTTTGTGACGAACACTTTCCGCAATAATAATGGTAGATTTGTGGTGTCCCCACCTCAGCGACTCACTGCAAAGGGTACCTGGCATCATGTCTCGTCACTTGACAACCCTGCCGACATTCTATCGCGTGGTTGTCTCCCTCGGGTTTTACACGGTCACCCACAATGGTGGTATGGTCCCTTCTGGTTGTCCCATGAGTCATCATCATGGCCCACCAGTGCCTTCGATGCCCATTCACCCTGCACTCATCCCGATCTTGAGCAGGAACAACGTAAGGAGGTCCAAACCTCATTGATTGTCGCTTCATCTACGTCTAGTTATTTTGAAAACTACTCTTCGCTTTCAAAACTCCTTCGTGTATTTTCGTATTGCCGTCGATTCATTCGGAACTCTAGGCTCCCCATAGCGGATAGGGACACTTCCTTTTTAACTTCCCATGAGTTACATGGTGTACTTTTGGTTTTTATTCGCCAGTCCCAGCAATCGCACTTTAGCATCGAAATTAAGGAACTTGAGGCACAACGCTGTATCCCTAACAATAGTAAAATTCTTTCACTTAACCCCTTTCTGGACAACGTGGGGATATTACGCGTGGGCGGACGTCTTCAGCACTCCCAGCTTACCTATGACAGCAAACACCAAATCATACTCCACCCGCATTCTCACCTCAGTAAATTAATCATAGGAGGCGAGCATCTTCGTCTACTACATGCTGGGGTACAATTGACTCAGTACTCTCTACGGCAGAAATACTGGATAATTAATGACAAATCTTATATACGTTCAGTAATACACAAATGTATCACTAGTTTTCGATTCCGTGCTAGGGGCGCAAGTCAATTATTAGGACAATTACCCCCTTCCCGGGTTACGCCTGCTAAGCCATTTTCTCAATCTGCAGTCGACTATGCCGGTCCCGTATTTATACGTCATGGCGGGCAGCGTTCAAAATCGACGTCAAAGGCTTATATTGCTCTATTTATATGCATGGTCACTAAAGCTATTCACCTTGAACTAGTCTCAGATCTTACCTCAGACGCCTTCATAGCAGCCTTGAAATGGTTTATAGCTCGTAGAGGTATCCCTGATAAGATATTCTCCGACAATAGTACAAATTTTCGTCGTGCTAGTAATACACTTCACGAATTATACAAACTGTTTCATTCTAACGGATTTGAACAGACCACCCAGGATTTTACCAGTGCCCAAGGCATAAAATGGTCCTTTATTCCTCCCTCAGCACCTCATTTTGGTGGCCTGTGGGAAAGTGGAGTCAAGAGCGTCAAGTTTCATTTGCAGCGCGTTGTCGGCGGAACCATTCTTACGTTTGAGGAGTATTACACTATCCTAACTCAAATAGAATCCTGCCTCAACTCACGCCCTTTGTTTGCCATCTCAAATGACTCTAGGGACCCCGAACCTTTAACTCCAGCTCACTTCCTGGTTGGTTCTCCGCTCACTGCACTCCCAGAACCTGACTATTCCAAGGTCAATATTAGTCGTCTGGGCAGATGGCAGCTGCTCCAAAGATTCACCCAGTCTATATGGAACAGGTGGTCGAAAGATTATTTGCACCAGTTACAACAACGCAACAAATGGCACATCCCGTCAAAAAATTTGACTCCCGGACAACTCGTCTTTATTCTAGATGACAATTCCCCCCCACTGCTGTGGAAACGCGGGGTAGTCACTAATGTCTATTTGGGTCAGGATTCAATAGTGCGCGTCGCAGATGTTCGCACCGCAAATGGTATCCTACGTCGACCCATTCATAAATTATGTCCACTTCCAGTGGCCTCAGACTAATCGCATGAGCGTTCATGCGACACGTATCAGTGATGTGAACTTTATCGCATTATCGTGCTTCATTCCCGGGACATTACCCGGGTGATCACATGCTTTACATTGTTATGATTATTACATTATTATTATGTCTATTTTACTATTGTATTATTCTATGGTTATATATTTTTTTAATTTTTTGGGGATTATTATTCTAATATTATGCATATAAATTATATGTTTTTTACTATTGTATTATTCTATGGTTATATATTTTTTTAATTTTTAGGGGATTATTATTCTAATATTATGCATATGAATTATATGTTTTTTACTATTGTATTATTCTATGGTTATATATTATTGAATTTTTTTGGATCATTATCCTATTATTATGTACTGTCAACTATTATGTCTGCCTGATTATTGTATTACCATTTATCATTATCATGTTATTATGTGTTATGGAATTTTTAGTATCATTATTCTATTAATCTGTAACGCAAATCTTATGTATTATGTATCCTTACATGAATTTGGTATGTCAATCATATTGTTATGTACTATTAATTTCGTGGGTGTCAGTGCTTGATTGTTATGCATGTCAATTATTATGTCTTTGTTATTGTACAGTATTATCATTTGTTATGTATTATTGAATTTTGGTGTCATGTAATGTCAATTATTATGTACTATTCACACAATGGCTTAAGTTGCAAAATCGCCCGATTTTGTGCGGGCAGTATGGTAAACTTTGTACTCGTTTAAACTTTGTACTGTAATACCGCATTGCAGTCGCGTGCAGTGACGTCATTTTTTTCTCCCCGCTATCTGCTGCCGGTTTGATTCAGGCTAGCAGCAGTCAAAGTTAGTTAGTTACTTGCAAGACTCCGAGGAGTGGGCAGCTCGCCTCAGTTCGCCAGCCGCGGCTACATTATTTTTCAATGTTTCTAAATTTAGCATGATCATCATGCGCTAGTTATTTAGTCGATCTCGGCCTACACATGATTATGGGTTTTCAATATTTAATTCTATCTTAATTTTCAGGCATTTATGGCGCGCTAAACTGCACGCGCCAGCAACTATTTTCTAATAATTTCAATAAATGATTAACTTTAACAAATGTATAGAGTAGTCCACATAGTTATTTCATTTCTCACCAGCTAACTCAACAACTAGCGTTCTAAGACTAACTTAAGATTTCATCGAGAGCGTCTAAGACGCAACACCACCATCATAATCATCATCATTGTTGTTGTCATAGCAAAACGTAATGTCTACCTAATGCTGATCATATACTTTCCCAGTAATTTTCTATTTCTCTTCAGAGCAAATGTCCTGTTCATTTTACAACTAAGTTCAGTCAGTTCTAACTGTTTTTAACTGTTCTTGTTATTCCTACCAATGGCAGACAATGGGAGAAGCAATGGATGCAGTCCATCGCAAACTCGTTCACGTAAGGGGCCCCACATAAAATACAACAAAGTTTCAATAGAATACTTTTAACTCCATTTTCTACTCTATAACTGAAAACTCTTTATTCACTTTTGACCCAGAGAATGGTTACTTATAACAAAGAAATGATTCTAAATTTGTGTTGTATGTCATACAATCGGAAACAATCTGAACTGATTTAATATATCAAACCGTTAAAAATTATTTCATGAAAGTCTCTGATAAAGAACAGGTAGTGCAAGAAGCAAACAAATTTAAACAGCATATATATATATATATATATATATGCTACTAATGTCACAACAGAAGGAGCAGTTACACTGACAGCCAAGAAAGTCTTCAGTTTATCGTCAAATGGGACTTCACTGAATCCATTTGAAGAACACCAACCTGCGTCTCATACTGCAGTATTTTTTTTTTCAATTTACATGACTATAACCTCATGTAAATAAAAACAATTACAACTTAAATCAGTAAAAATTTATCTTTGATCAATGGTAAGCAAGGAAAGATTGAAAAACTTCGTTATTTGTTTGTAGAATGGAAAGCATAACTTAATAATAAGTAAATAAAGCTCTTGGATTTTGTTGTCCATTACGCGTCCATTGATTAACTAGTTATAAGTATAATACTACTAACTTGGAACACAAAGTTTTTTATTGGTAAAAATGTAAATTTTTGTACAAGGCTACAAGGTAAAAATTTTACATATTTTCCAATCAAAAACTTAGTGTTCCAGGTCAGTAGTATTATACTTATAATTAGTAAATAAAGCTTTCATTTTTAATTTTGTACATTTTCTTTTCTCTGTTTGATATATAATAGAAAGAAAGAAGACAAAACAGGTAATGAGTAAATAGTAGTAATATATTTAGGTATGCATATTATTTAGAAAATTACAAAGTACTGTCTCAGCAGCAGCTTTGCTACCGAGCAAGGAATGTGGTGACGTATGCCATTCCACTGCATGCATCACTGTAATAATACTCATTTAAAATACGTTTAACACATCGATGTAACTTGACTGTCTCTCACACGGTATTTCTTGTAGCCCATAAGAAATTTCACTTTAACAACATACCGGTATTCAATAAATTACACTGAAATATAATGTATGAACGCTCAATCTAATAACCACACAAAATCACAACTAAATCGTTTTCTGAACAATGTTTACAGAACCAGTAATACCTCACCAACACAAGCACGCACTGTCATTCAGTAGACCCCCCGCTCCTCAGGCATCTCGACAGCAAAACTGGCACGCCTACAGTAGTTACCTATATAAAAGGAACCATATATAGTGCCTGAAAATAAAACCTCCCCTTGCCCCACCACCTCAGAAGAACCACCCTGGTCCTTGGTTAGTTTTCGTCTGTCACTGATTTCCATCATGATCTTTTCCATGCTCTCAGTACAGTCTGCAGTTTCTGTATTATTACTGCGTTGAGTATATGTGAATTATTTAAGATTATTCTTTTCTATGGCTCTGAAGTATGAGTGCTTATTGAGAGATTAAAAAAAAAAGCTTCGAAAGAAAATCCTTAGAAATATTTAATAAGGGGTGAACAACAAAGAACTCTACAGGATCAAATTCAATCATGAGTAGATGCCATGAGTATAAGCAATTATGAGTTTATTGACTATAAAGGTTGAGATAAGCCAGTCACACAGTAAGAATGGAAGAACATAAAAATCTGAAGAGGGTACTATAGGGCAAATGGATGCGAACACAAGAGACTGACTAAGAAAAGTATGGGAGGAGGGAATCACTGAGAACGCAAGAGAATTGGAAATAAGGAATTTAAAGAGAGCATCAGTTGACAGATGAGTGGAAGCAGACATTGAAGGAAACCAATCAATGAATTTGAGCTACAGCACTGTAGTAGTAGTAGTAGTAGTATTAGTAGCAGTAGAAGTAGTAGTAGTACTGCAGTAATCGCAGTAGTAGTAGTAATTATTTTAATATATACTAAATATAATTAACGTCACGTTTTTACCTGTAAAACACTTTGTGTTCCGAGTCGGTAGTGAATTAATTATATTTAGTTAAGTAATGGACACGTCATGGACAACAAAATCCCAAGATTTAATATATACATGCTGAGGCAATACACATTTTAATTTCT
Organism: Magicicada septendecula; assembly: GCA_034769895.1. NCBI lineage: Eukaryota > Metazoa > Arthropoda > Insecta > Hemiptera > Cicadidae > Magicicada > Magicicada septendecula. The sequence goes on from CM068371.1 coordinate 122,919,425, forward strand.
ACATATTAACATGTAGATGTCATAAAATTACAAGCCAGTGACTTTGTTTTAGATTTCTTCAACCTCACTGATTTAAAAATGGTGAGCCTTCTAAGATTGTAAGCTTGGTTTATATTATGTCTTAATTATACATAGCACGTGTATATCTATTCTTATTTTAAAATATGTGTGTGTGTGTGTGTGTGTGTGTGTGTGTGTGTGTGTGTGTGTGTGTGTATGTGTGTGTGTGTGTGTGTGTGTGTGAGACAGAGAGAGAGAGCATATTTATGTTTAAAGCAATTAAACATTCTATGATTTTTTTTTAAGGCCAGACAGAAGGAATAACTTTACTGTTAAGAATGTATAGTATATATGATCTCTGGTGAAGTGGATGTTGGTTTTGTGAACATACTACATACAACATAAAATTTAATACACGAGAAAGATAATAATTACATTTATATATGGCACTTACTTTTAGGTAAGTCTAGTTGAGCTTCATCTTTTATGTCCATCTCTATAGCATCAGTCAGAATCCATGTCATAAAAAAAGTGGTTGCTAAAACACCAGAAATCTGAAAAAATGAAACTAATCATTGGCAACTGGTGATAAAAAGGTGATTGTAGTTGTAGGTGTAGGTGTTGTGGTTGTAGTATTGTAATCATTAAACAATAAATTTAAATACATGAATCTAACTATACGATGCAGATCTAAGGTGGACAGGAAAATTCTCTAATCTCAGTCTTAAAAATTATCCCCTAATAAAAGAATAATATTACTATATTTTTCCGGCTTTCCAGAAAAATTGTACAAATTTGGTTGTCGACTAAAAATTATTCTCCAAAACCCTTCTCCACATCTGCCCCTGATAATTATACACCTAGGATAAAAATAAGGTTAAAATTATAGCCTATTCAGAAGGGGCAAATATAATATTGGCCCAGACATAAAATACCTTTCATACTTTTTACTTTTTAAGTATATTTTCAAGTATATATTTTAAATTATAGTTTGTACATAACTCTTCAATATTTCTTGCAGGTTTTCTGTATTATGAATATTTTTTCAAATTATAAATACCATACTTCTGGAAGTAAAATTTATTGGATTATACTACTGTGTTTTCACCTGACACACATTTCACAGAATTATTCTGTATCTTCAGGGTTTTTTATGTGAATTTAACTATGACTATGAAAACTGACAACTTCACATACATGAATACAAAAACAAAAACACCAATGATACGGCCATCAGAAGACAAAATTTTTCAATTAATTGTGGCAGGAGGAAAGTGACTAGGCTGGCAGTTTGCAGTACTCAAGTGTACGGCATTCTTTGTATTAGCCATCATTCGTTCCATCCACACCACCAATTGTCTTTTCCATGCAGTGTTACAGGCCTGCCAGGAAGCTTGTGTTTACTGGTTACAAAGCTCAAACAACCACCATTTTCCAGGCTGACAAACCTGTCTATACATATGCATAAGTGCTTGGTTTAGCCATCTGTGACCAAGACAGATAGTTCATGCTACATTAGATTTTATGTTTTTCACATTATTTCCTAGCAATAGAAACAATAGAAAAAATCACTGTGTAAGTAGATAGCTAACAAAAAAATATATGTAGCTCATTAAAAAAAATTTCTTGTCACTAACATATTATAGTTAAAATTTTAGTAGCTGTACGATTACGCAAACTTAACAACAGCCGCCAATGAGATTTATTGACAAACTACAAAGGTGTCATCAATTGACATGTATTAAAACTGTAATTATTATATAATTATTGTAAGTTTGTGTATGTGTGTGTAAATGTAAAATACAATTTACCATTCTGCTTATTTAAGTTTTTACATGTTATTATTATAATACATTGTAGACAGACTCATGTCTGTAGTCAAAAACTATGTTGGTATGTCTGGTTGTGTTAGTCACTGAATATTTTTTATAAATATGCAGGATATTTGTTACCTCTCAAATAATTTTTCTGATTTGAAAGATGTGATAAAAATGACTTACAATTCCCCAACATCCAGCGAGTATAGAGCCTGTGCGAAGTGAACACAAGCAACAGCATGGTTCCAGCTGAGGAATCAGATCCATTTTGTATTGTCATCTGAAATCAAGATGGTTTACATATGTTTTGATGTAGACATACTTCGTTTTGTGTCACCTTTCTAAGACATACACCCTATCAATTATTCCAACACACACACACACACACACACACACACACACACACACACACACACACACACACACACACACACACACACACACACACACACACACACACACACACACACACACACATCAACGAAATATGTATATTCTATCAATATTTTAATGTTTTGTTTCCTCGTGTTTTGACTCTATTTAATAATGTGACATGCTTTAATAATTGTTATCTGTTTTCTTGTATTTATAACTTGAAGGCTTAAGAAAAATTAAGTAATATATAAGTTAAGATGAACTGGTGATGTCTGGAATTTATTTTGTCAATATATTCTAATTCTGATGTACTTAATTTTGTTTTGTTGTAAACTCATCATTTACTGAGAGACGAAACAGTTGTTTTCGTAGTATTTATGTCTTCAGTTGCCTCACTGAATCATTTTATCTTCGGATTCAGTAAATTCTTACAAAAGATTCTCTAAATTAAACCAACATGTAATGACACACCATTAATACTCGTAGCTGTGCGAAGCTGTATCAGGAGAGATGTACTGGCACTTTAAAGTTGACCAGTGGAGATAGTATCAAGATTTGCAAACTTAACTAAACTAAGTTACACAAGTAAAGTTAACTGAACTAAGAACATTTTCTAGATCTTCTTGTTTATTCTTATGTTTTGGAATTACTGGCATAATTAATTTTTATAACCTAATCAAAATGAAGGCTATGAAGGGGTCCGAGAACATGACATGTATTCATTCATCAATTTTCTATTGTAGTGTATTTATTGTTCATAGCCTAAAGGTACCATACAAACATATACAAACGTATGGTACCTTTAGGCTATGAACAATAAATACACTACAATAGAAAATTGAGATTATAGGTACCATTAGTAAACAATAAGTGTGTGTATATTATAAATACATCACATTATCATTAGTATTCATTCATGTCTTGAGAATAATAAGTTAGTCTAAGTATGGATACAGTATTCAGAAATATTATGGTACATTTAAAAACATAGAAGATTTGGAACTTTTTAGTGAAAAATAACTGCATGAGGATGGAAGAATTACATTAAAAATGGGAAGTGACTCAACTGAATTATTATGTGCTCTATAAAAAGGTCTTGGGCAAAAAGAAAGATAAGGTTGATGTGAAAGTCTTACAATGACGTTAAAGGAAGACCACATACTATGTACTATATACACATAGTGTTCCAGGGGGAAAGGGAAATAATTTAGGAGGTGAAACTAGAGCTAAAAATAACAAAACAATGTTATATAAACATAGGGCTGGAAATGCTTTTTTTTCTAGTTGTGGCCAGGTAAAAATTTATTTCATATGTCTGTTCTGAAGGAGTAATAATGCAATATGAAAATTCCTGAAAGACAATTTATGGGGTAAAATTAGTGGTTTTGTCTGTTGTTTGACCTGAGATATTACAAGAAAAGAATCCCAGAGCTCTATTTTCAGTATTTTGCAAGAAAATTAGTGAAAAGTATAAATAATATAATTTGAGTTCAAAAACACAATCTTCTAGGTGTAGACTGGAGCCATGAGTAAGCAACTGGTTTGACATATGTGGTGGAAGAAAAAGTATATGTAAAAACCTACACCAATCATGTTACAGGAATTTGTCCATGTTAGCATAGTAACTACATGTAACAGTACTGTGTTGCCATGTTCTTACCCAGATAAACATGTGGGTCAGTTTTACACCGTGCAGCACTTGGTAAATGTAAAGCTTCCTGTGTACAGTTGTCAACATCTCAGTAAAATGTCAGAGTTGCTTACTTAACAGCTCAAGTATAGCATACAATAACTTTGTTAACATTCTAGTAAACAATAAAAATGTATTAGATCCATAGGCATAACTTGGGAGGGGCAAGGGGGCACTTGCCCCCCAGAGTTCCGAGCATTATAAAATTTTGTTTCCAGTTGTTATAAATAAAAACTAACAAGTAGTCAAACAGGAGACAGTTTCTATGCTTGCAAGCACAGTAAGCACTATTTATCAACGTCTGTACTGTTATCAGATGACTAGTTGCCATAAATTTATTATTCTTATTTCTTTCGAAGAAACTTGTGAGGGGAATGTCTGAAGTACACTCCATAGATTGCAAGCAGTGATTATGTTCCATAGAATGGTAAACAAAGGTTACCTGTTTTGTAACCAGACCACTTCTTCTGCTAACATGCTTTTGGCTAGAATGCTTTGCATTTTGGCAGCTCTGTGTTTTTTAGTAGGCTACTCATGTAATCTACTATATCCTATTTACCTCCACGTCTAACACTAAAACCATATGGTGCATGTCATATACAACTTTTGAAGAATGACAGTTTTTTATAAATGGAAATTGTGCTCATAAATTGACACTATCAATAAACTTTGTCTTCTACATTTTGTTTTATTATTAAACTGCACTAAATATGAAATATGTTGAAACGACTTTTAAGAAGGAAAATGATACCCTACCCTACACTACACTACAAATATACGAACAATGGATGAGTAACAAAAACAAAATATGTAAATTAATGACTCAAACATAATATTAACATGAACTTAGAAGCAAGGATATTCAATATAAGCTAAGCACCTATATTCTCCTGAATAGAATAATTAATGAGTACAGGAAAGTCCATATGTGCTGGACCATAGGTATAACTTGGGAGGGGGAAGGGGGGCACTCGTCCCCCCAATGTTCCGAGCATTATAAAATTTTGTTTCCAGTTGTAATAAATAAAACTAACAAACAGTCAAACAGGAGACAGTTTCTATGCTTCCGAGCACAGTAAGCACTATTTATCAACATTTGTATTGTTATCAGACGACTAGTTGCCATAAATTTATTATTCTTATTTCTTTCAAAGAAACTTGTAAGGGGAATATTAATTGATGGCTCGTTGGGCACTTGGTGAAACATATTAATACAAAGGTTTTGTAAAATATATAAAAACACTTGGTAAGTTTCACAAATGTTTTAATTAACTCTGACAGCTGTTTCGACTAACTAAGCCATTGTCAAAGAGGCGAATGAATGAAAATTACTAAACACAGGAGGTGAGTGGAGTGAAGGTGGTGAACATCTGTTTAGGGCGTATCTGGAACATCTGTGTTGAGATGGCGAGGGGGGGGTCTTTGCATCAAGAGACAAGGGAAGGTCAGGTGTCTTTAAAAACTAAATACAATCATAAATGCAAAATATAAAATTAACTAAACTAAATATAATCTGAATGTAAAATATAAAATTAACTGAACTAAATATAAACTGAATGCAAAATTTAAAATAATGGTGAACATTCAAAATAATATAAAATAAAATAAACTAAATAACAGATTTTAATAAAGGGGATACACAAAATTCAGTCTATTGATTGGTTAAATTTTTGTTATTTTTTATTGCTTTTTTAATTTCTAAAATTTCTAACAAACCCATTTTTACCTTTTTGTGTGTTGTGGAGTAGTGTTATGTTTTTTGTGTCTATGAAGTGATTGTGTTGTAAGCAATGATCTGCAAAACCTGTATTAGATGTATTGGATAAAATCACCTTCTTATGTTCAGAAATGCGATGTTTCAGAGCACGGCCACATTGTCCGATATAAATAGCATCGCATTCTGCACAGTGTATTTCATAAACTCCATTTTTCTCCAGTGTGTTAGTTTTTTCTTTATTATTGACTAGTAGTGAAAAAAGATTACGTTTGTTTACTGATACCATGTTAAGACCATGGTTTTTTAACCTATTATTAATCTTATCTGTTATACACGGAATGTAATTTGTTAAGTGAAATTTTTTTTTTGTTACCCTGATCTGGCTCTATGGAATAAAATTCTTTTAAAGTAATTTTCTTCTGTTTTTTTTTTTAAATTAAAGAGTCAATTATTCTTTCATTATAACCGTTATTTTTGCTATGGCTTTTACCTCTTTATTGAAATTTTCTTTAGATAAAGGAACTACAAGGAGACGATTAACCATTGCATGAAAACTGCTTAATTTTATGTGCCATGATTTAGTGATTGTTTATATATAACGGTATCTGTAAAAGTAGGTTTTCTATATATCTGAAAACTAAGATTATTTTGTGACCTAGTAATGGTAAGATCCAAAAAATTTAAACTTTTCATATTTTCTGTTTTAAGTGTAAATTGCACGCTACTATAAAAGGAATTAATATAATCTAAGAACATATGGAGCTGTCTATCTGTTCCCGTCCAGATACAAAATATATCATCAACATACCTTGCCCAATGAAAAACATATTTTATGTTGGGGTTATCAGATGTAAAAATGTTTTCTTCCAAAAATGTCATAAAGATTTCACTTAATAAAGGTGATAAAGAAGAGCCCATAGGTAAGCCATTTAATTGTTATAGATTTTAATATTAAACTGAAAATAATTTTGTCCTATGCAAATATCTAAGGCCGAGAATAATTCTTTTTTCTGATCACTATTTAAGGTTAAAGTATTTTGTATATGTGAGGAACAGATAGACAACAGAACATCTACAGGTATAAACGGAAATAAATTCTTAACATCAAATGAAACTAATTTTGCATTCAGTGGTAAATGTACATTTTTTATATTATTAACTAATTGTAAAGTGTTTTTAAAAGCATACTTTAGATTGCAGTTAATATATTTTGGCAGTAATTCATTAAGTTTTTTACAGACTTTATATGCAGGTGCAGTTACATATGAAACAACTGGGCGCATGGGACAATTAGGTTTATGTATTTTTGGTAAACTATACAAAACAGGAGCTTTTGGGTTCATCATAGTTAGCACGAAACTTTTTGTGTCTGAAAATATATTAGGGCAATTTTTAATAAGCGATGTTATTTGTTTTTGAAACTTATTAGTGGGATCATTTAATATCTTGAAATTGTCATTCCTGAAGAGAAGTTCTGTCTTTTCAATATATTCGCTCCTATTTATTATTGTAATCGTATTGCCTTTATCAGCTTTGCAAACCACTAAACTATTTGAATTAATTTTTTGTTTTAAACTGTTAACTATATACTTATCTGAATCTTTTAGACTATACTTATTCTTATTACTTTTGATATAATGTTTGCACAGGAAACTAATTCATTATTTCTTATTTCTGGGTTATCTAAATTACTAAGTGCTATTTCTGTATTTATACATAACATTTCCATGTCTCTTTTGTACCATATGTTTGGACAATATTTCAAACCTTTATTTAACAGATTTAGTTCTTTCTGAGTAAAGTTTGTTTTTGAGAAATTTTCCACTCTGTTATAAAATATATTTACTGGTGATGACATAGTTACTCACTTACTACTTAGCGTAGTGGTGATAAGTTTTAGTAATTTTGTTTTTTGTACTAAATATTGTTTATGAGCATGACAACTTACATGTTCTCTGATCATATTATCAATAAGGTCAAATTCAACTGCACTGTATCTATAAGTTAATTCACAATGTATTAGTTTTTGGTGTAAAGAAAAATTATTTCTACTAGAGTACCATTTCTTGAGTTCCAACTGTAGCCAGTTCTTGTATGCCTGTTGAACAGCAGTTTTTGCTTCAAACGATTGATGACGGCAACTAACTTCATGTACGTTGGAAATACACTATTCTTGAGACACTGCTTATTAAACCACAAATGGTTGTTTCACTTCCGGAATTTTAAAAGACATCTTCTGTAGAAAGTAACGAGCATTGCTTTACTTGCACTTTTCACGATATTAATTGATGACTCGTTGGGCACTTGGTGAAACATATACAAAGGTTTTGTAAAATATATAAAAACACTTGGTAAGTTTCACAAATTTTTTAATTAACTCTGACAGCTGTTTCAACTAACTAAGCCATTGTCAAAGAGGCGAATGAATGAAAATTAAAAAAAAATTAACTGGAATACTATTCATGCCTTTTACACAAACAAAGACTTGTTTTGGAACATCGTAATGAAATAATAAGTGCAGCTGTACTTCTAAGAATTTGCTCTCTTTACTTTCCTCTCTTTGTCACACATATTCTTCTGAGTCATCATCTCTGTGCTCGGATTGTTTACTGTTTGATTTGAGATTATCGCTGTTTTCAGTTCAGCAGAATTTTGCAAACGCTACAAGCCAGTGTAAAAGAGAGCGGTATGGTAGGGGTAACAGACTCGGCAGTATGAACAAAGCTGGCTTACTGTACAAGACGTCGATGGCTTTGTTCACAAAGAATAAAAGACGGTCGTTTGGAACTGTTACTTGTTAATGATTACTGATACAAGTGCGGTCGGTTACTCGGTCGTGTATGTAGTCCGTAAAAGTACACATCGCTTGTCTCTTTCTTAATTCGTTATTATTCTGATTGTTTTGGTTTTTGTGTTCCTAAGTTCTGAGAAATGGGAGATAAGAAACGCAAAGTAGTAACACTGCTTAATTTATTTGAAAATTGCCTGACTGGCAATTTGAAAATTTCTTTGTGTTGTGACTGATTCAGCTTACTGCTACTACTGCCGAGCATTTTGTGACATTGTGCCTAAGGGAGAGGATGCGTTTATGAAAACTGGGTATAAAAATTGGAAGAACTGAAATTGTTTATGTTTATAGGCCTACAGTATATTTGTTCTAGGTAAACATAACTGGAAGTACAACTTATGAAGAAAGGTTTGTTGATCATTAAAAAATGAAATTGTCCCTCATTTACTAACTAAGAATTATTACTAAACTTTCTAATTTTGTATATAATATATTTTATTAATTTTATTATATACATGGTCTCTACACACTTGAATTTATGAAGCTTTACCCCCCCCCCCAAATTTGGCCCCAAGTTACGCCCATGGTTAGATCTATAGAAAATTTTATTCTGTGAAAATTTATGCGAATAATATAAAATCAAATACAAATTTCAAAAATTTGGCATGGATTAAAAAATTTACATGTCTAAACAAAACACAAAATATCAGCTATTTTATTTAGAAAACAGCTGACAGTTACAAAAAAATGTTTACTTCAATTTATTTCTTAATGTAGGAAATATTTGTTCTAGAAATTCTTGATATGATTGCTGTGTAGTGCAATGTTTGGTAGTATAAAAGTGCCAATTAGCTGTTCGTCTGTCATACCAGAGCACACATTGACTGAAAATTTATCTCTACAGCAGTATATTTGTTATAGCCTTGAATTTAATCTGTGTATGTAAGAATTTAGTTTTGATTTAATTGTGTTTATTTATATTTGAAATTGAAATATAATTTTTGTGTTTATAAGAACTAAACTTCTATTTCAATTTTGTCCTTTAAAAATACCTTACTAATTTATTCATTCTGATTATTAAGTGATGATTATTCTGATATGGTTTAAGTGTATACATTTTGCAATGGAAATCCAAGAGTTTGAGTTGCAGAATTCTGCACATTACTTAGTTACTTACTTATTCTGCACACTCAGTAAGGCGGTTTTCTAGACCAGAAGGTACTTCATGAAGATTTTGCGTCAAAATGGTATTCTTCCTTGGAATCATATTGTTTCTAAATGATAACTTGAACATGAAATTGAAAATATTCTTCAAGCAGTTGAATGTGGTCCCACTAAAAATTTGTAAAGAATTTCTAGGAAACATAATATTATAGTCTAGTATACGGAGAACACCAAGTTTTCATGAATTTAATCTAATCTAATGCAAGGCAAGTGCAGCACCTTTGATAGCACATTACACTGAGCAACATGCTTGTGTGAATGGATTAATGTGAATCACTGCATACATATTTATGACTAATGACTACAGATGAAGCAGCTATTGTTGGTATCACACCTGAAATTCTCAATGATGCTGCAGTCTCTGCACAGATTTTAAATAAATATATGATGATGGTAAAGGCCTACTTGGTAACCAGTTATTTGGCTTATTGAAACATAGCTGTATGCAGCAGATACCTAGAATTTTGCAAAAACAATTTTCCCCACCTAAAAAAATAAAATTAGAAATAAAATTTTGTTGTAATATTTTAGTTATTTTATAAATAAAACATTTGCTATTTTGAATTTGACTTAGAAATATAACATTTTTTTACCATGTCATGATTTAATTAAAGTCGAATTACTTAAACATTTGTTTTTTTTTCATTGATGTTATTCACATCAGTTTTTTCAGAATTAAAGCTAATTTTCTACACTTTAACTAAAAATTTTTGTTGTTTATTAGTAATTTAACAAAATTATTGTACAATAAACCTAAAAACTTATGTTTTTTTTTTAACTCAAATTTTTATACAGTACTTTTAAGCAATTTTCTTGCAAAATACTAAAACTACAGGATAATTTTTTTCAATATCTCAGATTAAACAACATATGGCAACCACTAATTCTGCCCCATAATTTGTCTTCCAAGAATATTTATATTCCATTACTACTCCTTCAGAACAGAATCTGGCAATAACTTGAAAAAAAGCATTTCTGAAACTACGTTTTTACAACATTTTAATCCTATTTTTAGCACTTGAATCACCTCTTGAAACATTTATCTTCCCTCCTTGAACACTCTGCATATGGATATAAATCTATATAGCTTGGAGCTAACAAGTCTGTTTGGTATAATTATTGATGTGTAATGCTTTCTGGTAATTATTCAAATCAAAATCTCTATCTTCTTATGTCATTTCACCTTCATTTCCTGCCCTCTTTACATAATCCTCTTTTTCTCCTCCCTACCAGTTTCCAGTACAAAATCTCTTTAGATATGTCTGAATGACAAAACCAATTTATAGCACCTACTTGTGTACAGATTTTATCAAATCATGTTTAAAATATTCTTTTCATTCTTGACATAAATTCTACTCTCTTAAAGAAGTTTATTCTATTGACTTCACCTTTCTCCAGCTTATTTTGTCAATTTGCAACACTATGAAATTGTCACTATATTTATACAATTTTATGATGTAATTTATTTTTATTAGAATTAGAAAGTTTTATGGCCTACAAGCTATTATAAAGTTTTAACAGTTACTTCCATATCTGTATACCGGTACCTTATTCATCAGTTGTTTTATCTAGCATCCCTTTCTATATAATTTTTTCCCCAAAATTGCTTTTCTTCCAGTTCATGTATATTTGATTTTACTTATTTAACACCTAGCCTTTTCTTTGCACATTGATTTATTTTTACATAACATGACTACATCCTGAGTTACCAATTCCCACCAACCTTCATGGTTCAGTCCATGGGTTCAGACAAAATACTTATTTAACATTTTTTCTATGTAAAAGAAATTACAGTTAAAGAACAAACAATTCAGGTGAGAGGCAACATCCTTGTTTAAGCCTTTCAGTCACCACAAATCCTTATGTTCATGTTGTAAGCGATTGTGGTATTTTATGATTTTATGTAAATATAATAGTTTTTATTTTTCAAGAGCTTTCCATGGCTTGTCAGTGAGATATTATCACAAGCCATTCTTAAATCAACAAAGAATATTTTAAATTCTTTTCCAATCCCCATATTTTATTTTTGCTATATCCCCAACAGTTTCTGTCAGTCTTATTAAACACACACACACACACACACACACACACACACACACACACACACACACACACACACACACACACACACACACACACACACACACACACACACACACACACACAACAAACATTTATTTGAGTTGTATAACTTGTATGTCACCCAGTTCAACAACTGGTTTGTTCTTCAATTGTCAGGATAACTTGTATAACTTGAAAATATGTATGTCACCCAGGTCAACAACTGGTTTGTTCTTCAATTGTCACTTCACTGCTATACTTACCATTCCCCTTCACTCACATCCGTTTACCTTAATTCTTATCTCTATAGATACTGAGATTATTTTGTTATGAGTATTTAGATTATTATTTGTATGTATCACATTTGTGCCAGACCGTTTGTCAAAAAAAAGGATTGTAGTGTAAACAGAATAGTGTACAAATGCCAGAAATTGTATTACCTACAGTAAGGGCTACTTTTTTTTTAATTAGAACACAGTGAATAGGTTACCCAATACCTAATAACCAAAGAACTACAGAAATATAACAAAATTTTATCAAAACGAGAAAACAAGAAATATTTTAATGAATTAATTAGTTCTGTAAAATTAAAATTTTTAAACTAACTACTAAAAGTGTACTTACACAAGTCAGTGTTCTATGCAGTTGACGCAGTAATATTAAACATTAAACATAAAAATTAATGAATGTAAGCAGTGAAACAAATGGTTTATCACCAGATTCAGTTAGACACAGTATACTGATGGAACAAAATTAGAACAATACAGGCTTTAGAAAATTTCATGTGGAAAAAATCAAATAAAAACTTTTATTAATATTTTGAAGCCTGTTTAACTTTACATATTGTAATGATAAGATAAATTAGATTCTTTTATTCGTTCTTTTCTATAAATTTTATTAAAAAAATACTTTTTTTTGTATTTTTGTATAAATGAAACTATTCAAAGTGCATATCTGTGACATGATAAAGGTTTATTATGATAAATTTTTGTTGTGATACTGACTTTATATGAAACAAATTTGAATTAATTAACAAAGTATTATATAAATTTTTAAGAAGTAGATTATAGATTATGTAAGTTACTACATAGCTCTGAGTTTTTGTAACTTGATGATGAATGGCACTTATAGTTGGAAAGTGTAAGCGTGCAGGAAAGCATATTTGGATGCAGTGTTCATATCATCAGATTATTTCAGTGCCACTTCCCCATATAACCAGTCTTATATACTGGTCTTGTTCGGAATTGCTGACTTCAGCAAGTAAATGGGTGGAGTATGAAGCAGAACACACACAAAAAACTCATTTATGTGCAATTGCCTACTTTACCAAGGCAATTTGTCACTTTCTCATGGCCTAGCAAGGGAACATCATTTTAAAATTATGGAAGAAATTTCACAAGTTTAATAACAGTATTCTGATTTTCCACTAGAAGTCAGCTTCTTTGTTTAGTGCAGTGAACGTTGTTGTAAACCAGTGTTGGTAATTCATTAATATACTTGATCTTCTGCTGATTGGAGTGACATTATTATTTCACAAGTTTGGAAACTTTGATACAAATTTCAGTAAGTTATGAGATAATCATCAAGAGACAGATCATTTTCAGGTTTAAGGTGGATTAAATCGCATTTTAAATAGACCAACATACTACAATAAATGTACTCAAAATAGACTATCGTCAGCTGTACACTACTAATGTTAACCATTAAAAAAAAACAATAAAACTGAAAAGCAATCCCAATTTCACAACAGATTTACAAGTTTAGTGCAAAAAATAAAATAGTCACCTAAACCTAATATATAAAAATCCTATTCAAGATAACTCCTTTGTTGACAAAACCATTACAAGATGCATTAAAAGTTAGATACATTTTAATAATAAGATACTTTTTTATGAGCTAGGCAAAATGCACAGTGTAAAAAGTGCTGTAAGTCATAACAATGTTACTGGACATACCAAATACTAAACTGCAAAGGTATTTTGATTGCAGTCCCTGTGATGGATCTCAACTTGAGCTTCAGGACATGGTACTATTAAGAGAATGTATTTACGGTATCTATTACACTACACAATTGATTGTGTGCAACTGATTTCAAGCTTACATAAAACTAGTTGCAGGGTAGTAAAAACAAGCTGCAACAGCTCTGCAATCAGTTGCAGATTAAGCATGTCGTCTATGCTACTAGACGTAGATCAAAATTCTTTCACCACTGTGTTCCTTGAAGTTTGAGGATGGTTTTAGATATAAATTTGAACCAATAACTTTAATAATTTTCAAGAACAGCTATGTAAAACAGTCCCATGTCATGAAATTTTTGTTAATTTGCATGTAGTGAAATTTTGGCTTGCAATAAACTTTCATTCTATAAGAGATAGCTATATGGTGCCAGTGAGTGAAACTTAGAAAAAAATTCAAATTTTATTTTGGTTTTTGTTTCAATAAAATCGTCCTTTTAGGTTCTGAAATATTGGCGGTTTTGTAAAAAATTGTATATGTTGTGTCCATCCCATGTCATGCATGATATTTCTTCATTGTCTACAGAATGTACTCACAGGCGAATTGCATGCAGTTGGTTGCATAGTGTAATAGGCTACATTTGAATCAATGCCCCACAATGAGTGTGTGAAACTAAAAGTTGCACGAGCAGTTGCAAGGCTTGCAACTGTCTTCCAATCGATTGAAGACGATTCAACCAATTGGAGTAAGTGTAATACGCTACATTTAAAAGAATCCCCCATAACTTTTTTTGCAATCAGTTGCGCAGTGTAATAAAGGCCTAACTGTCATCTAATACATTCCAATGATAGGGGACTGTAAGGGTATGATGTGTAATTCATGGTTTGAATAACAAATTTTAAAACTGTATCCTACAATATTGATTGAATTGATATCGTGATATCGTTCTCCAAAATACTTTATATTATGAACATCATACATTAATCTAATATTGTTATTTGTTATCAGACACCAATGTTAACAGGTGAACAGATGGGAGAAGTTACATAAACTGCTTAATATCAGTGAAAGTCATGTTATGGCACTAAAGCAGAAACACACACATTCATGAAGGCATGCAGCTGTAAGGATATTTTTACGTCTAAACTCACCAACATAATAAAACACGTAACTGGAAAAATAATAAGGAAAAATTGTTCCTTATCTAAAATATAACAACTTTCTTGTTCATGGCGCAGATACTGAGTTTCAGATTGTTAACTGTTTGTTGCAACTTTTATGACAGAGCAACGTGCTAGACAGTAAAACTAAGTAGCACTATTTTTATTATGTAACATAAGAAAAGAAATTTAACATATGTCTGTTAAAAGACTGGCACATAACTGGGCTAGTGGATAACTCTTACGATTCCAAACAAAAGTTGTCAGTTGTTGGATGACCGACTTCAACATAGTATTGTAAAATACATTCTAATTGTGCAATTGCATATCCAGTTTGTTCCTCTTGTATATTGTTATACAGTATATACTATGATGTGATGTCTACTTTAATTAATGGTGTAATTATAAAAATGGGAAAATATCTTTATTTTACACATAATAGAATATAATATAAATAACATTTATTACCAGCGGCGTGTGGTGAAGGGAAGCAAGTGAAGCACAGCTTCAGTAATGATTGGCAACACACTAACTGAAATTATTTAAAGTAAATTTTATAATTTAATTGAATCTAATTTTAAGTAACCAAAATAAAAATTCACTGGAATTTTCTACATGACTGTCTCCAAAATTTTTTAAGTAGACTGATTTCACATGCTGGCTCTGCAGTGGTAGGTGAAGCTGGTTCGTCATAGCTTGAGTAAGCCTGGTGTAGAGAGTTGCGTGCGCACGTAGAGCGAGATAGAAAAATCGCCTTTGCAGTGGTTGGTAACTGATGCTAGCTTGGGTTGAGTTGGACTGCATGCTGTTGAGTTTGTTTGTTGGTATCGCTGTGCGTGTTACATTATTTAGTACCGCATTTAAACTATAGGAAGCCCTAGGAAGACAAGATTGGAAATCAAATAAACCATTCTGGTGGGATAGTGAAATAGAAGAGAAAATCAAAAAGAAAAAGGAAACATATTTGAAACTACTACAAACTAAAGAGGAAGAGACTAAGAAGAATATAAAAGAATGAATAGAGAAGTTAAACAACAAGTAGTGAAGAAGAAAAATAATGCTTGGGAGAAAAGATGTGAATGTATAGATAATAATCAGCTGGGAGGTACACAAAGCTCGGATGCTTGGAAGACAATTAAAGCCATTAAAACTACAAACCGGACACAGATATGTTTGAACAACAAAATGGATACAACACTTTATGGAGCTATTGGTTGAAACAAGGAATAAATTCATTCCTAATGACCATGAAATAAAAGTATCTGGAGAAATTGCACTAAGTATTGAAGAAGTTCAAGAGGCAATAAAAGGTACAAAATTGAGGAAATCCCCAGGTCCGGGAGGAATAAACCCAGAATTAGTTAGATATGGGCCCCCCAAGCTGTTTGAAATGCTCAGAAAACTATTCGAAAGATGCCTAAATGGAGAAGAAGTGCCAGTGGAGTGGCGAACATCATATATCTCACCAGTCCATAAGAAGGGTTCAAAGTTGGACCCTAGAAATTACAGAGGAATTGCTGTGATCCCGGCCATCAAGAGAATATATTCAAGGATTTTGAAAAACTTAATTGAAGAAGACATCAAGACCAAGCAGCCCGAAGAACAATCAGGTTTTAGAGCGGGGCGATCCATGGTAGACAACATCTTTACAATCAAAATAGCAGTTGAAAAGAGAGTACAGCATAATAGAGAAACACATATAGCTTTAATAGATTTGGAAAAGGCATACGATAGGGTCCCAATCTCACAGTTATGGAAGGAGATGGGACATTTGAACATAAATGCAAATTTGATTGCAGCCACCAGAAGATACTATCAACAAAATATCACCAGGGTCAAACTGGGAAACAAACTCACTCTCCCATTCGAAACTACAAAAGGCGCAAGACAAGGATGCTGCTTGTCCCCTACCCTCTTTAAAATATACTTAGACAGATCTCTAGTAAGATGGACAAAGAAGTGTAAAAGCATGGGGCTGAGAGTAGGAGATGACAATCTGTTCACTCTATATTTTGCCTATGACCAGATTGTGGTAGTGGAGGATGACGAAGACCTAGAGTATATGGTCAGAAAGTTAAAAGAAGAATATGACGCAGCTGGTTTGACGATGAACATGGCAAAATGTGAGTACCTGATAGTGGGCACCGAAGAAGTTAACGACTTAAAATTGGATGTGGACAGGATAAGAGGTGTTGAAAAAAGTAAATACTTAGGAGTTATTTTTAACAAACAGGGAAGCAGCAAAGTTGAAATTCAAGAACATGTTAACTAGGGGCGAAAAATTATAAGAACGCTGAATTCGCTTCTATGGGAAAGAAGTATAACAAGAAATACAAAGAAACACATATATATATATATATATTGTAAAGTAACGCCGTTCTGAGGTACTTTCCGAGGAGTCTTTGGATGTGACCTTTTGTGTGCTCGTCTTATTTAATTACGCCCCACTGTTGTAAGCGCCAATCTTGTAACGTAACGCGGGTATCTCGAAAGTCTCTGTTTATTTGTTACGCTTTCCTAATTAAGCCCCACGTTAGTACGTCATTCTTGTAACGTAATCTTAAAGAAGGTTTGACGTCCGTCTTTTGACAGTCTCGGAGCGGTCAGAGTACCTTTTCGCGATCGTCATTTATGAATTATAATTATTAATGTTTAAATCAATCGGATTTGAAGTTTACCAAACGAACAGAAATCGAGCGTGTGTGATTTGGTAGAGATTAAGGAAGTTGTTTAATCTTAGTTAGAAGAGAGAGTAAGAACAATTTGGTTACACCCAGAGTATACAATTTCTTATTTTTAAATATTCGCTGTTCATAAGATCAGCTGATTTTGACATCAACCTCAAAATGTTAGGTTAACCAAACACCACTGTTCGGTAATACTCCCCAGTGGATAGTCCTCTTCTTGGCTTACTAAAAATCTACAACAACTACCCTCTACAATAAAGAATACACATTTGATTATTTAACATAAAATATTCAGAGTATTTATTTGTATAATATTGATTTCCTCTTCTTCCAGTATACAAATATTATAATCGATCTTTTTCAGTCAATAATACATTGGATCGATTTAGTTAGGTAAACATTTAACTTATCATAAAATATATTTTTGATGATTTTATAATTTTATCCTTAATTAGACATTAACCAACATATAATTCATTTTTATTAATTTCCCCAGGGTTAAGGGTAAGTTCTTTGTGTTATGAGATGGTCAGAAATGGATAATTATATACTACGCTTTACAAGATAAAAATAATCAATTTCGAATTTTTTTTGTTTATTTCGTAGTACGTAGTTCCGGATTTGTCCGCAAGAGTGCAGATTATTTCTTTATTAGACACATGAAATCATTTATGAAATTTCTGAACTGCACAACGATTTGATATGAGGTTTTCTTGGTTAATAATTATTAAAAAACGTTTATATTACCTCTTTCCTCGAAGTTCTTACTTGCATGGAGCTGTTTCTAGTGTTGTAGTTCTAGTTGTTTTGTAATTTCATTGAATGTCTCTAAGATACAATCTCGCTAAAAACTCGAAGTGCGGTTCGGCTAGGCCAGATCTTGGAATTGGTTATTTCACTGTTTTATCGGGTAAAGCAAGTTATATTTGATATCTGAAGGAGTTTGAAGATAAGGTGGATACTGTGAGTTAATTTTGTTCCATTTTTGCACCGTTTCCGAAAGTTTTAAAATGTTTTTAATACAATTTTTGTGTCATCACTTTTTCTCAACCGAACGGTTTCCAATCGTTTTTAACAATTAACTCATATGTTGTTATCCCGTTACTCTTAGTAACCTATAATTTCTATATCATTTTTTATTGGTGCCTCTATTTGCTTTTGAGTATATAGGCTGTTTTTAATTATTATAAATTTATTTCTTATTTATAGAAAAATAATTCTTTTTAACTTTGGTTTATTATCCAATTTGATTTATATAAAGTTTTTTCGTTTATTTTCTTATAACCTTAGATATAAGTCTTTAATATTATTATTTCCTTTAATTGAATTTATATATTATTTATTAATTTCTTATAGTATCCTTACACTGCACTATTTTCTTCTGCCATTTTCCTCATACAGTATTATTTTATTTTTTATTATCATCTTATATTTAACTCTTTTATTTTTAACCCTGGGTTATCTTATATTCAAACATAATTATTTTATTAAATATAAAATTAAACCTAGGTACTAAATTTTAGTTGCCTACACAATACAAATCATACAATAATTAAACAAAATACATAACTGGTTAGTAGCATCACAGTCTACTATTATAATCAATACTTTCTACATCTACAGCACAAGTCTGTAAGATGCTCCCTTCAAAGTAACTTATTTACTCACTGGGTACACTATAACTCACTTGTTACACTTTATATCAATTAAATATAGTTTATAATGTTTGATGATATAAAGTAATTTAAAGCGAGGTATATTTTACCCATTTCTGACCTTTATGGTAGGATAATTAAGTTATCATTTTTGGGACTGGGTTATGTAACGTTACAATATATATATATATATATATATATATATAATAACTTTACTATCGGCGTGTTGTTGTTGTGTGAATGTATGAGCACCTACCTGCTGTCCAATCTTGCGGTTTTATTCCGACTAGGGCGTGTGGATTTTGGATTTGATTTCGCAAGTATGTAAACTCAAGTGTATAACAACAGCACACTAAATAAGTTATTTTAAAAGTGAAGAGTTTTGTGAGGTTGGTAGGCTCCGTAGTACAGCAATAAAAATACAATGTGGGGTAATAAAACGGGGTTTATTACTCCAAACACACAAGAATGCAATGGTTATATGATAAAATATTCTTACAAACTAAACAACAAATAAATCTTGAATAATGTTTTCTGAATGATTAATAATTTTCAGAAGTTGAGCTCGTTATTTTGAAAGAGTTTATTTGAACTGAGAATTTAATTAATCAATTTAATCTACTTCAATTTAATTTCAATGTCTTTAAAAATTTGATTCTAATGAAATAAAAACTCTAAAGTTACTTGAAAATATTCAAAAACAAACTAGGCGTGACAATCTAGTTCACGTCCCTTTATTTACTAGTGATCTGACTCACGTATACTGCAGTATGAGCAAATTATTTAATTCTTTGTTAAGATTTGTATAGCGCTTTTTATTTTATCTACTATTAATTCTTAACTAATGCTTATTATACTGGCTATACAGATTATCACACATGAATAATTCTTATTTAACTAGAGTCTTTGATTTCTGGCATCTGAATGATTTATATTACATTGATTTTAATTAAAAAAAGAAAGAAAAATTTAACGGTTGAAAAATAAATAACTTGATTTCGACTTTCCTGATTCTGAAGTGGATTTTAGAGATGCTCCGGATGTCCCTCGCTGTCCTTGTCCAATCGGCTAGAGATAGTGATCTACTTGAGCGTCCTGGGTTTTGGCGGTGAGCTCGGATATCAGCAACACTCTGCTCTCCTGCTATTTGATGAAGTTTTTACGTCTGTAGCTTTCTGCGAGAACTGCTTCACGTCCCTCGTCGATTCACGTTCCACGTCAGCGTGTGTGTGTCGTTTCGAGTTGTAGCTCTGCTTGTCAGCTGATTCGCAAATGGTTTAGACGGCTTCTCTGTCGTATTCTTGAAGTAATGTCTTGTAGTCTTGTAGATCTCTTGCGTGCGTACGCCCACAGTTACTGTAGTGAACAATACGCTTGTTTGTTGATGTGGAAGAGTATCTTGACTGGACGCTGTAATTACGAGTCGTTACAGTTGATCTGTTTTATGATGATCGTAATTAGGCGTGTTGACCACGTAGAGTCTTCAGATGAGTCTTCACAAAACTATGGTTTTGAGACGATCGAAGATATACGTCTGTTCTTCTTGAATACTGGCAGTAGAGTGTTTAATCAGCCCCAAAACTCCGCATTGGTTCCAATTTCTTCAAATGATTTGATTGGCTGACACACTCTCCCTACTACTCAAAATTTGAATCACCTCAGCCCGTGAGAACGAAACTACTTTCCCACAGACGGAGAATTTATATTATTATTAATATTCTTAATACAACGGAACTGAATTGTCGTTCCGGATTTCCTGTGGCACTTTTATATTGCAGTTATCTTGGCTGCAAACCAAGTTGTGCTAGTTCTAAAATATATAATTTGTTGTAAATTCTTATAGCTATAACATATTAAAAGCTCTTTTATGTAGCTCAATTATTACGGAAGTTATTAACATAAAATTAATTAACTCTGTTATTATTTAATTATATTGCATAAAATTCGCACACCCTATTATTAATATTTCGGCAAACATTTTGTCTATAATGGATTTCGCCTGAATTTACTGGTTCCCGAAATATTAGTAATTGATAGTTTGGGTGTGGTCGTATTCGTTACACAGTGAGTTGATTATGTAACAGCCGCGTGTGCGCCTTGTACAATGCATTATTATGATCGCTATCACATATGAGTGGAGTTTCGACTATTAAAATTTATTTAAACATCAATATAGTATACGCTTAACATATAACTCCAAATTAATGATATTTGGTCCTGTTATATACTCCTCCACCCGCTTTAAAAGAAAATGAGTAGTATATACAATTATTTTTTTTTTTCAATTACTTTAACTGTACATTGAATTGATTATGCTTGCTACTATACATTGTATTAATTATCTATGGACACATTCATTGGTGTCAATATTCTTTACATATATAACTTAATTCTAATTGAACAAAATCAATAACAATATTATTGTGCATGAAAATTATTATGCAGTAAATGTTTGTAGTAAGGCTAGTAGTTAATTGCAGCGTTTAACTAAGAATGTCAGATAAGCGCCAGGCAACAGCTGAACGCACGCGCTCCAGGAATGTGCAGTTTGTTTACAGTGATATCAAACACCGCGCGACGCTAATTACTTGACCTACATTCTAACAGCTGAGAGCTACGCATTGTGTGGCGAGTGCTTCCTGTCCCGTACGCGTTTGTTTACTACCGCGCTACTAACGAACTATCGTTCATACACAACTTATTTACAATTATTATTAATATTATATAACACACACTTAATTTATTTTAATACTAATTATTATTATTTAAATTATTATTAACCCTATATATTATATTAAAAAGTCGTATTATTCATACCGACGCGCCTTGGAATTTCATCTTATTCATAATATTTTCTTAAAGAGCTCGCATGATATTTTCCTACCGTTTTTGTTCGGTCGAGCGTCGTAACGATGAAGGTGTGAGGTGCTAGTTGCTCAGCAAAGAGGTACGGTTCGTTGTATAACCGAAAAAACTTTGCGGCGACATTTATGTCCCTCCGTCCCACGGGGTTTGCCTTGAGAAGCACTTTCTCTCCTACTACAAAGTTGGTTAATTTATGAGTTGTATTAAACCTCTCCGCCCTTTTACGCCCTTTCGCAACTATCCTGTCTTTCACAAGTTGGTTTTTACACTGAACTGGCAGAGGTAGATTATAGGTTTTCGGCGTGCGCAAATAATTTCGCCAAAATCTCTCTGGTTTTGTTCCAGAGTCTAACTCTGCTGGTGTGTATTCAGTGGTGTCATGATAATTTTCATTTATCGCCGTTTCAAAGAATGATAGGAACTCGGGCCATTTGCTTTGCTCTTTATAGCAATATATCCGGAACATTTTTCCTATTTCCCTATTCACTCTTTCGGCGAGGTTGCCCTGTGGTCGTCTTATCGAGGTGAGGATCGCCTTAATGCCATTTCGTTCCAGGGTTGCTGCCCAGTGCTTATTTTGGAATTGTTTTCCCTGGTCACTAAGCACGCTCTTTATCGGTCCATGTTGCGGAATATACTTGTTGAGTATAATGTTCAATACGGATTTTGTGGTGGGTCTAGGGATCGCGTATAGGCTAACTTTCTTTGTAAATACGTCTACACAAACTACAATATGTTTTAAATTTCTGGTAGCCTTAGGTAGGGGTCCCAGGAAGTCGGTGGCGATCATCTGTCCCTTACCTTCCGTTATCACATTTGCCATGGGAACGTAAGTGTGCAAATTTGGTGCTTTCGCGGTTTGGCATGGATGACATGTTTTTAATAACTTCCTCACTCTTCGATACATGTTTGTGATAGTAAAATCTTCCTGTAATATCTTTACACATTTTACTGGTGACGCGTGTGCCATTTTTACATGTAATGTGGGTGTGTTACACACGCAAGCATAGCTGGAGATAATACCACCTTCCATTCGCCCTGTAACAATTTATACATTATATTATCTTGTATCAGATAATGCGGACTTGGGTGAGCTCCTATCATTTGCTTTTTAGCAAGGAGTCTGGGGTCATTGTCCTGCTCGCGTCCTATGTTTCGTAGCATGTCGGTTGCTTCAGGCGCGACAGTGTACTGCATATTTAATACCCTCAACTCGTCGTCAGCTGCTTCGTATACCTCTTCCTTTTCCACGGGCGGATATCTGCTTAAGGTGTCGGCTGTGGTATTCTCTGCTCCTTTGCAGTATTTAATGGTAAAAGAATACTTTTGAATAGCTAACACCCATCGTGTTAGTCTGGAATTGGCTAGTCGGCATTTCAATATGAAGGATAACGCCTGATTATCTGTGTGGATCTCGAAATGGGTACCGTATAGGTAATGTCTGAATTTTCTGAGAGCGTTTATGATGGCGAGTATTTCTTTCTCAGATGTACAATAATGCAACTCAGCGCCTTTGAGCGTTCTATTAGCGTATGCAACAACATGAAGACTTCCTTGCTCGTCTTCCTGGTGCAACACGGCGCCAATAGCGTACTCGCTAGCGTCAGTATACATTACGTACTTCCTGCCCTGTTGTGGATGGAACAACTGTACGTTAGTTTGGAATAAACCCTTAACCCTCTCAAACGCATCGTTTTGTTCAGAACCCCATTTCCACTTTATATTTTTGCGTACCAGCTGTAGCAAGGGGACTGTGTATTCGGCGTATTTGATGGTGAATTTCCTGTAGTATCCCGTGAGTCCAAGGAATGCTCGTAGTGCTTTGAGGTTCTTGGGCACCGGGAACTCCACAATACTCCTGAGCTTCTCTGGGTCCGTACTGATGCCTGTAGCTGAGATTATATGTCCCAGGAACTTCATTCGAGACTTAATGAACTCGCACTTGTGTAGTTTGAGTTTGATGTTGGCTAGCCTCAGTTTCTGGAAGACGCTCCTCAGATGCTCAAAGTGTTCTTCCAAAGTTCGGGATATCACGAGGATGTCATCAACGAATATCACAGTGTAAGGGTCTACCTCGGGTCCTAGAGCTCTCTCGAGGCATCTTACAATAGCGGCGAGACTCGTGCTAAGGCCAAAAGGTACCACCTTGTGCTGGTAGCATTTATTGTTATAAATAAATGCTGTATACTTACGGTCTTGCTCGCACAGCGGGACCTGCCAGAAGCTCGCTGTCAGATCTAGCTTCGTGAGGTACCTGGCTCCTTCACATTTTATGAAGAGGTCCTCCGCTGTTGGCGCGCAGTCGAATTCCTTTTCTACCAGGTTATTTAAATTCCGCATGTCCAAGCAGAGTCGGATTTCTCCAGTCTTCTTGCGGACAACAAGCAGTGGGTTGAGAAGCTGCTATTAGATCTTTCTATAATGTCTTCCTCCAACATCCGCTGTATCTCCTGCTGGACCTCGGCCTGGTACTTTATAGGTACCTGGTAGATTCTTCTTATGAACTTCTCTGGTTCTACGAGGTTGATCTTATGTTCATAAACTGACGTTATTGAATGTTCCTCACTGAAGATATCGCTGAACTCTTCTTGCAGCGACGACAATCTCCGTTCAGTTTGGGAATCTAAGGTTGTTTCCCCCTGTTCACCGTTTTCGTAATTAATTATCTGTTTTGATGGCCGTGTAATTTTAATCGGGTCACCGTGCTTTTGTATGAGTGTGTGTGTGTGTTCAATTTGAAGGTGTAACTAATGTTGTTAATGTTACATTTTAATAGGTGTTCACTAGTGTTAATCTCCGCGCGTATTTGCTCTAATACGTCCACCCCCAATAACACATCACATATCAAATTTTTTATACCTACTACGCACACCTCAAATTGCACTTTTTCTACCATAATTGTTAGATAGTACTGCGTGTCAATTTTTTCTTTGGTATCTGTAGCGGTACGTATATAGAATTGATTTATTGGAAGTGACGGGGCTGTACGAAAATGCTTTTTGTTCGCACGTAGGAATCTTTCACTTACGCCGGAAACAACGCTGCCGGTGTCCAACAAAATTTGTGTGGGAACACCGTTTACAAAGGCGTGCAATACCGGACACGCCGCGCTCACTGGCCTTTGTTGTGCGGTACCGGATTCCAGCAACGGATCCCTGACGTCCGGTGGGAACACATTATTAACAGGCATATAAGTTACATAATTAAAAGTACACTTTTCACACAATATATGGTCCTTATTTCTAACATGCTTACATCTACGTATTTTTGCCGGGTTTATAGCGCGTCCTTCCTGGAGGCGCATTGCGGCACGTTTTTTGCAAATTGATGGCTTTTTTATTTTTCGCTAGGGTCCTTAACGCTTTGTGTATCGCTGTCTTTCGCAGTCGTATCGCTTTTCGATATTTCGATTGTCTGTATAGTTCTGATCGGGGTCCCATCGTTCCCTTTATTTTGCCCCTTCTGTATACCGACATTTGGTTTACCTTTATATTCAAAGGTCTTATTTGGCGGTTTTGACGGTGTCTGGGGTGGAGTAGAACTCGTACTTGGTCTCTGATCAGGTTGAGAATGGTATTGTACCCGGGTATTTTGACCGTCGTTATTTCGGCGAAAATCTGGGTTATAACGCCAACCGCCTAAATCAAAAACTGTCTCGCTTTGCGACACTAAAATGAGCAATTCGTCAACCGTGCGTATACCTTGCGTAAACACAGCTACCCGTATGTTGTGGTTGAAATGATAGGCTAGGTTAGTGACAATGTCGATCTCTGAAAATGCTGGGGTTAAATGCTTTGCGCGCTCGACCTGCTGGATGATATAATTTTCGGGCGTTATACCTAATTTTCTGTCATAACGTCCATATTCTAACTCGTTCCGTAACAGTCTTTGTGTGTGAGAATTCCAATACCGGCTTTCGAACTTCTGTTTGAATTCCGCGTATGTGGTTACTTTATCACGTACAATATTATACCATTTGCGCGCAGAATCACGCATCGCGTTTACTACCCATTGTATTTTATCTTGATCTTCGAGTCTCGAACCTACCCTCGCCATTTCATTTTCACAGGCTAACAAAAATTCTATTGGGTTTTCATTATTTTCCCCCGTAAAATATACACGATTCTTTTCATCGGCAGGTCCCTGTACTAGGATATTAGGAGCGGATCTCCTACGTACTTCCTGTCGTACCTTCAAGATCTCGTCATTAAGTGCTTGCAATACACTTTCTTTATTAGAGTCTATATTTGATCGCGTTTCTACTATTGAAGCATCAAGCTTATCAACACGCCGTTGGGTTTCTGTCACGTCGGCTTGAATTCTTATCTCGAGCGAGTCAACTTTTTTCGCAACATCAGCGGTCTGTTTTTCACACCTACTGATGTGTTCTTTGAATCGGCCCTCCATACGCGTAACTTGTTCGATAAACGATTTCTGCATGGTGGTCTCAAAAACCTTGAACCGTTCGTTTATTTTCGTTTCTACCGTATGCACTTTTTCTCCGACTTCCGTGACTTTAGCGGTTAATTCTTTATTACTTTCTCCAATTTCAGCGACTTTAGCGGTCAATTCTTTATTAGTTTGTTATATTTCGGCATTTATATCCGCGTTACTATGTTCTAGTGCCTCGGTTAAACTGACTTTTGGCGCGTCTATTTTCGCCGTTATTTCCGCGATATTGAGTTCAGCTTTGGCTGCACTTTGTTCAAACTTCGCTTCTATTTTAGCTGTTAAATCCGCGTTTGCTTTCTCATATTTTGTATTCATATCTGCCGCGTTTTGCTTCATTTCTTGCAACATTTGTTTGAGCAATTTTTCAGATTCCATTTTTACACAACAATTTCAAATACACAATAATTTCAAATACACGATAATTTCAAATACTTCACTGCTGTACCACTACCAATCACACAACTTTTCTTTGGGGATTGTACAGTAAAAGTTAAAACAGCAAACTTTGTTTTAACGTAAAATTAAATTTAATCTGAATTTAATTTCGTCGTGCCCCACGTTCCGGGCAACATTTATAACTTTACTATCGGCGTGTTGTTGTTGTGTGAATGTATGAGCACCTACCTGCTGTCCGATCTTGCGGTTTTCTTCCGACTAGGGCGTGTGGATTTTGGATTTGATTTCGCAAGTATGTAAACTCAAGTGTATAACAACAGCACACTAAATAAGTTATTTTAAAAGTGAAGAGTTTTGTGAGGTTGGTAGGCTCCGTAGTACAGCAATAAAAATACAATGTGGGGTAATAAAACGGGGTTTATTACTCCAAACACACAAGAATGCAATGGTTATATGATCAAATATTTTTACAAACTAAACAACAAATAAATCTTGAATAATGTTTTCTGAATGATTAATAATTTTCAGAAGTTGAGCTCGTTATTTTGAAAGAGTTTATTTGAACTGAGAATTTAATTAATCAATTTAATCTACTTCAATTTAAATTCAATGTCTTTAAAAATTTGATTCTAATGAAATAAAAACTCTAAAGTTACTTGAAAATATTCAAAAATAAACTAGGCGTGACAATCTAGTTCACGTCCCTTTATTTACTAGTGATCTGACTCACGTATACTGCAGTATGAGCAAATTATTTAATTCTTTGTTAAGATTTGTATAGCGCTTTTTGTTTTATCTACTATTAATTCTTAACTAATGCTTATTAATTACTTATACTGACTATACAGATTATCACACATGAATAATTCTTATTTAAGTAGAGTCTTTGATTTCTGGCATCTGAATGATTTATATTATATTGATTTTAATTAAAAAAGAAAGAAAAATTTAACGGTTGAAAAATAAATAACTTGATTTCGACTTTCCTGATTCTGAAGTGGATTTTAGAGATGCTCCGGATGTCCCTCGCTGTCCTTGTCCAATCGGCTAGAGATAGTGATCTACTTGAGCGTCCTGGGTTTTGGCGGTGAGCTCGGAAATCAGCAACACTCTGCTCTCCTGCTATTTGATGAAGTTTTTACGTCTGTAGCTTTCTGCGAGAACTGCTTCACGTCCCTCGTCGATTCACGTTCCACGTCAGCGTGTGTGTGTCGTTTCGAGTTGTAGCTCTGCTTGTCAGCTGATTCGCAAATGGTTTAGACGGCTTCTCTGTCGTATTCTTGAAGTAATGTCTTGTAGTCTTGTAGATCTCTTGCGTGCGTACGCCCACAGTTACTGTAGTGAACAATACGCTTGTTTGTTGATGTGGAAGAGTATCTTGACTGGACGCTGTAATTACGAGTCGTTACAGTTGCTCTGTTTTATGATGATCGTAATTAGGCGTGTTGACCACGTAGAGTCTTCAGATGAGTCTTCACAAAACTATGGTTTTGAGACGATCGAAGATATACGTCTGTTCTTCTTGAATACTGGCAGTAGAGTGTTTAATCAGCCCCAAAACTCCGCGTTGGTTCCAATTTCTTCGAATGATTTGATTGGCTGACACACTCTCCCTACTACTCAAAATTTGAATCACCTCAGCCCGTGAGAACGAAACTACTTTCCCACAGACGGAGAATTTATATTATTATTAATATTCTTAATACAACGGAACTGAATTGTCGTTCCGGATTTCCTGTGGCACTTTTATATTGCAGTTATCTTGGCTGCAAACCAAGTTGTGCTAATTCTAAAATATACAATTTGTTGTAAATTCTTATAGCTATAACATATTAAAAGCTCTTTTATGTAGATCAATTATTACGGAAGTTATTAACATAAAATTAATTAACTCTGTTATTATTTAATTATATTGCATAAAATTCGCACACCCTATTATTAATATTTCGGCAAACATTTTGGCTATAATGGATTTCGCCTGAAATTACTGGTTCCCAAAATATTACTAATTGAAAGTTTGGGTGTGGTCGTATTCGTTACACAGTGAGTTGATAATGTAACTTGTACATTACAAGTTATGTAACAATTACATTGCAATTGCATTGCACACGTGTGCGCCTTGTACAATGCATTATTATGATCGCTATCACATATGAGTGGAGTTTCGACTATTAAAATTTATTTAAACATCAATATAGTATACGCTTAACATATAACTCCAAATTAATGATATTTGGTCCTGTTATAATATATATATATATATATATATATATATATATATATATATATTGCGACAGTACAAATAAGTGATGTACTGAGCATTGAATTTAAAAATTTAAATTTACCTAATAAACTGTAAATAATTAATAATATATTAGAAATAAGCATGTCAGGGATTGCAAGCTTGGCTCAGACAAAAATATGAACACGTGTTTCGACCTGAATCGACGTGCACACACACACAAATATAACTGAAAGTGTGTATGAACGCAGGTCTATGCAGGCGAGTTTGCCACCCCAAGATGAATAATTGCACAATTACTGTTTTTCTGTAATTATTCATAAACTATAATTAAGAATTAAAA
This sequence comes from Magicicada septendecula, assembly GCA_034769895.1. Taxonomy (NCBI): domain Eukaryota; kingdom Metazoa; phylum Arthropoda; class Insecta; order Hemiptera; family Cicadidae; genus Magicicada; species Magicicada septendecula. The sequence goes on from CM068371.1 coordinate 122,948,853, forward strand.
TCCAAAACCACAATAAAATGTAATAAAATTTACTAAATACTGTGTACGAAAACCACGCGAAAGTGCCACACCGTACGAGTGTAATAGTGAAATAACTGTGTACAAATCGAAAGGGTTAAGTTGCAATGTCCAAAATTACAGTGAACATGTGTTGTAAAAATAGTTATAAGATAAGTATAATAGTATACTTACAGGACTCTGCAATTCGCAGAAATATAAGAAATAGCAAAATTGACAAAGAGTGGGGGAACTGAATCCAGAGACAGTTTCTGACATGTCGATTTCGTACCACTGCAGGGTGTCGACCAAGACATGGGTATAAATAGGACACGCAAGCTACAGTGGTTCTTTTTCTTAAATCATCCACGGTGCAGCGGGAGCTTATGCCCGTCCATATGGCGTATTTATTTTTTTTTGTAAATAGTTCAAATTTTCCAGTTACATACAACTATGTAACTAAGTTGTAAAGACAATCATTTTTAAATAATAACAGCAGTACATAAGAAGAATTACATAAGGAGATCCATTGACGTCAGAAACAGCACGAGGAGAGTTCCAGAGAGAGATACGACGCTGGACAAGATGAAGTGATATGACGCTGGACAAGCGGAGAGTTCCAGAGAGAGATACGATGCTGGACAAGAGGAGAGTTCCAGAGAGAGATACGACGCTGGACAAGAAGAAGTGATTCAACGCTGGACAAGAGGAGAAAAGAGAAAGCTGACGCTGGACATGAGGAGAAGAGAGACAGTCGACGCTGGAGTGCGAGACGAGGATGACTACAGATGGAGAAAAATGATCGAGTATGATTGACGACAATAAGGTGATAAACAACTTATTTATATCTTAATCATACAATGAACTCAAAGACAATTAAAGACATTTCTATTTTATTGAAAAGTAAGAGCAATGTTCCTTGTAAAGTAGAATTAAAATCATAAATGTTTTAGAAATACGATTAACGTAACAAAAGCTCAAATTAATATGATATAAAATGATTACAAAGCATTTAAATGAAAACAATTAGTATTTGAGAAAACAGTACTGAGAAACAAAAGATAAATTCAATAACTATTAATATTTTGAGTACATTACAATATATAAAAAGAGATTTAAATATTGATATTTTGAAACACATTAATTGACTGAGTAGTCTGAAAATGAGATTTTTCTTTAATACAATAATTAGTAGAATAGAATATTTAGTCAGTAAGGATGTATATAGCATAAGCCTTACGGCAGAATAACAATTAATAACGAATGTTTTAAATCGAAGTCAGTGCCACGTGCACAATTTTTAATAATATCAAATAAATTTGAAATACCGTTACAAGTTACATAGAGTTCTTATTGCAGATACACCTGAAACCCAATTTAAATGTTATATTGTTACATAATTTGTCAATCTTGAACGTGAGACCGGTCACGCTAAATCTGTGTATATGTATATGTGTTGTTGCATATTTGGCTCCCAAAGAACGTGGGGCTATACAAATTAAAGTACATATAAAAATTCACACACATAAATACGTTGCATGAAATTTGTCGCCCTGGACGTGGGGCACGACATGCCTAAATTTGTGTACAAAAATTTTTTGTTGCAATATATATATATAATAGCACGGTGCAAAGTGTAATCCTTTATGGAGCAGAAGTCTGGAACGTTTCAAACGTAAATAAGAAAAAACTGATAGCAGCGGAAATGACTTCTTCAGGAGGAGTTGTAGAAGATCAAAATTAGACAGGGTTAGAAATGAGACTATTAGAGCCGAGATGAATATTGACAGGACAATAGTAGATGAAATAGAATGAAGACAATTGACTTGGTTTGGGCATGTGAAGAGAATGGAAGATGACAGATGGCCCCGCAAAATACTGGAATGGATACCACTGGTTTGGAGGAAAAGAGGACGTCCACGGAGGAGTTGGCGAGATGATGTAGCGGAAGCAATGGTTGCAAGAGTAAGTGTAAATTAAAGAGTAAGATAAAGCGTAAATTACAACACACACAACAATACAAAAATAAACAACACAATAATGAATTCCAAATACTAAAAAACATAAAACATAAATTACATGAACACAACCTAACCATACTTAAAGCAGACAAAGGTAATATAAATGTCATAATAGAAAAACAGGCTTTAAATAACAAAATTGAAACATTTTTTAATGAAAACAACATCACTAAATTAAATAAAGACCCCACCCCTAAATATCACAAACAATTAAACAAAACCCTAAATAACACAAAACACATAGTATCACCTGACAACATCAAATATCTAAAACAAATTAAACCAAAAGCCCCTACACTAAATGCACTACCGAAATTACACAAACCCAATATTCCCATCAGACCACTTATAAACAACACACAAGCACCTGCACACAAAATAGCTAGACATTTAGATAAATTGATCAGAAATAGCATAAATTTAACAAACAACACCACTGTCAAAAATAATTTAGATCTAGTGAATAAAACCCAACATGTACACATTCCCCACAATTCCACACTTGCTTCATTCGACATAACAAACCTATACACCAATGTTCCCATAAAAGAAACCATAATTACATTAGAACAATTACTAAAAATAAATAACACACCCGAAACACACATAAACGAGATCATCCATCTAACTAAAATTATCACAGATCAAAATTATTTCGCACACAATAGCATGTATTACACACAAACAGATGGACTACCCATGGGCTCCCCTATATCAGGTATACTAGCAGAAATATTCATACACACCATAGAACAGAAACACATACTGAACAACAACAAATACACCGATAAAATAATATATTGGCACAGGTATGTCGACGACGTTTTACTCCTTTACAACGGCAACAAAAGACAAATAGAAAATTTCCACAAATACATTAACACTATACACCATAAATTAAAATTCACACTTGAAATAGAATTAAATAACAGCATAAACTTTTTAGACCTTACAATCACCAAAACAAACAACACACACGCATACAAAATATACAGAAAACCCACCACATCAGATATGGTCATACACAACACATCCAACCACCCAACTCAACACAAACATGCAGCTTTCAACTACATGCTCCATAGGCTCACGTCAATACCCCTAAACACACATGACTACCAAGATGAATTAAACACAATTAAATATATAGCAGTCAAAAACGGATACAACCCCGAATTAATAAATAAACTACACAAACGAATCCTCAACACAAAAAGTAAAACACATCTGACCAACAGCACACAACCCAGTAAATACATAACACTTACATACTACAATTCCAATATACATAAAATTGCAAACACACTTAGGAAACAAAATTATAAAGTAGCCTACAGAACCAACAACACCATTAGAAAACACATAAACAATACTAACAAAGACACAGACACATACAACAAAACAGGGGTTTATAAATTAAATTGTAATGATTGCCCACAATTCTACATCGGCCAGACGGGAAGATCTTTTTCTTCCAGGTTTTCTGAACATTTAAAAGCCCTCACCACAAACTACATACATTCCACATTTGCCACACATTTACATAACGAAAACCACAGTTACACAAACATAGAACACAACATGGAAATATTACACTACTTACCTAAAAGTAGAAAACTGAACACAGCTGAACAATTTGAAATATACAGATATCACACACTACAACCAAACAACATATTAAATGAACAGATACATTACAAATCACATACACTATTTGACACACTGATCCACACACACAATTCGAACCTCAGCGCCAATCCCTTCCCACCATCAACCCCCACCACACACTCCATTCCGTAACGGTTATTCTGTAATCGACAGTTAGTATTAAACCCACTGAAGAAGAGAAACAACATCTCGAAATGTTTGGGAAGTGACAAAAGTAAGTTCATAAGTGAAAGTATATATATATTATTAAATTAATAAAGTGAACGAAGAGGATGCAACAACAAGATAACAATCATATTAATTTGATTTATTATTTAAAAATTCAAATTATCATATTATTAATTGTTTTGTGTGGGTTAATTATTATTTTAACCCTTATATTCGCTAAATAGCACTATTACATTAACGACTCGGAACACTAGGTTTTTTATAAGTAAAAGCATAAAGTTTTACCTTACAGCCTAAACCGGTTTTCTCCTTTAAAAGGCTTCTTCAGAGGCTCGATCCAAATATAATGTAATTATAACGTGTTTAAATCTTATTTCTTATATTCTAAGACATATTATACACAAACATAAAACATATATGACCTGAAATATTTATACAGACATATAATATATAACACATATAATTAATATAAAACGTGATTAACACGTATAAAATTGAATATTCATCTTGTCTTTGCAAGTGTGGTTTTTAATATATACCACTTAATAAAACTTTTAATTAATTAAATATTTATTAAACTACTAATAGAGAACATTTATTACTTTAATTGATTCTATTATTTAATGTCTCAATTAATTAACAATCTTCAAATTATGTAACTCTCATACTTGAATTTAATTATCTAATCAAATACAAAATATAATAAAAATATGGTTCTTCCTTGACCATTTATTTATGAGATTACTACAGTTATATTCTCTATTATCAATTATACTTTGAACATTTATTTATTCATTATGAAAATTTAAAAATATACTAATTTCTTTGTCAACTTGTATATGGAATCTAGAGCTTTCTTTCGATAGACCTCAGGGTCATTTATAATATTAAATAAATGTCTGACTTCACCTGCATTTTTCTGCAACCATTTAACTTTGTCGTTACTGTCATCTGGACTCTCGAGTTTGTTGATCCTCTTCGGTATCACCTTCTCTGTCTCTGCGTCGTTGAAATTCCTTGCTCCGTCTCCTGGATGCTGAGTTCTGACGTGGACCTCCCGTCGTGATGATGTACGGCTGGATGTAGCTGCATGTGGCTGTCCCTGCGTCCTCTCGTCTTCTGCTCTGGTTCCTCTCCTCTTCTTATCTTGTCCCTCGTGGATGTCTCAAAGTTCTATGTTACTTCTTGAAGTTCATCGACGATACGACTTCTCGTAAATTACGATTTTATAGTCTTTTAAAATAATCGTGTTCCACTATTACTTGCACCGATGTACTGCCGGTTCCATCGCACTTCACATTACGTAATACTGTTAAAAAACCTTACATGACTTTGTAAAAATCGCGGTTGCGAGATGCGTGGATCTTACATAGTTTATCTGAGTCTGAGTGAGTTTGAATGAGTGAGAGTGTGTCGCTCACTGGGGTTTTATACTGCTACCGTCGTCCCATGCCTGTTGGAAACTGTTTTGACAACATTGAACAGGTCGGCGCGTCAATTAAATTGCTAATTTCAACCTACTCGTCTTTCTATGAAGCGCACACTTTTTATAAATATTATTTCACCAATCGTTAGGTATAATATCAAACTTTGTTTATGCAAATTATGAATGTTAAGGTGTGTAAATTATGGTAGTTATGGCAAAATTTCATACGGTGGCTGAACGGTTCCCACGATCAATGACTTGAATGATAGCGCCAGGCGCCAGCTATGTTTTTACATATGTCGCTGATTCGTGTGACTTCTGGTTTTCGTTCAGTATTTAAAAAACTGTGTAAAATCTTCCACCCTCGTTTGTATAATTCAACCTGTCTCTCGTTTACACATGTATACTAGCACACACATGCAGACTGATACACAAACGGGTGCCTGTCACTATGATGTCATCTCTGCCGGTCAGCGCATGTCAGTTTCTCCCCTTCGCTACAATTAAAAACCAACGAAGCTTTTAATTCCATATGCAGGCTCACTTACAATATTTGATTTATTTAAAATTAAATACTACTTTTATTTATTTTATTATCTCTTATACCTAATGTTTAATTATACATTATTTTTATTATTTACATCTTATATATCTCATACGTGCGTTCGTATGTTATCATACCTCAGTCAGGGGTTGATACATATACTTATGCTAAACGTGTCGTTCCATAAATTCCCCTACTGGGTAAAATAAAATTTGAATTTTATTCAAATTTTATTTCTTTACTCAGAAATTATTTATTTTATTATTTATTTTTTTATTACAACTCACACTTAGTGGTTATAAGGGTTCTTAAAAATTTTTTCTCTTTCCCTGGGTGGATTACGTCCCTCCCATGGATTTATAAGTTGACTTTTTATTTATTCATCCATAGAATTTACGGAATGCTGATGCATGGTACTTTCCAATGGTTTTTCTTCTTGTCGGATTGTAGACGATAAATGTGTGTCGTCCTTTCCTCCTTTGTAATAAGTAGGGTCCCTCGTACAGTCTGAATAGTTTCTTTGCTGTATTGTCAATTCGTTTTCCCACTGGATTGCTTCTTAGTAGCACTCTCTCTCCTTCATGGAATGTGATGAGTTTGTGCGTTCTGTTGAATCTCTCGATCCTCTTCTCTCCAAGTTTTTCCATCCTCTTCTTCGCATTGTCATACTTGTGACTCAATGGAATTTGCAGGTTTTGGTTTGGAGGTTTGTCAATGTTTTTCGACCAGAATCTATTAGGTTTTTTATTTTTTTCCAGTTCCACCGGTGTATATCTGAGTGAGTTTGAATGAGTGAGAGTGTGTCGCTCGCTGGGGTTTTATACTGCTGCCGTCGTCCCATGCCTGTTGGAAACTGTTTTGACAACATTGAACAGGTCTACTTTAATGTTAATAAAATTAATTATAATAAGAACCATTGGAAGAATTACTGTCATAACATAAAAACAGTAGAACAATTTATTGGAAAACAAGATGAAAAACAGAAAAAAAGAAATATGCTATTAATATTGGTAACCAGAAGAAGATTGTGCGAACAACAGAAGAAATAAAGAGAATTCAGATGGAAAACTTACACACCATACCTAGTGATAAGTTATATCAGCAGAGCTTTAAAGCATAAGAAGAATAAATACATCAGAAGAGCTTTAAAACATAAGAAGAATAAATGAGATAGAAAAAATTGGCAAATTTGAGGAAACACGAAGTGATGAATCCAAGGATGTTTATTATTAGTCGAGAATAGACTATTGTTTAATAATTTTTATTTAATGACTGTATGTAGATGTATTCCAGCAGTCTTATATTTGAGCAGAGATGATGTTCATCTGATCTCAAAAAGTGTAGTATGGCCAGCAGAGTATTGTAGCCACAAGTGCCGCTCTGGACTGCCCCAGCTCACGTGGTAGGGAATGTTAGGGAATGAATATCCTATGGATGAAGCACCAAGTAAAAGAAAAAGTATATATAGAATAATAATAATATATCTCAGATTACAATAACTATCTAATAAGAATAAATTCAATGAAAAGAAAAAAAAGTAAAGCTCAACTACGAAGAAGCAGGTATAGAAGTGGGTAGGAAGACAAGGAATATAATAAACAATAAATATCATAAGCAATTAGTTCATCCATACTAAACGTATGATCTGAATTAATCACTTCTGGAGGAGAGCAATCTGTAGCATGACAGAAAATCCACCTTGTTATAATTCAAAAAATAAGCAAGAATAGAATAAAAAACAAACTGGCATAAAGAAAAATTACTATAATAATTAATCCAGAACAACAGTAAACTGAAATCCAATCCAAAGAAGTCAAGTTCATTAAAACAGTACCACATTATAAAAATAAAACCCCCAAAAAAGTATAACATAGGAAAAGTACAATACAGTAGAATAAAAACAATGTAAATTAAGTATAAGTAAAAATATTATATATATGATTAAAAGTGTACAAGGGTAATTTATTTTGATTGTGAAAAAGTGACTAATAATAATCCCATTTAAGTGATGTTCCTTATTCCCCAATGACTAGATAAAATGACTAGAAATCAGATTTGGGAATATAGTGAATAATGAGGGGAACCAGGGTAAATCCCTAAATCAAAACAAAACAGCAAGAGACTGAATAATAATTAACTTTAAGAAACTGTTTAAGTAAAAATACATTTGTTTGTTGTGTTAGCAGTTCATTGAACTCATAGCATTGAATGCTTGAGATTAAATTTTATTTCAATTAATATCTTTATTATGTTTTAATAATATCAATTAATCAAAAACAATGTTGTAACTAAGTAAGGTCAATTTAGTTGTTAAGATTTTATTAGAATTGTATGTCAGAAAGGGTATTAGCAAGCTGAAATAATAGTAAACCTTGTAATTGAACTAACATAAAAAAATAGACAAAATTGTAAATCTCACCATTATAAATTATTAGAAAATAAGTAGATGAAACTAACTAAATGAATGAAAATTGTTGAGTGTAACTCACTAACCATTTATAATAAATGTAACAACACTTTGTGAAAGTAATGAAGGAATGTATAGGATATTATTATGAAAAATGAAAGTGTAATAACACTGGAGTCTAAAGAAAAGCCTAAATTGAAGATGGTATTCAAATTAGATAAGTTGTAATAAAATACTAATTAAATAGTAGTGGTGATGTTGACTCTGCTGTAATCAAGCCCCACTGTTCGGGCTAGTCGATTTGTAATAAAATAGAAATATTAGATATTGAGTCTGTGTGTTCTTAATTTGTATGTTTAATTGGTGTGGCTCTCGACGTCTTACTGGCCTGAAACACTTCCTTAAGTTTCCCAGCTGGTCGAGTCCCAATGGTAGCAAGACCGGTCGAGTAGCGTAATGTTGATGAAGAAATATATGTTCAGCTCCACCAAGAGTTTCAAAACAAAAATTGTTGTTTTGAAGAATATAAAAAAAAATGTGTTTAAAAAAAATTATAATTTGAAAAAAAAAATTATAATTTTATTAATTAATTAATTATAATCAATTAATTAATATAGGGCTGTGAAGTTTTAAAAAGTGTAATGCTCTTCTGAAAAATTTTATTGAAGTGTTGGTATATTTTAAATAAACTATCACCACTCATAGGATTGTCTTCAAACCAATCGATACTTGTTTACCTTTTTATTTTTTAGGTTATCTTCACTTATAGGTGGTAAAGTCCTGGTAGATTATTAATTAGAATTATATTAGTGATATCTAGTAATATTTATGAAATAAGGAACTATTTAGTGTTGAAAAATATTAATGTTTTATTAGTTAATAGCAATATTGACTCTTATCGATTATAATATCGATTCTCAGGATATCGAAAAAAATTACAAAGTATATTATATAAAATTCATACAGGGTTCTTTAAACAGCCAATTATTATCAAAGTCAGAGAAATCGGGCCAATATTTAAAAAGTATAACGTTACAACAAATTAATAATTATTACTAAATACAGACATTGAATAGAAAATAATAAAATTGTTTTCACCAACAGCTGATGTGAACACTGAAGGCATTGAAATTGTCAAAGTAAGATGGCTGCCGTCAAGCTGGTCAAAATGTCGCTCGTTCCTGCTACGTTCCAAATAATGTATTTTCTGGCAGTATTCCTGTTCTGGTGTCTGCAAATCTCTTGTTAAATGTTGTGTAGTGCCTGGTGTAATGTTTCTGGGTTGTATTTAGTGTATTCGTGTAATTATAAGTTCAAACACTTTTCCCGATACCGACACTAATACTTGGTTAATGTGTTATACAGTTTTCTGGTGTTTTGTGGTGTTTTTCGGAGTAGATATTGTAACAATTAAACGAGGTCGTACCTGTTAAAATGTCTCACACTTGTTTATATGGTGTATTAGTGTGAATGTAGTGTGTTTGCCTCACACTGGTTGTTACATAAATCGACGTCACTACTGGAGTCCGTAGCGTTGTCAATGTCACCAGTACAACCTACCTGCTAATTCGTAGGGATTACGATTCCCGGGTGGCGCCAAATTGTTTTTGTTAAAACAATTAAAACATTTAATTTTTAAAGTAATATGTGGTATTAGCATGGACAGCTGTGGCGTTCGAATTATTCCCGCTGCTACACAGGTTGTCGACTCGGCCAATCGTGACAAGCGCTAGTTGGCTATGACTTACAACTTCGCTAACACACATATATTTACAAAAATAAATCCTATGAAATAACAAGAGAATATTGTGTTGTACTGTATCTTTTAATACAAATTTAATTATTAATAAATATGACAATTTAATCTTAAACAGATTATAATATTATGCCCCGGCTTAGAGCGTGAAACATCTCAAGGTTGGCAAATTTCGAGTTTAATACACTATCGTTCCGTTGTGTCAACAAATTACTATGTTTTTAAAATCTGGAGTTCTTTTGATCATGAAAATAGACATAAACGTTGATTACATGAAAAGAAAGTACACTATTATACCTTATAGGTACTTAGGATTTATAATGTGTTTGTACAATTTGTTCCGTAGTGTCGTATTTCTGTTACAGTAATTATGTTTACAAATAAGGTTATCTTTATAAATGTTTTTTAATATAAGTAAATTATGCCTTTACCTTTGAAAGAAAATACTACTTTTAAATAGTGAGAAATTTTATCATTTGAAAATAATTTAAGTGATTTGGGGTTTTAGGAGTAAGAAATTATTCGGTACTTATCAGTTCGTCTCACGTTGGAGGGTCATCATGGGTAGGCGTGTATTTTTCGAATTTGGGCTGGTTGTAGGCTTCCAGCGTCTTCTTCAAACTGGTCTGGGTTTTTTCTTTAATTAGTTTGTTCAATTTCGTTCCTGGTCATCATTAATTCTGTACAGATCGACGTCTCTTCACATGGGATCATTTGAATTCACTAGTTGACTTGTTATAACTGTTTAAATTAAAGTTTTAGTTTGTCCAATTTCTTGTGTGGCGTACCCACGCTTCGTTTCTTCAGCGTCTGTATAATTTAACGGAAAAATAAGCCTCAAATGACTCGTTGTCATAGTAACTAATAATTCCATGCTTGTTTCATTACTCTTTACTTACATTGTTAGAGATATTTGAATTTTTATTCAAATTTATTAAGTATTTTCCCAATGATTTTATTCCCTTATAATTCCTTTGGGATAATAAATGACATCACTATTATTTTTCTTTCCTTTCAAAGTTTACAATGATACCTCATAAGGTCATATTTTGTTACACTTTAACTATAGTCTAATTAGTCGACATTTAAAAAAATAACATATCTTTCTTGAATTAAATTATTACAATAATATTTCTGTGTAGAAATAACTGATATACAATTATTGTCCATTCACTGTTCTTAGATTAGTAAGATTTTTTGTGAAATTGATACAATTTGCATTTAAAATGTTCTTGGGAGTTAATTGTTTTTCTAGTTACAAACAGCCATGATTGTTTTCTAGTGTATTTCCCTTTTAAATTACATTCTGAATTCAGCCTGATGGGCTTCACTTATTTGTTTGTGTTTTAATTATTATTCAACATAAATTTTCATTACTTTTCATTTAAAATATAATAGTTAGGTTTATGGACTGTAAGTCCCCTTTCAGTCATATTCCTTCTTTAACATTGAATCAACTATTCTTTATAAATCATAAATTATTCTTAGTACTAACATTGATTTCTATCTTGTCTTATAAAGTATGGTGATAAACATTGTCACTTTCTCTAATATTATTAAGGTTGATTCCCCTTTCAACATGGTGTGTTGTATTCTTTATAAATGTAATCTTTAATAACAAACTTTACTTCTATCCTATCATGCCATGTTAACACAAGTTATGGTACTGGGCTTTCTCCCTGATATGTCACATGCTTTCCTTATATTAATTTTAAATACTATTTTTAATTACTTCTAGGTATACAATTAATTATAATTCCACTCTAATCATTGGTGGTTTATCAATGTTTTAAAGAGTGTCTATTTCCTTAGCATTCTAATTTGAATGTTTCACCTTCACTATTTTATAGGGCATTAACACTTCACTAAAACACTTCACTTTGGTTCACTGTTTTGTAATTAGTGTTATTTAATGGGTAACCCCTATACTTTTTCCTACCATTTCTCACTATTTTGTTCTAGTATTATGTTTACTATAAACAATATTAGGCTAGTTGTGTTTTGGTTGAATCTAACCTTTCTGACAGGGTTAATGTACTCTTCCTATACTACTTTGCTTTATAATTGTATTGTCTTTTAAAAGGTTACATATGTTAACTCAATAATAATAATAACATTGGTTTCATTGATTTATAATTATTTAAGGTTTATTGACCGTATTCTATCTTTAACATACAATCTTTCCCTTTTATATATGTGTGTTAGTTTCCCCTTGGGTTTTATCTGTCTCCTCTTCATTCTTCCTCTTCTTCTTCTTCTTCAATAATCTTCATCTTCATTCTTCATCTTGGTTTGGTTCTCCTTTAGTTCTATGTCCATCATTGTTTTGTCAATCATATTTTCCTAAGTATGTTTGGGTTGTCGGCTTAATCATGTCAAAATATTTACATTTTAATAAGTATGTTATGTGGTTCCCTTCTTTATGTTTGTGTTTTTTGGCTCAATCACTTGGGTTGGGTAATATCGTGGTACGTCATGTCAAAGTATTTACATTTTAATCATTTTTTACACATTTTATTTCATATGAAGTAATTTTATATCAAGAATTCTCTTTTTTATCACTGGTACGAGATTTGGCTTAATTGTATCGTTACAATATGTATTGTTCAGTGTTATGTAGTGTTTCTTGATTGTTTCTGTTATAATATGAGAGTTCTAGAAGTATTTTACAAGTCACTCGCGATTTCACAATAACGTACTATTCACTCCTTGACTTTACCGTTATAAGTTAGGTTAGGCTCGTTACAAAACTTTTGTCATGTTAACCGTTCAAATACCAATAATCAACTAACTATTTCCTTCAGTTTCAATTAAACTCTTAGCCCATATAATATTATCCTTAACATTGTTCAAATATATTTTCACATCCTGTGCACACTTTAAAATTTCACTATATAAATGCCTAAACTTCGGTTATTTAGCAATTTTTTTTACTAGATGTTATTTAAATTAATCTTTCAGTTCATTCAGCTTATTTTCAGATTAAATAATGCCGTTTTATAGTGTTTTCTGTCCAAAAATAGTAATTTTACTTTCAGTTTGGTATTCTCTGATAAGTCAAAACATTTCCAAAATTTACTTCCTGTTATAATGTAAATTCAGCCATTTTATCAGTTATATTTAATATTAATAATCCTATATTGTATTAAAAGGTTTATATTCCCTTATTTTCTGGTAATTAATTGAATTAGTTGTATTCTGAAACATTATTCTGAAATATATGACTCCCATGTCCAAATTTCTGAATTTAGTCATTTTCATTTTTATTTATAATTCTGAATATAATTTATTAAAATCTTTCTAAATGGTATGTGCAATTATATGGCTTGATCTCAAGTTTATTTTGTCTAATACCCCTTTTGTTTATTTGCTTTTAAATGAGTAATTTCTCTGTTTTGATGAAGTTTGGTTTCCATTCTTTTGGCCTAGGTTTTTTAACAATTTTTCTTTACAAAAACTTTACAAACAATATATGATGTGTGATACCCTCTCTGACTTTTACATATAGTATTATAAATTAAACATGTTTTCCAAATTACACAATAACAATTAGTATTGGTTACAATAAAGATAACAGTTAAACAAATAAAGAATATTTTTTAAATAAATGGTTGTCTTCAAGTCAGACATTTTACAACAAAATCCTTATTTCTAACATGGAAATATGGTTTACAAAAAAGGTTTTTTACTAACTAACATCTTAATTACTCTCTACTATTTACAAGTAGTAACTATTTTTATAGTTCTGATGTTAGTTGTATCAGACCCAAACAAATGGCCTTATATTTAATAAATTTTTAAACATCCTTATACTATATTCATAAAAACCTTACATCTATATTCTTGTTGCTAACTATTATTACAAGTAGGATTCTACAGTTTTTATACCGTCTTTTATACATTGTCTTTGGGGAATTGTACCCTGTCATTAATAAATAAATAGCATAAATTGTTCAAAAAGTATTATGAAATCTGTTTTTCTTTTTGCATATAAAACAAAATGTTATTTTAAACCGATTTATGTTTTATAAATAACATATTCTCACAGTACACATTTCAAGTCATTGGAAATTGTATATTTCATTGCATTCAATGTTTGTGATTGCCAAGAATGAAACACAAGGTTAATTTTTTATAATACCCAAAACTATCACTGGTTCACTTTGAACTTTTATATTATGTTATTGCTAAATGGTCGTATAGTCTTATTAACATAATAAATTGGTTAGCGTTTTTCAATGGAGATTTGTTCCATGGGTACTATATTATGTTTCATCTTAGTTCACAGGCAACTTTTACTTTATACACTTCTCTCTCTTAAATTTGTATACATGTGGTTTTCATTTCGTTATACTTTTATTTTTAAATATTTATTTTGGGGATATAGGGATTTGGGTGTCTTTTATAAGAGCATGACATCTTCTTCAGGATGCTGCCTTCTTCTTCTTTCATCAGTCTTCTTTTCTCCTGCCTTCTGGGACTGGTATCTTCTCCATCTTCTTCTTGATGCCATCAGGTTTCTTGGGCTCTTCTCCATCTTCTTCTTTATTTTAGAAATACACAACCTGTATTGGTTGATCTTGGCTTATTTTAGGGTTTCTATTCTATTTATTCTTCCTCGTTGTGGGTTTGGTCATATTCTGTACTGCTTGGTTATTCACTTTCTTACCTTCCTGGGTTATAACTTGAAAACCTTTGGTTATGAGACTGGTTTTGTATGACTCATCACTAGTAACTCATTTTATTTGAACTTGTATTTTCTTTATAATAATGATTTCTTTCCACAGTTGCTATGAATTAATCTTTTTATATTAAACTTAATGCTTTCTTCCAAATTTAAATATTATAACTTCATTATTCTAATGATCAATTGCCATTCAATATTATGCATACATCTGTCACGTTACAGATTGCTCCCCTCCAGAAGTAATTATTTCAGACATGTTTATGGATGAAATAATTTCTTATGATAATTTCATCATTTCTTATAATTCATTTTCTTCTCCATTTTTACATCGACTTTTTTATATTAGAGTTTTATTAATTTTATATATATGGTTACTTGTTTTACTACTGATCCTTTTCGGATAGTTAGTGTCTTCTGAGATATATTATAATTGTAATACATTTTCTTTCTTTATCAACTTCGTGTTGCATCCTTGGGATATTAATTCCCTAAAATTCCCTATCACGTGGGCTGGGGCAGATCAGAGGGGCACTGTACGCTACTTCTCTGCTGGCCATACACCACTTCTATAAATTGAGTACAGAGGCATATCCATCCCTGCTCAAAAAACATAATGCTGCTGGAATTATCTTCAGTCAGTCATCGAATAAATAAATAAAAAGTAGTCTCATTTTCGACTAATAAAAATATCTTTGGATTCTTCACTTCGTAGTATCTCAGATTATCTCACATTTTCTATCTTAATAAATCTTCATAATTATTATTATACTCATTATATATATATTTTTTCAAAACTCTTAACTTGTCTGATATATTTATTTTAATTATGGTTGAAAACCTTTCTTTTAATAATTCTGGTTACTGTTTACAGTGTAACTCTCTTTCTTCTCCATCTGAATTCTCTTTATACTTTCTTCTGGTTACTCATAGTACTAGCATGGTCTTTATATATAGCCTTTCTTATTCATCATTTGAATGGTCTTAATATATTATATTTAATTTTTTAACATTGTATCTTTACATTAGATATAAAGGTTGTTATATTGATCATTTTCTTTAAACATTTTGGTTGTTTCCTTTCTCTTAGAAAGTTATTAATCCGCCTTCGCATTTATTAACATTAATTCATTTATATTATATTTCATGTGGTATTTCTTCTCTTTGCATTTCATATAGGTCTTATTATTATCATTTGTTCAAAATCATCTTCTCCATCTGTTTGGTATGAGTTGTTCTTCTTTGCTCTTAATTAACTGTTTTCATTATCGTTTCATAGGTAATTAGTCTCATTGGTTCCAAATTTTTTCTTCTCTTGCATATTACACTCTTTTTTGTTATTCTTCTCTACTCCTTCAAATGCTA
This sequence comes from Magicicada septendecula, assembly GCA_034769895.1. Taxonomy (NCBI): domain Eukaryota; kingdom Metazoa; phylum Arthropoda; class Insecta; order Hemiptera; family Cicadidae; genus Magicicada; species Magicicada septendecula. Next base: position 122,964,889 of record CM068371.1, read on the forward strand.
TTGTGAATATCTAGCATTTAATCTGGATTAACGTTAATTCTCTTTTCTGAATTAATCACTTTATTTTCTTCTCAATTCAATTATAATTGACACATAATTATTTTTTGGAACTTGGTTAGTTTTAATGTAAAATTCAAACTATTCTTTTTATTTAATTGAAAAATATTTCTCATGAATCCTTGTAATATGTTGATCTTATCTTGTTTCAAAGTTCTGACGTTCTATCAACATTCAAATTCTGTTTAATTCATTTATTCCCAGAATTGTTTCATTCAGAATTGTTTATAGTAATGTGATTTTACTATTATTTCTGAATGTTTTGGTATTTCTCCAAATTCAAAGTCTTCTTAATTATTTACCATAAAGTTTTCTCATAATTCAGTGGTAGTAAGCTGTGCTTACTTAATTTTAAACTTTTAATATTAAGTTCAAAATTCTGTCTCTTTCTTTTTCTTCCATAAAGTTTTGTTCCAAATTATCAGGTTGTAGTAAGAAGTACTTACTCAATTTTAAATTTTTATAAATATTAAGTTCAAAATTCAAAATTCTCTCTCTTTCTCTTTTTTCTATAAAGTTTGTTCCAAAATTATTAGGTTGTAAGTTGTTCTTACGTATTTTAGAATTTTTTTAAACAATATAATATATATGTTTGTCAAATTCTAAATTCTTTCTTTTTCTTTCTTCCATAAAGTTTTTTCTCAAATTATTATGTTGTAAGTTGTTCTTACATTATTTTAGAATTTTTTTTTAAATATATAAAAAATTCTCTCTCTTTCTCTTTCTTTCTTCCATAAAGTTTTTCTCCAAAATCATTAGGTTGTAGTAAGATGTACTTACTCCATTTTTTCTCTCTCTTTCTTTGTCTTCCATAAAGTTTGTTCAAAATTATTAGGTTGTAAGTTGTTCTTACATCTTTTAGAATTTTTTAAACATTAAATTAAAAAATTCTTCTTCTTATAATTCTCCAGAATGTTCTTCTCAAAATATTAGGTTGTAAGATGTACTTACATTATTTTAGAATTTTAAAATTATTTAATTAAAAATTCTAAACTCACCACTCATTCTTCATAATATTTCTTCATAGAAGCTTGATTGTACACTCCTTTGATTTTTCCTGAAACGATTTCCCTCAATTCATATGTATTGTTATGCTTATCATTTACCACAACATATGGTCCGGTGTAAAGTAATAATAACTTTTTTGTTATGCCTTCTAAGGTGCTGGGTAGCTCTCGATTTTTAAGGAGGACTTTTTCACCCTCTTTATATGTCACAATATGCCCTATTACCTTCTGGTATTTGGCTTGCCGTTTTTCCTGATCTTCAGCTACCTTGTTGTAAAACTTCAACTGGTTGAATTTCCTATTATTGTTTGCTGGAAATTCAATGATTTGTTCAATGTCTCGGGGAGTCGGCTTCTCATACATGGCTGAGTATGGTGGGATTCCTATAGCTGGATGGTGGGCGAAATTTAAGAATGTCTCTGTCGCTGCTAGGTACTCTTGCCACTTTTTCTGTTGGTTGTGACAGTACGTGCGCAATATTCTACCCACTTCTCTCAGTACTCTCTCAGCCGGATTGCTACTTGGGTGGTAGACGGACGTCTTATAAGTTTTGATCCCAAGTGCTAATAAAGTGTCTCGCCATCTCCTCCCCTTAAATTGTGTACCGTGGTCGGTAATAATAGAAGATGGTCTACCGATCTCTGGGATATACAAATCGATAATCACCGCCAAAACCTTTGCTGTTGTTGCCCGATTAACCAGATGTAGCTTTATATACTTGGTGTAGTGATCCATTATGATTACCAAGTATTTATATCTGTGTCGACCACCGCTACGGGGAAATGGCCCGCATATATCCAAAAACACTTTTTCCAGTTTTGCGTTGTAAGTTATTGGTATCATGATACCCTCTGTCTTTTCATTGTTTATTTTGGCACATTGGCAGATCTTACAGGATTTGATGTATGTTCTCACCTTGCGGTTGATATTCTTGATCTTACAGTTTTCTTCTAGAGCCTGTATCACTTTTAACGCTCCCATGTGACCATACCTGACATGGTAATCGATGATGACCTCCTTTCCGATTTGGTGTGGGATTATCACCTTCCATGTCTCATCGTCTAAGGCGGTTTTTATGAATAGAATTCCCTTGTTAAGGTGGTAATATTTAGAAATGGTTTCATCATTGGCTTCCAAACGACTCACAATGTTTTTCAGCTTAGGATCAGACTGCTGATGGATTCGAATATTTATTAACAAAGCTTGTAAATCGGCTCTGGTCGTGAATATGTTATAAATTTTTACTAAGCTCTCCTTCTCTCCCTCGAAAGTCTGATCTTCCAGATTTATACGTGACAACACATCCGCTACCACGTTCTTCTTTCCTGGAATGTATTCCCATTTCAGGTCATATTCTTGTAGGGCGAGTACCCACCTAGCCAATCGGCCGTGACTCAACTTGCACCTACGAAGGAACGAGATGGATTTATGAGCAGTCACTACCGTTACTTGATATCCGAGAATGTACGTCCGGAACTTGCTGCATGCGAACACCACGCTCAACAATTCCTTTTCTGTCACACTGTAGTTCTTTTCGCACTGGTTCAGTGTGCGACTAGCGAAGCTTATTACCAGATGTTGTCCCTCCTCATCTTCCTGGTATAATGTCGTTCCTAAGCTTAGGTCGCTAGCGTCACAGTTTAGAAAGAACGGTTTCTTAAAATCTGGGTGACGAAGTATCACACTCTCCAGAAACTTCTCTTTTATCAAGTGGAAAGTAATATCTTGATCTTCACCCCAAGTCCATTTGTTCTTTGCAGATAACTGTGGTTGAAACTTGGCGGTCAACTCGGAATATCGGCTCTGAAACTTCCTGTAATAGTTACAGAGTATGAGGAAAGATTGCAATTGTTTCCTGTTTCTTGGTTGCGGGAACCTCTGAATTGCCTCCACTTTCTCTGCTGATGGGGTAATACCTCGGTTGTCTAGGTTGAAACCTAAGAATTGTACCTCGCGCGCTATGAACTTGGATTTCTCCAACTTCAGTGTTATGTTGTTCTGCGCTAGTTTGTTTAGTACAAATTCCACTCTGTAACAGTGCTCCTCCCAGGTTCCAGATGTGATTAGTAAATCGTCAACATAGACGGTGGTAAATTGGAGCGCTTCTTGTCCAAGAATCTGGTCCATGCATGCCACAAATATGGCGACAGAATTGACAAGTCCGAAGGGCAGTCTCTTGAACTGGTAATTGCGCCCTTCGAAAATGAACGCTACATACTGGCGGCTTTGTGGATGCAGCTCTACCTGCCAATAACCACAGATCGTATCCCAGGTGCTAATAAATTTAGTACCATGAAAACGTTTTAAGATCTCTTCTATTTCACCGGGAGAGGTTCTGTCATTCACAATTGTCTTGTTCAACTCACGCGCATCTAAACAGAGCCAGACTTGTCCGTCTTTCTTCGGAACAGCAATAATTGGACTAGTGTAAGGTGATTGACTAATCTCAATTATGTCATTTTCTATCATCTTGTTTATCTCTGTTCTCACGGCTTCTTTGAGCGACTGCGCTATTGGATATGACCTCCGGTTAAACTCTACGTTCTCTTTAAATCGAAGTTGGCACTGGTAGTTTTTTACCTTCCCTGGTTCATCAGAAAACACCGCCTTGTATTTCTCATATATAGCGATTAGACGATCAGCCAGATGTGTTGGTATTTTCTTGTTATCGCTTCCGCACTGGAAATTCCGTATTTCTTGGATCTTAACTGACCATAAATCCTCTCCTCCATGATTGTATATTATGGGTTTAGAAAGAGGGCTGTTTCTAATAACATTTATTTTACGAAGTTGTTGATGTATAGGGCTGGGAAGTATAGTTGTGCTTCCTACCAGATCTGCGGTCCATGTTACTCCGTCTGGGAAAAGTGATACTTTATTTAAATTAAGATCGATTACCGCCGAATATCTACGAAGAATATCGCAACCGACTAAGATGTCAAATGGTAATCCGGTGGCGATTAAAAATTCCATATCTAAAGCTATATCACGGCTAACGACACTTAAAGAAACTTGCTTCCTAATGGTTTTATTCTGGCGGCCAGTTGCACCTACCAACACAATGTTGTTGACTGGTAACATTGGCAAAGTTTTTCCACATGTACACTGTATTCTCTCCAATTCATTGGAGTTTATTATTGAAATATTAGCTCCTGTGTCTATCATTATTTTAGCGGGAACTCCTTCCACCTCCGCTGTTATATAAATTATCTCATTATTACTGTTGCTGGGACTCTTCTCGTTTTCTTCCAAAAGTTCAGTTCGTATGTCTTTCAGATAATGGTTACTTATAATAGTGATGTTTTTATGCTGGTTTGCTTGTCGCAATTCATCCTTTTCTAACCCAGGAAGTATAAGCAGTAACGGGTCATTGTTGTTGATTACTGCCTCCTCTCGTTTAAAGTATTTTGGTCATTGTTATTGTTATTATTGACCGAGGCATCGTTCGGGAAACTCTGGTTTGTTTCCTGACGTTCTGTACCCTGGTTGAGGTTTAACGCCCTGTTCTGTTGTCGGCCAAGATCTTCCAGGCTGGTACTTCGTCTTTCCTGTTCGTATCTTGGGCCGTCTCGTTCCGCACTCCTCCATCTTCTGTCGGCGCCGTGGAAGCTGCTCCTCCTCGGTTGATAATATCTCCTGGGTCCGCGATCTTCTGCTCTTATAAAATTTACCCTAGGGCGCGACACTTGGTTATTATTATTGCTATTGTTGTTATTACTAAAATTATTATTATAGTAATTTCGGTTAGGTGGGTAAAGTCTGTCACCATTATTGTTGGGATATGGATTTCTCTGACTGTATGGGACATTATTATTTTGTTGATAAAAATTGTTTCTATTGTTTGGGTAGGGGTTGTTATTCCTAACGCCGTTAAAATTACCGTTAAACTGGTTATTACGCGGCGGGTTGTTAGGGCCGTCGTAATTCCTGGGCTGGTTCCGGTTACTTGTATGGTTATTACCGTTATTGGGGTAGGTAGTCGGTCTCGCTTCTGGTCTCTCATTTCTCTTCCTGCTCTGCCGATAATACTCTTCGTTCTCGTATCCCTCCAATAACTCGGTCATTCCCTGGATCGTCTTGATCTGGCTACCTCTCCGGGCCCTGATAATGTCCTCATCATAATGATACGATATCTTGTTCACTAAACATTCTTCTGGGATTGCCGGCTCGAGGTGTTTTGCCATGCACACCTTCCCCAAGAAATATGCCGTCATACTGCTACCTAATTGTGCCCTGTATCTTCCATTACAAATATTGTCACGGATCAAGTTCTGGGTGGTCTCAGACCAGTATTTTGTCTTAAACATTTTCCGGAACTGTTGGTAGTCGGGAATTTCACTCCGGTTGGCCATCCACCAATTATCAGTTATGTCTCGGAAAGACTCGTCTAATATCTCCCTGCTATGGCTCCATTGGGTAATTTTATGCTTGGTCAAATATTCTTCTACCCTAGCCAAGAACTCCATCGGCTTGCGTTTGTATTGCCGGAAGTTGAGCCACTCTCGGCTTTCGTTGACAGGCAATCCGGTGAAATGAGTTGGTCGGTTTCTTATCGCTTCCATCTCCTCTCGGCTTTGTCGCACCTGACCGGTGATACTGGCCATGGTCTCTTGTATATCATTACACCGTTCTGTAACTTGGTTGCGTACTTTTCCGAATTCTTCTTGATTTTCCTTCCTCTGTTCTTCTACCTTCCTACGACTATGTTCTTCAATATTTGTGAATTTGATGTTCACCACTTCTTTAAACTCATGCACCTCCTTTTCGGTCTGGTTGCACTTTCCATCAATCTCTCGAATCTGTCGATTGACCATTATATTTTCTTCTTCCATCTTCTTATTCATCGCTTTTTTGTTAATATTGATTTCTTTATTCAGTTCTTCTCGCAACAATTCCATCCTTTCGTCCAGTTTGTCCAAATTCTCCTGATTTACCTCCCTTAACTCTTCTCTTAGAATTTGATTGTCCTCTCTCAATTCTTCCAATTTCTCCCCCATCTTCTCTTCCAACTTCCTGTTGTCTTCCTTCAATTCTTCCTTCAACTGTCGGTTGTTCTTCTCTATTTTCTTCCTGGTTTCATCGATTTTCTGATTGGTGTTCTCAATTTTATTAATCAATTCTTCTTTAGTTGACTTGAATTCTTCCTTGAACGATTGGTTGTCTTCCTTCAATTCTTCTAACTTCTTCCCCATCTCTTCTTCCATCTTCTTGCTGTTTTCTTCCATCTTCTCTTCCATCTTCTTGCTGTTTTCTTCCATCTTCTTGTTTGTGCTTTCGATTTTATTTCCCAAATCTTCTTTTAATTCCTTACTCAAGTCTTCCTTCGTAGATTTGATATCTTCTTTCAAAGACTGGCTATCTTCTTTCCTTTCTTTATTACTTTCGTCTATCTTCTTGTCCATTTTCTTACTCAAGTCTTCCTTCAATTCCTTACTTGTGGATTCCATTTTCTTATTATTTTCGTCCATTTTCTTGTCCATGTTTTTATTTATTTCTTTACTCATTTCCATCATCATTCTTCTGAGCATTTCATGTAATCTCTCATCCTCCGTCCGTTTTGGTTTTTCCAATCGTTCCTCCTGGACATTGACTTCCTCTGTCTGAGTAGGCATCTCAGGTTGTTCCCCTGGTTGTTCATGTTGTTTGGACAACACTGGTGGCAACGAACTTTCCGCGTCTATTGGCGTTGCTTCCTTGTTGTCCATGTCAACTTCTATTTCTTTCTCGGCCTCCGCCGCCCGTTTCTTAGATGTTGCACGTCGTCGCATTTTCCCTTGAAATTCTCTGGCTTTGTAGCTGTTGCCTAGCTCCAACTAGTGATTGGGCAGAATGTATTGGCCTTCCAATCGCTAATTAAAGCCCCTAAAGTTGTGCGCCAATATGTAATAAAATACTAATTAAATAGTAGTGGTGATGTTGGCTCTGCTGTAATCAAGCCCCACTGTTCGGGCTAGTCGATTTGTAATAAAATAGAAATATTAGATATTGAGTCTGTGTGTTCTTAATTTGTATGTTTAATTGGTGTGGCTCTCGACGTCTTACTGGCCTGAAACACTTCCTTAAGTTTCCCAGCTGGTCGAGTCCCAATGGTAGCAAGACCGGTCGAGTAGAGTAATGTTGATGAAGAAATATATGTTCAGCTCCACCAAGAGTTTCAAAACAAAAATTGTTGTTTTGAAGAATATAAAAAAAAATATGTGTTTAAAAAAAAATTATAATTTGAAAAAAAAATTATAATTTTATTAATTAATTAATTATAATCAATTAATTAATATAGGGCTGTGAAGTTTTAAAAAGTGTAATGCTCTTCTGAAAAATTTTATTGAAGTGTTGGTATATTTTAAATAAACTATCACCACTCATAGGATTGTCTTCAAACCAATCGATACTTGTTTACCTTTTTATTTTTTAGGTTATCTTCACTTATAGGTGGTAAAGTCCTGGTAGATTATTAATTAGAATTATATTAGTGATATCTAGTAATATTTATGAAATAAGGAACTATTTAGTGTTGAAAAATATTAATGTTTTATTAGTTAATAGCAATATTGACTCTTATCGATTATAATATCGATTCTCAGGATATCGAAAAAAATTACAAAGTATATTATATAAAATTCATACAGGGTTCTTTAAACAGCCAATTATTATCAAAGTCAGAGAAATCGGGCCAATATTTAAAAAGTATAACGTTACAACAAATTAATAATTATTACTAAATACAGACATTGAATAGAAAATAATAAAATTGTTTTCACCAACAGCTGATGTGAACACTGAAGGCATTGAAATTGTCAAAGTAAGATGGCTGCCGTCAAGCTGGTCAAAATGTCGCTCGTTCCTGCTACGTTCCAAATAATGTATTTTCTGGCAGTATTCCTGTTCTGGTGTCTGCAAATCTCTTGTTAAATGTTGTGTAGTGCCTGGTGTAATGTTTCTGGGTTGTATTTAGTGTATTCGTGTAATTATAAGTTCAAAAACTTTTCCCGATACCGACACTAATACTTGGTTAATGTGTTATACAGTTTTCTGGTGTTTTGTGGTGTTTTTCGGAGTAGATATGTATTGTTCAGTGTTATGTAGTGTTTCTTGATTGTTTCTGTTATAATATGAGAGTTCTAGAAGTATTTTACAAGTCACTCGCGATTTCACAATAACGTACTATTCACTCCTTGACTTTACCGTTATAAGTTAGGTTAGGCTCGTTACAAAACGTTTGTCATGTTAACCGTTCAAATACCAATAATCAACTAACTATTTCCTTCAGTTTCAATTAAACTCTTAGCCCATATAATATTATCCTTAACATTGTTCAAATATATTTTCACATCCTGTGCACACTTTAAAATTTCACTATATAAATGCCTAAACTTCGGTTATTTAGCAATTTTATTTACTAGATGTTATTTAAATTAATCTTTCAGTTCATTCAGCTTATTTTCAGATTACATAATGCCGTTTTATAGTGTTTTCTGTCCAAAAATAGTAATTTTACTTTCAGTTTGGTATTCTCTGATAAGTCAAAACATTTCCAAAATTTACTTCCTGTTATAATGTAAATTCAGCCATTTTATCAGTTATATTTAATATTAATAATCCTATATTGTATTAAAAGGTTTATATTCCCTTATTTTCTGGTAATTAATTGAATTAGTTGTATTCTGAAACATTATTCTGAAATATATGACTCCCATGTCCAAATTTCTGAATTTAGTCATTTTCATTTTTATTTATAATTCTGAATATAATTTATTAAAATCTTTCTAAATGGTATGTGCAATTATATGGCTTGATCTCAAGTTTATTTTGTCTAATACCCCTTTTGTTTATTTGCTTTTAAATGAGTAATTTCTCTGTTTTGATGAAGTTTGGTTTCCATTCTTTTGGCCTAGGTTTTTTAACAATTTTTCTTTACAAAAACTTTACAAACAATATATGATGTGTGATACCCTCTCTGACTTTTACATATAGTATTATAAATTAAACATGTTTTCCAAATTACACAATAACAATTAGTATTGGTTACAATAAAGATAACAGTTAAACAAATAAAGAATATTTTTTAAATAAATGGTTGTCTTCAAGTCAGACATTTTACAACAAAATCCTTATTTCTAACATGGAAATATGGTTTACAAAAAAGGTTTTTTACTAACTAACATCTTAATTACTCTCTACTATTTACAAGTAGTAACTATTTTTATAGTTCTGATGTTAGTTGTATCAGACCCAAACAAATGGCCTTATATTTAATAAATTTTTAAACATCCTTATACTATATTCATAAAAACCTTACATCTATATTCTTGTTGCTAACTATTATTACAAGTAGGATTCTACAGTTTTTATACCGTCTTTTACACATTGTCTTTGGGGAATTGTACCCTGTCATTAATAAATAAATAGCATAAACTGTTCAAAAAGTATTATGAAATCTGTTTTTCTTTTTGCATATAAAACAAAATGTTATTTTAAACCGATTTATGTTTTATAAATAACATATTCTCACAGTACACATTGCAAGTCATTGGAAATTGTATATTTCATTGCATTCAATGTTTGTGATTGCCAAGAATGAAACACACAAGGTTCATTTTTTATAATACCCAAAACTATCACTGGTTCACTTTGAACTTTTATATTATGTTATTGCTAAATGGTCGTATAGTCTTATTAACATAATAAATTGGTTAGCGTTTTTCAATGGAGATTTGTTCCATGGGTACTATATTATGTTTCATCTTAGTTCACAGGCAACTTTTACTTTATACACTTCTCTCTCTTAAATTTGTATACATGTGGTTTTCATTTTGTTATACTTTTATTTTTAAATATTTATTTTGGGGATATAGGGAATTGGGTGTCTTTTATAAGAGCATGACATCTTCTTCAGGATGCTGCCTTCTTCTTCTTTCATCAGTCTTCTTTTCTCCTGCCTTCTGGGACTGGTATCTTCTCCATCTTCTTCTTGATGCCATCAGGTTTCTTGGGCTCTTCTCCATCTTCTTCTTTATTTTAGAAATACACAACCAGTATTGGTTGATCTTGGCTTATTTTAGGGTTTCTATTCTATTTATTCTTCCTCGTTGTGGGTTTGGTCATATTCCGTACTGCTTGGTTATTCACTTTCTTACCTTCCTGGGTTATAACTTGAAAACCTTTGGTTATGAGACTGGTTTTGTATGACTCATCACTAGTAACTCATTTTATTTGAACTTGTATTTTCTTTATAATAATGATTTCTTTCCACAGTTGCTATGAATTGATCTTTTTATATTAAACTTAATGCTTTCTTCCAAATTTAAATATTATAACTTCATTATTCTAATGATCAATTGCCATTCAATATTATGCATACATCTGTCACGTTACAAAGTAAATCATTAAACTACTGAGAATTAAAGAAACCAAATCATAATAATTCAATCAATGATCTTATTTAATGATAATTGGAATCTAACATAGATTGTAAACCATTTAATGTGGGAGGAAGTAAAATAGTTAAGGCCTACAACCAAATATACTATAAATGTGATTTTTGAGATAAAAAATACTATAAAATATATCATGTATGGTATTAAAAAATGCAGAATTAAATAAGGAATTTGATTATGTAATTAGAATTAAATAAGAATAGATAATAAACCAAAATGTAATTTATTATATAATGTAAAATTCAATTCTTTTGTATAAAACCAAACTTGAGACTTCAATCAGCTGACTGAAACAATGTAAATTTACTAATAAATCAGCCTGGACCTTTTGTATGATGAAGAAAAAAACTGGGAGTTAATTGTTAAATGTCGAGGTGAACACATCAGAAAGATATAGCTCAGAAAGATAAAAAATAATTTGACATGAACTAAGCCTATGAAAAGGAAATTTGCAATATGATATATTAATACTAAAATCAAATAAAAGAATCCAACCATTACATTTAGGAAGATTAGAAATTGTAATCAAGATATCGGAAGAGTCCAGGCACTAATCAGAAATTATCTAATGTGAATATCAGTACAACCTTCTGGACGAACTATTTGAACGAGGACACTTTTAAACACCTATTACCTAACCAAACAACGGATCACTAATACGGAATAACCACACTACAACAAAGAAAATTAATCACTATTACTATGATGAAGGACATTTATTTGGAGGAGAATCAACGGGAAAATCTTGGTGTAACAACGTAGCAAGAAGGCGGCCATCTCTGATCATATACCCGAGCGTCAGCTGTGATGATGTCAGCCCCAGACTAGCCTGTGGTTCGAATATTTGCATTTTTTACTAACATTTTGATAATCAATAATATTTCTATTTTACTAATTAAGAACTTTTTAATTGTAAGTATTGTACCTTTCAGCATTACTCTTTCTCTGACTTTTGATAACAGTTAAAAGAACCAATGAATTTTTAATGTTAATAATTTAAATAAAATAAACAAAAATGACCAGAGATAAAGAGTTTTCTAGCTGTGAATCAGTATTTGGACTCAAAGTCGATTAGTCACAACTAGATTAATAAATTCATTTAACATTCCAATTCTGAGTTTTATTTCTTTGCAAACATATATTTAAAAGAATTTCAGGTAGCACTTGAAGCCTAGACGTCAAGGAGGAAGAGAATAACATCGCAAAGGAGAAAAATCACATAATATCCAAATACCACTAATCGATTATTCTATTTCATAATCTATTTAACGCGTTAAACAAATTTTTCATAAACAACCAAAGAAAATAAAATAAGAAAGGAATTAATATAATAACGAGGAATAATCTAAAAATAATAAACTGATAAATAATTAATAAATAAAGAAATAGAAAAAAAAATTTTTTTTCAATAAATTAAATTTAAACAAAATTTTCATATATTCATATTTATAATTTTTGTAACACCAATAAACAGGATCGTTACAAAATAGGTGCTCCAACTTAAGGGGCTGAAATTAGAATATGATAGGCCAAAAGAAATAAAAATAATCTGACTAATTTCTAATTTTAGCTGGCAACTGTTACAAGCTCAGAAGGGTAATAAAAATGTCCAAGAGAGCAACGTCAAAGAAAAGGTGGGCAGATGTCGAGAAGAGATTGATATGGATGACAAAGAGGCAACTCCGATTGAAGATATAGAAGGAAGGTTACCTCCGGCTGAACAAACCAAACCAGTGTCACAGGAGAAACAACCGGAAAACCCCACACAAACAGAGAACGTGAGCGTACAGGACATGATATAACTGATGGGGGCGTTCAGTAGAACAATAAGAGAAGAATTAAGGAAGGACAACCAACCCACAAAAAAAGAATTAAGGAAGGACAACCAATCCACAAAAGAAGAATTGAGTAAGAAAATGGATGAGAACAACAAATCCACAAAAGAAGAATTAAGTAATAAAATTGAAAACACCAACAAGAAAATAGATGAGAACAGTAAGAAAATGGAAGAGAAGATGGAAGAAAAGAAAATAGTAAGAAAATGGAAGAGAAGATGGAAGAAAACAATAAGAAAATGGAAGAGAAGATGGAAGAAAGCAGCAAGAAGATGGAAGAGAAGACGGAAGAAAACAATAAGAAAATGGAAGAGAAGATGGGGGAGAAATTGGAAGAATTGAAAGAGATGACAACCAAATGTTAAAGGAAGAATTGAGTAAGAAAATAGATCAGAATAACCAACTATTAAGAGAAGAATTAAGGGAGGTGAACCAGAAAAATATTGAAAGTTAGACGAAAGGATAGAGTTGTTAAGAGAAGAGTTGAGCAAGAAAATAAATGATAATAGTGAGTCGACAAACAAGAAATTAGAAAAGAGAAAACAGGAATAAAACAACAAATTACAGAAGCTGACAAGAAGTGGAGTCAGACTAATCATGAAGTACAGGAGTTTAAGGAAGAAGTACACACCAAAATTACTAACATCGAAGAACACAATCGGAATAAAATAGAAGAAAACCAAAGGGAAACACAGGAAGAATTGGGGAAGGTACGGAGCCAATTCACGGAAAAGTGTGACGGTATTGAAGTTGCCATGACCAATATAACTGGTCAAGTACGTCAGAACCAGGAAGAAATAGAATTTATTCGGAATCGACCAACTAACATTACTAGTATCCCTACGACTGAAGGTCGAGAATGGCTACATTTTAGACAATATAAAAGAAAACTAATAAATACACGGGAAGAGTTGGAGATGATGAACAATCGTCTAATTAACGTACTTAATATCCCAATTACCGACGATAAAGAAATCATGAATTTCAAAGTTTATAGGAGGAGGTCAAAAGGAATTTCAGAAATGACTTACAATAAATCAGTATGTAACAACTTAATAAAGACTATAGATAAATGGAATACACCCGAAATAGAAATATATGATAAAATATCAGTGATATCATTAATCATGGATGTACCAGCGACATTTGCGTTTAGTAAACTATATGATAGAGTGATTCAAATAAGTCTTGAAACAAGTGAAAAAATAACAGCAGAAAAAATGAAATACAAGGGAGAAGCGAGAGATGTCACAATAACAGAAATAATTATGAAGACAATGGTAGTCCGGACAATAAGGGCAACTGAGTTTATGGACCATGGATAAGCTAAATACCACACACCATCAAGAAAAGGGACGGATGTTATGATAACCGACTACAGTAAAAACCATTTAAAAGAGAAGAAAAAATAATAGGAATAAAGAATAAAGAAACAAAACCGAGATTTAAGTAAGAATATTATTCGAGAAAATGAACAATACAAATGAAGATATGAGGAACTGAGCGATATTATGAAAATCACCAAAATCTCATCAATACTGGGTTTGGAAGAGCATATAACAGTTAAGAACTGTAATAAGGGAATAAAATATTATAATTACAAAATTGTAAAAGAAAGGTAAGAACAACTTACACCAATTATTTACAGGAATTAATTTTGAATTGAAATATTAAATCTTCAAAATTCTAAAAGAAAAGTAAGAACAACTAACATCAATAATATGAATAAACTAGTCTTGGACAGTAAATATTAAAACATTATGAAATGCAAAAGGAAGTAAAGACCACTTAAATAATATAATGTTAATAAAATAATTTGGATGAAAACAAGAGCAAAATAATAATTTTTGCAGAAGAAAAGAGACTATAATAACTACTTTAATGTTAATAAAATTAATTATAATAAGAACCATTGGAAGAATTACTGTCATAACATAAAAACAGTAGAACAATTTATTGGAAACAAGATGAAAAACGGAAAAAAAAGAAATATGCTATTAATATTGGTAACCAGAAGAAAATTGTGCGAACAACAGAAGAAATAAAGAGAATTCAGATGGAAAATGTACACACCATACCTAGCGATAAGTTATATCAGCAGAGCTTTAAAGCATAAGAAGAATAAATATATCAGAAGAGCTTCAAAACATAAGAAGAATAAATGAGATAGAAAATATTGGCAAATTTGAGCAAACACGAAGTGATGAATCCAAGGATGTTTTTTATTAGTCGAGAATAGACTATTGTTTAATAATTTTTATTTACTATAAAACAGGTTAATTACCTTCCATCACGCTTCTTAAAATCCGAATACAGGATTACTCGAGTTTCAACATATTAGGTGTCATCATCAGATCCTCAATGAATATTGGTAAAACTACATTTGTTGATGTTTGCACATCTCGTAAAACGATAAAAACAATACATACATAGTAACAAAAATATTTAAATAATTAGACACACATGAAAAACAAGACAAAACGGAACGAAACACAATACACAGGTCCGTGGCGGCCGCGTGTATTTTGTTTCGTTCTGTTTTGTCTTGTTTTTAATGTGTGTTAAATTATTTAAATATTTTTGTTACTATGTATGTGTTGTTTTTATCATTTGACGAGAAGTGCAAACATCAACAAATGTAGTTTTACCAATATTCATTGAGGATCACAGGTTTTAAGAAGCGTGACAGAAGGTAATTAACCTGTTTTATAGTCTTAAACGCTCTTGGAGGCAAATAAAATGTTCAAATTTTATTTAATGACTGTATGTAGATGTATTCCAGCAGTCTTATATTTGAGCAGAGATGATGTTCCTCTGATCTCAAAAAGTGTAGTATGGCCAACAGGGTATTGTAGACACAAGTGCCGCTCTGGACTGCCCCAGCTCACATGGTAGGGAATGTTAGGGAATGAATATCCCATGGATGAAGCACCAAGTAAAAGAAAAAATATTATAATGTAAATTATAGATACTGATACTTGCAATGATAGTAGGTTATGATGGGTGTAGATATATTTATATTTTGGTGTGTTCGTGTGAGTGTAGACACGCACCGGTATCTACGATAATGTTGTTTATCAAAGATGTGATCGTAATCGTTGAGGTTATTGGTGTTAATGTATTGTTTTTTATGGGTACGTAGTAATAGTTCACTCCTTTTATTTTAATATGGTTCGCGCACTTTGTTGTGTATCTCACTTACTTACCACACTTGAATACTTCAATTCTGTTCTGTGACGTTCCTTCTGAAATACATGCACTTCAAATACAAGAAAATATTCGGATTGAATATTTAATTTATCATCACACACAATAGTAAATGAAGCAATATTTGATGAATATTCTGAATTATGTTAAATCTTTTTAAATTCTTCCGCCACCTGTGCCAGAACTGATTAAAAAATAAATGAATTTACTTTTAATAGAAATGATACTCCTTTTGTGGTAATAAAATTGGAGGTTTATTAACAATTTAATAAGTGATAAAATCTTTGACAATTAAAAAACAATAATTAACAACCTGTACCGGAGTGGGTACAGCTTAGTATATTTGGTGTAATGATCAAATATTATAATGATGTACTTATACTGGTGTCTCCCACCACTCCGTGGAAAAGTTCCACAAATGTCCAAGAAAACTTTTTCTAGTCTCGCTGTGGCTGTAATCGGTATCATGACTCCTTCTCGCTTTTCGTTGCTGCATTTTGCCAGTTGACAGATATTACAATTCTGGACATATTTTCTGACTTTTCTACTCATGTCCTTAAAATGCACATGCTCCTGCAAAGCTTTTATGACCTTCACTGCGCCCATATGACCATAACGTATGTGGTAGTCTATGGTCAATTCTTTTTCTAGGGCTTTGGGGATAACTACCTTCCATCTCTCATCACCTTTATTGTGTTTGGTGAATAACAACTGATTATGAGTACAGTAATAATGGTTTATGTTTGCATCATTGTTGGCTAGTTTTTTGATAATTAATGATATTTTGGGATGTCAGATAGTATATTAGTGAGTTCGGATTTACTCTTCAGTAGGTGGTATACTCTCGCAATGGCTTCCCTCTCTCCTTCAAATGTTTGGGCGTTAATGTTTATCCGGGACAACACGTCTGCAGCTGTGTTGCTTTTTCCGGGTATGTACTCCCATTGTATGTTGTATTCTTGAAGTGTAAGAGTCCATCTTGTCAGTCTTCCGTGTTTTAATTTGCAGTTTTTTAGAAATGAAATGGATTTGTGATCTGTCCTCACTGTTACTGTATATCCTAAAATAAATGTCCTAAATTTTTCGCATGCAAACACTATACTCAATAATTCTTTTTCTGTTGTATGGTAGTTACGTTCGCATTTGTTTAACGTACGGCTTGCGAAACTGATCACTTGATGATGCCCTTCTTGGTCTTCTTGATAGAGTACAGAACCAAGGCTTAGGTCGCTAGCGTCACAATTCATGAAAAACTGTTTATTAAAATTGGGGTGATGTAGCATAACGGTTTCCAGGAACTTTATTTTAATCAATTCAAATGTAGAGTCTTGCTCTGCTCCCCATTTCCATTTTTCTTTCGATGATAGCTGTGCTGAGAATCGAGCTGTCAATTCGGAATAATCATTTTGAAATTTCCGATAATAATTGCAGATTCCGAGGAACGATTGCAGTTGCTTTTTGTTCTTCGGGACGGGGAAACGCTGAATTGCCTCCATCTTCTCCTGGGATGGTGTAATTCCGTATTCAGACAGGTTAAACCCCAAGAATTGCACTTCCTTTGCAATTAGTTGAGATTTATCTAATTTTAAAGTAATGTGGTTGTCTTCCAATTTTTTCAGTACTTGTGCCACCCGGTCACAGTGCTCCTCCCAATTGTTAGAGGCTATTAAGAGATCGTCCACATAAACTGTCGTGAACTGTAGTGTGTTATGGCCCAGTATCTCGTCCATGCATTTGACGAATATTGCTACTGAGTTTACTAAACCGAATGGTAGCCTTTTAAAATGGTAGTTTCGGCCTTCAAAGATAAAAGCAGTGTATTTTCTACTGTTCGGATGCAGCTCAACCTGCCAATATCCACATACCGTATCCCATATACTGTAAAATTTTGTACCATAAAATTTCTTTAATATTTCATCGATTTCTCCAGGTGATGTCCTGTCATTAATTATGGTTTTGTTAAGTTCACGAGCATCTAAACAAATTCGTACTGCACTATTGTTCTTTGGTACAGCGACAATAGGGTTGGTGTATGGTGAATTGCTTATTTCTATTATGTCATTCTCTATTAAACGCTGAATCTCCTCTCTTACAGCTTCTTTTAGTGAAAAGGCGATAGGATATGATTTCCGCTTGAACTCCGTCTGGTCTTTGAATTTCAGTTCACATTGGAAATTTTTTATTTTCCCAGGCGTATCTGAAAATACGTGGCGATATTGGTAGTATATCTCTATTAATTGTTCCCGTTGTTCCCAAGTTAATTCTTGGCTATTCTGGCTGGTTTTAAATTCTCGGATGCCATTAATTTTCTCCAACCACAAAGCTTCCTCTGGACTGTTGTGTATTCCTTGGTTGATGGTGCCTTCTTGGTGTTCACGGCCTTCTCTGATGTAGTATATTACATGTTCCGAAGGTGCCTTCCTGTATTCTGTCAAATTGGCTGTCCACTCTATTTCTTCTGTTTTCATCATCACCGTATTAGTATCCATATTGATGATTGCGGTGTATTTTCTTAAAATATCACAACCGATTAGTAGAGTGAACGGTAGCCCACTGGCTACTAGGAATACCATCTGTATTGTCTTCCCATTGCTGGATACATCTAATTGTACTTGCTGTTGGATAGTCTTATTCTGACGTCCGGTAGCACCGATGAGAATTATGTTGCTAATTGGCAATGTGGGTATTGTAACTTTATTCTCCGATTGAATTCTGTCCAGTTCCAATTTGTCGATTAGTGATACATTTGCACCAGTGTCTATCATTGCTGTGGCATCGGTGTTGTTTACTTTAACGGATATATATGCAATTTCATTGTTGCTTGTATCGCCGATAGTATTTTCCTTTTCTTCCATCAGATCTTTCCTTATATTTTTTAGGTAGTTGTTGTTATACACTTTGCGATGCTTCGAAGATTTTGCCAAAACATCAGACCCAATAGTCCGGTTCAGTGAGGGTGATCTTGGGTTTTTCACTGCCGGTTGGTGTTTAAATTCAGGTCATCATTTTCGCGTCGGTCTTGAGACGTCGAAGCTACGGACTCCTGATTTCCAGGTCCATGTCCGTTGTGGTATACCTCTGTAGTTTGTGTGGTTGTTCTAGGACTTCCACTGCTGTCACTTCCATTTGACCGATATCCGGACTCTCTCTCATCTCTGTCACTATTATTGGAATGATGGTGCTGGTGTGGGAAACTCCTTCTTCCTTGATAATAAGTTCTATGGTTTCCACCTCGACTGGCATGGGTATAGTGGACTCTTCGAAATTGATTGTTATTATTATGATGACCACTACCTTGTCTTGGTTGGTGATTAGGAGACTGGTTCTGATACGGCCTGTAGTAGTGATTACCTCTTTGGTAATTCGTATCTCGCTGGTAACCACCAGGATGATGGTTATTATGGTTCCCTCTATTTATGTTATTTCCACCTCCGTCTTGACGTGGTGTGGGTTGATTCTGGAATCTCGGGGGGTTATGAAAATTCCTTCCTAAGTTATTACCATTATTGTGACTAGTGGGATTATTGTTTCCAGGGCCTCCTCGATCGTATGTTTGGCTCGGTACTTGTCGACTCCGTTGATAGTATCGTTCCCTCTCGTGGCTTTCGAGTAGGTCGCACATTCCTTGGATTGTTTTTATCTGTGCATTTAGTCTTCCCTGTGAGATACCCTGATTAAAATGGTAAGCCAACTTTGTGACCAGGCATTCTTCTGGGATTGCCGGTTCCAGATTCCTTGCCAGGCAAATCTTTCCTAAAAAGTAGGTGGTCATGGATTGCCTTCCATTCACGTCGAACCTTCCATTGGTAATATCGTCCCTTATGATGTTCTGTGTGGCCTCCGACCAATATTTTTGCTTGAATGCTGTCTTGAAGGTGTCATAATTACCCACTTCGTGTCGGGTTGCTGTCCACCAGTTGTCAAACGAGTGCTTAAATGATTCATCTAACATACCTTTAATGACAGACCATCTGCTCTCACGATTCCGTTGTATGATTTCTTCCATTCTCTCTAGGAATTCCAAAGGATTTTTTGAATAAGTCCGGAAATCAATCTGATCTCTTCCTTCTAAATGACTCAAACCAGATAGGAAATTTGGTATGGTTTGCAGACGATGCATTTCATCTCGGAGGTCGTCCAATTCCCTCCGTTGGCGTTCTGTGGATTGTGTCTTGTCATCGTGTACTTGCTGTTTGATCGCGTCTACTTTTCCAGCAACTTCTTCACACTTATCTTTTAATGTTGACTGCGCTGCCTTCATCTTAGTCTGCTCTTGTGTTACTACATCTAGTTGGGTATCGTGGGTTTTCTTCACATCACTAATACATTGGTTAAGGTCCATTTCCGTCTGTATTAGTTTTAGGTTGGTACCTTCTCCTTCTTTACGCACTTCCGACATCTCTACATTAATTTCAGTCGTTAGTATGGCCATTTGTTTCTCGATTTCTTCGACGCTTTCTCCCAATCTTCTCTCAACCATTTCTACCGTCTCCTTAGCGGTCTCCTCCATTTTATTATTGTTGACACTTATCTGTTGCCATATATTTTCGTGATCGGCTTGTATGGCTTCAATATCTCGATTGAGTTTAGCGTTGATCCCATCAATTTTCTGGTTAGTTTGATCAATCTTCTCTCCCAACTCTGCTGATAAATCTTCTTTCATGGTGGCCATTCTCTTTTCCAACAATTCTTCGGTTTTCCGTTGACCCTCTTCCATTCTCCTATTCGTTTCACTTATTTGGTTATTAAATTCTTCTTTTAATAACGCTATGTGTTTCTGGTTATCCTTCTGGCCTTCCTCTATTTTTTGGTTTGTGGATCGACTGGCCTCTTCTATTTTACTATTTAAGTCTGTTTTCAATGACTCCATTGATTCTATGGATTTGTTCATCTTCTGGTCTGTGGACTTCAGGTCTTCTTTCAACGACTCTATGGATTCGTCCATTTTCTTACTTAATTCCTCCTTATTAGATCTACTGTCTTCCTTCAATGCCTCCATCATTCTTTTCATCCATTCCTGCAACGCTGACTCTCCTATTGACATTGTTTTTTCAGGCTGGTTTGTTTCCGGTGTAGCTTCTTGAATCATCACTTCCGGTTCCTCCATAGGCTGCTGAACCTCCTCCGCCGGTTCAATTGTTTTTTCCTTCGTTTCCAGTACAACTTCTTCTACATCTTCCGTCGACATGGCCTCTTTTTCTTCTGTTCTGGTCTCCTTCTCCACTTCGGTTGCCCTCTTCCTCGATGTTGATCTTGATTTTGACCTTGATTTCAATCTGCTGGTGTACATCTTGCTGTCCTGGTAATGTACCTGCTGTCTTTTTCACGAATTGGGGTGATTGGGTCACTAGTTATGGTGTAATTTCCCTTAAATCGTGCTCAGACGTTGGGCACCAATCTATAATGTAAATTATAGATACTGATACTTGCAATGATAGTAGGTTACGATGCGTGTAGATATATTTATATTTTGGTGTGTTCGTGTGAGTGTAGACACGCACCAGTATCTACGATAATGTTGTTTATCAAAGATGTGATCGTAATCGTTGAGGTTATTGGTGTTAATGTATTGTTTTTTATGGGTACGTAGTAATAGTTCACTCCTTTTATTTTAATATGGTTCGCGCACTTTGTTGTGTATCTCACTTACTTACCACACTTGAATACTTCAATTCTGTTCTGTGACGTTCCTTCTGAAATACATGCACTTCAAATACAAGAAAATATTCGGATTGAATATTTAATATATCATCACACACAATAGTAAATGAAGCAATATTTGATGAATATTCTGAATTATGTTAAATCTTTTTAAATTCTTCCGCCACCTGTGTCAGAACTGATTAAAAAATAAATGAATTTACTTTTAATAGAAATGATACTCCTTTTGTGGTAATAAAATTGGAGGTTTATTAACAATTTAATAAGTGATAAAATCTTTGACAATTAAAAAACAATAATTAACAACCTTTCAGTTACTGATTACAATAAAAATTCAATAAGACTCTGTCTAATTCCTCAAGGCTGGTAGACCTGTTATTAGTACAATAATTTAACTGCATAGGTTATGTTACTTTGATTCAGTGAATTACCATATTTCGTTAGGTTCTTTGAGGTAACATGATACCAGTCACAAGATGTAATACAAATAACTATATAGAATTAACAATAGTGAATAATAATTGAACAAATATAAAAAATCAAAAATTGGTACCATATGTCTGGTATTTATGAAACTATCGTATGCGGGCATGCGCACGCATCTCTAATACTAGTTTGCAATTATCAAGCTGTATGATTTGTACAGTATTTAAAAATGTATTACTTTTGTTTAATAATTTGTTTTAAAAATCATTTATTCACAAGAGAAAAATTTGTCAAAAAACTCTCGTTATTAGTTCTATCTGATTTGAATGTTACTTGAGAACAGATCGGTAATGTTGAAATTATCAAGTTACCGTAACGATTTCTGAGGTTAGAATTAATCGGTGTTGTTACAAAGGATAAGTATTTCTTAATAGCTATTATTTCTTAGACTATACATGTAAACATATTATTCATAATACTTTTTAATATATTATTATCAGAATTACATTTATTCAGACTGTATGAAAATTAATAAAGTATATTTTAAAACATCGAAAAAAAAATTCAAGAAAAATAAGTTTAGTCAAATGAGTGACTAAATATCCTCGTATTCATTAAGAATTATTTCCAAACATTATATTTTAAATTATTATAATTAATTAAAATATTTTTATAATATTTTAATAATGGCGATTTAAATCTTTCCTCAATTCTGATAATTTAATTACTGTTTTTCGATACTCAGCATTATCTGGCTTGCGTAGTATCGAAAGTTAGCTATACACAAAAATTATTATTTTCGTTCAAATATTGTCTAAATAAAATTGTACTCCCTGTTTCCTATTTAACACTTCACTCGCAAGTATGGTCGACATTATACACTGACCTACTTGTTTAGTTAAAACAATTCCGCACTTTTTCACTCGTATGTATAAATGTTGTGTTAAGGTTAACTGTATGTTGTGTACTGACGTAAATGGCGCGCACAGTTTTAAAATATAAACTCCTTCTTTTGTCTCGAGCGGCGTGGCTTATACGTTTGATGGTTGATCGTAGACTCTTCTGTACCTCTGAAGCGTCTCTCGGTTGTCTGGCGAAAGTCATTCATTCTATTGGCTGGATGCGTTGTACTCTCTGACCCAAAAGCCTTCGTTTTATTAAAATATTTAATTTTTTGATAAAATCGAGTTTGGGGTGGAGGCTTTTTTACGTCATCACTGGTACAAAAATTTAACTGGAAAGTTTAAAATTACCATAACTTTCTTATCTTACGTCCTATCGTTAATTGGTTGATATCAGTGAATTCAGGGCGTTTTACTTGTTAAAATAAGCCCAAAAACGCTTATTTTCCGTTCATTACTACTATCACAATAACGATTTTATTTGTTATTTCTGGTGTATCTTATTTTTATAAGTTCGTTACAGCAGATTTTACTTAATTATAATAAAACACTTCTTATCTAAACACTTTGAGTCTATATCTCAGTCGGTTTAATTTACAATTTGGGAATAATTGCTCCCTACACAAATCTCGTTATGGCGTCATTAAGCGTCCATGTTAGATTTTTCATAAACATGCTTAGAATTAATTTTTCTTATTTAAAATGATCATATTACTATCTAATAATACTAGTAATGTTTATTTACACAATTTTACACTATAATATCTATATATGACTGTGGTTAATTTAATATTTACATAGTTTCAGTCCCCTCCTATCTCTCTTATACAATTTTTTCACCTTATTTTTAGTCTCTTCTATATAAATCATATCATTTAATGATTATAATTAGTGTACACACATAGTACCTGATTTATTATATATAGTGGTTATCTTTTAATTAGCTCAGAACTCTTTAATCTTTCAGTAATGGCTCTGTTCATGTTGTGTCATATCATAGTAGTCATTTATTTTTTCTAATACAACAACTAAATTGTTATTGTTCTATTTTGTTTGGATTCCCAAAGTAGCATTAGATATTATTCTAACTTTTGGTAAAGTTTCCAATTACTTTTACACAAGTTTATATGCTATATTTTTCATAAATAACCCGTTGGTCATTGTTTGTTTACATTTGGTTTTCTTCATAATAGTCATTTGGTTTTTAAATGTTTGTATATAATATGACTGTTTTTATGGTCATTATCTGTTCTCAAAGTAGCATTGGGATTTCCTCTTACTACTGGTAACAATTGTAACAAGCTGTTCTCAATATTTGATACAGTATTTTTCTTAACTAATTAGCTATACAATGGTTCAGCTTACTTCTGGTCATATGTACATGGTTAGTTAGTTTACAATAATTTAGTTATAATATTGTTCTTATCATGTTTAGAATCTGTTCTCAATGTATTATCAGATATTTATCTCACTACTGGTAATACTCTTATAAACATTGATATTGGTTTTGATACTGTACTTTGCTTAACTAAATTGGCATACTTTTCTCATTTCTGCTATTCTCTGTGCCATTATGTCTGACTTGTTCTATTTACATTGTTTTGCAATATATTACATTGTCTCTCAATATTTATCATTACTATTTATAATAAATTCTCGTTTGATAACATATTTGATGATCAGATATTTATACTAATATGTATCATTTTCTGTTGTAATAGGTCTCTTCCTTGTGGGTTGTGTACCAATGTATCATCTGTTTTAGTGCAGTATTTTTCTACTACTAAACTGACTTCACTACGGTATATTAACATAATACTTTAACTATTTTGTTACACATGTTTATACAATTCCTTCTTAAACACTAACACAAATCTTTCTTGTATTATTTACAATATTTTCTGGTCAATGGTGGACCTTAATTCCTGTCATGTTTGATACTTAACAAATGTCTTTTATTTGTTGTCAGTTCTCTATGAACAATAACATAATTGTTCTATTTTGTTCTAATCTGGTGGTCTTATGATTATGTGTATTGATTACAACTTTATTAAATCAGTCACACTCATTGTCTGTGTTTATTTGACTATTTTTAATTTTTG
Source organism: Magicicada septendecula (assembly GCA_034769895.1). Classification (NCBI taxonomy): domain Eukaryota; kingdom Metazoa; phylum Arthropoda; class Insecta; order Hemiptera; family Cicadidae; genus Magicicada; species Magicicada septendecula. Next base: position 122,989,520 of record CM068371.1, read on the forward strand.
TTGTTTCATCATGAAATTAACATATTTTTCACACTGTAAACTTCATCACTGTAATTGTTTGTGTGGTTCATTCAGTTGAAATTAGTTAGTTAATCACAGGTTTCACATTTGTATTAAGTACACACTGTAATTGTTTGTGGTTCCTTAAATGTTTCACACTGGTTTTCTTGTTACACTTATAATCATTTCTTTTGTCACTTACATTGTTTTTAGTACATGTGGTTTACGTTAAGTCCTTGTATCTTCTGTCCATCTTCTTTCTTCTTCTTGGTGCTCTTCCTGGTCCTTCTTCTTTCTTCTTTATTCTATATTTTCATCGTAGTTGCTATTTTTATTTATCTCCATTGTTGTTGGAGCTTGTTGGTACTTGTTTCGTTGATTCCCCTCACTGTTGGATCCTATTGGGTCTAGTTACTGATATTTTGTTTTGGGCTTGTGGCATTTTCTTTCTTCATTTTGTATTTAATGTTGACATATTCGTATTCTCTTCTTCATTGTTGAATTTTTTATTAATATATTTGTAGATACACACTTATATACACTTAGGTTTATTTATCTAGATATATTTCGATGTTTTTCTCATACTTGACGTTACATTCGTTTATATTATGTAACTACCATATTTTTGGTACTGTTACATATGCCTTCCTATAAGAATTGATTAATTCTGAATTATTATAATATATTTTTCCTTGAAGAATTTATCAATTGTTGTACATTCCATGTTGATTCACATGTTTTTTCCATATATCCCTTCACTTTCTTCTATTTGAATCGTATTTATATCTTCTCTATGTAATTATCTCCCTTGTTTATTTAGTTCCCTAATTCCCTAACATAAGTTTAGCTGGGGCAGTTTAGAGTGGCTCACTTTGGCTATTCAACTCTACTGGCCATACTAATTTCAATAAATATGGAGGCAAATCATCTCCTTCAATAATAATAAATGATTGCTGGCATTACTCTTCAGTCAATTCATTTTAAATCATCAAAAATAATAATAGTGGTCGTTCTTCCGACAAATAATAAATATCCTTGGGATTAATTCACGCATCTGCGGTTTATACATTGTTATTCTCTCTTTTCTTGATTCAACTTAACTATATTCTTCACATATTATAGGGATAGTTTGTTTTACACTTCCTCACTGGTATACTCTCATGATTGTCTTCGTTAGTATATTATTTTTTTCATTCTTCATTATCATTGATCAATCTCTTCATTTTGTTTTCACTTTGAATGTCGTCTCGTCATATTCTTCATCTCAGGTTTCATTCTTCTAGATATAATTCATAAGTACATTTGTTTTTCTTCTTCTTCATGGTTTGTATTTGGTATTTATATTCCAGGTGGTATTGGCTTCTTCTCTAGTAATATACATCATAAACAATGTGGTTGTGTGTGGTGGTTTGTCTACATTAATACATTACTTTGGTTTCATTTTTCCAACTTCTCATTTGTTCCTTCTTCTTTCTTTAATAGTACGGGTAGGATGTTCTTATCTACTTGTTGACGTGGCTCTTGGAATTTGTGTATCATAAGTACATTTGTGCCATGGTTGGAAGGTGTCTTTCTCGTATATTCATTTCTTTTTCTATATAGTACGTTCATTTTAATAGTACGGGTAGGATGTTATGATTACTTGTTGACTAGGCTCTTGGAAATATTTATACGTGCCAAGGATGTTATTTGTCAGTCTCGTATATTCATTTCTTTTTCTATATAGTACGTTCATTTTAATAGTACGGGTAGGATGTTATGATTACTTGTTGACGTGGCTCTTGGAAATATTTATGCCGTGGTTGGTATGCGTCAGTCTCGTATATTCTACTCTTCTTTTATATAGTACGGGTAGGATGTTATAATTACTTGTTGACTAGGCTCTTGGAAATGGTTATGCCTTGGATCTTATTTGTCTGTCTCGTATATTCATTTCTTTTTCTATATAGTACGTTCATTTTAATAGTACGGGTAGGATGTTATGATTACTTGTTGACGTGGCTCTTGGAAATATTTATGCCGTGGTTGGTATGCGTCAGTCTCGTATATTCATACTCTTCTTTTATATAGTACGGGTAGGATGTTATGATTACTTGTTGACGTGGCTCTTGGAAATATTTATGCCGTGGTTGGTATGCGTCAGTCTCGTATATTCATACTCTTCTTTTATATAGTACGGGTAGGATGTTATAATTACTTGTTGACTAGGCTCTTGGAAATATTTATACGTGCCAAGGATGTTATTTGTCAGTCTCGTATATTCATTTCTTCTTCTATAGTACGTTATTATTAACAAATACAATGTTCTGAATCCTTTACATTAATTCTCTTGAAGTATGTTTTCTCACATTATAAAATTACAATATATTCAATGTTCAATACATAATTATACAGTTACTTCTCATTTAATATACACACATAATAATTTTCATAATAGTAACACATCCTTTTTTCTTTAATCAACATCTATTTTTATAATCATATTTTCATTTTTCACTTTTAAATAACAATAATCTTCATAGCCACTTTCCATTTTTCATCTTGATATAGTCAATAGTTATATTCCTAATTACACCTTCATTTTTCATAACAAATATTTTCATCATTTACATTATCAATAATAAAATAATCCTTATCGCTATCTTTTCACTTTTGGTCCCATAATTTAATTTTCAATATATTTTTTCATTGAGGTTTGATTATAGGTACCCTTTATCTTCTTTGTAATAGGGATCTGCAATTCATATGTGTTGTTTAGATTGTTTTTAGTCACAGTATATGGTCCGGTATATAGCAGTAGTAGCTTCTTTGCAATGCCCTCAATAGTACTCGGGAGCTCTCGATTTTTGATAAGCACTTGGTCTCCCACTTCATATTTGATAATTTTGGGTTGTAGCTTTTTGTACTTGAGCCTCAATTTATTTGCTCTTTCAACTGCATTATTATAGAATCGAGTTTTGTTAAATTTAACTTCGGCACTGGTTGGAAAATTAATTATCTCTGTGATCTCCCGGGGTGGTCTTTTCTCGTACATAGCCATGTATGGTGTTTCGTCAGTCGACTGGTGGTAGGCTAGATTTAGGAAGTCTTCAGCCGGGGATAAATACTCCTCCCACTTCCTCTGCTGGCTGTGACAGTAGGTTCTTAAAATCCTTCCTACTTCTCTCAACACTCTCTCAGCAGGGTTGCTGTTGGGGTGATACACCGACGTCTTGTATGTTTTTACTCCCAGATGGATCAGTGTTTCCCGCCACTTTCATCCTCGGAATTGCATTCCGTGATCTGTAATTATCATCGATGGTTTGCCCACTTCGGGTATATATTTATTTATAACTATCTCTAGTATTTTACTGGTTGTCGCTCGATTGAGTGGGTACAGCTTAGTATATTTGGTGTAATGATCAAATATTATAATGATGTACTTATACTGGTGTCTCCCACCACTCCGTGGAAAAGTTCCACAAATGTCCAAGAAAACTTTTTCTAGTCTCGCTGTGGCTGTAATCGGTATCATGACTCCTTCTCGCTTTTCGTTGCTGCATTTTGCCAGTTGACAGATATTACAATTCTGGACATATTTTCTGACTTTTCTACTCATGTCCTTAAAATGCACATGCTCCTGCAAAGCTTTTATGACCTTCACTGCGCCCATATGACCATAACGTATGTGGTAGTCTATGGTCAATTCTTTTTCTAGGGCTTTGGGGATAACTACCTTCCATCTCTCATCACCTTTATTGTGTTTGGTGAATAACAACTGATTATGAGTACAGTAATAATGGTTTATGTTTGCATCATTGTTGGCTAGTTTTTTGATAATTAATGATATTTTGGGATGTCAGATAGTATATTAGTGAGTTCGGATTTACTCTTCAGTAGGTGGTATACTCTCGCAATGGCTTCCCTCTCTCCTTCAAATGTTTGGGCGTTAATGTTTATCCGGGACAACACGTCTGCAGCTGTGTTGCTTTTTCCGGGTATGTACTCCCATTGTATGTTGTATTCTTGAAGTGTAAGAGTCCATCTTGTCAGTCTTCCGTGTTTTAATTTGCAGTTTTTTAGAAATGAAATGGATTTGTGATCTGTCCTCACTGTTACTGTATATCCTAAAATAAATGTCCTAAATTTTTCGCATGCAAACACTATACTCAATAATTCTTTTTCTGTTGTATGGTAGTTACGTTCGCATTTGTTTAACGTACGGCTTGCGAAACTGATCACTTGATGATGCCCTTCTTGGTCTTCTTGATAGAGTACAGAACCAAGGCTTAGGTCGCTAGCGTCACAATTCATGAAAAACTGTTTATTAAAATTGGGGTGATGTAGCATAACGGTTTCCAGGAACTTTATTTTAATCAATTCAAATGTAGAGTCTTGCTCTGCTCCCCATTTCCATTTTTCTTTCGATGATAGCTGTGCTGAGAATCGAGCTGTCAATTCGGAATAATTATTTTGAAATTTCCGATAATAATTGCAGATTCCGAGGAACGATTGCAGTTGCTTTTTGTTCTTCGGGACGGGGAAACACTGAATTGCCTCCATCTTCTCTATGAATTAATCTTTTTATATTAAACTTAATGCTTTCTTCCAAATTTAAATATTATAACTTCATTATTCTAATGATCAATTGCCATTCAATATTATGCATACATCTGTCACGTTACAAAGTAAATCATTAAACTACTGAGAATTAAAGAAACCAAATCATAATAATTCAATCAATGATCTTATTTAATGATAATTGGAATCTAACATAGATTGTAAACCATTTAATGTGGGAGGAAGTAAAATAGTTAAGGCCTACAATCAAATATACTATAAATGTGACTTTTGAGTTAAAAAATACTATAAAATATATCGTGTATGGTATTAAATAATGCAGAAATAAATAAGGAATTTGATTATGTAATCAGAATTAAATAAGAATAGATAATAAACCAAAATGTAATTTATAATATAATGTAAAATTCAATTCTTTTGTACAAAACCAAACTTGAGACTTCTATCAGCTGACTGAAACAATGTAAATTTACTAATAAATCAGCCAGGACCTTTTGTATGATGAAGAAAAATACTGGGAGTTAATTGTTAAACATCGAGGTGAACACATCAGAAAGATATAGCTCAGAAAGATAAAAAATAATTTGACATGAACTAAGCCTATGAAAAGGAAATTTGCAATATGATATTGTACTGCTGTTAAATTGCACACAGTACATAATAGGGAGATAATAAATTTTAAAAGAGAAAGGATGTAGATTTTGTATTGAATGTAACCAAAAAAACATTGGGAATATCGACTTACTCAGTTAACATAGAGGTCGATTCCTATATGATATAAAACCATATTTAGTTATATGTTCAGAAAATAATATATGAAATTGAAATGAATGTTATAAGAAGAGTAAAGAGTAATAAAATTATAATTTAATAAATAACCAATAGAATTACGAATATTAGAGGTAAAATAAAGATGTTTAATAAGAAATAGAAAAATGATATATGTTTTAATAGGTATATGATATACAGATGTAAAGAAATTAGGGAATTATCATAGGGGCAATTTGGTAAATTGTTAAAAAATTGTATCGTATAGTGAGGAAGAAAATCTTTATTAGTCTAAAATTAAATGCATTAAGAGTAACATTATTAGTCTTAAATTAAATTAAATTCATTAAGAGTAACGTGAAGAGTCTAATTATATATCTAATAGTAACTACATGAAGAGTCTTAAATTATATTAAATAACATTTGTACATCATCAAGTTAATGTAACAAGGAAAAGAAAATACAGTAAAGGAATTTAAATTGTGATACCAGAGTTTTGATTATAATATTTAATAAATAAATAATAATATGAGAAATATAACAATATCCTTGATAGAACGATGACAGAAGAGGAAAACCTTGGACTGAAGAAGAGTTTAAGTGGCCATAAAGGATCGTTAAGTGATCCGAGGAGACATCTGTGTTGCAGTAGTCCTGGAGAGCGGCATTCAGTGGTGAGAGCAATAAGAAATTTGTGTAAAGGAACAGATTGCCAAGCCATATTGCTTTCGAAAAAAAGGTAAACAACAACCAGAAGTGAACCCGTGGCAGCTGGAAGAATTCAGAGTCGGTTAAGTTACATTAATTTGTTGTTTATTTCTTACATGGTTAATTATCAAAATACTACATATTAACTGAATCTGGGTTGGTTTAAAGAAAAGAAAATAATAGATACAATCGTAAATACGATCAAATAACTTAATAATCATTAACCCTGAGAGAAAGAGTTTCTTTACATGTAGCCTACTGGTAAATAAAAAAAAAAAACATAATACAGTAGGTACATTTATTAATTGTATTATACTATTAAATAATTACAATACCTGTGTATTCTATTGTAGTCTATCAGTAAAAAACAACAGTACAGATAATGGCGCCCATACGTGAAAGCAAAGATTTTCTTTAAACCAGCACCAAATAACACAATTTTGTTAAATTTAATTAGCATAAAAATTTTTTTCCTTGTAATTAAAATTAAGTTAAAGATTGTAAAATGGCTAACAGACCAGAGCAATGATATGAATTAAGGAGTAATAGTGCTGAAGAGGAAGAAACTGAAATGGAAATAATAGTAAGGGATGCCCAAGGGGACCAACCAAAGAAACTAAACCAACCAATGGATGCAAATGTACAGGAAATGATGAGGATTATGATGCAGCAATTCGGAAGAATAGAAGAAAATAATAAGAAAAACAACGAAAATTTCAAACAAATAAATGAGAAAATAGTAACAGTGAAACATTAAAGAAACAAATGAAAGAGGATAATAAACAAATGAGACTAGATAATGAAAACTTATTAAAACAAAATAATGAGGAATTAAAGGAGACTATTCAACAACAAATAAATGGGGTGAATGATAAATTAGACCAGCAAAAGGCTGAAGTTGAGTTAATATTGAAAAATTATGAGGAAGGGAATGTTAGACAATTTGCAGAGGTGAAATTGAATATGGAAACAATGGAAAATAGGTTAGACAATATAGAAACGAAACAACAGTCACTGAAGGAAGAAGTGGAAGAGAAATTAGGAGAAAATAAACAAGAAGTCATAGAACAGATGACGAGAGAATTGGTAAAACACAAACAGGAAGTAACGAACAATATTCAATCCATGGGACAACAGTTGGAAAGCAATAATACCAAAATAGAGGATACCATGGGACAATTAGTAGTAAGGGTCAATGAAATAGATCAAAATGTAATCAAACATGTATTATCCGAGAAGACAAGAATATTAGTCATGAGGTGCCACATATGAAAGTATATATAAAAAATCCTATGGAGTATTTAAATAGAATGAAGGAATATTTGCATAGTACCAAGGAAAATAGATGGGAGAGAATTAAGCTAATATTAGATCAAGGTTTCCATGAAATGAATGATTATTGGTGGGATGCTGTTAGGAACACCTTGAATAGCTACCAGGAATTTATGGACAGCTATAAAAATAAATATTGGACGCGATCCATACAGACAATGGTGCGTGAGACCATAGTATATGGTAGGTACAACCCAAGTGTAGGACAAACACCAACCTCGTATTTCTTATCGCATGTTTGCAGGGCAAGATATTTAGATCCATCCATGGATGACAGATATGTGGTGGAAGCTTTGAGTCATCATTTTCCTGAAACGGTAAGCTTAGCACAATTTGCCAGTCAAGCTAATACTATAGAAGCGATGACCTTATTACTCACTGATTATGAGAGGAAAATGAATTATGACAATCGCGCTAAACAAGGGAATATGAGAAGAGACAGCTACCCTAATAGATATCCGGAAGAACAGAACCGTGATAGGAATCAAATAGTAGAAAGGAACGACCAGAGAAATGTTCCAAGATACCAAGATAGGGAAGATGGAAGAAATTACTACAGAAACGATAACCGGAATGACCGAAGATATGATAATAATAATAATAATAATTACAATAATAGTTATAGGGGCAACCATGCTTCAAATAACTATCGAGCGAATTTTATACGCCGAAACTATGATTCCCGAATCTACAATAGTCGTTACCCGAGGGAGACTGATCGAAATGGATATTCTCGCAGTGAGGAGAGACAGAGTGAGGTGAACAACAACTATGAACAGTTAAAAAATAGAGAGCAACATAGTTCCCTTTCCCAGTCAGAAAATAGTCAACAGGAAGGAAGGAGAGAGGAGAGAGTAACCATAAATGAAAATCAGGAAAACTAGAGAAGCCTGTGAGTGAGTGCAGTGGTCAACCACAGTCAAATAGCCGATCACTGTCTTGGATAACCAGTTTAGGTCAGGATTTTATGGACAACGAGAGAATCAATAAAAATGTAATTGAGAGTGATGTAGTGTCTATTACCGGTCAATACGGGAAAACCAATCAAAATTTTATTATTGATACTGATGCCGAAATATCATTGATGAGTATGACTAAATACCATGAATTAAAGGAGATGGAAAAGGGAATCATGTCATCCGAAGGAAAGGCTAATAGAATTTATGAATTACCTGTGCGCAAAATTACTATAGTGGGTGTAACAGGACGAGCCAATCGAACTGCTCGCAAACAAATAATGATGAATGTACAATTCAATGGAAGGGTGACACCATTAACATTTGTAGTATATCAAAATATAGAAACAGAAATATTGGTCGGATGTGATAACTTGCGGAAGTATGAAACTATTATTGATTTAGAAACTAATCGGGTGGTATTTACATATGATAAACAAAAAATACCTATAAAAATTATAAATAGAAATGAAGAGGTAAGGAAAATGGTTGGCAATTCAACCAAATTAAGTGATAAATTTGAATACTCATATAAGGATAGACCAATCAATAGAAAGTCACTACAGCAGTTAACAATAAATAATCCAATGTGGGAGAAGAAAATGCAAGAAATCAGACAATTCTGTAATCCTAATAATCAACTAAACAAAGAGCAAATAGATCAGTTAATGGAAATTTATGTGAAACATTATAAAGTATTTTCAAACAAACCTGGCAAAATAGTAGGAGTGCAATGTAAGTTACCACTAAGAGAAAATGCGACATTTAACAAAAGATCATATCCCATACCCTACAAATTAAGAGAGCAAGTACAGGAAGAAATCGACAAAATGCTTCGTGAAGACATCATTGAACTAAGCCAGTCAGAACACACTAGCCCATTAGTAGTATTTCCCAAAAAAGATAAGTCATTAAGATTGTGTTTAGATGCACGTCAAATTAATCAGATGATAATTGCTGATAAGACATCGCCTGAGAACATAGGAGAAATTTTAAAACATTTTAATAACGTACAATTTTTTAGTAGTTGGGATGCTGTATCTGGATATTGGCAAGTAGAATTGCATCCAGAAAGCAGAAAATATGTGAGTTTCATAGTAAATGGTAGGAATTATCAATTTAAAAGATTACCTTTTGGTCTGGTCAATAGTGTGGCTATATTTATAAAATGTCTTGATGAAGTACTGGGTAAGGAGATTTTGGAATTTACTACAGTATATGTCGATGATTTGGTAATTGCATCAAGCAGTTGGGAAGAACAATGTCATCGAATTGATAAGGTACTTACCAGATTGGGAGAACATGGAATTACGCTAAAATTAGACAAGTCAACATTCATAGCCAGCAAGATTAAGTTTTTAGGGTTTATAGTTTCAGATATCGGCATATCGGCAGATCCTGATAAAATACAATCAATACAGAATTTCCCATGTCCAAAAAATGTAAAACAATTACAAAGTTTCTTAGGTCTTTGTAATTATTACAGAAGTTTCCAAAGTAATTACTCCGAGCTAACACATCATTATCAACATTTAATTTGTAAGAAGAATAAGTGGAAGTGGACCAAAAAGGATGAGGAAGTATTCAATGAAGTGAACCAGAGATTTTTACAGTGCGTCATGTTAAGTCACCCAGATTTTAGTAAAGTTTTTTATTTAAATTGTGATGCCAGTTTAGGATCGGTATTATATCAAGAAAATGACAAGGGAGAACCAAAGGTAATAGCTTTTGCAAGCCGTACACTAACTAAAGCAGAATTTAATTATACAATAACTGAAAAAGAGACATTGAGTGTGGTTTTTGCAATAACTAAATTCCGAACATATTTATTAAACAGTGAGGTAGTAGTATGAACCAATCATCAAGCAATAACCTTTTTTAAAAACTGTAAGATGTCACATGTAAGGCTCACAAGATGGATGCTCCAGTTACAAGAGTATCATATAAAATGGGAGTACTTACCAGGCAATAAAAATATAGTAGCGGATATATTATCCAGAGTTGGTGATCAAGAAGAAATAATGGCCAAAGAAGCATGTAAAGTTTTGGCATGCTTTAGGAATAAAAGAGAATTAAAACTCATCGTGGAAGAAATAAAGAAATTACAGCCAACCGATATTAGAATACAAAAGTTGAGGAAAAGGATGGAAAGCACTTCCAACACTACATCACATTATATGATTCATGAAGGAATGATGTTTAGGAACACCGACAAAAGAAATACTGATTGGAAAATTTTAGTGCCAGAAGAGGTATGTAATAAATTAATTGTTGATTATCATGAGAGATATGGACACCAAGGCCAGAAGAAAGTAGTGTCAGCACTCAAGGAACACTTTTACATGAATAAATTAGAAAAGAAAGTAATTCGATCCATAGAAACATGTGATATTTGTCAAAAAGTCAAGTTAGCTAATGTTAGATATGAGGGAAGGTGGATAAATAATCAAGCATTGAGATCGCTAGAACAAGTTTTTATTGACATTTGTGGACCATTCCCAACTAGTGGTAGGAGACGCAGCAAGTACGTATTGATTATCATGGACAGTTTTACTAGATTTACAAAATTATATCCCATCACTAAGGCCAATACTTACACTATAGTTAAAATAATTATCGAAAATTTTATAAAGGAGGTAGGATTGCCTAATAGTATTATATCTGATCATGGAACACAATTTAAAGGTGTCAAGTGGCAGAATGCTATGAGAGCCATAAAAATTCGTACGTATAAAACATCGGTTTACCATCCCAATAGTAACCCGGCCGAAAGAATGCTCAAAGAAGTGGGTCGTTTATTCCGCACATATTGCCATGATCAACATAATAGATGAAGCGAATATGTTAGTAAAGCAGAGGAGTTTATAAATTTAGCCAATCATGATAGTACTGGTGTGACACCATATGAGGCAATGTATAAGAAACGCCCACCCAGAATTATGGAAAGTTTAGTTGATTTTACATGGTTCACTCAACCACAGAAGGACATACAAGTTATTATGGAGAGTCGGATTAAAGTAAAGGCAGAGGAAAGAGCCAGACGACAATACAAGAAGAGATATAAAAAAATAGATTATCATATAGGAGAGTTAGTACTGGTTCGTAACAGACAACTTCCCAGCAGTAAGGAAAAGTTGATGAAAACATTATTTTTATGTTATGTAGGCCCATTCATAATTAATACAGTGAATGATAACAATACGGTAGTAATAAAATACCAGGATGGAAAAATTAAAGGAACCTACAATATTAATCAACTTCGCCCGTATAAGTCAGATAAGAAATAAATGAATTCTGCAATAAAGAACAAATGAAATATATGCCCCGGATTGGGAAGGTGAGGTCCGAAAGAAAGAGAATGTTTTAGTCATGTTTTTGAGTTTTTTAGCCATAAAATTAGGCACAATTGTTATTTATTATTTATTATTTTGATGTAAAACCAGTTGGTTTAATTAACGTTGTTTTAAGTCATCAATAAGTATTTAATATATCATGATTCATGATAATAAGGAACCATATTTGTAATAGTAATAAAAGAAAAAACTAATTTGTTAAAAGAATTTTGTGAGGTACAAATACCTAATTAATCAGATGTTTAAATGTTAAGATTAGACTATGTTGGTTATTTCAAAATTTCATCTAAAATTTTATCTGAAATTATGAAATAAGGGAAGGTATTATGTACTGCTGATAAAGTGCACACAGTACATAATAGAGAGATAATAAATTTTAAAAGAGAAAGGATGCAGATTTTGTATTGAATGTAAACAAAAAAACATTGGGAATATCGACTTACTCAGTCAACATAGAGGTCGATTCCTATATGATATAAAACCATATTTAGTTATATGTTCAGAAAATAATATATGAAATTGAAATGAATGTTATAAGAAGAGTAAAGAGTAATAAAATTATAATTTAATAAATAACCAATAGAATTACGAATACTAGAGGTAAAATAAAGATGTTTAATAAGAAATAGAAAAATAACAAATCCACAAAAGAAGAATTAAGTAATAAAATTGAAAACACCAACAAGAAAATAGATGAGAACAGTAAGAAAATGGAAGAGAAGATGGAAGAAAATAGTAAGAAAATGGAAGAGAAGATGGAAGAAAACAATAAGAAAATGGAAGAGAATATGGAAGAAAGCAGCAAGAAGATGGAAGAGAAGATGGAAGAAAACAATAAGAAAATGGAAGAGAAGATGGGGGAGAAATTGGAAGAATTGAAAGATGACAACCAAATGTTAAAGGAAGAATTGAGTAAGAAATAGATGAGAATAACCTTAGGAGGTGAACCAGAAAAATATTGACAAGTTAGACGAAAGGATAGAGTTGTTAAGAGAAGAGTTGAACAAGAAAATAAGTGATAATAGTGAGTCGACAAACAAGAAATTAGAAGAAGAGACAACAGGAATAAAACAACAAATTACAGAAGCTGACAAGAAGTGGAGTCAGACTAATCAAGAAGTACAGGAGTTTAAGGAAGAACTACACACCAAAATTACTAACATCGAAGAACACAATCGGAATAAAATAGAAGAAAACCAAAGGGAAACACAGGAAGAATTGGGGAAGGTACAGAGCCAATTCACGGAAAAGTGTGACGGTATTGAAGTTTCCATGACCAATATAACTGGTCAAGTACGTCAGAACCAGGAAGAAATAGAATTCATTCGGAATCGACCAACTAACATTACTAGTATCCCTACGACTGAAGGTCGAGAATGGCTAAATTTTAGACAATATAAACGAACTAATAAATACACGGGAAGAGTTGGAGATGATGAACAATGGTCTAATTAACGTACTTAATATCCCAATTACCAACGATAAAATCATAAATTTCAAAGATTATAGGAGGAGATCAAAAGAAATTTCAGAAATGACTTACAATAAAACAGTTTGTAACAACTTAATAAAGACTATAGATAAATGGAATACACCCGAAATAGAAATATATGATAAAATATCAGTGATATCATTAATCATGGATGTACCAGCGACATTTGCGTTTAGTAAACTATATGATAGAGTGATTCAAATAAGTCTTGAAACAAGTGAAAAAATAACAGCAGAAAAAATGAAATACAAGGGAGAAGCGAGAGATGTCACAGTAACAGAAATAATTATGAAGCCAATGGTAGTCCGGACAATAAGGGCAACTGAGTTTATGGACCATGGATAAGCTAAATACCACACACCATCAAGAAAAGGGACGGATATTATGATAACCGACTACAGTAAAAACCATTTAAAAGAGAAGAAAAAATAATAGGAATAAAGAGAATAAAGAAACAAAACCGAGATTTAAGTAAGAATATTATTCGAGAAAATGAACAATACAAATGAAGATATGAGGAACTGAGCGATATTATGAAAATCACCAAAAGCTCATCAATACTGAGTTTGGAAGAGCATATAACAGTTAAGAACTGTAATAAGGGAATAAAATATTATAATTACAAAATTGTAAAAGAAAAGTAAGAACAACTTACACCAATTGTTTACAGGAATTAATTTTGAATTGAAATATTAAATCTTCAAAATTCTAAAAGAAAAGTAAGAACAACTTACATCAATAATATGAATAAACATTTATGAAATGCAAAAGAAGTAAAGACCACTTAAATAATATAATGTTAATAAAATAATTTGGATGAAAACAAGAGCAAAATAATAATTTTTGCAGAAAAAAGGGACTATAATAACTACTTTAATGTTAATAAAATATCCGATAATATCCAAGGTGTTTGAAAAATTACTGATTAAGCATTTGAAACCTATTTTAGAGGAGAGAGAGCTGATTCCCACCCATCAGTTTGGATTTTGAACCAAACATTCAACAATAGACCAGGTCCACAGGATAACTGGAATAATTGAGGATGCACTAGAAGAAAAGAAAGTATGTTCTACCATTTTCCTTGATGTCTCCCAAGCGTTTGATAAAGTGTGGCATAAAGGTCTCAACTACAAGCTACAGCAATATCTTCCAAGACAGTATTGTGAGATTTTGAAGTCGTACCTGAACGAGAGACTCTTCTGTGTCAAATGTGGTAGCGACTATTCTAAATTTAAGGAAATATCTGCTGGTGTGCCACAGGGAAGTGTTCTTGGACCAATGTTATACTTGCTATACACCAGAGACATACCACAAGATGAAGATACAACCATGGCCACCTTTGCAGATGATACTGCTATTATGGCTGTTGCAGAAACTGTTGAGTAGCAACAGTAAATCTGCAAAAATCTGTGGATAAAGTCAGCGCTTGGACCAAAAAGTGGCGCATGAAGCTCAATGAATGTAAATCTACCTATGTAATTTTCACAAATAAAAAAGTGATGAAAGTACCTATAACAATCAATTCACAAGTGATCCCATGTGAAAATGAAGCTAAGTATCTAGGAATGTGGCTTGATACTAAACTAAACTGGAAGGTGCATGTTAAAAAGAAAAAACAAGAACTTGATATTAAGTACAGGAAAATGTATTGGCTGCTAGGACGACATTCTGAGCTAAGTATATATAACAAGCTACTCTTATACAAACAAGTGCTGAAACCAATATGGACGTATGGATCGCAGATCTGGGGTTGCACCAAGAAAACTAATACTAAAATTATACAGACTTTTCAGAACAAGGTACTACGCAAAATAATAAATGCACTGTGGTATGTTCGTAATGACAATATTCATAAAGACCTTAACATGAATACTGTCCTTGAAGAAATAAGAATTACAGCAGTGAAGCATGAACACAGACTTCACAATCATGACAACATTGCTGTGCTGCAAATGCTGGGTAACAGTAGCGTAGTGCGGAGACTTAAAAGGACAAAACCTTGGGACCTGGTGCAGTAAGCATTGATGCCGCATGAAAAGTGCGTGTAGACACTAGGGTTATTCAGTGGAATAATTCCTAACAATAAGTGATAGTTTTATGAAATGAAAACTACTAGATAAGTGCAAACTTAGTTGTAGTAATAAATGAATGATGACTAATAAGGAATAACCACACTACAATGAAGAAAATTAATCACTATTACTATGATGAAGGACACATAAAGAATCAACATTTATTTGGAGGAGAATTGACGGGAAAATCTTGGTGTAACTACGTAGCAAGAAGGCGGCCATCTTTGATCATATACCCGAGCATCAGCTGTGATAACGTCAGCCCCAGACTACCCTGTGGTTCGAATATTTGCATTTTTTACTAACATTTTGATAATCAATATTATTTCTATTTTGTTAATTAAGAAATTTTTAATTGTAAGTATTGTACCATTCAGCATTACTCTTTCTCTGACTTTTGATAACAGTTAAAAGAACCAATGAATTTTTAATGTTAATAATTTAAATAAAATAAACCAAACGACCTGAGATAAAGAGTTTTCGAGCTGTGAATCAGTATTTCGACTCAAAGTCGATTAGTCACAACTAGATTAATAAATTCATTTAACATTCCAATTCTGAGTTTTATTTCTTTGCAAATATATATTTAAAAGAATTTCAGATAGCACTTGAAGCCTGGAGGTCAAGGAGGAAGAGAATAACATCGCAAAGGAGAACAATCACCTAATATCCAAATACCACTAATCGATTATTCTATTTCATTATCTATTTAACATGTTAAACAAATTTTTCATAAACAACCAAAGAAAATAAAATAAGAAAGGAATTAATATATTAACGAGGAATAATCTAATAAATAGTAAACTGATAAATAATTAATAAATAAAGAAATAGAAAAAAAAATGTTTTCAATAAATTAAATTTAAACATAATTTTCACATATTCATATTTATAATTTTTGTAACACCAATAAACAGGATCATTACAAAATTGGCGCTCCAACTTAAGGGGCTGAAATTAGAATTTGATAGGCCAAAAGAAATAAAAATAATCTGACTAATTTCTAATTTTAGCTGGCAACTGTTACAAGCTCAGAAGGGTAATAAAAATGTCCAAGAGAGCAACGTCAAAGAAAAGGGCGGCAGAAGCCGAGAAAGAGATTGATATGGACGACATAGGGGCAACTCCAATTGAAGATATAGAAGGAAGGTTACTTCCGGCTGAACCAACCAAACCAGTGTCACAGGAGAAACAACCGGAAAACCCCACACAAACGGAGAACGTGAGCTTACAGGACATGATATAACTGATGGGGGAGATCAGTAGAACAATAAGAGAAGAATTAAGGAAGGACTACCAATCCACAAAAGAAGAATTAAGGAAGGACAACCAACCACAAAAGAAGAATTGAGTAAGAAAATGGATGAAAACAGTAAGAAAATGGATGAGAACAACCAATCCACAAAAGAAGAATTAAGTAATAAAATTGAAAACACCAACAAGAAAATAGATGAGAACAGTAAGAAAATGGAAGAGAAATGGAAGAAAGCAGCAAGAAGATGGAAGAAAACAATAAGAAAATGGAAGAGAAGATGGGGGAGAAATTGGAAGAATTGAAAGATGACAACCAAAAGTTAAAGGAAGAATTGAGTAAGAAAATAGATCAGAATAACCAACTATTAAGAGAAGAATTAAGGGAGGTGAACCAGAAAAATATTGACAAGTTAGACGAAAGGATAGAGTTGTTAAGAGAAGAGTTGAGCAAGAAAATAAATGATAATAGTGAGTCGCTAACAAGAAATTAGAAGAAGAGACAACAGGAATAAAACAACAAATTACAGAAGCTGACAAGAAATGGAGTCAGACTAATCAAGAAGTATAGGAGTTTAAGGAAGAAGTATGCACCAAAATTACTAACATCGAAGAACACAATCGGAATAAAATAGAAGAAAACCAAAGGGAAACACGGGAAGATTTGGGGAAGGTACGGAGCCAATTCACGGAAAAGTGTGACGGTATTGAAGTTTCCATGACCAATATAACTGGTCAAGTACGTCAGAACCAGGAAGAAATAGAATTAATTCGGAATTGACCAAATAACATTACTAGTATCCCTACGATTGAAGGTCGAGAATGGCTAAATTTTAGACAATATAAAAGAAAATTAATAAATACATGGGAAGAGTTGGAGATGATGAACAATCGTCTAATTAACGTACTTAATATCCCAATTACCAACGATAAAGAAATCATAAATTTCAAAGATTATAGGAGGAGGTCAAAAGAAATTTCAGAAATGACTTACAATAAAACAGTTTGTAACAACTTAATAAAGACTATAGATAAATGGAATACACCCGAAATAGAAATATATGATAAAATATCAGTGATATCATTAATCATGGATGTACTAGGGACATTTGGGTTTAGTAAACTATATGATAGAGTGATTCAAATAAGTCTTGAAACAAGTGAAAAAATAACAGCAGAAAAAATGAAATACAAGGGAGAAGCGAGAGATGTCACAATAACAGAAATAATTATGAAGCCAATGGTAGTCCAGACAATAAGGGCAACTGAGTTTATGGACCATGGATAAGCTAAATACCACACACCATCAAGAAAAGGGACTGATGTTATGATAACCGACTACAGTAAAAACCATTTAAAAGAGAAGAAAAAATAATAGGAATAAAGAATAAAGAAACAAAACCGAGATTTAAGTAAGAATATTATTCGAGAAAATGAACAATACAAAAATGAAGATATGAGGAACTGAGCGATATTATGAAAATCACCAAAAGCTCATCAATACTGGGTTTGGAAGAGCATATAACAGTTAAGAACTGTAATAAGTGAATAAAATATTATAATTACAAAATTGTAAAAGAAAAGTAAGAACAACTTACACCAATTATTTACAGGAATTAATTTTGAATTGAAATATTAAATCTTCAAAATCCTAAAAGAAAAGTAAGAACAACTTACATCAATAATATGAATAAACTAGTCTTGGAAAGTAAATATTAAAACATTTATGAAATGCAAAAGGAAGTAAAGACCACTCAAATAATATAATGAAAATAAAAATAATTTGGATGAAAACAAGAGCGAAATAATAATTTTTGCAGAAAAAAGGGACTATAATAACTACTTTAATGTTAATAAAATTAATTATAATAAGAACCATTGGAAGAATTATTGCCATAACATAAAAACAGTAGAACAATTTATTGGAAACAAGATGAAAAACGGAAAAAAAAGAAATATGCTATTAATATTGGTAACCAGAAGAAGATTGTGCGAACAACAGAAGAAATAAAGAGAATTCAGATGGAAAATTTACACACCATACCTAGCGATATGTTATATCAGCAGAGCTTTAAAGCATAAGAAGAATAAATATATCAGAAGAGCTTTAAAACATAAGAAGAATAAATGAGATAGAAAATATTGGCAAATTTGAGCAAACACGAAGTGATGAATCCAAGGATGTTTTTTATTAGTCGAGAATAGACTATTGTTTAATAATTTTTATTTAATGACTGTATGTAGATGTATTCCAGCGGTCTTATATTTGAGCAGAGATGATGTTCCTCTGATCTCAAAAAGTGTAGTATGGCCAGCAGAGTATTGTAGCCACAAGTGCAGCTCTGGACTGCCCCAGCTCACGTGGTAGGGAATGTTAGGGAATGAATATCCCATGGATGAAGCACCAAGTAAAAGAAAAAATATATATATAGAATAATAATAATACATCTCAGATTACAATAACTATCTAATAAGAATAAATTCAATGAAAAGAAAAAAAAACTAAAGCTCAACTACGAAGAAGCAGGTATAGAAGTGGGTAGGAAGACAAGGAATAAAATAAACAATAATATCATAAGCAATTATTTCATCCATACTAAACATATGATCTGAATTAATCACTTCTGGAGGAGAGCAATCTGTAGCATGTCAGAAAATCCACCTTGTTATAATTCAAAAAATAAGCAAGAATAGAATAAAAAACAAACTGGCATAAAGAAAAATTACTATAATAATTAATCCAGAACAACAGTAAACTGAAATCCAATCCAAAGAAGTCAAGTTCATTAAAACCAACTTAAGTGATAGTCCAACTTATATAGTAAATATACCCAGGTAGAATAGGAGCAGGTAAGGAAAAACCATATATAAACAAAACCACAGAATAAAGAAATAACTACCGGTAGTAAAAAAACAGTACCACATTATAAAAATAAAACCCCCAAAAAAGTATAACATAGGAAAAGTACAATACAGTAGAATAAAAACAATGTACATTAAGTATAAGTAAAAATATTATATATATGATTAAAAGTGTACAAGGGTAATTTATTTTGATTGTGAAAAAGTGACTAATAATAATCCCATTTAAGTGATGTTCCTTATTCCCCAATGACTAGATAATATGACTAGGAATCAGATTTGGGAATATAGTGAATAATGAGGGGAACCAGGGTAAATCCCTAAGTCAAAACAAAACAGCAAGAGACTGAATAATAATTAACTTTAAGAAACTCTTTAAGTAAAAATAGATTTGTTTGTTGTGTTAGCAGTTCATTGAACTCATAGCATTAAATGCTTGAGATTAAATTTTATTTCAATTAATATCTTTATTATGTTTTAATAATATCAGTTAATCAAAAACAATGTTGTAACTAAGTAAGGTCAATTTAGTTGTTAAGATTTTATTAGAATTGTATGTCAGAAAGGGTATTAGCAAGCTGAAATAATAGTAAACCTTGTAATTTAACTAACATAAAAAAATAGGCAAAATTGTAAATCTCACCATTATAAATTATTAGAAAATAAGTAGATGAAACTAACTAAATGAATGAAAATTGTTGAGTGTAACTCACTAACCATTTATAATAAATGTAACAACACTTTGTGAAAGTAATGAAGGAATGTATAGGATATTATAATGATAAATGAAAGTTTAATAACACTGGAGTCTAAAGAAAAGCCTAAATTGAAGATAGTATTCAAATTAGATAAGTAAATCATAAAACTAATGAGAATTAAAGAAACCAAATCATAATAATTCAATCAATGATCTTATTTAATGATAATTGGAATCTAACATAGATTGTAAACCATTTAATGTGGGAGGAAATAAAATAGTTAAGGCCTACAATCAAATATACTATAAATGTGACTTTTGAGTTAAAAAATACTATAAAATATATCGTGTATGGTATTAAATAATGCACAATTAAATAAGGAATTTGATTATGTAATCAGAATTAAGTTAAATAAGAATAGATAATAAACCAAAATGTAATTTATAATATAATGTAAAATTCAATTCTTTTGTACAAAACCAAACTTGAGACTTCTATCAGCTGACTGAAACAATGTAAATTTACTAATAAATCAGCCAGGACCTTTTGTATGATGAAGAAAAAACTGGGAGTTAATTGTTAAACATCGAGGTGAACATATCAGAAAGATATAGCTCAGAAAGATAAAAAATAATTTGACATGAACTAACCCTATGAAAAGAAATTTACAATATGATATATTAATACTAAAATCAAATAAAAGAAATCCAACCATTACATTTAGGAAGATTGGAAATTGTAATCAAGATATCGGAACAGTCCAGGCACTAATCAGAAATTATCTAATGTGAATATCAGTACAACCTTCTGGACGAACTATTTGAACGAGGACACTTTAAACACCTATTGCCTAACCAAACAACGGATCACTAATACGGAATAACCACACTACAACGAAAAAAATTAATCACTATTACTATGATGAAGGACACATAAAGAATCAACATTTATTTGGAGGAGAATCGACAGGAAAATCTTGGTGTAACTACGTAGCAAGAAGGCGGCCATCTTTGATCATATACCCGAGCGTCAGCTTGTGATGACGTCAGCCCCAGACTAGCCTGTGGTTCGAATATTTGTTTTTTTTTACTAACATTTTGATAATCAATATTATTTCTATTTTATTAATTAAGAACTTTTTAATTTTAAGTATTGTACCTTTCAGCATTACTCTTTCTCTGACTTTTGATAACAGTTAAAAGAACCAATGAATTTTTAATGTTAATAATTTAAATAAAATAAACCAAACGACCTGAGATAACGAGTTTTCGAGCTGTGAATCAGTAATTCGACTCAAAGTCGATTAGTCACAACTAGATTAATAAATTCATTTAACATTCCAATTCTGAGTTTTATTCTTTTCAAACATATATTTAAAAGAATTTCAGGTAGCACTTGAAGCCTGGACGTCAAGGAGGAAGAGAATAACATCGCAAAGGAGTACAATCACCGAATATCCAAATACCACTAATCGATTATTCTATTTTATAATCTATTTAACGCGTTAAACAAATTTTTCATAAACAACCAAAGAAAAGAAAATATGAAAGGAATTAATATAATAACGAGGAATAATCTAATAAATAATAAACTGATAAATAATTAATAAATAAAGAAATAGAAAAAAAATGTTTTCAATAAATTAAATTTAAACAAAATTTTCACATATTCATATTTATAATTTTTGTAACACCAATAAACTGGATCGCTACAACATTTACTTAAGATTGTTGATCTACAATTTATTTAATATAATAACTATTCTCACTTTCATTCTCAGCTAATATGCTTGTCATATGACTGTATGTTATTTTCAAATATAAATCATTTTATATTTTATTTATTTATAATATTTTCATTGTTATATTCTATCTGTTTTCAATTAACTAACCTTTTGGGTAACTAGTATTTGTCAGAGTCATAGTCTGTTTGTCAATTTATTTAATGTGTGTCTTAAAATGCTGCTTGTAGACTTCCTACTGTTCATGATTTGTTACTAATCTTCTTCATTTGTTCAAAGCTCATAGATTTATTTAATATCATTCTTCATTTTTATATTTCAATTGCTTCCAGTAATTCACAATCCTTAACTAATTTTAACATTCCTTTTGAGTTTATTTGTATGGAACATTTTGTGATGTTACAATGTGTCTTTTCTACAGACAAGTAAGACTGTACACTCCTCAAACTGTGTATATAATAAAATAGTATTAACAATAAATATTGTAGCATGACAGATAATCCACTTAAAACAATTACCAAATTATCATTAATAAAACTCAAAAATATGGAATATCCAAAAAGATCCAAATGAAAATCAATTAAAAAGCACTATAAATTATTATAATAACAGGAAAAGTAAGCGTAAAGAAAAAATCTGCAACTAATATAATTATACTACAAATTGAAAACACAGAAAACTATAATTAAAATAACAATATTACCCAGGTAGGATAGAAGCAGGCAATGAAGATACACAGATCAAGTAAACCGACAAAGTAAACAGACCAGAGTAAACAAAAGAATATAAAACGAAATGGTACTGAAGAACCAAGAACGAAGAAAGAAGAAATCCAAAATAAACCCAGATACTGAATAATCAGAAACCAGTGAAGATCAACTAGAATAAAGGAAGTGAAACGACCAATACCAAATAGAAACCCCATAGGGAGAAAACCAAAAACCCCAAAAATAAATAAATGTCACAAAAGAAAGTATAACACCCCCAACAAACCATATACTAATGTAAAACTGATAAAAACCAAAAGTGTTTAGAGTATTAAGTAACAGTGCACCCAAAAAAGTTATTGTATAGTTTATATAGACAAACCTTAACAGTTCCCCATGGTTAAATATTTCATATTATAAAACTATAAAAGGACTAGTGATAATATCAATAAATAACCAGGGACAAGTGCAAGTTATTAAATTATAATAAATAAACTTTGAAAAGGTACATGAATTACCGTGCCAATAAATAACTTTAAGTGTTTTTAAACAGTATCATGATTTATAGTTACTCAAATAATATGGTGAAGGAGCAAGGAATAATGTTTCTAATGAAAGGCCACTGTTTATGTAAGAACATTCCATAGAATGAATAATATAAACAGATAGCTTGTATTTAGTACAAAGTGACGGGGAATACATTCCTAAAATTGGGAAGTACAGATAAGACTGTAAATAAATAGTTTTAAGAAGATGTTAAACATTTAATGGAACCAAAATGTTATGTTCTTAGTTCCATATATTAACTATATAAATAAAATTTAGTATTAAGCAGTATTGAAGTTATAAAATGTTATTTTTGTTAGTAATTTAAATTAGGAATGCAATATCTGTATGTAGATACCATTCCTATATTATAAAATGTTTTTATTAAGTTACTATGAGTACACAAAGTATCAAAAATCAGTACACAAAAAAGGTATGATTCAAAGTACCAGATTTAATAGTAAAAAAGTGTTATATTTTAATTGTTTAAAATCAATATTCAATGTTATAATAGTAAAGGAACAAATTGTTAATAAATTATATTAGAATAGAAGGTCAGAAAAGGGTACAAACTAACTATATTAGTAAAAACTTTGCAAATAGCAACAGATAAAATCTAGGCCAGATAGTAAATTTAGACTACAGAATAATTGACAAATCTAGTCCTATAAACCAACTAAACTGATAATATTTATATAAGATAAACCCACCATATAGTAATACCATGTAACTAATACTTTATAAAGATACTAGCAAAATACCCGTGCTTCGCTACGGAGTTTCACGTTGTACGTAATTGTACAATTATTGCTCGCTTAATAGTATAGGATTAGATAGATTGTACAAATTCTCAACTCTTAGTTTGTTTATTTACATTCATAGGAACAGCTATTTATTATTTATTTCTATTATTACTATTTATTATATAACTTATTAGATCGTATCGAAAAAACACTTGCCCTATGTTGGTTCTCCCATTGCGTAAAATATTTGTGCCAAGTTTGGTTGAAATCGGTCAAGTGGTTTAGGAGGAGATGTGGAAGACCCCAAAGGACCCGCTGAAGGATCGTATAGAAAAAAACACCTATCCTATGTTGGTTCTCCCATTGCGTAAAATATTTGTGCCAAGTTTGGTTGAAATCGGTCCAGTGGTTTAGGAGGAGATGTGGGAGACCCCAAAGAACCCCCCAAAGGACCCCATCGAAATAAACACCTATCCTATGATGGTTCTCCCGTCGCGTAAAATATTTGTGCCAAGTTTGGTTGAAATCGGTCCAGTGGTTTAGGAGGAGATGTGAAAGACCCCAAAGAACCCCCCAAAGGACCCCATCAAAAAAAGCACCTATCCTATGTTGGTTCTCCCGTTGCGTAAAATATTTGTGCCAAGTTTGGTTGAAATCGGTCCAGTGGTTTAGGAGGAGATGTGGAACATACATACATAGATACTGTAACGCAACAGAAATGCAGTCATCCATGTTACATAAATATTATATTAACAAAATAATAAGCAAATCAATATCTAACCCCATGATAAAACAAAAGTCTAATAATTGTATTTATAATTATAAATAAAGATAAATAAGGATGCAAGGTAGAAATAACGAGAATAAACAAACCTGTAAATTAGACAATAGTTAATGATCCATGTTCAGTGAAAAGTAAATCAATATGATACTGATGAGAAGTGTAAGAAGTAAAATAGTACAGAAATTGTCAAAGTAAATGACCATGAAATTAAACAAAAATGAGACAATAATTTACCTTATAGCAATAGCAAGTAAGGATTCTGAATTAAATGATATTATTTTGTGACAACGAATGTTATGATAAAGTTTATGTTATGTTATACCAATTACTTGTTGAGTTAATGGAAGGTAATGAAACAAAATGTATTATTCAATTACTGTTATAGAATGATGTGGGAAGCAGCTAGTTAGCATTAATAGATTTCAATTTTCTTATATGTGATCCATAGATCAAGATAAAATTGTCATTAGATATGAAAAGAATAATTATTTATGTAAATGTTAATAGTTAAGATTTGATTATATGTATGAATTTATGTAAAAGGGCTATAGTTGTTCACCAGTTATAAACAAAGGTAGGTCCATATACAATAAAAGGCCTAACAGCCAATAACACTATATAACCACTCATAACATAAAGGTTAGGTACGTAAGTTAATAATAATTAATGAATATGGTTCGAAGAGCTAGGAAAAAAACATTAAATAAGTAATGATATATAATAAACCATCTCAATTTATACAAATTATGATAATGCCACAATGCCACGATATCGATTGATAACGTTTGATATCGAAAAAGTAATAAATATAAAAGAAACAGGCTCATATAAAAAAACCAGCAGAATATATGTAGAAAATAATAAACCAACTATCGGTAAAGTTATATTCCGATATGATAGCAAATTAATAAGGAATAGACAAAAAATATATGAAATAAACACTATATACAAAACATGGAGAAGGAAGAAAAATAATGGGTTGCTATGGACTACAAGAAATGAAGAAGTTGTTGATTTTCAATTATTGCCTTTTATGATCTGAATGTGATGAGATTAAAAAACCTAAGAAATGTCTAATATAATCGGAATATTCTAAATTATTTGATACTCTTATAAAACACAAAATTTTAATGATAATATTCTTGACTCTTGCCAGTACAGTTTAACCAAAAGAGACTATAGTATGATATCACTATAAAAAATAAATAACTGGGTTATACAAGGAAGGACTTGAATTGTCCTATACCCGAAAGGAATTGACGATATATTAAACCCAATATAAAGAGTTAACTGTATCACAACCAATAATATACACTACACTGGAACTCATAACCTTTCAAATACACGGAACATCACTAATTACATCAACCGAGAGAAGAACATATTTGGATCCAGGAATTGCAGAAGGAACATCAATCTGGCCGTAAATCAATCCAGGGAGCTGTATTTCCTAGGTGGACAGGACAAGAATTACATTTTATTAAACCGAAGAAAGAATATCGTACGGCATAATCATCCAGAACAGTGAAGTTATCAACCAACAGCCTACACGATTCGCTTCGTTCTAGTCTGGTAAATTATTATTGTATAAATCATATTAACAACACAACACTTCAAATTTGTAAATCTTGCATTCTTATCTATATATTTTTAATCTTCCCCACGGTTACAAGAACCTTCACACCCTGAATTAAGTTAATTACAAACTAAAACACATTATATAACCGAATCTAAATAAAGTATCGGACTGATCAATAATCGATTCACGCAATCTATAGCCTTTGTATATGCCAATTGGAACATATCTTATTCAATGTTGAAGAAGTGAACAAATAAAGAACCTTTGTATAGTTGCAAAATCTTGTCATTTGGAGTATTATTTAATGAGTTGGGAATAAAAAAGTAACTGACTAAGTATAGAATAATTGGTTAACGTAAACAGTGAATTAACCTCTAAGTTTCATTGCCCCGGTACTACAGCGCTTATAGCGGAATTCTCCGACACCAAAGAGAAGAGCGTTAAAATACAAAATTTTACATAATTCTCTTCAAGGTATAATAGGGTTGAACGAAATTACAGAATAACACATTAATTATTTAAGTTTCAAGTACACTAACACTGATATTTTTCTTAGAGAGATAAGTTAATATTAGTTAATTAAATTACTATATTCCACAACTCCAAATATCTCAGATATTTAAATAATTAAAATAAATCAAAACACACTAGCATAGGTTTAGTAACAAATTGGTTTCCATCGCGTGGTTCGAACGAGAGAGACGTACCCGATAAGTAACAAATTGACGCCGGCAACGTTGGGGCAGAAATAACGAGAATCCCGCGACCGTAAGAGACGATAGGGTATATAACAAATTGACGAACCCAACAATGGGGCTTAACCCAGTAATACCCGTTATAGAACAATACATACATACAATGGGGGGGGTTTGCCCCTTAGGATTTACGTTGTTAGTGTACATTAAAAGGGTGTATTTATTGGAAGTACAGAAATTAGTTTACATTTATCGCACATAATTACGGTACAGAGACGATTTTGGGAGGTTGTGGCTACGTTTAACAATATAACTTAAAACTTAATATTGTTTTCTCACTGTTAGAAAACAATTTTTTAAGGCGCGCGTTGAGACACAACCATCTGCAACAGCCCGCTCGCGCGTTCTGAGCCCGCGCGACAGGCAACCTTTGTTATATTAAGTCGGAGGAGGAAGTTGGAGGAGGAAGTGGTGAGAGGCGCCTTTCGGTCCGATGACGGCAGCGGCGTGCGCGTGGGGCACGTGTTGCTCGACTTTTTTCTTTTCTTTTTTCTTTTTTTTTCAACATAAAAGTAGCCTAAGTTACTCCTTATAACATCAGCTATCTGCCAGTGAAAGCCTGTCAAAATTGGTCCAGCCGTTTCAGAGATTAGCAGGAACAAACATACAGACAGACAGACAAAAATTTTTTAAATTGTTTTTTTGTTATAAGTACCTTATATACTTTCATATGCATTTAGTAAAAAGCTGTTATTTTGACATTACAAACAGACACTTCAATTTTATTTATTTGTATAGATGGTCAGCAGATAAGTAAAATTATAAATAAAAATGGAATGTAGTAACTAACATTATCAGAGGAGGAGTCATAGATAAATGAATTATATTTAAAAACAATAATTAATAAACTAAATTGCAAGAAATTAAGTAAAAATAGACAATTATATCAATTTCAGATTCAATATAATAATAATTATATCAGAGAAAATGGCTATTATCTGGTCTAAAACAGGAAACACATATTTGAACCTACTTTCCAAAATATAAGAAATATAACTTTTTTAAATGAAAACTTTATCAAACTATATTCATTAGTATCAAAATAAGCAAAATAGAATAAAGAAACCGAATATGTATTTAGTATTTCATACAGTTAATTAATAACGAAAATATTTTCCGTGTATAATGTATTCGAATAAAATGTATCGGAAGCTAAGATAATTTGAAACAATGTATAATATATATTAAATTGGCTAAGATTTTCTGGAGATGAAGGAAACGAGAACAGTTCATTATTATCCGTTGAAGCGATTACTTAAACGAGATTTTTGCTCTACATAACCTTAACAAACGGCGAATTATAAATGAACCAAGTTCGGTAAAAATTTTTATAAATTTTTATTTTGAGTTTTTTATTTGTGAACCGGTGAAAATAAACAATGAACAGTGCATCACCAATAAACAGAACCACACACGCCTAATTAATTCAAATAACACCAATACAATAAATTTTACAGACGAACAAACAAGGTTAAACCCAACACGTGTGACAAAGTGAGATAGACATAATCACAAACATTTACACCAAGTGAACTATTAAACAATACACCAGTGACACTCAATTAACTCCAGAACCATTATACACAATTGCTGAGACCAATAAACGGAGAAAAGACATCTTTATTGAAACAAATATTTGGTCGAGGTGACAGACGTTCCACTGCGCATGCTCCGGTCGGCCATTTTGATTTGTCGCTGTTCTTACCAAAGCAAGGTAGCGAATTTCTAGACTGCATTTGGTTTGAAATAATTATTATATAAACTTTATTTATTAATTATAACGTTGTATTTGTTAGTATTAAGACATTTATCATTGTAAGTGTTATACTTTCTTGTCCCTACCCTTCTCTGGCTATTCTAAAATAACTGTTCAAAGAACTATATTTTTATATACAATCAATGTAAAGGTTTTTATTGACCGGCCCTGAGTAGAGTCGATACTGCTGTAATATATCGATTCTTATCGATAAACTTAAATAATTTGTTAATAAATTTCCTGTTTATGCAATTTGGGTTTAATTTTTCTTTAATATACTTAAAGAAGAAATTAATCAAGGACTCAGACTAACCGAAAGGCGGTACATACGAAATAACGAACGCATCGAAGAAGAAGAAGAGAGCCGTCTGTCGACTAGGACTGGAGTTAACCAGATTGTCATAAAGTAATTTACAGAAAGTGACACTACTACACTTATAAACATAATACCATTGAAATTTTAACTCCAAACAATAAAACCGATTATTTTCTAAATATTAGTAAATAAAAACACCACAAAAATATTTTTCAGAAACAACAAAATTAATTAATTTATTTTTTTTGAAATAAAATTTTTTTTTTATTTCAAATTGTAACAACATTATTACAGATTTTATTTTGTTACTGTTACAATATTAACGAAAACTCTCTCTCTCTCTCTCTCTCTCTCTCTCTCTCTCTCTCTCTCTCTCTCTCTCTCTCTCTTTCTCTCTCTCTCTCTCTCTCTCTCTCTCTCCATCTCTCTCTCTCTCTCTCTCCCTCTCTCTATTTATGCAACTAAGCATTCAAAGAATTTCAACGAAACCGAAACATCGAAGCATGATAATGTTTTTAGGCTTTTGAAACGTATAATGTGGATTATGTTTGGTGGATTACGTAAATAATTTCCAAACTACAGACGATCACAAACAGAACATGTAAAACCAAATTTATTCTCACTAAAACGTTTGCTAAACTCAACGTCATCAGCTATTATTTCTGTCTTGATGCGTTTACATATCAAATTTCTAGACTGTGGGGAATCAAAATGTGGAAGCGTTACGTTTTTTGATGACGATTTTTGTGGAATGACCCCCAGCCTAAAAACATTATCATGTTAAAAAAGAATTTATAAGTAGGAGTGGTGTTCACGGGATTTCTCCAGCATTAACCACAGTTACTGTGGTCACTAGAAAACGATAGACCACGTTATGGCCCAGGAAGGAATTTTAACAACATAGCAAATAAGTATATAAAATATTACTTACAGTAATTTACATTAAGTTATACTATTTTTTTACATCTTTGAACACACACACACACACACACACACACACACACACACACACACTCACTCACTCACTGACACACACAATTTGAATGTTAGTAAAGTATAAAGATAAATAGTTTTATATACAGACTTCGTGAATACTTTTAATTTAATATAGATATATTTGATGAACACATGAACATAATACGGAGTAGGCCATAAATCACTTGACAAAATGCATTTTTGTTAACTTCTAATTATGAAAGGTTTTGTGAGATTCAGTCCTTAACTAGACACAATTTTAAAACATTTGTGTTGACATTTTGACAAAATTTACTGTCATCTCATATTGGAACCTGTACCAGTATATGAACAATACAGAAATAATTAATACACTTAAATTGAGTGTCCATATTGTAACATGACATATGAGCCGTAAGATTTCAGTAACCTAAAATACTTACACATGTCAATAATTGAGTCAAAGAGACAAACCAAGTAATTTATCTAAAATGCCAAGCATAAAACTACATGAGCTACCTGTCACCAAGGACAAACTCACAACAATAAGAGTTAATGAACTGATGGTAACTAGCAAGTGAAATGACATTATAATGAAAAGAAGATGCACCACACAATGATTGTACCACAGGAACCAACAACCCAATAGTTTTCGGTCAGCGAAGAACCAAGGAAGACAAGGAAGAATCAGTGAAGCATCAGTGAAGAACCAAGGAAGACAAGGAAGAAAGCTACTACGAGAAAGACACCTAACAACTATGGCATAAAGTATAGATTCCAAGAGCCAGTCAACTATAGATTTTTAAATGGAATAACTCCTATTGTAGTCCCAAGCCACGTGTTTGTTAACCAAATATACTGTAACTCACCGTCTATGGCCTTTCTGTGATGTTGTTATTTCGTTTACATGTTTCGAGGCACTTGCCTCATCATCAGAACTTTATAAAACTAATGCATGTCATCAATGATGACATGTGTCAAAATATTAAAACACAATACGGCACTATACTATATACAAAACTTGTTTTAAAAATGAGCACGTCAATGTTAGATGTGCGTTGCAAGACAACACACGCAGTACTGTGAGTACTGTGAGTACGGCATGTGTTGTCTTACAACGCACATCTAACATTGACGTGCTCATTTTTAAAACAAGTTTTGTATATAGTATAGTGCCGTATTGTGTTTTAATATTTTGACACATGTCATCATTGATGACATGCATTAGTTTTATAAAGTTCTGATGATGAGGCAAGTGCCTCGAAACATGTAAACGAAATAACAACATCACAGAAAGGCCATAGACGGTGAGTTACAGTATATTTGGTCAACTATAGATCAACATCTTACCCGTATATGCAATAACTAATCAACCTACAGATTGAAGAGATGGACAAGAACTGACTAACTGAGATGACCAATATACAACAAATAATGTTATAAATGAATAGGACAAGATATGTTATAAAAAGAATGAAAATAACAATAATGTTTATTGAATAGCTGTAAATAAAAGCATAGTAACATGTTATGCACAGCACTAATGTAACAAAAAGAAGTATTAAATTTGTCTCAGAATAATAGCAAATATTAGTCAAATAGTCTGACATTCATGTAAGACAAGAAAAGGAATAACTAAAAGGTTATTAGTTATCATAATTAAAACCAAACTTATGAAAATAAGGTTAAAAGAATACCAATTTGTGTCAACCTAACATACACATTGTCGGCACAAATGACAAAATCACATAACCTAAGATGTAGGTACTATTCACCTAAATTCACAACTAGCAGTAAGAAAAACCTACCCAAACCAGAATGTTTTATGTGTAAAACTAAGTAGAAATAATAATCTTTCTACAGGTACCAATATAAGATACCCAGGATAAGTTTTAAATAAGAATATAAACAAATAAAGTTAACCAAAACCAACCAAAATGGAATTCACTATGTAAAACCTGTATAAAACCATATTATAAAACCGAATAGAAACAAAAGGTTAGGGTAAGACTGCCCAAGAGTACGCATTGCTCAAGAGTACGCATTGAGCTCCAATTTTTAACCGATAGATTTCAGCATCTGTCGCAAGCAGGGGATGTGCTTCTTAACCAGCCGAATCCCGTTGGCACACGGCAGTCGAGATTCTTTCACCAAGAGAGGAGGTATGTTGAATTTGTTGCGTTACTACTATTTTGTTCTTATATTTGTCGCAAAGTAGTATATTGTTTTTACATGTAAATGTTAATATTTTAAATTGTATTTTTTATATTTTATTATTACATGTTCCTGGTTCATATTTATTGGCAAATTTATTTAATACATGAAGTAGTTTCGATATTAAGATGTCCAAAAATCAAAATGGCGCGATGTCGTAAGAGTACGCACTGGCTTCTTTAATGCGTACTCTTGGGACACTTCATATGAGATTGTGCCTTCAATGAGTTTTCTTCATTCCAGGTACCATGTCATCAAAATATAAACGTAAAAGTGATAGGCAGTTGTTCACTCAAGCGCAATTGACCACAGCTCAAGATAAAATTGCAGCAGGCAGTAGTGTGAGAGCTGCAGCAAAATTTGTGGGAGTACATGAGGCAATGCTGCGAAAGAGATTGAAATCAGTAAGTTCA
Source organism: Magicicada septendecula (assembly GCA_034769895.1). Classification (NCBI taxonomy): domain Eukaryota; kingdom Metazoa; phylum Arthropoda; class Insecta; order Hemiptera; family Cicadidae; genus Magicicada; species Magicicada septendecula. The sequence goes on from CM068371.1 coordinate 123,022,080, forward strand.
ATATATTTATTCATTTAGTCGTCTTATGGCATACTAACAATAGTAGGCCTAGGCCTACTATCCCTAAAGTAATAAAAAGGCCTAATAATAATTATGGTGATAGCCTATTAATTATTTTTGATAATAATAATAATAATAATAATAATAATAATAATAATAATAATGACCGCCTCCGTGATGTAGTGGTCAGCACATCTGACTACTAATCCGGAGGTTCCACGTTCGATCCCTGGCACCCCCAGAAATTTTTCTGAGGGAAATGGATCTGGAACGGGGTCCACCCAGCCTAGTGAGGACAAATGGGTAGCTACTTGACCGATTGGTAGCGGATCTGGTTAAGAAGGTTGGCATCTTAACAGGTTGAGAGGTGCGTGGTGCTAACCACATCACCCCTCTATCCACCAGCTGCTAGACAGTGGTGGCAACCTGGCCGAACGGCCTAGACTCCTCGAAGCTGTTGAGCCACAGATTTTTAATAATAATAATAATAATAATAATAATAATAATAATAATAATAACAAATGTATCCTTTAGGAATGAATATTAATTTTTAAATGTTATTTTCAGGGAACAATACCAACTTCCTTGGGCAGATTTAAACAAACATTTTCGAAGCAGGAAGAGGAATCCTTGGTGGCTCATATTAAGATTTTAGACAGCAAATTTTTTGGCATAACAAGGAAACAATTAATGGCTGTAGTGTTCCAATATGCTACACAGAATAATATTGCTCATCCATTCAACAAGAATAGGAAGATGGTAGGTGATAAATGGGTGAGAAATTTCTGCGAAAGGCACTCCTTAACATTACGGCAGCCGGAGAAATGCTCTCTAGGAAGAGCCATTGGGTTTAATAGAGTACAATTTGACAAGTTCCATAAAAACCTTAAAATAATCTTAGATGAGAACCCTGCACTTTCTGCAAGCGACATCTTTAATATGGACGAAACAAATGTGTCAACTGTTCCCAACAAGCTTCCGAAAGTAATTTCTCCAAAAGGGAAACGGCTCGTGTCAAAGGTTGTCTCCCAAGAATGAGGAGAGTCGGTGACTGCAGTTTGCTGTGTCAGCGCTGCGGGTTACTATGTTCCACCTGCTCTCATCTTTCCACGAAAGAGGTTCAAACCAGAATTTTGTGATAGAACACCACCAGACACTTTGGGAATGGTATCTGATTCAGGTTTCATAAATTCAAAGTTGTTTATGACCTGGTTACAACACTTCACAAACTATGTGAATCCATCTCTCGAAAAGAAGAAATTGTTACTACTTGACAACCATATATCACATTGTACTTTGTCAGCAATTGAATATTGCCGAGGAAAAGGCATCATGTTGTTGTCTTTGCCACCCCATGCCAGCCACAAACTACAGGCCCTTGATGTGGCATTTTTCGGACCCTTGAAGAAGTTCCTGTCAGAAGAATGTGATCGGTGGGTCACGGAACATCCAAGTCGACCTATAACAATTTATCAAGTGGGTGAGATTTTATGCTCGGCCTACTCCAAGACTGCTTCTGTTGAAAAAGCTGTAAAATCATTCCAATGCACTGGAGTTTTCCCACAAAATCCCTCAGTTTTTAGGGATGAAGACTTCATGCCTGCATCAGTGACTGAGAGGGAGTTAGAAGGTCCAATGCCCTCTCAAGAATCTGATTTGGGAAACGAGGCTGGGCCATCGTATGAGAGGGAGAACAATGTAACAAATGGACAAAATCAGGAAGCCAACATCCCACCAAGACACCAGAATGGATTTCAAGATCAAAGCAAGTCTGCAGCCACAGAAATTCAAAGTCCTACAAGTAGTACGTCAGCTAAAGACCTTCTTCCTAGCCCCAAAGGATGTAGAGGAAATAAAAGAGGGGGAAGATCAAAATCATCCACAATAATGACTTCCACCCCTTTCAAGAAGACTCTTGAGGAAGAAACTATTGCAAAAAAGAAACCCAAGAGAAATGCGGCGAAAAAACTAACTTTCAAATTGGAAGAAGGTGACGACGATGATGATGGGGAATGTTTCGACGACGAACAACATGATGATCCAGCCTGCATTTATTGTAACAGTCTGTATTCTAAATCCAAGTTTCGCGAAGGTTGGATCCAGTGCCAGAGCTACCAATTGTGGGCCCATACTGAATGTGCCGGCGTTGAACGTCGAACAAAAATGTATAAATGTGAACTGTGTATGTAAAAGTTTTTGGTTTCAATAATAAATAATTTTCTTCCTTATAGAACTTCGTTTTTATTGTTTTTATTTAGTGCGTACTCTTGTGCTCACTAAATGCGTACTCTTGGGACGCTGTATGCCTAAGAGTACGCATTTGCATATTTTAACTAAAGGCAGCCTAGTATTTAAATAGGTCTTTTCATTGAGTTAACACCTTAATATTGTTTCACTAACTTAACAAGGAAGAGATTAAGCTAATTTCCGCAACTCTAATTTGGACTAAAGTTAAAGAAATGTTATTACAAATAAAAAGTACGTACTCTTAGCCAGTCTTACCCTAATGTCAATACCACAAGTAGAGTGTAATACCACTACTGTACTAGTGTAAAAAGATTATAAGAAAGGATATAATATATTATAATTGTAATTAAGTGCACCTGTCATGTGACACCAGGTGTAAGTAATATTATTTAATCATATACAATATGGAAAAGACTAGTGTACTAAAAACACCAAGCCCATTACAAAGATACTGTTATTGTTCAACTATTGCAACTAAATAATAATGACAAAAGAGCTAAAAATACCAAATAAGAGTAACATTAAGTATGCATCTCATAATGCAAAATAGAGACCACTTTATTAACAAGAAATAACAAGGAATACATAATATTCCAGCTAGCAAAGGTTCTCAGTAGCTGTAACCATTTGTTATTATCAACTGGAGCCATACAGAAAGTAAATAGATACTTTCTAATATGTAAAATATGTAAATACAAATATAAGAACATAGGCTAAGACAATGGTAGTTTAAGAAATGTATTTTGTCAGTAGATTTAAGTAAATAGCAACTAAGGAGTGTAAGAGAACTTGGAAGGCATGCCCTCAAGTGGGTATGAGTGCCATTAAATAGTGTTAATCAAAAATAATTAAATATAAAATAATAGTGTATAGTGAATGGTGATAATCACAAACATTAACTTCCTTGATAATGGACCAAAGCACACCATGAGTGGACTCAAAATAAAGAGCCGAGTGTTACCAATCCAGTGATACGCTCAGATTTAAAATCTAAGCCATATTAACAAAGTTATTACAATTATAAGGAATTCATGTCAAATTGAGAAAACATTTATACTCTTGACACCAAAGACCCCACGCCAACTTCAACAATTGAAATAATTCGCCGAGGGGGTATGTGCATCAAATTAAAGATCGTCAACAAATCAAATCCAAGGAATTAACAAAATTTTGGACGATCGCAAAACGGAACGGCAGAGCGAGGCCTGCTTTTTCGTCACTTTTTAATCAACATCAGAAGTGAGTAGACGGCTACAACCGAGAGCAAAAAGTCAGCTGATCATTTGTGCGCGTCACCGATGTAAACAGTGTAACCTAACCTCAAATTGTGATAGCGTAAATACTTTAGTATCAGAGGTGTGAAGTGTAACAGTGCGTAACAAGGATTGCTCAGTGTATAATCCAGAGCAATTCCGGGATTTAAGTTATAAATAAAAGGGAGTACGAGTGATTATTACATTCTTAGTTAAGAAATGAAAAACGATATAGTCGAAAAATTTTCAAACAATGATCCTAGATTAAGATGTATTTATAATAGTACCTAATCAACAGTAATGACAATCCTCAGAGAATTGAATATTCTATTTTTATGAATTTATTAAACTTTCAGTTAATTTTTATGTACGAATGCTCCGTGTGAATTAACCACACGTAATGACAGTTGTCAATTATTACATATCAATTGAATTAACCAATAATTACCAATGACCGAGGTTTGTCAACTGATTGATTTATTAACGAAAGTTAATATAATATTTCAATGTTATTTATGTTTTATGATTTAGGAAAAGAATCTACTATTATAACCATTTCGATGTTTTTTCTTGCTATGAATAATAACCAAGGTTGTTAAGATACATGATAACTTACAGCCATGCAATTATCTTTATGTAGAACCAAGCAATGAATCAAATGTTTTACTAAATGACACTGCTTCAATATATAATATTATTGTTCATTTTTAATTATCTTATCAAGAATTACTTTGACTTTAATTAACTTTATTTCAACCATTTATTATCAATTGAATTTAATAATTCTGCTAACCTGTAATGTCCAGAATAGACACATGGTTATTATTTTTGTATGTTAATTATAAGTGATGACTGAATTGTAGTCAATATCAAACTGTTTAATAACGATTGAATGACAGTTCTATTCAATGATTTGGTATTCTGTCAGCTCAAAGAATCCACGAAGGTATTAAATTATTTTAACCAAAAAGAACATTTAGTTAAACTAACTTTGTAATCAGTTCTGCCACCCTGAGGCAAATTTTATAAAACTCAAAGTCTCATGCTACTTATTCTGAATTTTATTATAAATGATACTTCAGCTCATTCAAAGAGAGCACATTAATTGAATAAAATATTATTTGACACGAGCAAACAGAGTCAGTCAGTTTATTTCAGTAGACTAAGTTGAAAACAGGTGAACAAATTTCATTGGTCAACTCGACAAGTAGCGGCGAATACAAACACGGTAAGTCCGTATACAAGTTGGATTGTGATAGCGACCCTGCAAGTTCGACAAGACTCATCAAGTAAGTGATTGTTAATGCAAAATATTTGTGTTTTCAGCACGGAACATACACCACCATTTCAACGAGTCAACGGAAGACCATCCGTACAAATAAACTAACCGAAGTAGAAAATTACTTCGATAAATAATTTCAAGTGCATCAACCGGACTTATTCAAGTTGGATTCAACGATAGGTTGAATTGAACCGGATAAGTCAATAATAATCAAGTATTAAACAAAAGTCATTGCAAATTTTAAACAAAAATAAACGGGCAGTTAGCACCCCAGAACCCCAAACGACGTTCACTTACAAATTGGCGCTCAACGTAAGAGTCTTAAATTAGGACAACTAATAATAAATAAAACCAACAAAATCAGTTTTACCTAATTTCGAGGAAACAGCTGCAGTACCAGAAAAGAAAGAACATGTACCAAAAGAGATCGACATCTAAGAAACGCGCAGCGGACGCGGATCCAAAAATAAACATGGACGAAAAGGAGGCGACGCCGGTAGAAGACGTCGAAGAGATACCACCTCCAATGGAACCAGAGAAACCCACACAAACAGGAGACGGAAATCTGGAAATACTGAAGGCGATGAAGGAACTAAATGAGGAATTAAAAACAGATAGTCAAAAGAAATTGGAATCATTGAAGGAGGAATTAAAAGCAGATAGTCAGAAAAATAATGACTTGTTAAATAAGAAAATAGACGCCAACAGCAAGAAGATGGAAGAAACATTAAAAACGGAAAACCAAAAGAACTTGGAATTGTTAAAGGAGGAATTAAGCGGAAAAATAGACGAGCTGAAACAAGACAGTAAAAGAAACATGGAAACTTTGAACGAAAAAATTGAGGAGGAGATGACAGAAGTCAGAAAGGAAATATCTGAAATAAATGAGAAGTGGAAGCAGACCAATAACGAAATGCAACAAACTAAAGAAGATATTAATGTTCGAGTAAACAGCCTGGAGGAAGCTCATCAAATCCAGATCACGGCCGTGCAACAGAAAACTGAAGAGCGGTGCACAGGTATCGTAACGTCCGTGAATACTATACAAACACGGGTCGACAACAATTATGAGCGAATTGAAGAAATACAGCGACGGGAAATCCCAAGAATACGGGAAGAGATTGAAAATATCGGGAACCGATCAGCAGTAGTGCCAACATTCCAACACGCTGACAACAGGGAAGCCATGAACTTTAGGGGGTACAAACGAAACCCTATGGAATTCCTCTCCCGAATCGACGAAACATTGAGCAGGAACCAGGAGACAAGATGGCCAATTATAAGAGGCCAAATCGATGAGTATTTCAAAGAAATAAATGACAATTGGTGGACGGCGACACGGCACGATATTCAGAGTTATGCCGAATTCAAGGAGCTGTTCAAAGCAAAATACTGGTCCGAAAGTACCCAGAGTATCGTACGGGACAATATTTGCTATGGCAGATACGAAACAGGCAGAGGATCAACACTGACGGCCTACTTTCTAGGAAAAGTTTGCCTGGCGAGAAATTTGGAGCCACGGATCCCCGAAGAAAGCCTGGTCACCAAATTAGCGTTTCATTATGAAGGAGGAATCACAAGGGCCAGACTTACCGGACAAGTAAAGACAGTACAAGCGATGGCGGCTTTACTTGAAGGGTACGAGCATGAGGGGTATTACCGCAAGAGTCGACAAGGGAACGACCGGTACAATGATTCGGCGAACCAGGCTAATGGCAACAACAGTCGTGGGAATTACCGCCCTAACTTTATTGATCGTAACAACAATAACGACAACAGAGGACAGTTCTGTCGGCCAAGCCCAAACCAGAACAACAACAACAACATAAGTAATAATAACAACCGACCAAGCGGTAACAATAACTTTAACAACCGGGCAAATAGTCCGAAATATCCGCCGAACAGGGCGAATAACTCGGGTTACAACAATAATCGTAACCCAAATGATTACAATCAGCAAAATCGACCGTACAGGAGAGTTAACTATGTACATGCCGGAAATTATGGAGGGGGAAGACGTCCATACGTGAGATATTCCAACCGATACAGTAGCCCACAAAGAAGTCGCAGCTACGATGACAGGCGTATCCCCAGAAACGACACTAGGAGGAGTCGTAGCCAAGAGGACTATCGACGATCCAGTTATGAAGAGGACCACCCTCAACCCGGGAATAGACCCCAAGACGACGAACGAAGAAGTTCGCAAGACCAACGGCAGGTAGAAGCCGAAACACCTATAAACTAGAAGCGGCGATGAGAACACAGGATGGACCTTCACTGAACCGAACTATTGGGTACAATCATATGGTAAACCAAAGGACAACAACAAATATCATTACAATCATTACAACGAACTTCCTCAAAAACATACATGAAGAATTATTGGAAGAAAATAGCCACGAAACGGAACACCATAACACCGAGATTGCCTACGTAAGCACCGAAATTAATGGAGTACACGTCAAAGTGATGATAGACACCGGTGCAAACGTGTCATTAATCGACAACATCGAACTAAGTAGAAGACAGGAAATGGGTAACAAAATAATACCTACACTACCTGTCAATAATATAGTGTTGATCGGAGCAACAGGGCGTCAAAACAAGACCGTCCGCAAACAAGTCATGCTAGAATTAAACAGTAACGGCAAGACCATAACTATGGAATTTTTGGTAGCACATGGACTACCCTTCACTATGTTAATTGGCTGCGATATGCTGAGAAAATATTCGGCAATCATAGACATGAGCAGAGCCAAAGTAACTCTAGATTCAAATTGTATAAACTGGACAGCGAAGCTAAAATTGAAAGCGAGAGTGCCCTTTCAGACCGGACAGTTTACAATGTACGAGAAATAAGAAACCATAGATGGCATATGCCGAGTAACAATGTATTTTATGAAAGTGATGATGACCAATTGTGGGGAGAGAAAATCCAAAAAGAAATACATACATTTAAACATGACAGTAGTATATAAATGTTCTTTCTGGGACAGGTCAGAGGTTTAAGACAAGGTCAGAGGTCGCCTTATCAGTGATAACCCCGCTTTATCAGTGATAACCCAATTAAAATCCAATTAAACTTTTGATAACCTCGCGTTATCACTGATAACCCCAATTGACCTCGAATTAATTAGCAGATAACCCCGTTGACCTTTTGTAATCAACAGATAACCCCGTTGACCTTTTGTAATCAATGTAAACATGGCCTCGAGGTTACTAGACCGTAACACACTGCCCTAGTAAAAAATGTAAACATAAACAAACGTTCTAGTGATAACGTCGTAAACATGACCTCGACAACACACTGACCTAGTAAAAATGTGAACATACACGTCAGCGTTGCACAAACGTAAACATAAACATTCCGAGTTCATTGACATAACCGTAAAAAACGTAAACATATACAAACGTTCTTATGCACACTGACCTAGTAAAAATGTAAACATACACGTCAGCGTTGCACAAACGTAAACATAAACATTTCGAGTTCGTTGACACGTAAACTGTTTTTTCCTTTTACAGTATAGATAGCGTTGTCTTTATCTAATATATTACATTTTATATGTAACGATTGTCATGGTATACAGATAAGATATGAATTAGCTTAGTCGGTAACGTGCAACTATGTTATTCTAATAATAGATTATATGTAAGGTAAGTATCAATTGTTCAATCCCTAGCTAATTCATACCTTTTTATTTTTTTAAATAAAAAAAAATATATTCATTTATATATAATACACGTTTGCAGTTGGTTTATTAGTGTTCCAACGTGAATTCTGAAAGTAACATCCTTGTTAATAACATGTCAGTAGTAAAAAATTTATTATATATAGTAATTGTTCAAATATTACTAATAAATTCTTTAGCCGATAATACAACACAGATTGAAGTGGATAAAGTTAAGCAATATTTATATGAATATGGTTATCTTCAAACAGATGATGAATCTTCGTTGCAAGCTGTAAATGAAACAGATATTACTAATGCGTTACTTATATTTCAAGAATACTATAAATTACCTACTGATGGTAAGTTAAATAATGAAACTATAAATTTGATGTTAAAACCTAGGTGCGGTAATAGTGATATTATTTTTGATTATCGAGTATCCAGTTTTAAATGGAACAAACCTGAAATAACATGGCATTATTATTTAGCAAATCAAGAGGTGTTAGAATTGACTAGAATTAGGAGGAAAAGTTAGAATTGGGAGGAAAAGTCTGGTATACGTTTTAAACATGATAGAGTAAATACAGATATTTTAATTTCTAATAAACGATTGAAACATATGATGCAAAAAAGAATCGTGGCAATGTACGAGAACGTTTGACGGTAAAGGTGGAACATTAGCGCATGCATATTTTCCTGATTATAATAATTCAAGGCGAGAAATTCATATTGATGAAGATGAAAAGTGGTCATATTCGATTGATAACGTCGTTCCTCTTGGCTACACAAGTTTTTATGCAACTTTAATACATGAAATCGGTCATGTTTTAGGTTTATCACATTCAGATGTATCAGATTCTGTAATGTATGCTTATTATAACGGTAAAATCAAGTTAGGTGATGATGATGTTTTAGCCATTCAAAATTTATATGGTAAGGCAGGAAGCACTTTTATATCACCTTTCATACCGATGTCACCATCTTCTTCAGTACCAAAGATAGAAGACGAGCATCCTATAGATACAAATAAAATCGATCTTTGTAATTTTAAAAATATTAATTTATTTTTAATTGCTGATAAACGATTATATATATTATATGAAAAATGGTTGTGGATATTAAATCCGGCAGAGATGATATATACCAAACCACTCATAATAAAACATTGGTTAACGTTTCTTCCAAAAAACTTCACAAAAATGTTAGCTGTATATCAACGACCATCTGGTGAGATAGTTATGTTTATAGATTCTTTGGTATTCATGTTCGATTTAACGAGTCTTAAATTAAGTCATGGTTATCCGAAACATATCCAGTCTTTATTTAACATACAACCGGATAATTTACATGCGGTATTCAACAGTTATACAGGTAAAACTTATATATTTCATGATGATAATTATTATAGAGAAGTCAATGAGTGTACGTTCACTACTAAATCATGGGGTTATATATCTGAAACATTTCCTGGAATACCGCCTAAAATCGATTCATCATTTAGATTTTCTGATGGTAATTTATACTTTTTTAAGAACAATACTGTGTATGTCTTTAATGAATTTACGGGTGAGTTAGTTAGAACAGAAAAAAATAATCTATCGATATTTGGATTGTAATGTGTAAATGATGATGTACTATATAAATTAAAAGAATTAATATTACAATTGATAATACAAAAGAAAGGCCAATCAATATCAAACAATAGTCGATAGTAATGTTGATGAAGAAGAATAAAAATTCAGTTTCTAAGAGCATAATGATTGTAAACGTATAGTTGTGAAGAATACGTGAAGCTGTTAACATGGAGAAAGGAAATATTCATGCTTTCAATTGGTATATATATTGGATAGAATCTACTGATTCAACATTTAATGAAATATATTATTTTGTAAATAATGAATTTTCTGAAGCAAATGTTACTATAATTGAAAATGAACAAATTATCAAGATACAATTTCCAACGATTTGCTTGTATGACGATATATTACAAAGGTTAGAAAAATATCGAAATCAATTAATAATCGATATTGATTTTGAAGAAGAATACAAAACTCTCCGTTGGAAGTAGTTAGTTAGTAGAGGCTCAACAAGTTGGACGCAGTGTCAAAAATGGCGAAGTTGTGCGAAAAATTGAACCCCTGTAAGTTATTGCAAGATTTTTTTGAAGAAGCAGGATTTATTTTTAATGGTGATTTAGACAGTATTGTGTGTCGTGAGTGTGGATTTAAAACGAGAGGATCTTTATCTATTTCGCATATTCAATTTATGCACAAACTTTTTAATTCAGAATGTAAAATGGTATGTTATATATATGATAAATATAATAATTATGCACTATACAGTATATTATTACATATTGATGATATAATGAATGCGAAAAAATATATATCAGAAACTGAAGAAATCATGAAGTTAACATTTTACTGTTGGCCTAAACGTTTACCACGAGTTGATAATTTAGTATCGGCAGGTTTTTTGTATACTGGTGTGGACGACGATGTAATGTGTATAGACTGTAAAGTTATACTTCACGATTGGCAAGACACAGACGATCCATGGTTTGAACACGCTAAGGTATCTCCAAATTGTTTACTTGTTAAATTACACAGAGTCATAAAAGATGGCTTCATTGAGTGACAAAAGTGGAAAGTGTATTGAAGACTTTTTTAAAAATCAAAGATTTGTTGATGATTCGGATAATATTGTTTGTTCTAAATGTGGTTTTAAAACGAAATGTTTTAATACTATTACGCATATTCAATTTATGCACAAACTTTTGTATCCGACATGTAAAACTGTGCATTATATATCTTATAAATATGAAGACTATATCAGATCAAAAAAGTGTGTTGCTAATTTTGTTAATATATTAAAATGAAAATAAAATTTATAAGAAAAAACAGAGTTGATGTGTTTTTGTTAGATATTTGTTTAACCTTAGGATAACCTTTAGTTAATTAATGTTGTTTATTCTTAACAAAGTAACCTCTGATAATAATAAAACTTATTGACATAATGTTTAACCTTTGATAATAAAAAGTTATCAGTAATTTATATTGATGTATTTGTGTTTTTGTTAGATATTTGTTTAACCTTAGGATAACCTTTAGTTAATTAATGTTGTTTATTCTTAACAAAGTAACCTCTGATAATAATAAAACTTATTGACGTAATGTTTAACCTTTGATAGTAAAAAGTTATCAGTAATTTATATTAATGTATTTACAAAGTAACCTCTGATAACTAAGGACGTAGATGTAAACAGTTGTTAATTAGTTGTTGTACTTTGATACAAAGTAACCTCTGATAACTAAGGTCATAGATGTAAACAATTTTAATTGTTATTGTACTTTGAATAATGAGCATCAGACAGGAGATAAGTAGTGAATTGCATAAGCAAGCGAGAAGACATTTTCCTACACGCAATGTCGAACTGAAAGGTATTCACGATTTGTATCAAGCTGACCTTGTAGAAATAATTTCTTTTTCAAAGTTAAATAAAGGTTATAAATATATACTAACAGTGATAAATTGTTTTAGTAAATTTGCATTTGCAGTTCCGTTAAAATCAAAAGCCTCACACGAAATTGTAAAAGCTCTAATACCTATATTACATGTAAACAAAATGAAGCATTTGCAAAGTGATAAAGGAAAAGAATTTTACAATTTACCGATTCAGCAATTATTTAATCATTATAATATAAATCATTATTCGACTTATTCAGATAAAAAAGCCTCCACCATTGAACGTTTTAATCGCACTTTAAAAAACCATATGTGGAAGTGGTTTACTACCAGTGGAAAGTATACATGGATCGAAGTACTTCCTCAGTTATTAAAAAAATATAATAATACTGTACATAGAACTAGAAGTATGAAACCTAAAGATGTCAATATAACTTAAATAATGAGAAAAGGGTATTGATACAAATAAATAAAAAACGAATATTTGTTGATAAGAAACCTGCAAAATATAAAGTTGGGGATAGTGTGAGAATTAGTAAATACAAACAAATTTTTACCAAAGGTTATTTACCAAATTGGACAAATGAAATATTTACAATGCATAATATTAAACAAACAGTACCTAGAACATATATTTTAAAAGATGATACAGGAACCGTATTAGATGGTGGATTTTACGAACAAGAAATTAGTAAAACAAAATACGACAATATATTTTTAATTGAAAAAATATTAAAACGTAAAGGTAATAAACTATTTGTTTAGTGGTTAGGATACGATAAGTCGCATAACAGTTGGATTGACAAAAACCAAATCATTTGAACTATTTTTCAATCATGAAAATATTGCAGCAAACAAAAAAATTACGTATTTGTAATTTTGATAAATCTATGGAGAAAAAAGAAAGAGTCCATAGCGAGTTGTTACCAAATAATGTCAGGTCTCTTATCATTGGACCAAGTAATACTGGAAAACCAACCTAATGCTTAATCTTTTGTTCAGTCCTAATGGTTTATGTTTTGAGAACGTTTATGTTTTTTCAAAATCGTTGTATCAGTCAAAGTACAAATTTTTAGAAACAGTTTTATCAGGTATACCAACAATAAAATACTATAAATTTTCAGAAAATGATCAAGTCATTCATCTTGATAATACTGAACAAAATTCAGTTATTATATTTGATGATGTAGCATGTGAACAACAAGATAATATAAGAAATCATTTTACAATATGTAGACATAAAAATAATAATGTTATTTATATATGTCAAACGTATGTTCAAATCCCAAAACACTTGATTCGTGATAACGCGAATTTAATAATTATTTTTCAACAAGACGAACTAAATTTAAAACATATACATAGAGATCATGTTAATACTGATATGACATTTGAAATGTTTAAAGAACTTTGTTCTAAAGCATGGACAAGACGCAAAAAAGGCTTTTTTGTTATAGATAAAGAAAGTGATATGAATTGTGGCGGTCGTTATCGTTTTGATTTTGATATCTATATTACTAATTTGTAATCGAACATTTTTTTATTACTTATCAATATGTCATCGAAGAAGTCACGTTCCCTTGACAAGCAAGAGAAGCTCGTCAATGAAATTAAAAAAATAAGAAAAAATATTGGAAAGAAACATTAGACTCTAACAAAAAATGTTATTGATGAAGAACAGTTTGCAGAAAAATCGTTGAAACCTATTATCACTCCGTTACAAAAGTTAGTACAAGAGAAAACAAATTCGTCATTGATTAAAAAAGAAGACCAACAATTAGATGTTGAAATGGATGATATTCAGTCGCGTTTACAAAACAAAAGGTTTTCAGAAGAGGCCGAAAACATCCCAATATCGAACAAACGAACAGTAGAAACGCCGTTACCATTACCGCGTAAAGAAGAAATAACGTATGAAACCTTACCCACGGTTGAAGAATTGATGTCAACATCAGAAGGACGATAATCAATTGAACCTTTTATCGATATATGGTTTAAAGGTCCGTTAATAAGACACTATATGCGTAAATTTTTTGATGACAGTAATCATGATATTGATCATGTTTTTGGTCCATATTTTGGAGATAATAATATTTTAATGTTAGGTAAATTCCCTTTAAAGACTAATGAAAGTGATATTATTACAATTAATAATGTTATGTACAAAGGTACACCTGGTTTGTACGATCTTATTTTTATGAAAAACCCAAACGCTTATGTATATTCACAAGAAGGTTTAGACGGCTACTCGCGTATAATAAGTGAAACCGCGGCATATTTAAGTTTAAAGACAAACAGAGTTAAAAGCAGTATTAGTTACAAATATAAAAATATAATTAAGCCTATTATTAATAAGCTTTCACAATCATCTACATCAAAAGTTGGAAGTAGCCGATTGCATAGTGATACAGAAGGTCGCGGTTTGTTAAATTTCAGTAACAATAAACCAGTGTTTGTGTACTGGAATAATGTAAATGAATTATGCGATAGATTAAAATTATTGATTGCTTCACAAAGTGCAGGTCATTCGGGTCATGAAAATGAAATATTATCAATTATTGAAGAGCTACAGGAGGCCGGTTTAATAAAAGAAGATGCAGCAACGTTTGAAGCGATATTTTCAAAATGAGTATCGATAAATTCGGACACTATAGTGGTGACTTAGCGGCTAGTTCCAACGTTCAGCGTGGACCGCCTGGAGAAGGATTTAAATTAACTGACGACGGAAATTTTAATATAAGTAATAAACGATTATGTAATGTGGGTGATCCTGAATTGGATGATGATGCCGTAAATGTAAAATATATGAGAACAAATTCGATTACTTTAACAAATACAGACGATTGTTACGATGTTAAGATGAAAAAAGTTATTAATTTAGCCGATCCTAACGAACCTTGTGACGCTGTAAATAAAAATTATTTAGAAAATGCTACTAAATCATATTTAGCTGATAGAATAATCCAGTGTATTCATTCAACAATAATCGTGTGGCTCATATCGCACCACCTGTTTATAAATTTGATGCTGTCAATAAACTTTATGTTGATAATAAATTACCTGATGAAAATACACAAACTAATTGTTGTGATTTCAAGCAAAAAAGGTTAATTAATGTAGCAGATCCTATTAATTTGCTTGATGCTATAAATAAACAGACTTTATTAACAGGCATAAATAATACAAAAGATGAATGTAAACAATATATAGATGATAAAATATGTTATTCACGAAGTGAAGAGGAAAATAGTATAGATTTTAATGAAAGCAGATTGACTAATGTTGCTGATCCTAAAGATGATACAGACGTTATAAATCAAAAGATTTTAACAAGGGTTATGAATGCATTTAAATTAGATCTAGAAGACTATAAAGTTGACAGTAACTTAGTTAGAATATTATATAAATTATATAAGGAGTGCACTAAAGACAATCCTGTTAAAACTATAAACGAATTTCGCATTGTATATATAATACAAAGTTTACATGAAACATCATAAATGCATCTGTATTCAAACAAGATAGAAGGCGGTGGTCTGGTGAGTAATATTCTTGGAAAAGTTATAAACAAGTCAATTGATTTATTACCTGTCGAACTTCATTTACCCGGTTATCAGTATTGTGGACCCGGTACAAATTTAGCGAAACGATTACAAAGAGGTGATCCAGGAATTAATAAGCTTGACGCTGCTTGTAAACAACACGATATTGCATATTCAAAGTATTCAGATTCTATAAATCGCTCTAAGGCTGATAAGGAATTAGCTGAAAGAGTTTGGGAACGTGTTAAATCAAGTGACGCATCGTTCGGGGAGAAAGCTGCAGCCTGGTCAGTAACTAACATAATGAAAGCTAAAAGTAAATTTGGTGGAGGAATAAAAACGAAAAAAAAACTATGTCCAACAGAGTTTATAATTATTTGAAACGTTTTGCTGGTAAAAGTGGAAAAGGTTTATATTTGAGACCGTATAAAAAAACAGGAGGTCTAAAAAAAAAAAAGAAAAACGAAACAACGACGGCGAAAATAATAAAGAGTATTCCTATACGTCCGCTTTCAATTCAAGATTTACAACTGTATGTTAAACAATTAAAGATTCCTAATTTCAGAGGAGTGTTTATGCGTGACACATTACCGTTACACACTGGAATTTGGCAAAACGAAACTAGACTAGTTAATTTAGATAATAGTTATGGTCGTGGTACTCACTGGGTATGTTATTTTAAACGTAAAAATAAAGTTAATTATTTTGATAGTTTTGGTAATTTAAGACCACCTATCGAACTAATTAATTACTTTTATTCAAGTCAACGATCTATTGAAATCGTTTATAATTATACATGAAGACAAAATATGGATGCAGTCAACTGCGGTCATTTGTGTTTACAGTGTCTCAGTAATAATGTTTTGTCTAAGCGGTAAAGGATCAGTATTAGCATGTGATATTTTTCCACCAATTGAGTTAAGTGATGAAAAATGGGAACTAGGATTAATTGACTTTATGACATATCATTCAATACCTAATATAGAGGAAGGAATTAACAATGTATTATATTATGGTATTGATAAGAAAATAGTATTGCCTACTGGTTCTTATGAAATTTCAGATATCGCAACGTTTATTAACGATTACTTAATTCAACATGATGAAAATGTAAAAATAATTATAAAGGCGAATAATAATACATTAAAAAGTGAAATTTATTCTAACGTTCAAATTGATTTTAGTAAACCCGATTCGTTAGCAACCATATTAGGATTTGAAACATGCATAATAAATCCAAATAAATGGTACAGTTCAACCTTACCGATACGTATTGTTCGAGTAGAGAGCATCCGATTGATTTGTAATTTAATTAGCGGTTCGTTTAACAACGGAATTCCAGATCACATAATACACGAATTCTATCCTAGTGTTCCGCCAGGTTTTAAAATTGTTGAAAAAAATACCAACATGATATATTTACCAGTAAACACATCTAGGATACATAATATTGTAGTAAGACTAGAAGATCAACAAGGAAGACTGATTAATTTTCGAAACGAAATAATTACGTTACGTTTGTATTTGAGAAAACAATAATAATGGGTCTTATTTTTTATTACGGAATCAATAAAACAACTGCAAATAAGCCAATTACAAGTAGTAAAGATATGAATATCGACCGGTTAACACCACAAAACCTGAAATTTCTACAGTCATTGGGATTAACAGTAATAAAGGATTATTTAATAAAAAAATGAACCTTAATATTCAAAACGTAAACGCCAACATTCTAAATATTATAGAAGATGTTGTGTATCAAGATGAATCGATAGTAGGATTAGCTTATCACACTCATCTACCGTACACCTCTACTACATTCAATAATAATGACGAAATTAGAATTCCAATTAATCAACAAGATGTGTACACATTACCGTGTGAAAGTTACCTTCATATAAAAATAGAATACACTAATAATAATGGTATATATGATCAAACTTTAAAATTATGTTCAAATGCTTTAGCATTTTTGTTTGATGAAATTAGATACGAAATAAGTGGATCAGAAATCGATAGAGTTACAAATGTTGGAATAACACCAACAATTAAGAATATGTTAACGATTAAACCATATGAAATTAACACTTTAGAAAATAGTGGATGGGCCTCAGATTTAATAAGTCATATGGCACCATCATCGAAAGATATTAGCTTCTGTATCCCATTAAAAAGGTTGTTCGGATTTGCTGAAGATTTTAAAAAGATTTTGTTAAATGTAAAGCAAGAATTAGTTTTAATTAGAGCGTCTACTGATAATATTGCAGTAATATTACCTGAATCAGTAAACACATACAAATTTAAAATAAAATATATATCATGGAGAATTCCGTACGTTTATGTTAATGACGTAGTAAAGATAGATTTTCTGAAGATAGTACAAATTGATCGACCTTTATTAATGCCGTTTCGAAAATGGGAACTTTACGAGTATCCGTCTGTGCCAAAAGCAAACAAACTTACTTGGACTGTTAAAACGTCATCACAATCAGATAAACCTCGTTACGTTATTGCAGGTTTTCAGACTGAAAGAAAAAATAATGGACATAAAAACCCAGCACATTTTGATCTTGCCTCATTCTATAATGTAACGTTATATTTAAATTCAGAATACTATCCGTATGATAATTTTAATGGTGAAACGTCGATTCTACATGAGTATTATTCAATATTTCAGTCCTCGTATTATTACAACAGTAAAAATTCGCCAATGATAAATCGTTCAAACTTTCTAACGTATATACCTTTTTGTGTAATTGATTGTTCAAAACAAAATGAATCATTAAAAACTGGTTCAATAGACATCCGTCTGGATATTGAGACGTCAACAGACATACCGGAAAAAACTACTATCTACTGTCTCATTTTTTACGATACAATTATGCAATATACGCCTTTATCTGGTACTGTAAGAAAAGTATTTAAAATATAATTACGTAGATAAAAAGTGTATCAGTTCTGCTGTTGCACGCAATGGAATTCGTTAACGATTTTCAAGGTTTTCGCGATGATGGAAACAATTCCATTTTTAAAGAACTTTGTATTCAGTGTATACAAGATAACAAATTTTCTGGTGCTAGTGATCAGTATTTGTTTTTACCACCATTTAGTTACAAACATTTGTCAGAAAAGAAAAAAAGCGTTAATAAATGGATTAAAACCAATCTTGGACTTAGCTGGAAGTGCGGTCTTCAGGATTATAACGATCTACAGTTTATATTAAATAAATATATGAACGGTAAATGTATTTATGTTAAAGGATCAGAAAAAAAGTAGCATTAGAAAAAGAATTTAATTGTTATGTGAAAATAGTAGATATGGAAACATTCGATTGTCCATCCTTAAAAGTGTTAAAACGGCAGTCTTCATATTCTATTCACTGTCCTTTCAAACATAATTCGTATTATTGTGCTTTAAATAATGTACATCATTTAACTAAGTGGATTATCGAATACTGGAACAGTGTGTTACAAATTAAAGAAATTGAAAGAAATGTTGGGACTGTATGATTTACGTAGTTGATCTTTTGATCTCCTACTTACGCAAAACTTATATCAGTTCTGCTGTTGCACGCAATGGGATACGTTATCGACTTTCAAAGTTTTCGCGATGATGGAAATAATTATATTATTAAAGAATTGTGTGTGCAACCTATAGTAAACGCTAAATTCGCTGGTATTTGTAATCAATACTTATTCTTACCTCCATTCGATTACAGACATTTATCAGAAAAGAAAAAAAAGTTAATGACTGGATTAACAATAATTATCTTGGACTTGGTTGGAATTGTGGATTAACAGAATATAGTAAACTTCCAGTAATATTAAATTCATATATATATGGAAAGTGTATTTATATAAAAGGACGTGAAAAAAAAAATAGCTTTACAAAAAGAATTGAACTGTCATGTAAAAATAGTGGATATTGAATCACTCAAGTGTCCGTCTCTAAGCGTTTTGAAGAAGCAGTCTGTAAATAGTATACGTTGTCCATATGATCACTCTTCAACAAACTGTGCATTAAGTAACATATTTTATATTACTAAATGGATAATTCAATATTGGAACTGTTTGTGTGATGAACATGATGAAGAAACTAAAAGAATAAATTGTTGGGACTGTATGATTGCTTAACTTTTATTGTAATTATATGTGTTATGTTTCGTCCCGTAGGACCCTTAAATGTTAGGAAGAATGATGCCTTGTGGTGTTATTGCCAGGATGCAGAATAATGACGATAATGGACTGTATTTAATACATTTATTAAGTTTTGTAGTACAATTAAATCAGAGTGCTAAGGTTGGCTATGTCTGAAAGACATTTAAATTTTGAATGAACCGAGTCGTTTAAGAAAGCTACATGGCAAATGAGGCGCAAATGTGCAACACTCCAACTACATTAAAAAATGTTAAGGCTTAAGGCCTAGATAATTGTCGCGACAACAAGAAAAAATGATAGACAGAACAAGGCCAGCAAACGTTCTGACGTCTGCCGCCCGCCAACGCTCGGTGAACTGTGTCGATGTATAAACCTGATAAACGCAATTTTAGAAAGTACAGATTAGCCAACCTTTGAATGCGAAAATTACCACATTACTGTCCATAACTGCCCGCAAAAAATCAAAAGATTTTTTAATACATTTTAATAACTTATTGTACGAAAACACAGTGTGTTCTTAATAATAGAGGTCAACCTCAATAAATTGTATCGAACCTTGAGATTGAAATGTTAGATAACAGTTATGACATTAACTGTTTAGAGATAAACTTGAGTGATGATAAGAGTTGAGCAGGCTACAGTTGGCTTGCAACCTGATTTATACATGAGTATAAATGCAAAAATTAGCAATGTATTGCCAATATATATTGTATGTATACAATATAAAACAATATAAGACATGAAAAATACATAGTTTGACAATGTTTAATAATGAATAATCGGTGACTCATCACATGATGGGCCCGATACAAATTGTAATATTTATGCAAGTCATAATGGTTAGCTTGAACCAGTCAAGGCCAGTTGACCTATACAATAGTATTGAGTGTAAAATGAACAGACAAAATTATTATAAAATTATACATGTAAAGACATAGATTTAGCATGACGCTTTATAATTGAACGATGCATGCTATACCTGAAGTTTCAGGAATGTACAATAAATTGTTATGTGAAAACAAATTATACATTGTTGAATGATTGCAAGCACAAAGTGTAATAACATGTATGTCATAATTAAAGCATGAATAATAATTGTGCAATGCGTGATCACAAAATACAAAATATACAATATAAAAATATAGGCGTGGCGTATGGTTATAGACAGTAGATGTGGGTAAAACAATGTGTTTTACATAGATACAAGTTATACATAATAAATACAATAGAAATCGGTTTAGATAATTACAAATACATGAATACAAGGCACAATAGCATAAGTGACAAGTACAATAAATGTGTTTATACAAAATGTAATACATGTGTTGAACAATTGCGAGAAATAAATTCATAGAGTAATAAAATATCACACATATTGACAAAAATGTGCAAGAAAATGCATACATGGTTTGTATAGCTGCAGACCATGCGAATATAATATAACAAAATTTTTACATAAGAACAATACCACCAATGACATGACACATAACCCATTACCAATATCAAAATGTAAGTATGTAAAGGACATAGTATGTCTCACAAATTATTAATATATAAATACAAAAATAGTAAAGTATACCACCATAACAATATGATAAGCATAGATATAATAACATAGTGCATGGTTGTAAAATTACAAGTCACATGCGAATTTAGTATGAAAACACGCAATGATGCAAATTAACATAAAAATGTTGTGATGATACATATCACCAATTAAGTTGACCAAATTGTCAGACAATAAGGTAATGAAAGCCAGTGGCCAAGTGAAATATAGCATTGTGCTAAGTAATTATATTGACCTTGTGTCTAAGCCTCGTCCCGCGCTGGCAACAAACATAGCTTGTGAACTGGTCTGCGAAGAATACCAGTAGGCGTGCGAATGTCTACTACTCTAATTAAGTTGTCTGGGCCGGGAAATGTGGCGGTAATTACACCAAATTTCCACGCTAATGGAGGTAAGTTATCCTCGATCAGCAAAACCAGGTCACCAATGGAAACGTTTTCCTTGGCGAATTTCCATTTGTGACGTTGTTGTAATTGATGTAAGTAGGCGCGAGACCAAGCCTTCCAAATGACTTGGACAAACTTCTGGAGAAGTTGCCAACGTCCAAGACGAGAAATGGGAACGTGAGATAAGTCAGGATCAGGAATCGCCGTTAATGGTGCACAAATTAAAAAATGGCCAGGTGTAAGTGGCACCGGATCATTTACATCCGATGAAACGGCAAATAATGGACGTGAGTTTAGACATGCCTCTATCTGAGACAAAACCGTCGTAAACTCATCGAAGGTGAGTATAGACTTGCCGACCACGCGGCGCAAATGATACTTTAAACTCTTTATACCGCTCTCCCAAAGACCACCAAAATGAGGTGACGAGGGCGGAATAAATGACCATGTAATACCATGAGAGGTCGTAAAAGATTGGATTGATGAGGTGGCATCCTTATTATGCCAAAGATTGTAAAGGTCATGCAAAACATTGCGGGCCTTCCTAAAGTTCGTGCCATTATCAGAATATAACTGGCTGGGTATGCCCCTACGGGACATGAAACGACGTAAGGCAGCTATAAACGCGTTGGCCGTAAGGTCAGAAACCAATTCCAAATGAATGGCCCTGGTCGCCAAGCAAATGAACAAAGACACATACGATTTTGACAGAGTCCTAGATTTCTGCCCGCCATGACGAATTATGAAGGGACCACCATAATCAACTGCGCAGAATAGAAACGGCCGCGAAGGAGTGACTCTAGGAGATGGCAAAATACCAAGCCTTTGAACCTGATGTTTGGCACTAAACCTGAGACACTTGACGCATCTACGAATGATGGAGCGAATGACTATCTTGGCGTTAATGATCCACCAACGTTGACGAAGTGAGTGATGCACGAGTTGAGCACCAGCGTGGAGTAGACGAATGTGTTCGCGTTCAATAATAAGGCGAGTGATATGAGCCGATGGATGCAAGACAATAGGATGCTTATTGTCATAAGGTAGTTGCGACTGCTGTAAGCGTCCGCCGACGCGTATGACGCCAGACTCATCAAGAAACGGGTCCAGAGAAGACAACTTACTCCTGATAGAAACAGAAGACCCATTACGAAGACAATTAAGCTCAGCAGCGAAGTGGATCGACTGGGATTGTTTTATGAAAAAATTAAGAGTGGAATGAATTTCAACGGGGGTAAGAGCGCCCGAAATTTTCTCAGCCCTGGAGAGTCTAATATTTTTGATGAATCGAAAGCAATAAGCGTATACGCGAGTCAGACGGTGCAACGAAGAAAAGTCCTTTGAAAGATCAACAGATAGGGTAGATATTAGAGAAGGTTTGGGGGTTTGTTTCTCCTCCGCAGTGAATTCAGGAGACGACAGATTAGAAGGTAAAAGGGGTGGAAAAAGATTGGACTCGGAAGATTGAGACAAACAAGCGGGACCATGCCACCAAAGCGAACAATCGCGCAAAACGTCTGGGTGACATCCCCTAGAAATAATGTCAGCAGGATTATGTTGTGAATTGATGTGATGCCACGTGTAGGCTTCAGTAAGACGCTGAATCTCGGCAACACGATTAGCGACGTAGGTCTTCCACCTGGAAGACTGGGCATGAATCCAGTAAAGGGACACCATGGAGTCAGAATACAGGTGAACACTATTGATAAAGGAATGAAGAGCAGGGGTGACCTTGAATAAGAGTCGCGATAACAACAAGCAAGCGCAGAGTTCAATGCGGGGTAATGACACCTGTCGTAGGGGGGCCACGCGAGATTTGGAACACAGAAGGTGACAAGAGGCCGATGAATCTTGATAAATGACTCTAATGTAAACACAGCACCCATAGCCCCTTTCAGAAGCATCCGCAAACCCATGTAATTCAACTATCTTTGCCTTAGACTTGCAGCGAATAGAACGTGGGACAATAATTTTACCGATCAGACATAATTTATCGCATAATGAATGCCAATGCAAGTGTAATTGCCCGGAGATTGGCTCATTCCAACCAAGATTGAACAGCCAGAGTTGCTGCATAAACTGTTTGTAAAGGAAAACAATGGGACCGACGAGTCCGAGTGGGTCGTATATACCCGCGATAATCGATAGGATTTTCCTCTTAGAGATGCTTGATTCAACTGGGAATGATTTGATGTCAAACAAAAATGAATCTGTAGAGTTATTCCAAAGAATGCCCAACGTACGCATGTTACCTTGTTTGTTTAACGGGAGTGATAAATCATTACGATCTGCGACCACATTGGGTTCGTTTGATGCCCATTTATGCAGAGTGAGGCCGTATTGACTCAACAACGTACCTAAGTTAGATTTGAACTTTGTCAGATCAGAAATGGCGTCTGCACCGGTTAACAAATCATCGACGTAGAAATCATTAATTATAGCCGACGCAGCGTCAGGAAAAGAAGCTTCATGATCCTTACCAATCTGATTAAGACAGCGAGTAGCCAAAAACGAAGCACTAGCAGTACCGTATGCAATACAAAATGTTTAAACTGTTCGAGGGGAGAGTTACGCCACAGAATACGTTGATAATGACAATCCTTATCAGATACCAGAATTTGTCGATATATCTTCTCGATGTCGGCGATGAGAACATAGTTGTGCATACGAAATCGCAAAAGAATAGAAAAAAGGTCTTGTTGGACGTTTGGGCCTACCAACAAAATATCATTGAGAGAAAAGCCATTGGTAGTTTTGGCCGAGCCATCAAAAACGACGCGAAGTTTTGTCGTAGAACTAGAATGTTTAAAGACGGCATGGTGAGGCTTATAGTAGGTATTTGAAACCCCGGAATTGATAGAACAATCGTCGACAAGCGTCATGTGGCCAAGATCCTTATACTCCTGAATAAAGTTTGCGTATTCGCGCGCAAGCTCAAAATCACGCATGAACCGGCGTTCTAAACTCAAGAATCTCGCTTCAGCGTTAGCATAGGACTCACCCAACTGGGGATTGTCAGACTTAAATGGTAGCGAAACAACGAACCTACCCTCATCATTGCGATGAGTGGACTTAACAAAATGCTCCTCACAAGCTGAATCGTTACTAATGGGTGCATTATCAGGGATAGTTTCGGTCTCCCAAAATTTCTCAAGAGACGCCAAAATTTGACTGTCGTTATTCCTAGCCAGGAACGAAACAGCAGAACCCTTAAAACGCCAGTGTTTGGGCAGATTGCCTACTAGAATGTAGCCTAACTTTGTTTCTTGTATAATAGGAAAGTAAGAACCGCGTACATATTTGTTAGCTAAAATTAAATCTAAATAAAATTGCGCTCCTAGAAGTATGTCGATATCAGCTGATATGTTGAAATGTGGATCGGCGAGAAAAACGTTATCTGGGACGTTAAACTGATTTATGTCGAAAGATTGTGCTGGCAGTTTATGGGTTAATGCAGATAAGACCGCACATGTTGCTTGGAAGCTAAATCTTTGATAGCGAGAAATAATGCGAATAGACGCCAAGTTAGTGGCACAACACGCCCCATTATTAATACCTGTAATCGGTATGTTAGATTTAGTCAAGTTAAGCCGTAATTTCTTAGCAAATGATTCCGTACACAAATTTACTTGTGACCCAGCATCCAATAGAACTCTTGCAAGTTGTCTGTTACCAGCCCAGTCGATGACAAACACAAGTGCTGTCGATAAGAGAACATTGTTTGTAGACTGTAATTTAAGTGAACAATAGTTGCTGCTGTTGGCAGAACCTGGTTTTGACACATTATTTATGTGCAGCAATGTATGGTGTCGTTTGAACAGATCTTACATGATTGTTTGACCTTACAATTAGATGAAAAATGATCTGGTCTTAAACAATTGGTACAGCATTTATGATTTAATATAAATTGCCCTCGTTCTGATGTGCTTAATGCACGAAATTTGTCACACATGTAAATTGGATGACTAGATTTACAGCATGGGCATAAATAATTATTTGAAGCTGAGTGATAACCTTTAAATGCAGTGCTGCCAGCAGAGTTTCGTGATTTATGTTTGTCAGATTTATTATTGAACCTTAAAAGTTAGCTTGTTGAGCTGCTGTCCGGCATCGATAGGTAATGTATTCTCTAATAACTGTCTACGTGCGTTTAAAAACTGAGTGAAGCTTTGAAAGTTAGGAAGATTATCGGGGTCTATAGACTCCTTCCATAATTTAAGCGTGGTATGGTCCAGTTTTGCTGACAATAATTGTACAGTAATAAGCTCAAATGAATCCACTGACAGTTGCATGGCCGCCAGCGAATTAACTGAAGACGTTATTGTATTTATGAATTCTGCCAAACTTTGGACAGAGTCCTTAATTGTTGACTTTACTTCAAGCAAATTTTGAATATAATACTTCGCTAGTATGAATTTGTTGTCATATCTAGCGGACAGCAAACTCAACGCTATCGAATAGTTCTCATTACAAATAGGTAATGCCTTAATTAGATCTAGTGGCTCATTTTTAACAGATGAATACAAATAATGTAATTTCTGCACTGACGTTAAATCAGATCTGGCGTGCACCAAGTCCAGAAATATTGAATAAAAGTGCTGCCATTCTAAGATATTGCCTGTGAAGCAGGGCAAACTTATAGGTTTTAATTGCATATTGCTCGTTAATACTGGAGATACAGTCCGAACGTTGAAAGTTTCTATTAATTGCAAGATA
The DNA here is from genome assembly GCA_034769895.1 of Magicicada septendecula. Classification (NCBI taxonomy): domain Eukaryota; kingdom Metazoa; phylum Arthropoda; class Insecta; order Hemiptera; family Cicadidae; genus Magicicada; species Magicicada septendecula. The sequence goes on from CM068371.1 coordinate 123,048,369, forward strand.
TTGGCTTGTGTTGAATATAACAGCTCTTCAACCTCAACTCGGTCTTCTTGAGCAGCGTTTATGTCCTTAGAAATTAGTTCATTTTCGGACTGTACCTCATCGTATTTTGTTGCCAAACTTTTTAGACTTTCGAGTCTAACCGTTAAAAAATGTTTTGTATTAGTGTTTTTACAAAGTTAATTATAGCCGAATTAATTCGCACTATGGCAGACTTTAAGCCGCCTCTCTTTCTGACCAACACTTTGAGGCCTTCTTCAGCCATTGTACGCACCTGTTAATGATGTTAATGACGTCGTACCTGGTATGCGATGTCCTGGAGCGTCGAGGCCGTGGAGTAGATGGCAAACACGCACGGACTGGAGAGATGACTGCTCAAACTGGTGTGTAGACGCTAGCACATGGATGGTCTTGCAGTGGTGTCGTCACGAGGCTCAATGGCGACGAAAGAAATGCTGACTAAGTCCCGACACGGTCGGATCAGCGAACATGCTGAATCGCCCGTGATGGCCAGAAATTGGGGCAGAAAAAAGTGATGAAAACCGCTGTAATAAGTTGCAGAAAGTAAATGACGAATCCAGGCACGGAGCGACCAAAAAATGTTATGTTTCGTCCCGTAGGACCCTTAAATGTTAGGAAGAATGATGCCTTGTGGTGTTATTGCCAGGATGCAGAATAATGACGATAATGGACTGTATTTAATACATTTATTAAGTTTTGTAGTACACTTAAATCAGAGTGCTAAGGTTGGCTATGTCTGAAAGACATTTAAATTTTGAATGAACCGAGTCGTTTAAGAAAGCTACATGGCAAATGTACAACAATCCAACTACATTAAAAAATGTTAAGGCCTAGATAATTGTCGCGACAACAAGAAAAAATGATAGACAGAACAAGGCCAGCAAACGTTCTGACGTCTGCCGCCCGCCAACGCTCAGTGAACTGTGTCGATGTATAAACCTGATAAACGCAATTTTAGAAAGTACAGATTAGCCAACCTTTGAATGCGAAAATTACCACATTACTGTCCAATATATGAATAAGATATGTAAAATAAAGGTTTTTTAAAAAATAAAAATTTAAAAAACATTTTCATTTTTGATTTATTAATACTAAAAACATAATATGATTTTTTATATTACAAAAAAACATACATACAAAGAGTCTATCATTCTATACATACATATAATGAGTTTTTTATACTAAAAAACATATACATATAATTACATAATACATACAATGTTTATTTTTATACCAGCTTTTTTTTTGTTACTTATAAAAACAATATGATGAAGAGGAACTTCAAAAGTTTTTAAATTTATTTTTTTGTAACGTTTTGAATAGTCGATAAATTCTTAGTTACATTTAGAACCATTTTGTACAATTGGATATATTTCGGATCTTTTTCAGATCCAACTAAAAAAGTGGTTCTATATGCAGCCGTAGTCCATCTGTCTTTTATCTCAACCCCCTCAAATCTTTGGTATCTATGATTTCAATCTTCATTAGATAACGCCCCGTTTCCCCAGTAGTTTTTAAGGTTTTTCTTGTTCCATTCGATTGGAACATTACAGATTGTTCAAACAAACTACTGTTTCTTTCTCCCTTAGATTTTCTTACGGATGTAAATATTTTTTCAAGTTCTCTCTCATCATCATCATCATCATTATGATCAATATCAATATCAATATCGTTATCAACATAAACATTTTTCATATTAAAATCAAGATAATTTTTTATTAAATTATTTAATATAACAAAAGTTGATTTAATTATATTTTTTTCATTAAAATTTGGAATTGTATTGATTATATTATCATAAATTTCTTCAATACCAAATAGGTAATTATTAAGTTGAACTATTTTGTCTTGTGAATTTACGTCTAATTTAATTTCCAGAGCAATTTTTATCCGTTTTACTACCTCACTGTCTCATATACAATGTTATAACTTCTATATTGTCAACATTAATTAATTCTGTTTTAACACTTTTCATACACATTTCCCAACTTTGGATTGATGTCAGACCTAAGAAGTAGAATAATTTGAATACTTCTTCTAATGACATAACGGAGTCCATGATTACTTGATAGAAGGTAAGATTGAAATGTCAAAATCTATAACATACAAAATAATAATTTGTTAACTAAAAAAAGACAAATTACAGATAGAGAAACGTATAGAACACATTATTTGTAACTGGTAACCACGAATCCCTTGAAAAAATATTAGTCATATACTAAACAAAGACAAGAAATAAAGTAATAGAGAAACGTATAGAACACATTATACCTTCACTTTACATGTTTTTGAAACACACATATTAAAAATAACATAGAAAATACTTATAACAAATATAAATTAAATTTTGAATAGAGTATAAAACATTATATATGTACATATGAATGATACTGGATCTAAACAAAAAATTTTTAAACTATAAATCCTTTATTAACTCTTTTATAAACGGTCTTAGAGTTGAGTCTGGTCTGTCGATTATCATTTTTAATTTTGCAATTTCTTCGGGTGTTAACCTTTTTGGTGAAAAAACCCATTTATAAAGAAGACGCTCCTCCTCCTGTTTTAATTTATTATGTAAGAAACGATTCTCCTGTGTTGATGATTCTTGATCCATCAAGGTCGTTGATATAAGCAGACGTTAACGGTTCAAAAACAGTTGTAAATGTAATCTATGTAAATCAAATATGGTTTTAAAATGACATAGGAAAGACTTATAACAAAGACAAATTAATTTTTTTTGAATAGAGAAATGTAAAACACGTTATACCTTATAATAATATTAAAAATGACATAGGAAGAGCACACTTATTTTACAGGTAACCAAGAATTACTGTACATGTTCATATGTAGAAGATATTATACCTTAATAATTTAGGAAAGACTTATAACAAAGATTAAATTTTGAATAGAGTATAAAACTTAATAATTACATATATATTAAAAAATGACATATGAAAAAAACAACTTATTTACAGGTAACCAAGAATTACTGTGCATGTTCTTGAAAAAAATATTTAATAATTAAAAATATTAAGAGACTTATAACTTTGTATACTGAGTAAGAAAAAATATTTTAAAACAGTAAATTAACATAAGATAATAATGTTACCTTAATGACGATCGCAGACTGTAGTAGCTGGTATGTATGTTTCTGGATGCTGAACCACAATTTTCAATCGGTTTATATACACAGAAAATGTATTATCAGTTTCATTGTAGTTAATACAGTCACGTTCTCAATACGTGTAAGTAGGAGATCAAAAGATCAAGTAAATAACTTGTTTACCGAATTCATTATCAGTCACGACGAGATCAAGAGGTTACGTAAATAAGTATTGGCAATAATTCCAAAAATCTACTGTTCACAGTTTATTTGCAGTAATTCAAAAAGTTGTTTACCATTTTCTATAATTACTGTACTCTTGTTATCGGTTGATTGTTAGTATAAATAGTCATACAGTAAAAACAACAAGTCATAGCAAAAGATTGATTTTTAACCAGCGTAGGTCTCAACAAAATTGTAAGTATAATTTATCAACATAAATAACCTGTCTTTCTATCTTATGTAATTTACATCAGTAAATAACTTTAAATTTTTTGAAAACTTAAAAAAATATTATTTGTTCACAATAAATAAAGATTTAAAATTTTTTATTAGCATGTTGTAATCACATGTAAACAAGGTTAAAATAACATTGATGTAAGCAATCATGTTGTCTGATAATAAGTCATTGATGTAAGCAATCACGTTGTCTGATAATAAGTAAAAATATACTCATATAGATAACAAGAACATCCAAAATATTCTTTTACAGTAACTAATAAACTCGTTTACAACTTTTGATTTCAGTTAACATGGAAAAAATCTACCTTTTAAAAAACGTCAGTTTATTAGAAACGAAAATTTTAGTAATAGAAACGATCCTCAATCTGGACCTTCACATGCACAAGATCCGCATGTCAGATATCAAGTGTCTGATTCATTTATTAATACAAACGATCCTCTACCTGGACCATCGCACGTACAGGATACAGAACCTGATCCATCGCACAGCTGACCTCAAGCGTCTGATTTTAATAACGCAAACGACCCTCAACCTGGACCGTCACACGATTGGTATCAAACGTCTGATTCGATAAGTTTATCACCATCATCATCATCATCATTGTATAATAATAGGAAAACAAGTAGATTAAGGAATACAACAATTGAAAATAAATTCATTGAAATTGAGAATGCGTTCAAAGGTAACTTAAAAACATTTTGTTATAAAAATACCAATGAACATGTTAAAGATATCTGTTTATTATTATCACATTTAGAACTAATAATAATAAATATTTTATATAATATGGTTTCGTTATATAATGCAATTACATTTAACATAGTAGTGGAATGCACTTACGTAAGACCTGTTTTAAATGATTATCAAGATAGATCATTTAAAACTAAAAATATTACTCTCTTCCAAAGTAGTTCACTAACAAGTATAATACGAGATATAATTAATAATATTTTCTCTGAAGAAGAGACATATTTACAAAAAGGATCCAGATGGGCTTTACATTCAATAGATGGAATTTTATTAAGAAAAAATTGTTTCAAACCGTTAAAAGGTAGCTCGTACATCCCACTACCGTTACATTTAATCGCAAAAAAGTGTATAATTAATCTCAAAAATAACAATTATTTATGTTTTAAATGGGCGATTCTTTGTCGCTATATAAAAGACTCGCATCCAGAGCGAATTAATTTTCGATATAAGCATCTCGAAATAAATTTAATTTTAATAATATTAATTTTCCTACTCCATTAAGAGATATAAAAGTTTTTGAAAAGAATAATAACATTTCTATAAATGTTTATGGTGTAGAAAAAGGTAAAACAATTTATCCACTAAAAGTGTGCGAAAATGAACAATGTAATCATTTTGATCTTTTATTATTAAACAAAGATGACAACTATCATTATTGTTACATCAGTAATTTTAATAGATTAATAAAAACTCAATTAACAAAGAATCATGACAATATTGAAGTCTGTAAAAGCTGTCTTACCTATTTTACTGCGAAATCTAAAAAATTAAAAGATCATAAAAGGTACTGTTTATTGGGGTTATCACTGATAAGGCGGGGTTATCACTGATAAGGTGACCTCTTGAACTGACCTCTGACCTCTGTAACGTTAAAAAGACGTCCTCGTCTGTGTTTAAAGCCCCGCGATGGAAGCCAATCTGTAACGAAGGATTATGTGTGCCTCTTTTAAAGCCTCACGTTGTGGACGTCAATCTGTAATGAAGAGATTGTGTCGTCTCTGTAAAGACGTGTATATATGGTATTTTATGTATTAGTGTGGTGTGTTCATCTCACACCTTGTCGTTACATCAATGGTTGCTGCTAACGAAGTCCGTAGCATTGTCACAATTATCAGTACAACCTAGTGGAAACCTTACCTGTAATTTCATAGGGGTTTGTGAAGCCCGGGTGGCGCCAAATTGTTTGTTGAAAACAATTAAACGATGACGGCCAGGGCATTCGAATCGGTTCCCACCTTTGTACAGCTTGCTGTATCGAACGGGTAGCGAAAGCGCTAGTCGTCCCTTCTGTAAGTTCGCTAACACACACACACATATATAATACAATTTCCTATGAAATAAAAGAATGGTTACACTCTGTACTGTTTCTTTAATGGTTGTTTGGTAATTATGCAATTTGACAATAATATCATTATTTAGTATTTAATAAATTTGCTGCGACATTAAACATGAAACGCTTTATCTCAGTTGACGAATCGATATTGAACGAGTTATTCTGATGCAGTAATGGCTGCTGTTTATATTTTACACGTATAATCGTTCAAAACTTGGAGTCCTTTCGATTACAAGGAAAACATTAAATATGATTACAATAAAAAAGTACACTACCGTACATTATTCGTACTTAAATAATATAAAGTGTGGCTACAATTTGTTGTGGAGTGTAGTAATATGTGTTCAAAAGTTCGCAATCTAGTGCGAGGTTATTTTTTAGTTAACAAGTTTTTCTATGTAAGTTTATTTTATTTAATCCTTGAAAGAAATTATTTTCAATTCATAGTGAGAGTTTGTATAGATTCGAGAAATATTTAAAGTGCTTTTATTCCTGGAATTTGGGTATTTAAATGATACTTATCAGTTCAGAAGGTTTGTGATAGATCGTTGTTCATTTGAACTGGAAAATTCATCAATTTTGAGTGACTTAGGCTGCTGGCGTCCTTTGGAATTTCTTCTTTTAATTTTCGTTTAACATTGATATCCTTCAAAATTGATCATTTTAATAAAACACTAGTATAAATTTTTATGAAATTATCATATATATATAATCTTTTTCCTTTTCTTTCTTGTTTGTTTCTTCATTCTTATTTCTCTTCTTACTTGATTCATTCCATTTTATTTGGATCTGTTTTTATTTGTTTCCATTAGTGTGTTCTCCCTTTTATACAATTTTTTCCCTAACTTTTTAGTAGCTGGTTTCTTCCATTACTACTCATTTTTTCTGAGATCAGAGGAACATCATCTCTGCTCAGTTTATTTTGATTGCTGGATTTTTTCAACAGTCAATCTTAAATACCTTTTTTGTCAACTTGTGACTTAAATTAATAATAATAATATATTTTGGGATTGTCCACATTGTGGTTTGTTTTTAGATCACTTTGGCCTTTTACTCATTCTTCCTTCCGCTGTACCTTTACTATATACTGTCATTTACTCATACAGTTGGTTGTTTTTTATTTATTTATTTGTTAATTTCATCATATCTAACTTTTCATTAGTTTGTTTTTCTATTCTTCTTGTGATCATTTTAATTATCTTAGACATCTTTATTCTTTTTCTTGATTGTTTAGCAATATTCTGCTTTAGCCATTTTTTTGTATATTTGTTTTATACATAACTTCTTTTTCCTCCTTGTACCAGTTCAGATTTTTTTTTTTTTCTTTGAATACATTGAATTCATCATAATTTTAGGTATTTATCTTAGCAGTTTTTGCTTGATTTTATTTTTGTTTATTTTATTTTGTTTTAAATATTATTTTTAATAATTTTTTGTAAATTAGTTTTTCTTACTTTATAGGAATTCTTGTAACTTATTCCTTTCTTGGTACTTTTTGTTTGAATATTATTGTAAGTTTGTGGTTCTTACTTTTTTATAGGAATTTTTGTAACTTATTCCTTTGTTTTTATATTTTTATTTATTTATTTTTTTTCATTCCTCATATGTCATCGAAATAATGTAGTAAGTTGCTCTTACAGACTTTTTGAATTTTGAAATTTGTTTATTTTATTTATTGTAATTTATTTTTCTTCATAAAACTTTTTTATAGAAGCTTGATTTAAACACCTTTTATCTTTTTTGTGGTTATATTACTTATTTGGTAAGTATTGTTACCATTATCTTTGGTGATGACATAGGGTCATACATAGTGTTGTACACAGGACCTTGTTGTTTATACTTTTTTGTAAGGTGATCTTCTCCTTTTCTTTCATTATTATTGCCTTCTCTTGTATATTACACTCTTTGTTGTCTTTCTTCTTACTCCTTCAAATGTTAGATGTATGAACATTTATTCTAGATAATTTTTAAAAATTTTATTTATTATGGTTGATTAGTTCTCATTTATGGTAGCCTTTATATGTACAATTTCACTGTTAGTTTGATGTAACTGGTTAGCCTCTTCTTCGAGAAGTTCTTCTCTGATATTCTTGAGATAGTTGTTAGATATTATTTTAATGACTATGTTTATCTTGTGATGTTATATGACGTATTAACCCAAGTGATTGGTCATGTGAAGGGTATGTAGGTTTTGCCACTGACCTCTTTAGTTTAAAGGTTGTTGTTGATTTGTGGCCAGATTATTTGACTGGTCAGCCGTCTCGTTGCTCGGTCCTTGTTGATTGTTTACTTGGTTCCTTGGTGGTTCCGTGGTTCTACTCTCTGAGAACTGATTGTTGTTAGTATTGGAGTCATGGTACCATGGGTTTGTCTGCAAGTTCGGACAATATCTCCTATGGTTATGTTGTCTCCGTCCATGAATGAAATTTACCTGGCGTCTGCCGTCGCCTCTATTTTGGTTGACCCCGGTTCCCCTATTGTACTGATAATTAGGGTTGTAACAGTTGCCATAATAGTTATTATTATTGGGGTGGCCATTTGGACGTTGGTCCGGTTCTGCTCCCCTGTAGCTATTGTTTGTTGGATTGTTGTTTTGGATGTTCCTGTTGTTTGGCTGGTTTCCCGGATTATAGTTTTGTGGGCCTCTGTTAAATGGCTGGTTATTTGAAGGGTGATTTGGTTGATTCCTGTTGTATGGCTGATCACCTTGATAATTGTTATTATTCCGGTTCCCATTGTTCCGGTTGCCGTTTTGTGTGTTATTGTAGGACAGGTTGTAATTGGGTGCATTATTATTATCGTTCCACCTATTATATCGTTGGTTCACTAGTCGATTTCTCTTATACTGCCCATCGTTCTCGTGATCCTCTAACAAACTTGCCATTCCCTGGATTGTCTTGATCTGCCCTTGTCTCCTGGCTTTTTGTACTGCTTCCTCGTAGTGGTAACCCAGCTGTATCACTAGAGATTCCTCAGGTATCCTTGGTTCTAGGTTCCTCGCCAGGCATACCTTCCCTAAAAAGTAAGACGTTAGGATGTGTCCTGCTTGCGGTTCATACCTCCCATTGCTGATGTCATTCCTGACTACGTTTTGGGTGGACTCAGACCAGTATTTTTCTCGGAATTGTGTTTTAAATTCCTGTGTACAGTTTATCTCCGGTCGAGTTGCCGTCCACCAGTTGTCGTGGGTGTCTTTGAACATTTCATCAATGAGGCTTCTTACTGTTGTCCATCTGGTTTCCCTATTCTTTTCTATTAATTCCTCTACTCTTTTGAGGAATTCCATGGGATTCCGCCGGTAACTGCGAAAGTTGATCACATCTCTGTTCTCGCTGGTGATAATGTGGGTATTGTGACAGGGTTTCTCCCTCAGTGCGTCCAGCTCTTCCTGCATCTGCCTCTCCCTTTGGCTGATTCCCTGGATCTTCTCCTTGTTCTCTTGGGTCTGTCCGTCTACTTTGTTGATGGTGGTGTATACCCTTTCCACCCGTTCACTTATATCTGTTTGTATTTCCTGGTGCCTCTCCTCCAGCTCCTCCTCCTGTTTGTTTTTTGTGCACTCTTCGGTGGTGACTTGATAAAGTTCTGCCACTCTCATTCTACCTTCCTCCTCGACATTGCTGATTTTATAGTTTAGCTCTTCCCGGACTTGTATTACATTTTCATTTGTCTCGGTTATTGTTTGTTTGATCTCCTCCCGACATTCTACCAGTTGTTGTTTCAATTCCTCCTTGGTTTTTTCGCCGTCTTCCTTCAATTTTCGTTGGAGCGTTTCATTATTATTTTCAATTTTGTTATTTAATATTTCAAGATCTTTCTTTATTTGCTTCTTCAGCTCTTCACTCTTCTTTTCTAATGTTTCCTGGTTTCTCTTCAGGGCTTTATGGTTGCTCTCCTTTTTATTATTCAGGAGCTCTATGTCCTCCTTGATTTGTTTCTTTAGTTCTTCACGATTCTTCTCATTACTTTCTTTCATTCTCTCATGTAATGATTCTAATTTTTCGTTCAATTCTTCCTTGTCTTCCCTTCTTTGTGCTCTTGTTTCTTCCTTTATTCTCTTCAATTCTTCACTGTTTTGGTCTATTTTTTCATTCGTTTTCTTGGAAGTTTCATTCATACTATTCATCAACTCCATCAATTTAAGTATGTTAGGGTCTCCTCTAACTTCTCCCTTGTCACCCGCCTGTTGTTCCTTTTCTTTTTCCGGGGTTGGGTTTTCTGGTTGGTCCTCCTGGGGATCCTCTTCGAACAATTCCCCGATCATTTCTTCAATTTCTTCCATTTCTTCTTGGTTGGTTCCTTCAGTTCCTTGTTTAGCTTTAAATCTCGTAATCATAGAATGTTGCATTTCTCCTGTAATCGCCGCTAGTCATCCTTTTCTAGCCTCACTACGTTGGTCGCCAATCTGTAACGTTAAAAAGACGTCCTCGTCTTTGTTTAAAGCCCCGCGATGGAAGCCAATCTGTAACGAAGGATTATGTGTGCCTCTTTTAAAGCCTCACGTTGTGGACGTCAATCTGTAACGAAGAGATTGTGTCGTCTCTGTAAAGACGTGTATATATGGTATTTTATGTATTAGTGTGGTGTGTTCGTCTCACACCTTGTCGTTACATCAATGGTTGCTGCTAACGAAGTCCGTAGCATTGTCACAATTATCAGTACAACCTAGTGGAAACCTTACCTGTAATTTCATAGGGGTTTGTGAATCCCGGGTGGCGCCAAATTGTTTGTTGAAAACAATTAAATTTATGAAATAATATGTTAAAAAGGTGTTTTCAGCGATGACGGCCAGGGCATTCGAATCGGTTCCCACCTTTGTACAGCTTGCTGTCTCGAACGGGTAGCAAAAGTGCTAGTCGTCCCTTCTGTAAGTTCGCTAACAGACACACATATATAATACAATTTCCTATGAAATAAAATAATGGTTACACTCTGTACTGTTTCTTTAATGGTTGTTTGGTAATTATGCAATTTGACAATAATATTATTATTTAGTATTTAATAAATTTGCTCCAACATTAAACATGAAACGCTTTATCTCAGTTGACGAATCGATATTGAACGAGTTATTCTGATGCAGTAATGGCTGCTGTGTGATGTTACGATTTTTAACGAATTATAAAATTTTTTCACCTACCTTAAATTCTGTCCAGGATCCCAACACGAACTGTGAATTCAAGCATGATTGCAAGGTTACACTAATAACATGCGCAACTCTCATTTAGGATAAAATCGTTAATATTTTATTGATCTCTTTAAATCAATCATTTCTTTTAGTTTGTCATTTCTTTCCAGATACTTAAGGCGGAAACAAAATATTTCCTTGATTATTAGCAAAACAATCGTATTTAAACACAAATTAACATAAACACATTATATTTAAGAAAGCAGCCCAGTCTGCTCGCACACACATTAATTCCATTACAAAACCCCTTTTATTTGTATATATGCGCCATTTTATTCAAAATAATTATGTATTCGGTGTAATACTGTTATGCAAGGTTCCTGCTGGCCGCATGGCTTCTCCTCGAGCTAGCGACGTGTCACTCACTCAGTTCTCTTTTGAAGTGTCCGAAAAGTTTATGTTGTTAATTTTTTAGATACTGCACTCACTTTCACATTTGTTTAAATACTGCCCTCACTTTCGATTGATATTGAAATTTTATTGATGAGCCCCGTTTGATGGGCTGCCTGGGCGGATAAGCGTCGGCGAGGAACTGCCAAGAGTATCTGCCAAGTACCCCACTACCAAGGTTTTTTGGACAAGACGGAAAACAATGCCTTATGCGTTAAAGTCTTAGTCGTTGCACACACAACACGTGTAACTCCCGTATGGGACGTCGACGAAATCTCACTGCCTCTCTACACGTCACACAAATGGGCGGGATCTCTATTATGCTTCCGTCATGTCTAGAGCACATGTTGGAAAAATATCATCTCCAAGCCATATTGTTTTAGCTTCTCGGCATCGGTTGCGCGCCCGCTGGTGTTTGCGCGTGTCACACAGTACTACAGTTCTTAGAATTGTATTGCGTTGTTGCATACTTGCCGCATTCCATCGTACAGTTACACCTTACTGTTCCTTCATTGGACAAAGCTTTTATTTAACACGTGGCTGGCCACACAGATGAAAACAAATTTATGATTTTTTAATAAAATAAAAAGCCCTTCCTTTTAGCCCCGTTACAATACCCCCCCCAATGAGATATCTTCTGCCGAAACAGAAGAAATCTCATTGCTAAACCCCTAAGAGGATCGGTGAGGATATGGTGCCAGCAACCCCCCATTAGTTCTTACACATCATGGGTAAACTACCCCCTAGCTCGGAGACTATGGCTGCACCTGAACGATATTACTGGACTTCTCTATCCGAGATCCCAACACCATAAAATCAAACAGACACGCACCACAGCGCACCTAACCTTCCAACATGCCACCCCCCAAAATCCAAGTCCCTGGCCTTATTCCATGCCAGATCCTCAACCGATATGTTCCCCCTTATCATGCGCACTGGGCTGCCTTTAGCAAGTACTGGGCGCATACACATATTCACTAGTACATTCTTTTACTTAAAATTCAGAAAATATTTACCTTTTAAATTCCAAATTTCCTTTTTAGCTTAAAATCAAAGTGTTATATTTCCATGACTCTCTCAAAAATCAAAAATAAAAATCTTTTGCATGAACCCATCCGCTACATTAATTCTCTTCAAGACTAATAACAATAAAAAAAAATAAATTGAATACCTTACTAAAACATGAATGCACTTACTCTAACATTTGTTTACACACATATTCTAAACAATATAATTCAATAAAACACTATTAATACACATAAACAATAATATACTTAAAACTCAAACATCATCTATATGGCAGACGGAAGAAATAAAAAAAAATTTTTTTTTTTTCAAAAAAATTTAAATTTACCAAAATACACTTTTCTCTATATCAAAAAACAAAATTATTCAATTCAATCAATCGACCAAATTACATCAATCAATTGCCAGAAACTGGTCTTGTCTATAACATCAACCATCAGCTGATCTCTCTGGGTCAAGTCAACGACCTTGATATACATATGTTACACAAGTTACATCATAAAATACATGAAACATCTTTAAATCCTTTATCTTAGTACAACATAATAAAACAAGACATTTAAAATTAACATGGTTACTATTACAATAAACAATAAAATTTACATTTAAATTGACCCAAAATTTACACATTTTAGAGCGTTACATTATTCTCAACTTCTATTAAAATCTGTCACTTGTTTCAATTAATTTTACATTTTGACTATGACTTTCTTTCTTTAACATTCGCATTCTCAATTAGTTCGGGTGACTTAATTACTCCTAATAACTCATTTTATCAACTTGGCATTTATATATACTCTTACCCCTTTTGACTCTAATACTCATTAACAGCTTTAACTAACATGACACCCATTCTCTATCAAAACATCTATCAACCCTTATCTAAACCCAACTTACTACTCAACTCAATTCGCATCATTCTACCCTTATATAAAAAAAAATACTCTCTACCCTTTGTACTCAGGATGTGTGTTTCCCTCCCAAAGCTGACTCCATTATGTTGGTTCCTGGACTCCCCCTAGGTAACCCTTTCTGGCGCCAATCGGTCCCTTCCTGCCACAACGCCTGTCGTTGAGGACTCCTTATCACACCACCCCCCTTACAAAATTACCCATCAACTAATTACTCTCCCAATACATCACTTTCATCTACAAAATATCTCCACTTATTTATTAACTCAATATATCAATCAATACTCTACATATTTTCCAATAGCTACTGTGTCACTATTACCTCTCACATTCTACATTACTTTTATTCATAACAATATTATTCTCTCTAACACCCCTTTAAGCTTAACATGGACTGATTTAAATGTCCTAACACAATAATAATCACCCAACTTCTAACTTTTACAAACCATTTAAAATTCTCAACTCCCTCAAATTATTTCCATCATTTAAATTAAAATCTTCTAACACCTTGAAATCATTATATTCACGCATTAATTATATTCAACTTTCATTATATTCAAATATTTAACTACATTGAAAAATTTTCAAATCACTATAAGTGATATACTACAGCTGATCAGCTGATTTTCTTGGCAAGGTGAATAACCTTACTACTGACATATTTCACAATTATATAAAGTGCACATGTTCATGAACTCTTACCCTTAACATACTGACAATATTGACACAATAAAACATACTAAATGGAATCTGATAAACATTTTATATACTTGAAAGTCTCTTAAGTATTAGCAAAGCCTTTCATGAAATCATTACACAAAGCACATCACATTTAAATCACTTATTCCTAAACAGCCTGTCTATTACAATAGTATTTTTGAATCAAAATAAAACATTATCATTGACTATCACTTAAAATTGGTTACTCTCATAGGGACATAAATCGCTACTTATTGAGACATAGTTATAGCAACAGTTACTGAACAGCTCTATGGATTGTCAACCCCCAGCTCTCTCTATAGTCGTGTTATAAGTTGACCGCCCGCTGTTTACAGAGGTCGTCAACCTCTCACTGCAATTACAGCTACGCTCCCACTACATCATTACTTAAAGACCCCCTTTACCCAGTTACAATTAGGTAAACCACCTGCCGGTCGGTCTAGGTATTTACCTTGTGCACAGATGCTATATCTGTGCCCCTGGCTTGTAACTGCCAGCTCCTTTACCACACACTCTATTGTTTATTGATGGTGGACTGTGGCGTCCATTTGAATTCCAAAGAACTGAAGTTACATGTATAAGGTATAATCGCTGACTATACCATTCTTGGTTCAGCGTTATATAAAAATTGCTATTTATATTTTACACGTATAATCGTTCAATACCTGGAGTCCTTTTGATTACAAGGAAAACATTAAATATGATTACAATAAAAAAGTACGCTACCGTACATTATTCGTACTTAGATAATATAAAGTGTGGCTACAATTTGTTCTGCAGTGTAGTAATATGTGTTCAAAAGTTCGCAATCTAGTGCGAGGTTATTTTTTAGTTAACAAGTTTTTCTATGTAAGTTTATTTTATTTAATCCTTGAAAGAAATTATTTTCAATTCATAGTGAGAGTTTGTATAGATTCGAGAAATATTTAAAGTGCTTTTATTCCTGGAATTTGGGTATTTAAATGATACTTATCAGTTCAGAAGGTTTGTGATAGATCGTTGTTCATTTGAACTGGAAAATTCAACAATTTTGAGTGACTTAGGCTGCTGGCGTCCTTTTCAGATTAGTCTTGGGAATTTCTTCTTTTAATTTTCGTTTAAAATTGATCTCCTTCAAAATTGATCATTTTAATAAAACACTAGTATAGTTTTTTATGAAATTATCAGTTATATAATAATCTTTTTCCTTTTCTTTCTTGTTTGTTTCTTCATTCTTATTTCTCTTCTTACTTGATTCATTCCATTTTATTTGGATCTGTTTGTATTTATTTCTATTAGTGTGTTCTCCCTTTTATACAATTTTTTCCCTAACTTTTTAGTAGCTGGTTTCTTCCATTACTACTCATTTTTTCTGAGACCAGAGGAACATCATCTCTGCTCAGTTTATTTTGATTGCTGGATTTTTTCAACAGTCAATCTTAAATACCTTTTTGTCAACTTGTGACTTAAATTAATAATAATAATATATTTTGGGATTGTCCACATTGTGGTTTGTTTTTAGATCACTTTGGCCTTTTACTCATTCTTCCTTCCGCTGTACCTTTGCTATATACTGTCATTTACTCATACAGTTGGTTGTTTTTTATTTATTTATTTGTTAATTTCATCATATCTAACTTTTCATTAGTTTGTTTTTCTATTCTTCTTGTGATCATTTTAATTATCTTGGACATCTTTATTCTTTTTCTTGATTGTTTAGCAATATTCTGCTATAGCCATTTTTTGTATATTTGTTTTATACATAACTTCTTTTTCTTCCTTGTACCAGTTCAGATTTTTTTTTTTTGAATACATTGAATTCATTATAATTTTAGGTATTTATCTTAGCAGTTTTTGCTTGATTTTATTTTTGTTTATTTTATTTTGTTTTAAATATTATTTTTAATAATTTTTTGTAAATTAGTTTTTCTTACTTTATAGGAATTCTTGTAACTTATTCCTTTCTTGGTACTTTTTGTTTGAATATTATTGTAAGTTTGTGGTTCTTACTTTTTTATAGGAATTTTTGTAACTTATTCCTTTGTTTTTATATTTTTATTTATTTATTTTTTTTCATTCCTCATATGTCATCGAAATAATGTAGTAAGTTGCTCTTACAGACTTTTTGAATTTTGAAATTTGTTTATTTTATTTATTGTAATTTATTTTTTTTCATAAAACTTTTTTATAGAAGCTTGATTGTAAACTCCTTTTATCTTTTTTGTGGTGATGACATAGGGTCATACATAGTGTTGTACACAGGACCTTGTTATTTATACTTTTTTGTAAGGCGATCTTCTCCTTTTCTTTCATTATTATTGCCTTCTCTTGTATATTACACTCTTTGTTGTCTTTCTTCTTACTCCTTCAAATGTTAGATGTATGAACATTTATTCTGGATAATTTTTTAAAAGTTTATTTATTATGGTTGATTAGTTCTCATTTATGGTAGCCTTTATATGTACAATTTCACTGTTAGTTTGATGTAACTGGTTAGCCTCTTCTTCGAGAAGTTCTTCTCTGATATTCTTGAGATAGTTGTTAGATATTATTTTAATGACTTTATGTTTATCTTGTGATGTTATATGACGTATTAACCCAAGTGATTGGTCATGTGAAGGGTATGTAGGTTTTTCCACTGACCTCTTTAGTTTAAAGGTTGTTGTTGATTTGTGGCCAGATTATTTGACTGGTCAGCCGTCTCGTTGCTCGGTCCTTGTTGATTGTTTACTTGGTTCCTTGGTGGTTCCGTGGTTCTACTCTCTGAGAACTGATTGTTGTTAGTATTGGAGTCATGGTACCATGGGTTTGTCTGCAAGTTCGGACAATATCTCCTATGGTCATGTTGTCTCCGTCCATGAATGAAATTTACCTGGCGTCTGCCGTCGCCTCTATTTTGGTTGCCCCCGGTTCCCCTATTGTACTGATAATTAGGGTTGTAACGGTTGCCATAATAGTTATTATTATTGGGGTGGCCATTTGGACGTTGGTCCGGTTCTGCTCCCCTGTAGCTATTGTTTGTTGGATTGTTGTTTTGGATGTTCCTGTTGTTTGGCTGGTTTCCCGGATTATAGTTTGGTGGGCCTCTGTTAAATGGCTGGTTATTTGAAGGGTGATTTGGTTGATTCCTGTTGTATGGCTGATCACCTTGATAATTGTTATTATTCCGGTTCCCATTGTTCCGGTTACCGTTTTGTGTGTTATTGTAGGACAGGTTGTAATTGGGTGCATTATTATTATCGTTCCACCTATTATATCATTGGTTCACTAGTCGATTTCTCTTATACTGCCCATCAATCTCGTGATCCTCTAACAAACTTGCCATTCCCTGGATTGTCTTGATCTGCCCTTGTCTCCTGGCTTTTTGTACTGCTTCCTCGTAGTGGTAACCCAGCTGTATCACTAGAGATTCCTCAGGTATCCTTGGTTCTAGGTTCCTCGCCAGGCATACCGTCCCTAAAAAGTAAGACGTTAGGGTGTGTCCTGCTTGCGGTTCATACCTCCCATTGCTGATGTCATTCCTGACTACGTTTTGGGTGGACTCAGACCAGTATTTTTCTCGGAATTGTGTTTTAAATTCCTGTGTACAGTTTATCTCCGGTCGAGTTGCCGTCCACCAGTTGTCGTGGGTGTCTTTGAACATTTCATCAATGAGGCTTCTTACTGTTGTCCATCTGGTTTCCCTATTCTTTTCTATTAATTCCTCTACTCTTTTGAGGAATTCCATGGGATTCCGCCGGTAACTGCGAAAGTTGATCACATCTCTGTTCTCGCTGGTGATAATGTGGGTATTGTGACAGGGTTTCTCCCTCAGTGCGTCCAGCTCTTCCTGCATCTGCCTCTCCCTTTGGCTGATTCCCTGGATCTTCTCCTTGTTCTCTTGGGTCTGTCCGTCTACTTTGTTGATGGTGGTGTATACCCTTTCCACCCGTTCGCTTATATCTGTTTGTATTTCCTGGTGCCTCTCCTCCAGCTCCTTAAGCACCTCCTGTTTGTTATTTGTGCACTCTTCGGTGGTGACTTGATAAAGTTCTGTCACTCTCATTCTACCTTCTTCCTCGACATTGCTGATTTTATTGTTTACCTCTTCCCGGACTTGTATTACATTTTCATTTGTCTCGGTTATTGTTTGTTTGATCTCCTCCCGACATTCTACCAGTTGTTGTTTCAATTCCTCCTTGGTTTTTTCGCCGTCTTCCTTCAATTTTCGTTGGAGCGTTTCATTATTATTTTCAATTTTGTTATTTAATATTTCAAGATCTTTCTTTATTTGCTTCTTCAGCTCCTCACTCTTCTTTTCTAATGTTTCCTGGTTTCTCTTCAGGGCTTCATGGTTGCTCTCCATTTTATTATTCAGGAGCTCTATGTCCTCCTTGATTTGTTTCTTTAGTTCTTCACGATTCTTCTCATTATTTTCTTTCATTCTCTCATGTAATGATTCTAATTTTTCGTTCAATTCTTCCTTGTCTTCCCTTCTTTGTGCTCTTGTTTCTTCCTTTATTCTCTTCAATTCTTCACTGTTTTGGTCTATTTTTTCATTCGTTTTCTTGGAAGTTTCATTCATACTATTCATTAACTCCATCAATTTTAGTATGTTAGGGTCTCCTCTAACTTCTCCCTTGTCACCCGCCTGTTGTTCCTTTTCTTTTCCGGGGTTGGGTTTTCTGGTTGGTCCTCCTGGGTATCCTCTTCGAACAATTCCCCGATAATTTCTTCAATTTCTTCTTGGTTGGTTCTTTCAGTTCCTTGTTTAGCTTTAAATCCCGTAATCATAGAATGTTGCATATTCTCCTGTAATCGCCGCTAGTCGTCCTTTTCTAGCCTCACCACGTTGGTCGCCAATCTGTAACGTTAAAAAGACGTCCTCGTCTTTGTTTAAAGCCCCGCGATGGAAGCCAATCTGTAACGAAGGATTATGTGTGCCTCTTTTAAAGGCTCACATTGTGGACGTCAATCTGTAACGAAGAGATTGTGTCGTCTCTGTAAAGACGTGTATATATGGTATTTTATGTATTAGTGTGGTGTGTTCGTCTCACACCTTGTCGTTACATCAATGGTTGCTGCTAACGAAGTCCGTAGCATTGTCACAATTATCAGTACAACCTAGTGGAAACCTTACCTGTAATTTCATAGGGGTTTGTGAATCCCGGGTGGCGCCAAATTGTTTGTTGAAAACAATTAAATTTATGAAATAATATGTTACAAAGGTGTTTTCAGTGATGACGGCCATGGCATTCGAATCGGTTCCCGCCTTTGTACAGCTTGCTGTACCGAACGGGTAGCGAAAGCGCTAGTCGTCCCTTCTGTAAGTTCGCTAACACACACACATATATAATACAATTTCCTATGAAATAAAAGAATGGTTACACTCTGTACTGTTTCTTTAATGGTTGTTTGGTAATTATGCAATTTGACAATAATATTATTATTTAGTATTTAATAAATTTGCTCCGACATTAAACATGAAACGCTTTATCTCAGTTGACGAATCGATATTGAACGAGTTATTCTGATGTAGTAATGGCTGCTGTTTATATTTTACACGTATAATCGTTCAAAACCTGGAGTCCTTTTGATTACAAGGAAAACATTAAATATGATTACAATAAAAAAGTACACTACCGTACATTATTCGTACTTAAATAATATAAAGTGTGGCTACAATTTGTTGTGGAGTGTAGTAATATGTGTTCAAAAGTTCGCAATCTAGTGCGAGGTTATTTTTTAGTTAACAAGTTTTTCTATGTAAGTTTATTTTATTTAATCCTTGAAAGAAATTATTTTCAATTCATAGTGAGAGTTTGTATAGATTCGAGAAATATTTAAAGTGCTTTTATTCCTGGAATTTGGGTATTTAAATGATACTTATCAGTTCAGAAGGTTTGTGATAGATCGTTGTTCATTTGAACTGGAAAATTCATCAATTTTGAGTGACTTAGGCTGCTGGTGTCCTTTTCAGATTAGTCTTGGGAATTTCTTCTTTTAATTTTCGTTTAAATTGTTCCTGGACATCAGTTAAATGTTATTACTCTTCATCTCCTTCTCACTGGTATATGTTTTGGACTTTTGACTAATTTTTTAACATTTTAAAGTAAAATTTGTCATACAAAATCTTGCGTCCCTACTACATAAGCGTCATTATACGAGTACTGAAAATTAACGGAAAATTAGTAACCAATGGCCCGTTTCTATGGTAACCTAAACCCTTTGATTGGCTAAGGCATGGTTTATTACCATTGTTATCATATTTGAATTTTTATTCAAAATTGTTGTATATTTTCTGATTGATTTTATTCCTCTATCTTCCTTCCTGAGTATTAAATATTATCACTACTGGGTGT
Source organism: Magicicada septendecula (assembly GCA_034769895.1). Taxonomy (NCBI): domain Eukaryota; kingdom Metazoa; phylum Arthropoda; class Insecta; order Hemiptera; family Cicadidae; genus Magicicada; species Magicicada septendecula. The sequence goes on from CM068371.1 coordinate 123,068,591, forward strand.
CTTTCCTTTCAAAGATTAAATTAATACCTCATAAGGTCATGTTCTATTAGATATTAACTTTTGCACAATTATGTCAACATTTGTTAATTACATATTTCTTTTAATTTAAGTTCTTATTGTAACATTTTTCTTTTAAAATGATTTACACATTATTCTTGGCTAGGTACTCACCTTAGATTTATTACTTTCCTTGTGGATTTTATACAATTTGTAATTATTTGTTTTGACAGTTAGGCATTTCAGAGGCACTAGTAGCCATTGACTATATTTACTGAATTTATACAAATGATGTCTCATTTTATTCTAATGTGTTTTGTTTTGTTTATTATCCCATTTGTATGGTTCTGTTATTTTCTACCTTAACTGATTTTCTAGTGTAATTAGATTTGTATTGTCTTAACTTCTTAATTATCTATTTTGCCTTTGTTAACAATATGTCTACCTCTCCCTATTCTTCATCAATTAATAACATAACATCTAGGCATATGCGCTGTACAATTTCTTCAGTCATATCCTATTCACAAATATAAATACACAATTATTTAACAATTATTAAGTAAAGTTTGTTTACAACTCATTTCATTAATTACTATTTTTTGGGTGTTAAGTAATATCACACCTTTTGAATTTACTTAATTGGTTTTCCCTTGCAATCTGGGGTGTTTATTTATTACATTATTAACTTCTTATTCCCTAATTAAACTCTACCTTCAATCCATGTTAACACTAGCTGTTTATCTTTTCATGGGATTCTCCCCTTTAATTACAATCGTTTACAATTAAACTTAATTCTCTTAAAAATCCTTTCTTAATTAACAACGTCATCATCACTTTCCAGTGTTCATTTCATATTACTAATTGTTTACATTTAATATTACCATTAATCATATATTTTTAATTACTAATTTGGTTCGCTTTTAATCACATAGTGTTTCCTCATCACTCTTCAGTGTTTATTCCACATTATGAAGTGCTTACATCTAATGCTATCATTAAAACCTTATTCTTAATTATTATTTGATTCACCATTAATCAATTATTGTTTATTATTGATTATTAAGCGTTTTATTACCATAAATATGGTTTCTAAGTATTTTGGGGTTTCACGCTTTCACTATTGCACTCTTTAACTGTTTACATTAAGTGTTTCTTAGTGGGTATTCCCTATAATTATTTCTCTTTGTCACTTTCTCACTATTTCTTTCTTTACAAATATTATACATAGTATTACTAAGGTTATATTTTTATATAGTTTTATTACATCTAACTCTAATTCTTAGGTTAGTGTACTTTTCTTTTTATAATATTACCTTACTGGGTTTTAGTTAAAACAGTTAGATTAATTATTTAATTGATAATAATATTTATTTCTGATACTGGATAATCATTGGCTTTATTCCCAATATTATACTTGAGTGTACCGTTTTTCCCTTACATATTTGTGGTGTTTCTTATCCCTTGGTTTCACTTTATTTCCTTTATACTTGATTAGTTTCATTTTCATTTTTCTTCTTCTTCTCCATCATTTTCCATTGGCTTCATTTTAATTTGGTTCTCCCTTTCTCGTTTGGTTTTATTTCACTTGGTAGTATGGATTCATTCACTTCCTTCAATTGGCTTTATTCTTATTTGGTTTCAGTTTTTTCCCTTCTTCTTTGTTTTCCTGTTTGTTTGGTCAATCACTTGGGTTAGGTCATGTCGTCGTTTGTCGTGTCATTGTCTTTACATTTTATTTATATTTAATATTTTATTTTATATGAAGTATATTTATATTTAGTATCATCTTTTTCATCCCTGGTATTGGGGTGGCTTATTTGTGTTGTAACACAAGACAAATGCCTAGATAACTGACACACAAGTAGAAATATTGATCGGCATTTACAACGAATATCGACATGTATTCTCCGACTCGCCTGGTAAAGTAAACAATTACCAATGCACGATAAGATTTAAAGAACCGGTGAACTTTAACCGAAAATCTTATCCCATCGCCTATTCCCTGAAAGAGGCAGTATGTGATGAAATCAACAATCTATTAAGAGAAGACATAATCGAACCCAGTCAGTCCCCATATACCAGCCCAATATTAGCAGTGCCAAAGAAGAACGGGAAGGTGCGAATTTGTTTGGACACACGTGAAATAAATAAGACCATTATCAACGACCGTACATCCCCGGGGGAAATAGAAGAAATTCTCAAAAAATTCCATGGTACCCGATTTATAAGCACTTGGTATACAGTCTGCGGGTATGGCAGGTGGAATTACACCCGAACAGCCACCAATACATGGCATTCATATTCGAGGGTCGCAACTACCACTTCAAGAGTCTACCCTTCGGACTGGTCAATTCCGTAGCCGTGTTCGTGAAGTGTATGGACACAGTGTTGGGACAAGAAGCACTTCAATTCACAACCATTTATGTGGATGATTTGTTAATAACGTCAGCAAACTGGGAAGAGCATTGCCAGAGAGTGAAACATGTACTACAGAAACTATCCGAAAACAATATCACCCTGAAACTGGAAAAATCGAAATTTATAGCAGACGAAGTGCAGTTTCTAGGTTTCAACCTATCCGAACATGGGATTACACCAGCTAAAGACAAGATCGAAGCGATCCAGAAATTCCCAACCCCGAAGAACAAGAAACAACTGCAGTCATTCTTAGGGATTTGCAACTATTATCGGAAATTCAAAGAAAATTACTCTGAACTGACGGCACGATTTGCAAACCAATTATCATCAAAGAATAAGTGGACATGGGGGCTTGACCAAGACACAACGCTGCAGTTAATCAGAATTAAGTTTCTTAATACAATCATGCTACACCATCCTGATTTTACAAAACCTTTCTACATGAATTGCGACGCTAGCGACGTCAGTCTAGGGTCCGTATTGTATCAGGAGGACGATGAAAAGAATCATCTAGTGATCAGCTTCGCTAGCCGAATACTTAATAGCTGTGAGCGCAATTACAATGTAACAGAGAAGGAGTTACTAAGCATTGTTTTTGCATGCCACAAGTATCGAACATACATTTTGGGATACCCTATAACGGTTCGAACGGATCACAAGTCAATCTCTTTCTTGAAGAACTGCAAGCTAAATCATGGCAGACTAACGAGATGGAGCCTGTTACTTCAAGAATATAATATAAGTTGGGAATACATCCCAGGAAAGAAGAACATTGCAGCAGATACACTATCCCGAATAAACGTAGAGAATCAGAAATTCGAAGGAGAGAAAGAGACTGTAGTTAAGTTATACAATATTGTTGCGAGCAGGTCCGACTTAGAGAACATAGTACAGAAGATCGGCCAACACCAAAAACAAGATGGCAAAACAATTAAAATTCTGCAATGATTAGCAGAACAAGATGAACAAATCACATCTTTCTATTGCTTATATCAAAACATACTATTCATAAAAACCAAATTTCGCTACAATACCTGGAAAATAGTGATACCCATATCCATAGAAAAAGAATTGATTCTCAACTATCACATACGATATGGACACATGGGAGCAGTAAACGTTGTCAAGGCACTCGAAGAACACACATACATAAAAGATATGAACAGACGAGTGAGAAATGGTATAAAAAGTTGTCACATCTGCCAACTTGTCAAGCATAATAATGACAGAAAAGAAGGGATGATGATACCAATCACGTCATCATCCAAACTAGAAAAAGTCTTCATAGACATATGTGGTCCCTTTCCAAGAAGCGGAGGTAGACACCAATATAAATTCCTGGTCATAATATTTGATCATTACACCAAATTTACCAAATTGTATGCAATCAACCGTGCAACAACACAAAAAATATTGGGAATTATCTTATAACACTACCTGCCCGAAATAGGAAGACCAAAGTCAATAATCAGCGACCACAGGACACAGTTTCGATTGAAAAGATGGAAGGAAACGCTGCTGAACCAAGGCATCAAATCATACAAAACGTCTGTGTACCATCCGAGCAGCAACCCAGCTGAGAGTGTTAAGGGAAGTAAGGAGAATACTCCGAACCTACTGCCACAACCAGCAGAGAAGATGGTCAGAATACCTGTCAAGTGCAGAAGAATATAAACCTATCACACCACCAAGCAATTGATAACACCCCATACACAGCAATGTTTGGAAGACCTCCACCAAGGGAGATAGCTGAAATCATTAACTTTCCTCGAGGCGAAGAATATAAGTTCGATGAAATAAAGTTCTACAATAAGGTCCTAGAACGAACAGAGAAGAGGAGGAGGAAGTATCAAGAACATCAACCCAAGCCCATAGAGTACAACGTAGGAGACCAAGTACTACTCAAGAATAGAGAGCTGCCGAGTACAATAGAGGGAATAGCGAAGAAGTTATTATTGCTATACACAGGACCCTATACTATCATGAAGAAGAATGGTAATAATACTTATGAAAACCCATAATAATAAAGTCATGGAAACCCAGACCCATAGGAAGAAGGGAACATACAACCAATCCTCCATGAAAATATACAATTGTAGATAAACAACTATGTATAAACCTAATATACATTAAAATACTCAACTACTCCTATATTAATTTCAACAAAAGAAATTATATACATTCCAGAATAAAGGTTAAAAATCCAACCTTTGAAGGAGTAGAGAGGAAGAACAACAAAGTGTCGAATAAAAAAGAAGAAGGCTATAATATGGAATGGAAATGATAAAGATAATTATATAATAAATCCACAACTGTGAGATAGACCAATATAAATAAACCTAACATACTCTAATACTCCTATATTAATTTCAACAAAAGAAATTATATATATTCCAGAATAAAGGTTAAAAATTCAACCTTTGAAGGAGTAGAGAAGCAAAATATCAAAGTGTGTAATAAAAGAGAAGGCTATGTAAAGGAATGAAATTATTAGAGAAAAAACAATGAGACTATAATGTTAACAAGTCAATGGAGACCAATCAAAGCAAAATGATTGTAAACATAATACCAGACAGATAATCTAACAATCATGTCAAACACTGAAGAAATACCATTCAGAACCAACACCAATGTGATGAGAAAAAATACTCAAGTAGTAAAAAACAAGTAGTTACCCAAAACTTTGAAGGCATGATAATTAAGACCAGACATGAAATCTGAAATCAAATAAGTATTAATACCAATAATACAATTACTGAACAGAAAATAGAAAGAGGGAGGTCAATCAAAGAGAAAATAAATAAGAAACAAAAACATCTAACAACAATATTGTTTCCAGTAGAGCAAAGAGAATAAGATGAAAAGTAAAAAAGAATGAAGAATATTATCAAATCTGAACAATAATTGAGTGAATAACCCTGAATATTTTTTATTAGTCGCACAATGACTACTTTGAATTTTTATGTTGATTTGTAGAGAGAAGCTCCAACAACAATTTAACTGAGCAGAGATGATGTTCCTCCGGTCTCAGAAAATGTAGGGTGGACAGCAGAGCATGGAAGCCAAGAGTGCCCCTCTGAACTGTGCCAACTACCATGTTAGGGAAATGATAGGGAATTAAATACTACAGGGAAAAAACCACCAAGAAAGAAGATAGTGGATCAGATCAAAGATAACAATGTATTAAAATATGAAATGGAAGGAAAGAAGATATGAAAGACGGAAGCTCAGAATAATTAAGAAACAATATGATAGATAATTTCTCAAATCCTGTAAAGGAATTAATCCAAATGATCTATTTTCGAGGGGGGACAATATGTAACATGACATATGAGCCCTAAGATTTCAGTAACCTAAAATACTTACACATGTCAATAATTGAGTCAAAGAGACAAACCAAGTAATTTATCTAAAATGCCAAGCATAAAACTATATGAGCTACCTGTCACCAAGGACAAACTCACAACAATAAGAGTTAATGAACTGATGGTAACTAGCAAGTGAAATGACATTATAATGAAAAGAAAAAGATGCACCACACAATGATTGTACCACAGGAACCAACAACCCAATAGTTTTCGGTCAGTGAAGAACCAAGGAAGACAAGGAAGAATCAGTGAAGAACCAAGGAAGACAAGGAAGAATCGGTGAAGAATCAGTGAAGAACCAAGGAAGAATCAGTGAAGCATCAGTGAAGAACCAAGGAAGAAACCTACTACGAGAAAGACACCTAACAACCATGGCATGAAGTATAGATTCCAAGAGCCAGTCAACTATAGATCAACATCTTACCCATATATGCAATAACTAATCAACCTACAGATTGAAAAGATGGACAAGAACTGACTAACTGAGATGACCAATATACAACAAATAATGTTATAAATGAATAGGACAAGATATGTTATAAAAAGAATGAAAATAACAATAATGTTTATTGAATAGAAGCTGTAAATAAAAGCATAGTAACACGTTATGCACAGCACCAACGTAATAAAAAGAAGTATTAAATTTGTCTCAGAATAATAGCAAATATTAGTCAAATAGTCTGACAATCATGTAAGACAAGAAAGGGAATAACTAAAAGGTTATTAGTTATCATAATTAAAACCAAACTTATGAAAATAAGGTTAAAAGAATACCAATTTGTGTCAACCTAACATACACATTGTTGGCACAAATGACAAAATCACATAACCTAAGATGTAGGTACTATTCACCTAAATTCACAACTAGCAGTAAGAAAAACCTACCCAAACCAGAATGTTTTATGTGTAAAACTAAGTAAAAATAATAATCTTTCTACAGGTACCAATATAAGATACCCAGGATAAGTTTTAAATAAGAATATAAACAAATAAAGTTAACCAAAACCAACCAAAATGGAATTCACTATGTAAAGCCTGTATAAAACCATACTATAAAACCGAATATAAACAAAAGGTTAATGTCAATACCACAAGTAGAGTGTAATACCACTACTGTACTAGTGTAAAAAGATTATAAGAAAGGATATAATATATTATAATTGTAATTAAGTGCACCTGTCATGTGACACCAGGTGTAAGTAATATTATTTAATCATATACAATATGGAAAAGACTAGTGTACTAAAAACACCAAGCCCATTACAAAGATACTGTTATTGTTCAACTATTGCAACTAAATAATAATGACAAAAGAGCTAAAAATACCAAATAAGAGTAACATTAAGTATGCATCTCACAATGCAAAATAGAGACCACTTTATTAACAAGAAATAACAAGGAATACATAATATTCCAGCTAGCAAAGGTTCTCAGTAGTTGTAACCATTTGTTATTATCAACTGGAGCCATACAGAAAGTAAATAGATACTTTCTAATATGTAAAATATGTAAATACAAATATAAGAACATAGGCTAAGACAATGGTAGTTTAAGAAATGTATTTTGTCAGTAGATTTAAGTAAATAGCAACTAAGGAGTGTAAGAGAACTTAGAAGGCATGCCCTCAAGTGGGTATGAGTGCCATTAAATAGTGTTAATCAAAAATTAAATATGAAATAATAGTGTATAGTGAATGGTGATAATCACAAACATTAACTTCCTTGATAATGGACCAAAGCACACCATGAGTGGACTCAAAATAAAGAGCCGAGTGTTACCAATCCAGTGATACGCTCAGATTTAAAATCTAAGCCATATTAACAAAGTTATTACAATTATAAGGAATTCATGTCAAATTGAGAAAACATTTATACTCTTGACACCAAAGACCCCACGCCAACTTCAACAATTGAAATAATTCGCTGAGGGGGTGTGTGCATCAAATTAAAGATCGTCAACCAATCAAATCCAAGGAATTCACAAAATTTTGGATGGTCGCAAAATGGAACGGCAGAGCGAGGCCTGCTTTTTCATCACTTTTTAATCAACATCAGAAGAGAGTAGACGGCTACAACCAAGAGCAAAAAGTCAGCTGATCATATGATTTGTGCGCGTCACCAATATAAACAGTGTAACCTAACCTCAAATTGTGATAGCGTAAATACTTTAGTATCAGAGGTGTGAAGTGTAACAGTGCGTAACAAGGATTGCTCAGTGTATAATCCAGAGCAATTCCGGGATTTAAGTTATAAAAAAAAGGGAGTATGAGTGATTATTACATTCTTAGTTAAGAAATGAAAAACGATATAGTCGAAACATTTTCAATCAATGATCCTAGATTAAGATGTATTTATAATAGTACCTAATCAACAGTAATGACAATCCTCAGAGAATTGAATATTCTATTTTTATGAATTTATTAAACTTTCAATTAATTTTTATGTACGAATACTCCGTGTGAATTAACCACACATAATGACAGTTGTCACTTATTACATATCAATTGAATTAACCAATAATTACCAATGACCGAGGTTTGTCAACTGATTGATTTATTAACAAAAGTTAATATAATATTTCAATGTTATTTATGTTTTATGATTTAGGAAAAGAATCTACTATTATAACCATTTCGATGTTTTTTATTGCTATGAATAATAACCAAGGTTGTTAAGATACATGATTACTTACAGCCATGCAATTATCTTTATGTAGAACCAAGCAATGAATCAGATGTTTTACTAAATGACACTGCTTCAATATATAATATTATTGTTCATTTTTAATTATCTTATCAAGAATTACTTTGACTTTAATTAACTTTATTTCAACCATTTATTATCAATTGAATTTAATAATTCTGCTAACCTGTAATGTCCAGAATAGACACATGGTTATTATTTTTGTATGTTAATTATAAGTGATGACTGAATTGTAGTCAATATCAAACTGTTTAATAACGATTGAATGATAGTTCTATTCAATGATTTGGAATTCTGTCAGCTCAAAGAATCCACAAAGGTATTAAATTATTTTAACCAAAAAGAACATTTAGATAAACTAACTTTGTAATCAGTTCTGCCACCCTGAGGCAAATTTTATAAAACTCAAAGTCTCATGCTACTTATTCTGAATTTTATTATAAATGATACTTCAGCTCATTGAAAGAGAGCACATTAATTGAATAAAATATTAATTTGACACGAGCAAACAGAGTCAGTTAGTTTATTTCAGTAGACTAAGTTGAAAACAGGTGAACAAATTTCATTGGTCAACTCGACAAGCAGCGGGGAATACAAACACGGTAAGTCCATATACAAGTTGGATTGTGATAGCGACCCTGCAAGTTCGACAAGACTCATCAAGTAAGTGATTGTTAATGCAAAATATTTGTGTTTTCAGCACGGAACATACACCACCATTTCAATGAGTCAACGGAAGACCATCCGTACAAATAAACTAACCGAAGTAGAAAATTACTTCGATAAATAATTTCAAGTGCATCAACCGGACTTATTCAAGTTGGATTCAACGATAGGTTGAATTGAACTGGATAAGTCAATAATAATCAAGTATTAAACAAAAGTCATTGCAAATTTTAAACAAAAATAAATGGGCAGTTAGCACCCCAGAACCCCAAACGACGTTCACTTACAATATTTATAGAATATTGTAATTTATATCTGATTAAGGTCAGAAAAACAATGTAATTGTAATACAAGGGTCAATCAAATATAAATTGGAAATTCTTTACAACAGTGTAACTTTGATTACAAGGGCGTGTGGTGTCGAGACTACAAGGCACAAGTAGTGGGTGTGCGTTATGCTCATAGTTTGCAGTTTGTGTCCCCATGCTATCGCTCTGTTAGTTGTTAAAAGATGAGTGAGCAATCAGTTCCTAGTGTCATTGCATAATGTATTATAAATTAAATTTTTAGCAAATGAAAACATTAACACCAAGTGAAATTTTGCAAAGATTACACTCACAGTTTGGTGATGAGGTGTTACAAAAAACACAAGTGTTTGGATGGCATATGTCCTTTTCTAGTAGTCAAAATTTTACTCATCTGCATCGGTCAAAAACCAGCTTAATGCTTGAAAAAAATGAATGATGTTCACAAACGCATAAAGGTATTAAAGGTCACCATCACATAACAGTAGATCAAATTAGTGAAAAAATCAGATTAAGCCATGGCAGTATGCAATTCATTATTAAAAATGAGTTGAAGTATCAGAAAATTTCTGCATGATGGGTCCCCGCATTTTGAATGTTGTGCAAAAAAATGAGGTAGCTGAAACTTGTCAGAGACTTTTGATTCATATGAAACTGAAGTGGATTCTTACTCGTTATGAGACTTGGGTACACCACTACACCTCTGAAATGAAGTGGTTGATCATGAAATGGTGTTCACAAAATAAAACCGCTTCTGTAAAGGCTTTCTGAGATTATCAGCAGGTTCTTGCCAGTGGATTTTGGGACCAGAAAGGATTTGTTTACTGTATATAGATTTTATTCTCAATCAATAACAATTAATGCAGCATTCTACTACAAACTGCTGAACAAAGTAAAAGCAACATATCAGTCTAAAAGCGTGATGTCCAGATCCGCAGTGTGTTACTTTTACACGATAACACTTTGCACCACAGTGCCGCCATAACTCAAGAGAAATTGCAGCAAATCCCACTGTGACACTGTTGAAAATCCTCCTTACACTTGCAATTTTATGCCAAGTGACTAACGTTTGAAAGAAGAATTAGGGGGACGATTTTCCAATTATAAAGACATGGAAGAATTTGTGCAAAATTGGCATAAAAAACTGCCAATCCACTGGAAAAAGGGTGTGGTAAATTAATTTCTATTATAACATCGCCAAATTCAAATCATATTTGATATCTATAAGTATGTAAGAAATGCAAAAAAGTAATATATTTTAATAAATAAATGATGAAGAGAATAAAAATATAAAATGTAATTAAGAAAGAAGGAGGAAGAATAGTAAACCAAAAGTGATTGTTAAATAAAATTACAGACTAGACTGACAGACAAATGACTTTGACCCAACCCCAGAGATTGGCCAGATAAAAACCAAAATAAAGTGAAACAAGATGGAAGTGAAGGAGAAGAAAAATGAAAATAAAAATGGAACAAACCAAGTATAAAGGAAATAAAGTGAAACAAGATGATAAAACACAGACAAATAGTATAGAATAGGGAAGGGAGAAATGATGCAATCAAATATCAAAAAGGAAACGAAACCAGTAAATAACCAATATAAAAAATAAATATTAGTATTGACTAAGTGACAAAATGTAATTCATAATTAATAAAACCCCGATAAATAAAAATACACTAACCCAAGAATTAGGAGTATATGTAAGTAAGAAATCTAGAAAGACATGAACTTATTAGATATAAATAATATTTGTAAAGAAAGAGAGAGATAGTGAGAAATAAACTGAAAGTAACTAAGTGACAAAGAAAAATAATAATTGGGATTACCCACTAATAAACACTTAAAATAAAAAGTTTAAGAAGTGCCAATAGTGAAAGTGTAAAAACCCCAAAATAATGAGTGAATCAGTGATAATTAGTTAAAAGTGAAAGTGATGAATAATAAAAAAGGATATTGTAAATAATAGTATGATAAAAAATAGTAATAGATAAGAAAACACTTAGTAAATCAATGATGAAACAGTTAGAGGAGACCCCAATATAATCAAATTAATAGAATTGATGAATAGTATGAAGAAAGAAACCAATGATAATTTTCAGAAGCAGAAGGAAGATATGAAGGAACATTTAAAACAAATTAACAAAAAATTTGACAAGGGTGAGGAGAGTTTGAAACAAATAAATGAAAAAATAGTTAGTACAAACGAAAGTACCAAAGAAGAATTAATGCAGACAATTAACAAAAATAACGAAACACTCCAACAACAGCTGAAAGAAATCAATGAAAAGACTAAAGAAGAGATGAAGCAGCAAATGGTACACCAATTAATGGAATACCGGGAAGAAACCAAGCAACAGATCACCGAAACCAATGAGAAATTAGAGGAGACATTGGAGAAACTGGAGAAAACCAACGAAACTGTTTCAGAAGTCCGGGAGGAGGTAATAAATAAAATGAACAACCTCGAAGGAGAAAACAAAAGGAGAATTGAGGGATGTCACGAAGAAACAACCAAAAGGTGTGAACAAGTAAAACAGGACATACATCAAGTCCGGGAAGAGATCCAGAAGGAGATAGCAGTTATACGAACGGACCTGGGAGAAAGAATGGAAGGAGTGTACAGCAATCTAAATAAAATCGACAACAAGGTGGACAGAAGTAAACAAAGAATTGATGAGATGCATAGACGAGAAGAATTATTACAGGAAGAAGTGGACGCCTGGTGTGACCGGCCATGTAATCATAATCATATACTTAACAATGACAATCGAGATACAATCAACTTCCGCAACTATAAGCGCAATCCGATAGAATTCCTGAAAAGTGTGGAAGAATTAATAATAAAGAATCGCAAAACCCGATGGACAACTGTAAGGGAAATGTTGGACGAAATGTTCAAGGAAACATATGACAACTGGTGGACCGCCACAAGACCAGACATCCAGAGCATCCAAGAGTTTAAAACACAATTTAAAGCAAAATACTGGTCAGAATCAACCCAGAACATGGCCCGCAACAACTTGAGTAACGGGAGGTATGAAAACCAGAACGGACAATCACTCACGTCATACTTTCTGGAAAAAATCTGCATGGCCAGAAATTTGGAACCACGCATTCCGGAAGAGTGTCTAGTCATACAGTTATCATACCACTATGATGACGCGATACAGAAAGCCCGTATGTATAGTCAAGTCAAGACAATTCAGGACACGGCTAGTCTATTAGAGAGCCATGAACACAAATGGCAATACCGCAAGAACCGATTCACAAGTTTCCGAAATAGTAAGTTAAACGAAGGGCCATCCCCACCAAACCAACAGGGTGAGAACAAGCTACCACAGAACAACACTAATAATTACCAAGGGAATCAACGTAGGAATAATACGCCCACGAACTATAATTAAAACGGTAACAACAACAACAGTAATTTTAGAAACGATTACAGGGGTAACTACCAACGGAACGGCCCTATCAATTATTATCGTCCAGGAAAACTGTAATAATAACAACAACCGAGGATATCGACCGCAAGTAAATTACGTGAGATGTCAAGCCCAGAGAAACCCAAGAAAGCACTATTCAAGACCACAAACAACCAACATGCATGATAATCAAACACGGAACAGTGACCAACAACAAAGGGAGAATGATAATAGGCCGGCACAATGGAATAATAGCGAAGAAGAATCCAGATCGGAAACAAAGACCAAGGACGGGACATAATCTCCGGAAATGATTACAGATATGAGGTTCAAAGGGGTAGGAATAACGAGAACGCCCAAACAACGGAGGATTATGATTGGATACCATTCAGCGATGATCCTGTGGAGAATTTTAGAATCGCATATAACAAACATAACCCACCAGAGCTCTGGATTCCCTCAAGAAGGAATGGTAACCAGTCTAACACAACTCAGGTAGGAAGACAGGAGGACCATGAAGAAGAACCCTCGCCAGACAGATGGAAAGAATAGGAACACTGAAATATGGGACTGATTTCCTGATAACCAACCGAAGTAATTTAAATAAAACAGAGATAACAAAACAAACGAATAAGTTTGCAAATAGATAATAAAGAAAAAAGGTGTAAGTTCAAATTTCAAAATTCAAAAAATTATGTAAGAGTAACTTACAAAATTATTTAGAGAATATATGAGATAAAAAATAAACAAATCAATGATAAATAATAAATAAAAAAGAACTTTGTAAGATCACCTTACCATAATAATCTTTACCCAAAATATGAGGCAAAGAAATAAAACATAAAATAAAAGGAATGAGCTACAAAAATTCCTAACTAGTAAGAATGACAAACTTACTATGACATTTATAAAAAATATGAAAAAAAAACAATCAAAATGATCAACTTCCACAGCAATTTAGAAAAATATGGGAAGTAAAATAAACAAACCAATGATCAAAAATGAAATAAATAAAATAAATATTCTAAGAGTTATAACGTAAAATGACGTGAAACAAAGATTAATTGAAAATGAAAAAAAAAAGTTAATTGTATCAATAAAAAATCAATGCTTCAAGTGTTATCAAATGGTATCAATAAAGAAAGATGAAAAATACATATGACTCGAACTGAGCAATAATGAAATAAAAAAGTAAAAGATTCCCAACAAATGTTATTATTATTATTATTATTAGTCACAAGATGACTGTATTGAAGATTCATTAATTGAGATTGACTGTTGAATAAGTCCAGCAGTCATTTAACTGAGCAGGGATGATGTTCCCCTGACCTCAGAACAAGAGTAGTTTCGAACGACGGAGTTAGGTAAGCCAATAGAGCCCATCCGAATCGATTTCAGCTACAAAGTAGGGATAGTTATGAAAAATAAGATTTATAGGAAATAATTTATAATAAAAAATCAGTAAGCCAGATCGTATTAAGAGAAAATAATGAAGAAAAGACTCAGAAGGAAGGAAGTAGAAGATGCAGAATTGAACATAAAAATGAACAAGAAGCAGGAGAATAAAAATATAAAATGTAATTAAGAAAGAAGGAGGAAGAATAGTAAACAAAAGTGATTGTTAAATAAAATTACAGACTAGACTGACAGACAAATGACTTTGACCCAACCCCAGAGATTGGGCAGATAAAAACCAAAATAAAGTGAAACAAGATGGAAGTGAAGGAGAAGAAAAATGAAAATAAAAATGGAACAAACCAAGTATAAAGGAAATAAAGTGAAACAAGATGATAAAACACAGACAAATAGTATAGAATAGGGAAGGGAGAAATGATGCAATCAAATATCAAAAAGGAAACGAAACCAGTAAATAACCAATATAAAAAATAAATATTAGTATTGACTAAGTGACAAAATGTAATTCATAATTAATAAAACCCCGATAAATAAAAATACACTAACCCAAGAATTAGGAGTATATGTAAGTAAGAAATCTAGAAAGACATGAACTTATTAGATATAAATAATATTTGTAAAGAAAGAGAGAGATAGTGAGATAGTGAGAAATAAACTGAAAGTAACTAAGTGACAAAGAAAAATAATAAAAGGGATTACCCACTAATAAACACTTAAAATAAAAAGTTTAAGAAGTGCCAATAGTGAAAGTGTACGTAAAAACCCCAAAATAATGAGTGAATCAGTGATAAACACTAAATAGTTAAAAGTGAAAGTGATGAATAAAAAAGGATATTGTAAATAATAGTATGATAAAAAATAGTAATAGATAAGAAAACACTTAGTAAATCAATGATAAAACACTAAATGATTTAATAGTGAACGAACGAACGAACGGAATAAACGAACAGACACAATTCAAATCGCACGCATTATTCGAACACATCTCACCACACACACACAGCTTCGATCTTTCGAAACACTATCTCATCGCCAACAACAAGACGAACAACGCTACTTACGACAGCCTCTGATGAAGCCTTCTATAGGTGAAAGCCGGTTTAGGCTGTAAGGTAAAATTTTACGTTTTTACTTATAAAAAACTTAGTGTTCCGAGTCGTCAATATTATAGTGATATTTAGTTAAGTAACGGACACATAATGGACAATGAAATCCAAGAATTTAATAGTGAACTTATAAAAATTATATTGTTAATGGTAATTAAAAATAATATTTAGATTAGATATAAATGAAGGATACGATGTTATTCAGGGGAGAAGGCCCATGTAAGGTAAACAGTTTGTGTTACCATGGATTGGAGAAGGAGATTAGTAAAGAAATAAGAAATTAAGAATGCAATCAATAAACACCCTATGTTATAAGGGATAATAGATTAAGTAAGTTTAAAAGGAGTGATGATGTTTCTCACCCAAAATAATAGTAAAGGAATGAAATGTATGTTAAACCAACAGTACCTAATAACTGGTAAAGAATTGTTCATTTAAATTTATGAATAGGATATGGCTGAAGGAAGCATACAGTCCATAGGCCTAGTTGTTATATTTTATGTAATAAAGAATAGTAAATAATAGCCATATGGTTGACAATGGCAAGTTAAATAAATAAGCAGATAAATCAATTCAGAAATAATAAACACTAGAAAATCAGTTAGGAAATAATTGACAAGCCAAGATATAGAAAATAATCTTGACACATAATCAGTACACAAACAAATTCAAGACACAATAACCAATAAACAAATCAATTATAACAACAAAACCAAACACTTTAGAGTAAAATGAGATATAATTTGTATAAATTAGGAAAAACTAACCAATGGCTACTTAGGCCTAGGAAATGCCTAACTGTCAAAAACAAACAACTACAAATTGTAACAAATTAACAAAGAAATGAACAAATCCGAGGCGAGTAATCAACCAAGGATAATTTGTAAATCATATGAAAAGCAAGATGTTAGAATAAGGACGTAAATTAAAGGAGAAATGTAATTACCAAATATTAACATAAATGTACAAACATTAATATTTTGAAGAACCCAACCTTAAAGGATATCAAAATAATCTTTGAAAGGAAATAATAACAGTAGTGATAATATGTAATAGGTAGGGAAGAAGACAGAAGAATATAAGCAATCAGAAGAGATACAGCTATTTTGAATAAAAATTCAAATTTGATAACAATGGTTATAAGTCAAAATTAACCAATCAGAATTCATTTGTAACCATGACGACAGACGTTGGTTACGGATTTACCATTAGTTACCATTGATTATGGTTTACGTTCTTTACTCGTAATGTGACGCTCTTGCTGAATAGACGCCAAATCTTGAACGATCAAAATTCTAATTTAAAACATCAGAATAGTAGGCTAAACGAAATTACCACAAATGAACAAGAAGGAAGCAGACGATGACTGAAACCATTTAACCGATGTCGAAGACCAATCAAATAAAAAAGAAATGAATAAATTGCTCCGATTAATTTGAAAAAGATGCCAGACGCCCTAGACAATTGAAAGTTAAATATGATTGCAGCCTAATTCCTTTTTACCAGATCAACTGAGTACACCCAGTCTACTGATGTGTTAAGTATCATTTAAATTACCAAAATTTCCGAATAAACTCACTTTAAATATTTCTCACAGTAATCTGAACTCTCACTAAACTGCACATAATTTCTTTCAAAGATTAAATAAAAAACTACGACACTGAAAATTTGTCAACTTGTAAAATTAACCTGTTGTTAGTTTACAAAATTTTAAAACACTTTTACTACACTCCAAGATCAAGTTATAACTACACATTATATTATTTAAGTATAAATGATGTAAGGTAGTGTATTTTTATTGCTATAATCATTAATAATCCTTTTATCATAATCACAAGAATCCAAGACGTTTGAACGAAAATATTTGTATACTACTTCGACAGATGCCATACTTGAATGTCTGTTACGTTCAAAGATCGATTTGTCAAACCCAGAGAACTTGTCTCATATAAAATACCGGTGCAAATGTATTACAAAAGAAAACATAATTTGTATTAACCTGAATAATTAGTAATCAACAAATAATAAACAAGTACTGAGGGTAACCACTGTGTTTTAACTTCATTAGGACGGTGTATTAAGTAAAATTGTAAAGATTTACCTTACAGCCTAAACTGGCACAACGGCCTAAAACAAATAAAAACGACATCCTAAACGAACAGACACAATTCAAATTGCACACATTATTCGAACACATCTCACCACACACACACAGCATCGATCTTTCGGAAAACTATCCCATCGCCAACAACAAGACGGACAACGCTACCTACGGCAGCCTCTGATGAAGCCTTCTAAAGGTGAAAGCCAGTTTAGGCTGTAAGGTAAATCTTTACGATTTTACTTATAAAAAACTTAGTGTTCCGAGTCGTCAAACAATAGTGATATTTAATTTGTGTACATTTGAGAGAACAGTTAGTATTGACGGCAAGCGCTCACATCGCCAACTCAACGATCTACTGGCCCGATTCAGAAGGTCAAGTCGAGGCGGGACAAATTGAATTCTCCACACCGCCTGAGCTGCGCTTGTCATATCATCATAAAATTTTTTAATTGTTTTAATTAAACAATTTGGCGCCACCCGGGATTTTCACACCCCAAGTGAACAACAGGTAAGGACTTCGATACCTGGTTATTCGTACGTTTGCGACGGACACAATCAGCGTAAGTTACGTTCCAAAGCGACGACGGATGATAAGACACGTTACACCCATTACACTTATATACGTTTACAAGATAGATGGACATTCGTTTCATAACAATATATAAATTGATTAATAAATTCATTTACAAAAAATTCTGGTGTATATTTGACTGACCCTCATAATTGTTATTATTATTATTATTATTATTATTTTGTTATTTATATAACAAACACACATACATATTCACACAATGAACACTTATTACAAGATTATTAATATTTCTGTATTTTGTTATGCATGATGCATGATATTAGTTGATTAACTAATATTATAATTCTTGGATTTCGTTGTCCATGACTTGTCCATTACTTAACTAAATATAACTATTACATTAACGACTCGGAACACAAGTTGTGTTCCGAGTCGTTAATGTAATAGTTATATTTAATATTATAAATATATCACTACTGACTCAGATCATTAATGAGCTCGGATCACTCGGAGCCTCTGATAAAGCTTGTAATAAGCAAAAACTGATTCAGGCTATGAGGTAAAAGTTTAACATTTTTTACCAATAAAAAAGTTAGTGATCCGAGTCAATAGTGATATATTTATAATTGGATTATTTATAATTAGTTATTTATGTGGTGCCTGTATACTTGTATAGATGATACAATAAAATTTGTCAAAATGCTGATATAAATGTTTTAAAATTGTGTCTAGTTAATAAAGAAACCTCACAGAACCTTCATCATTAATACACGATCACTACTAAACTAAGTGTAAAGTAGTGTCAACTGGCATACAGCCAGCTCTGTATTGTACACATGTTTTTACAAATAGGATGCTCTTACTTTTGTGTACTTGTGCATTTTACAGTTTATAATTCACTATGAAAAACATGTTTCTTTACAAATGTTTTAAAATAATGTTTCTTTAATTGTTTTTGAAAGACATGCTTTCCTGAATTTACTTTAACCTAGACTTTATACACTCATGTTGTGTGATATCTTTCACCACTTTTACATGTATCATTCACATCACGAAAAAAAGTTATGTAAACTTTCCTACTATTAATGAAAACAACAATTTTGATGCCTCTACATGACTTTAATGTTGACTGGTATTCTTACTGTCATTTACAGCAGATTTAATTTTGATGTCTGCAATCAATTTTTCCTAATTTCTCTGTAGTAACTATAGACAACCAGAATAAAATAAGCAAAAACACCTGAAACAACACCAAAATGAATTAATCATTACAAAATAAATATAAATTAATATAAATATAAGTTGCTCTTTTTTCGGAACTAACTCTCTTGTAAACAAGTTTTTTGTTATATTTCTGAGTTATTATTCAATAATAGATTACTTCTCCAAATGTATTTTAATTTTATCAGTATATATAAAAGCTTGATGCTCGGTTCACAGAATAAATTAAATATAATCATAAATGTTCATTAAATTTACAGTAAATAACCTTTTTAATGCAGCTATTCTGTTAACTACCTGGAAAAACTGCTCTTCTGTAAAAGTGTTTCAGTTAATTATGAATCTGGATAAAATAAATGCTCTTTTTCAGTATTGGTCTACATAATTTTTAATAATAATTATCTTTTTTCTTCATAGTAATGTGAGTGTCTACAGATATTAATGTAAGAGCCATTAACTGTAGGTGTATGTGAAGCTCGTTTATGGGTAAAGTAACAGTAATTTGTAATTTATAAATAATTGTAATACTTACATGGATAGAAGAATGATACAAGAGGTCTGTAAACATATACATGATATGCTAGTATTGCTATGTAACGCCAAATATCGTGTATTAGAGATATTGTAGAATAAATTATCCATGGTAAAAACAAACTTGGCCTTTCCTGCACAGTAAAAGAAAAGTTCATTTATTTTTATAGTGTATGTGTTATAAGTTATATTAACTTATACTTGTTTTATTAATGTTTTAAATAATAGTGTTACTAGAAAAGATGTTATCTGTTATTAGATGAAATAATTATTGCTTAATGTTTTGCTTTCGACAATAGCACTTTTAGTAGCCGTTAAGAGTAGATTTTTTTCTTAAGATATTGGTATAGGCTGGAGAACCATATCTGGTGTACCAGTATTCTTATGTTTCATCAGAATCATGTCAAGAATCATGTTAGCTTATCAGACAGTTTCAGTTTCAGGTGTGATCATAGAGCACCCTTCCGAGGGAAGATTTTAAGGATAAACAGCATTCCTATGCAAAGGTGGTAAAATAGTGTTTGTTGTAATATATACTTTGTCTTATACATGAATAAATCAATCATGCAACTACCAATCAGTAAACAAGGATCAACTTTTAGTATTTTGGCTGTGACACTATTTTATTATGCCAAGTTGCTATAGATTGACTCGTATTTATAATCCTTGGATTTCGTTGTCCATGACGTGTTCATTACTTAACTAAATATCACTATTGCATTAACGACTCGGAACACTAGGTTTTTTATAAGTAAAAGCATAAAGTTTTACCTTACAGCCTAAACCGGTTTTCTCCTTTATAAGGCTTCTTCAGAGGCTGCCGTTGGTAGCGCTGTCCGTCTTGTTGTAAGTGACGGAATCAAGTTTCAAAAGATCGATGCTGTGTGTGTGGGGTGAGATATGTTCGAATAATGCGTGCGATTTGAAATGTGTTTGTTCGTTTAGGATGTCGTTTTTATTTGTTTTTGTGTGTTTGTATATTTCCAATTGTTCTGGAGTGTCTAGTTTTCGGCCTTTTGTCTGTACGTGTAGAATGTTCATGTTATTGTCGATGTTTTTATATGTGTGGTTTGCTTCAATGAGGTGGTTTGCAAAGGTGGATTCTGTAGTGGAGTGGAGTGCTTTTGTGTGTTCAACGTATCTCTGTTTGAAGCTATGTCCTGTCTGGCCTATGTAGAATTTATTGCAATTTGAGCAATTTAGCTTGTAAACACCGGGTAGATCGAATTTGTTTTGTGCTTTGTGTGTGTGTTTTGATAGTGTGTGTTCTGTTCTGTTAGTAGTTTTGTAAGCGATTCTGTATCCTGCTTTTTTGAATTTGTGGGCTATTTTTTCAGTTTGTTTGTTGATATATGTTAGTATAACATATTTATAAGTTTTATTGCAGTTACAGTCTATTAGAATTATCTGAATAATTGTTTTTCTGTGAGTGTGTTTTACTTATTTTGTGCACGTTTTACAGAATAATTTTATGTCATCAGAGACTTATGTCAAAATTTATTCATTATGTTAATACTTTGGAACCAATAAAAAATATTAATACTTTTTACAAGTTTCTGACAATGCACAATTATTGTATGGAACATGCATAAGACAAAATAAGATGCCATTCTATAAGAGATTAAGTATTGGTATTACTGGAGTAATTGAGATATACTAGTACTATGAATAGACAAAGAACTTTTGGAGTTTAATATACTGTTGCAGAACATTGTAGCAAAGACACTAATAAATTCCTGTGAAAATATACGGTACATTTATAATAAAAGGATATTTGTATTTCAATACAGCTCTCATTCTCATTATACTTAAGAAACGAGAATGAGTTTTTCAGGCCTTGACTTGAAAATATGTCAGCTAATATTTTATAGAGTAGAGTTTGTGGTTACACAATTAGACATATGTAGTTCAGCCCAGAAATAACTCTCCATCATTGATAACATTAAGTAATAGGATTATATTATCAGATATTATATAAATGGTAATAACATATTAATAATTATACAACCTTATGACAATATTCATAATGATATATTGTGTCAAATTAAAGCACAATGAAGATATTAAATAATTAAAATATTTTGTAATAAGAGGGGAACATTTCACATACAAGGCTGGTATGGTGATAGTATTGTAATGACATGTTTGCCAATTTAGTTACTCACAACTAAGAGCAAATAAGTTGAAGTCATAATATGTTTTTGACACAGCCTCTACTCTTTTTCATAAATCTAATTCATAACACTACAACTGCTGTCCCGGAATAAAAATTATTTATATTCTAAGGCTTAAAAATAGAAAATGTCTACGAAACTGCATTGTCTCAATGGCAATCAATTTTTAAAAAAAATGTAAACAACAATAGTTGTTTTACCTATAATGCGATGTGTCACATTTAACATACAGGTGAATGTTGTTGGTTTACCTATTCTAACTATTCATGTTTGTGAGAAAAATGTTCAACATCTCTGTTATCAGTAATACTGTGAAGTCTGTGCATAACAAATGAGGGTGGGGTTGAAACCATCTGGTGAGGTCATCTATTTGGCCAGCCACCAACCATTCTCTCACCCAGGGATTAGGACTAGTTTTTATAAAGAGTTGACTCATTTAATGTCTCTACAAAATTACCATTTACCTCGGTAGTAATGATGTCTTCATCTGACGATCTAAGACACATTTTTTACTTTTACTCAGTGTAGAGGTCACTATCATATTATTTATTCTGTGTTCTTTGATTAACATTTCACGTGTCCATATTTGTATTTGTTGAGATATAGTATGAAATATCCTAAACATAACCTAGCTAATAAGGTTTGACAACAATAGTTATTTTCTCTTAAGGTTGTTATAGGAAAATTGACTGTTTCCAAGGAATATCTTTAATAAATGAACAGCATTTATATTGGTATCAAATGAACAGCTAGTTATCAAGGCCTAATCATTAAAAAATGAAATTCAATTTTTTTCTGAACTAACTTATGCTTTTATATAGGGTTCATTTGCACAGCAAAGGTAAAATTTCATTTACAATTTAATCTAATAATTAATGTTCCATTATTGGTAAAGGACATTATGTAGTATTAGATAAATGGGACGTGTCATGAATAACAACAACAAAATTAATTTCTGAATTGCATTTGTACATAACATAAATATGATCTTTAAATCTAACTTTCGATGATATGTGAACATTAGCAGAAGGGTTAGGTTGGATTGCTAGAATTCATCACATAGAAATTATCAGTATGATAAATTCAAACAATGGTAATTGTCCAAACTAACCCTTCTGATAACATAACATAAATGTTACTGAAATTCTAAAGGAACTAAATTTCAAAAAGTTTTATATTTATTAAACTATCATCAATTTGTGTGTTAACAATTTATTAATGTTAAATTATGTAATGACTAGGAACACATAAATTAAGTATTGTTGTAATGAATATTTATAAATTAACAATTGCCATAATGTAATAAATAAACACAATAATTTAATAATATTTATTATATAATTTTAATATCTTTAATAATAATAATAACTTTAGTAATAAGAAAAATACCAGATTTTTTCAATAATATGACTTCCAGTTGTGTGGTTAGGCTATTGGTGGAAACATTCTCCAAGAATACACAGAAATTGTCAATTGGACCCCAAAGGAACCTTTACAATTTTCTTATGTACAGTTTGTAACGGTACAAATACTACCACGTATTTATACTACCATATGTAGTATTTATATTTATACAAATACTACCATATGTGTATTAGAAGTTAAGAAAAGCCAGTGCTTCTTAACGCAAACCAGCACAGCTAAGGGGAGACCAGATCAGTTCTGGATATGGTATAATACAAGGCCATTATTTAATGTTTTGATTTAATGTTTCAGTGTCTGGTGGTGCTGTGGCGGCGGTCCTGTGCTGGCCTGCACGTCAGAGCAGAGGCGTCAAGTGCCTGACTGACCTTGCGGTGTTGGGATCTCGAAAGGGAAGTCCAGTAAGGTCATTCAGGTGCGGCCGCAGTTACTGGACCAAGGGCGTAAGTTACCCACGAGTTTTAGTAAAATGTAAAGGGGGTTATGGCGCCATATATGGGCTGATCCTCTTAGGAAATATGTGAGTGTCAATGAGAGTTTTTATGCTTCGGCATAAAATCTCTCATTGAGGGGGTATTGTAATGGTACAACTACTACCGCCCCGAGAATGTTGGTAATATTCGTGATTTTGATTTGTAAAATGTATTGAGGAAAACAGCATACAAATTAGTGTCAAGGTCAG
Organism: Magicicada septendecula; assembly: GCA_034769895.1. Taxonomy (NCBI): domain Eukaryota; kingdom Metazoa; phylum Arthropoda; class Insecta; order Hemiptera; family Cicadidae; genus Magicicada; species Magicicada septendecula. The sequence goes on from CM068371.1 coordinate 123,092,658, forward strand.
CGATCAAGCAGCTGGAGACAGTTATTTTTAGCGAAACGAACTCTGAACTTTGCATTTTGTAGTCACGCTACACGATGTCATGAACCGAGCCCAACATACGTCACGTTGGAGTGCAGGAGTGTCCGCTAACTCGCCGGGGCGGCGGCAGCAGTCTGCGCTTTAAAATGTCAGTCGCCAAACAACATCTAGTGACGACGGACGTAATTTTGGGTGGGCAGCGCGAGTGTTAAATTTAAGGGCGCCCACCGTTAAAACCCCAGTTGAATTCATACTCTCATCCTGTACGGCCGTACAACAATCCGCGGACGAATTACAGGCGCGCCCAAACTATAATGTGAAATAACAAAAAGTAAACGTTCATGAAAAAAGATTAACTGTTAAATCTTTTTCTCAAAAAGCCGTTATAGTCAGTGAACAAAATATGGAATAATCTATGTAGTGCGTGAAAAAATCGAAGTGTACATCAAAATGGCCTGACGTCTCCTGGACATGTAAATTTTGAATTCTCACAAGGGCATGGGGAGGTATGTGTGTGTCTGTGTGTGTCTGTGTGAATGAAGCGCTGGTTTGCGAGAAATAAATTAAGTTTGTATCTAATTGTTTTTTTTATTTTAACCAACGTATGGTAGCCTAATATTATTAAACAAATGTGTAAGGGAGGGAGATGGAATATGTTTTTTTTTTTTGTATTTTGTGATGGTATTTAAAGGAATGTACAGTGTTTTTCGGATAACCATTCTGTTCTTCCTAGCTCTCTCAATCGACTTTGGACCAAGGTAAGAAATTATACAGTTGGCAACAATTCAAGATGGCGTCTCAAAGTAGTCGCAAAACACAGATGATTTTTGGTAAACAAAGTAAAATAAAAGTAAATAGTAAATAAAATTACATTGTCGCCCGAACAGGGACGTTTACATAAAAGTTATTTATGTAAACGTAGGCCTGTTTTGGAGAGCAGAATGGATTATTGAAAGTAAAGAAAAAAAAAAGACATTTACATCTAAATAGACATACAATGTAAGGTTATATTATAATCATATGTAGTGTGTGCGATTAGAATACTTTGTTATTTGTTAATTGTATATACTGTGTATGGTAATAATTTTGAAGGGTTTATACAATCCAAACTATTTGAAAGATGGATAATAAAGAGACTGAGGTTGAAGTGAGAGAGTCAGCTGTTGTGGGGGAACCAGGAGTTCATTCGACTCCAGTGAACCGGTTCAAAGAACCCAGTCTAACTGAATCAGCTTTGTAGACGGCTCAAACGTTCAGTCAACCCCAACCTCAACAAAATATAATAGTAGGCCTAAATTTGATAATGACGTAATGAGTTTTTTACAAAACCAATTTAATGAATTAAGAGAACAAAATAATGAAGTAAAGAGTAATATCAGAGAAATTAATAAACGCTTTGACAATACTAATGAAAAATTTGCAAGTAAGTTTAACGAATTAGAACAAAGTATTGAGAGGATGGGAATGTGGAGAATAGATACAGGTAAGTGTAGTCTAAATGAAAATAACGAAGTAACAGACGACATTGGTGTCAATACAGGTGATAATTATAATGGTGATAAGATGACAAACAACGAAGGAATAATTAACGAGGTAAGTGGTAATTATAATAATGAGTTAACAAGTAGTAGTGGTAAAATAGTTGAAAAAGGTGTATCTAAGGGTGATACAGAAAAAATTGATAGTGATGATGAGAATATAGAGTTAGTAGGGAGTAGTGAGGGAGTAGTAGTCAGTGTTCATGAGTTCGAAAAGGAGTACGAACAGAGTTATTTTGTGGAAGCGGGGCAGAGGGTAAATTTTCCCCGGGTATATTGTGATACAAGGTTTTCACAGGTGTTTTTGGAGGGCAAGTGGTCCTCCATCGGAGACGGAAGGTCTCAAAATAGTCCCTTAAGTTGTTGTAGTTGTCCTGGAAAAGCCAGGAGGTGTTTTTATGATGTTGTAGTGCCCTCTGCATGGATAGAGAGAGAAAATGTGAAATGGGAGTGGGAAGTTGATTTGGAGAATGAGAGAGAAATAGAATTATTCAAGTTGAGTAGAGATCATAAAGAGTTAGTAAAGAGAATAAGTATTGAGAGAGTTGAGAGAATTAAAAACTTACCTGGTGAAGTAGATAATATTGACAATAAAAAGCACTTACCTTGGAGTAGGATTAGTGTACTTGATGTAGTAGATGAATATGATGATGAGATCATAACTTACCTGGGGATAACGAATAATACTAAGGGCAACTTGAATATAACTAATGTTGATGGGGCTTATGAGATAATAATAAGGAATAATCCTATAGATTATTATGATATAATAAATAACACAGATTTAACGGGACATTGTATTAAAAATAAGAATATAATGCATGTAATTAAGAATGAAAATTGTTATGTGAACATCAGACTAATTTACGATGATGGTGGTTAGATATATAGTGAATGAACATTTAATTATTTTAGTTTATAGTAATTACTTGGCTAACTTATGTAATGAGGTGTGGTAAACAATAAAATGATATGACAAAAATTGTAGATAAATTTGTATTGATGTTAAATGTATTGTGTTAAGGTTATGTTATTGGGAGGTACATTGTATTTTGTATGATCAGGGTGTACAGTTATGATTGAGTTGATAACAACAATAATATTTTGCCATAAATGAAGTTTATTATGAAAATAGAGTACTATGAATGTAAAATGTTTTAAATTATGTAATTAAATTAATTTGAGGTAATTAATTTGATTAAAAAGAGGGATGTTGGTAATAAATTAAATAATTTTTTTTTTAGAATTTAATTGTATAATAAATGATAAATAATTAAAGGTTGATTATTAAAAGGTTCAATAGAAAGTCAAAGTTGAAGTGATAATGCAAGATAAACAGTTAAAATGTTTTATCAGGGAAAATTGAAATTAAAGTTGAAATGTTTGTAATTTTATGCAAATTCAGATTCAAGTGTGAAAGATTTATTTTAATGTAATAATGTTGATGTTCAATTTGAGTGTGTATTATGTTTATCATGTTGATAAGTGATGTTGATAATATAGAATGTGTAATTGATCTTATGATGTAATTAAATGATTTTTGTGTTGTTTTGAAGAGTATTTTGGAGATGATTAACAGTTGTTTGAGAAAAGATATAAGTAGATAATTTGTGATGATGTAGTTGATTTAAATGTGTCTAAGAGGAGTTTTAGTAATGAATTTAAATAATTTTGAGATGTGAATTGTATAATGAAAGATATTTATAATGGTGTAATGGGAAGTGGTTATTTAAATTCTGATTGGAATTAGGGAAATATTTTGAACTTGGGATAAGAATTAACGAGAGAGGGGCATACAAAGTGTGGGTCTTCAAAAATTAAGATGTATTAGTGTAAGTTAGGAATATATGTGTATTAGAAGTTAAGAAAAGCCAGTGCTTCTTAACGCAAACCAGCACAGTTAAGGGAAGACCAGATCAGTTCTGGATATGGTATAATACAAGGACATTATTTAATGTTTTGATTTAATGTTTCAGTGTCTGGTGGTGCTGTGGCGGCGGTCCTGTGCTGGGTGCACGTCAGAGCAGAGGCGTCAAGTGCCTGACTGACCTTGCGGTGTTGGGATCTCGAAAGGGAAGTCCAGTAAGGTCATTCAGGTGCGGCCGCAGTTACTGGACCAAGGGCGTAAGTTACCCACGAGTTTTAGTAAAATGTAAAGGGGGTTATGGCGCCATATATGGGCTGATCCTCTTAGGAAGTATGTGAGTGTCAATGAGAGTTTTTATGCTTCGGCATAAAATCTCTCATTGAGGGGGTATTGTAACGGTACAAATACTACCGCCCTGAAAATATTGGTAATATTCATGATTTTTATTTGTAAAATGTATTGGGGAAAACAGCATACAAATTAGTGTCAAGGTCGGCGATCAAGCAGCTGGAGACAGTTATTTTTAGCGAAACGAACTCTGAACTTTGCATTTAGTAGTCACGCTACACGATGTCATGAGCCGAGCCCAACATACATGACGTTGGAGTGCAGGAGTGTCCGCTAACTCGCCGGGGCGGCGGCAGCAGTCTGCGCTTTAAAATGTCAGTCGCCAACCAACATCTAGTGACGACGGACGTAATTTCGGGTGGGCAGCGCGAGTGATAAATTTAAGGGCGCCCGCCGTTAAAACCCCAGTTGAATTCATACTCTCGTCCTGTACGGCCGTACAACAATCTGCGGACGAATTACAGGCGCGCCCAAACTAAAATATGAAATAACAAAAAGTAAACGTTCATGAAAACGGATTAACAGTTAAATCTTTTTCTCAAAAAGCCGTTATAGTCAGTGAACAAAATATGGAATAATCTATGTAGTGCGTGAAAAAATCGAAGTGTACATAAAAATGGGCTAACGTCTCCTGGACATTTCAGCTAAGTAACAAATAGGGGGTGAATAGTAATAATTTCAAATTAAAAAACAAAGCAAATAGTAAATTTTGAGATCTCACAAGGGTATGGGGAGGTGTGTGTGTGTATGTGTGTGTGTGTGTGTGTGTGTGTGTGTGTGTGTGTGTGTGTGTGTGTGTGTGTGTGTGTGTGTGTGTGTGAATGAAGTGCTGGTTTGCGAGAAATAAATTTAAGTTTGTATCTAATTATTTTTTTTATTTTAACCAACATATGGTAATATTATTAAACATAAATGTGTAAGGGAGGGAGAAGGAATATGTTTTTTTTGTATTTTGTGATGGTATTTAAAGGAATGTACAGTGTTTTTTGAAAAAGATTTATTAATTGGAATCTCATTTAATAAAATAAGATTGATTTAATAATAAGTAGACTACAGTTTATTTCGAATAACCATTCTGTTCTTCCTAGCTCACTCAAATGAATTTTGGACCAAGGTAATAAATTATACAGTTGGCAACAATTCAAGATGGCGTCTCAAAGTAGTCGCAAAACACAGATGATTTTTGGTAAACAAAGTAAAATAAAAGTAAATAGTAAATAATATTACAAGTTACATATGTACACATATACAATATGTAAATTGGGATACTTACATATAGAGGTGCTGCTCCCTCACCAGATTTTTCCAACCCCAAACTTTAATCTTTTATATTAAACTTGTACTAATATGGAACTAATATATACAATATGCAAACATATACGGCTTTCTTGACTGTACACATTGAAGTTGTGACCAAAATTTAATATGTAATACTATGGATTTACGATATCTTATAAATCTTGCATAATTTTACTAACATATTCAATTTACCCTGTTTATGCCAATCAAAAGAGCGATGGAAAACAAAACCTTCAATATAGTACCAGGTGCCAAGATGACTAGTGCAATCGCTGAAAAGTAATAATTAAGAATGTTATAAAGAAAACATATTTGATAAATAATAAATTGACTTATGTACTAATAATACTCTATTCATGCTAATGAATTATATTTATAAAATAAATATTATCTATTCTGATCTACACAATACACAAGCCAATTATTTCATTTTATATAACTTTTAGTGGAAAACAATATATACACTACCAAATTTTAAATGAGCTATTTTAAAAAAAGTAACTGAAACAACAGAGTTAATTTAAAGAATGCTGAATGAGAGTACAGGTGAAAAATGCGATATAAGTAAAACTTATTCCTTCCCTTGTGTGGAAGGCAGTGACTTTGTGGTTTATGAACAGGGAACACTTGTGCCAGTGTGGTTGTGTTTCTCTGTTCTGACCAGTGGACTTGAAGGGTAAGTAGCAGTTATTTTCATACAGTTTTTCTTTAGCTTGTTTAATGTACTAGTTATAGTTACACCTTTAGACAACCACAGATTGTTTACTGGATTGTTGTGTGCTAAATTTTATGATGGTTATTGTCGGACCTGACCTTTCTGATAAGGTCTTAACACTGTTTACAGAGTTACCTACAAATCATAAGTCATCTTTATTTTTACATCTCTTATTTATGACATACTTAGAAGATGATTTTAAAATGTGCATCTTTACTGCTCACAACGCTGTTACTGCAACCCAGATTTGAAGACAGGTGTTTTAATTAACCATAACCAGATGTATGAACTGATTAAGTATCCTACCTTCAACTTAGACAGGTGCCTTAGCATTTACCAATTAAGTAAATATAAATCTGATATGCTAATCATATGCAAAATCAGCATTTTACTTTTATGTTAGTCATGAAGGATGTAAGAGATAGTGTTCCTATTGTTACCTAGGGTTGACATTACATGGTGAATGCACGATTTGGTATTGCCAGGATAAGCCTGGCATGTTATTTAACTCACTGGTTTGAAAACAGAATTAAAATCTTAAAATCATAATTGTTACACATACTGAGAACTAAATGTATCGTATTGTTACAACATTACAGAACAATCTATGTGTTTATCGAATGTTCCAGACGAATCCAGCTGAATCTGTGTGGCGTACGTGATTTTCTATGCATTAGCTAGACTGTGACAGAAGCAGTGTGTACTGTGTCAAGGCCACAATTAATTATGTCGTACACACTGGCGCTAACGCACAGTATGGAATAATCTAGTATTTTGGGGGGGGGGGGTATAAATACCAGTACTCAATGACGTTCAGTTCAGTTATTTGTCGGGCGATACTGTGTGTGTTCAAGTGGTTATTAGTGAAGTGTTATGTTTTATTATCAGGCGGTATAATTCTAATACAATTGTGTTTTATATTAGTTGACATTTTATTGTGTGTGTGAACAATTTTTATTTGATTTGTTGTAAGAGACTGTGTTGTTAATACGAACTGCTTAACTGTGAAAATTAAAGCTGGTGATTAGTGACTTAATTGGTGTCTTGTATTTTGTTTTCCACTGAACCTTAATCAAGTAGACCATCGTAACAGTATATTACACATTTAACTACTTAAAGAGGTCATATTACTTACTTGTAATTAAAGCTGTTGTCTTTAAATCTTCTTTTGATTCAGCTGGCTGTGATGGATCTGTTATTAAGCATACATAAACGATGGTTGTTAAAATGCCATTTATCTAAAAAAAAAATCAATAAATAAAAATAAAAAATTTATAAGTTTTCAAGAATTAAAACAATGTGTGTTGATAATATTGTGTGTGTGTGTGTGTGTACGTGCGCGCGCGCGCGTTTTCATGACTTTTGAATATGTGAATAGGAAGAAACATTAGGAGCTGTGTTTAAATGAGGCTAGTTGGGATACAGACTTCTGGTGCCAAGAAACTTGGAGGACTTTCCAGCCACAACGTCCATTCTTTTGTTACATTGAATCAAATGGGAGGTAAACTGTGCAGAATTATCAGACAATTCTAGTGAATGGCTAGAAATGATGGTAGAGATGATGACATTGTTGATAGTAACATTTTCTTTTTTGAACCCAGTGCCAATTCAAATCTTGGAGATCTTGGAGTATTTGACAGCTACTTGGGACAAACTTAATAAACTAATGTAACAATTCTGCCATAAATTGATGTTACAAGCACTTGATATTTTGTTAAAAGAGTAAAGACACTAAGTTCATCAATGGCTGAAGTGATATCTACATTTATACCTATGGAGATTTGTTTACTACATTTTTACCTTTGTTTAGTACATTTTCATAGCTTAGTAAAAAGCAATACTGTAGTTTCGCTGTTACAATCTTTGTCACATTCCACTAAAAACTACAGAATTTGGTTTATTCTCATATATTTTGAATTTGACACTTTATGATTTAATATTTTACACTTAAAATGTAGTTTTTAGACCGAACTACTAGTAATCATTTTGCTGAAGAGATTTAGGATATTTTAATAGTATTTCATAACTTGAACACCTACACATACAACTGCTTGGTTATTAATATAAAAACATAATATACCTACTTCTGTAGCTGTTATTCAGTCGCTTAATAACTCAAAATATTTATCAAATGGCATATGTTTTTATCACTTATTGTTTTATGTATTACTGTCACAGGCACTCAATGCAATATCTTTTCCTAGAGATGATTTATTTTTCACAGTTACTTGGCATTGAAGCTTTGTTTCATCTGCCACTGGTCATGTGTTTACAGGTAAATATGGCAGACTTTGTAATTCAAATATAATTTGAATTACTAAACAAAATATGCACATTTGTTTTGATTGTTCATCTTCTTTTTTCACAGTACTAAATAATATAGAACTTTCACAAGTGAAACTTACTTGTTTTTTCTTCCCGTACACGTTTCGGCGTGATGTGCGCCTTCATCAGCATTTAATGATTAAAATTAATTTAAAGACTCGAGTCTGTCTCAAACTGCTGACGAAGGCGCACATCATGCCGAAACGCGTACGGGAAGAAAATACAAGTAAGTTTCACAAGTGAAAGTTTTATATTCTATTCTATATTATGCACATTTATTACTTACACATTATTGTTGCCTTGTTAGTGTACTTTATTAAAATTTAGCTGTACTGTTTGTTTTTATTTTGTAACTTTTTTATCTCTGATTTTATTTTTTTAAATTTCCCTATGTTCACTTAGCAAGTAACCTACATCAGATTAAGAAGGCTATCTAAATTTAAAAAATATATATATATATATTTTAAAAAAATCAAGTGACAATGGTTTAAAAAGAAACTGGAACTAAAGTACACTTTTTAGTATGTTACAGAAGACTATGAATTACTGATAAAAAAAAGGTAGATGATCGTTTGTTCAACTGAGAAGACTGGAGAACAAAGAATAAAACCAAGATATTAAAATGCTGATGGTCAGTTCAGAGTTAATCTATGAACAGAAAACATGAAGAAAATATGAGTATCAATAAATAAGATTTTGATAGGCCTACATAAGTTAGATAATTGCACATTTAATACAGGCAAGTATTGTAGTCTAAAAATAGATGTAACGAGACAAATCTTATCAAAAACTAATTAAAGAAGTAAAGACATATTTTTATTGATCTACAGACTGATGGTGAGAAAAACATGAAACAGAGAATATGTGATGTAAGTACAATATACATATTTAACACAGAAATATAAAACAAAACAAAATTTGAAAAATACTCACTGTTCCCCACCATCCAGCAAGTATAGAACCCGTACGAAGAGAACATACACAGCAGCATGTCTCCAGCTGAGGAAGGAGACCCATTGTGTTATGTCTCCTGAAATCAAAATGATTCGCACATGTTTAAAGCGTTAATGTATATTGTAATTAATTTTATAGCAGCTGTGTAGTACAAGTTCATATATGAAGGAAATTCAAAATAAATGGTAACAAGTCTATGTCTTAAATTTGGAATCAATGTAATTTATATGTAGTTACTTTCTACAATTTGTATTATGTGTGTAAAAATAAACCATTGTTAACTGAATCCCAATCATGGTGGCACTGGTGGGACCTGATGTTTTATTGAATATAATTTACAGCATAACATATTAATGTGAATTTATATTTCCATTCAACAGTGGCTTTCTTATTTTATATTTGTTAAAGATATATAGTGGTGGGCAATTAACTGAGCGATAGTTAAATATAAAATGGATTTATTAGAAATTACAAACGCATAAGCTGTGCTCACACAATACACACGCAATAACAACTACAAAGACCTAGTTACATCTTACGTTTTTCAAGTTGGCACTAGTGAACATATAACTTCATTTTTATAATCACAAAGTGTATAATATTCGAATCATTATTTATATTTCATAAACATCACTTTTAACTGATACTTAATGTTTATTCAACACTTCCCTTGTTTATGTAATATATATAAAAAGTCTGCATAAAAATGATTTAAAACTTTTACAAATGATTGACCGATGTAACTCAAAAACTGGACGTGGAAGTGGCTTGGTGAGGATATCTGCTGTCTGATCCTTGGTGTTGACATACTCTAGATTGAAGACCTTCTCTTCAAACTTTTCTCTTATATAATGGTATTGGACGTCAATGTGCTTAGTCCTTTTGTGAAAGACTGGATTCTTGATCAGTTGAATTGCACTTTTATTGTCCATGTACAGAGTTGTTTTTGTGCTTTTCAAGATGCATAAGTCGTTCATAAGTTTCCTTAGCCACATTATATCTTTAACAGCTTGGCACGCTGCCATATATTCAGCATCGGTTGTAGACAATGCTGTTGTGGCTTGTCGTTGAGAACTCCAGGTAAGTACAGTCGATCCTAGTTTGATTAAATATCCAGAAGTAGACTTGTGAGTTTCAATTTCTCTAGCAAAGTCTGCATCACTATAGACTTGCAAATGAGTATTAATATCTGCTTCGAACTTTAGACCGTAGTCCAGAGTTCCCTTTAGGTATTTGAGGATTCGTTTCACAGCATTCCAATGAAGCTTGGTAGGTGTTTGAAGATAGCGACTTGCCTTATTAACAGCAAAAGACAAATCTGGCCTGGTACCATTTGATAGGTAAAGCAAGCTTCCAACAGCTTCTGCATAAGGTGCATTGACTATTCCAGTGTTCAGATTTTTATGAGCACCCGTGCATGTCTCTTCATGAGGATCTGCAGGGATTGTCACTGGATTTGCATTCTGCATCCTAAACCTTTTGATTACCTTTTCTGCATACGCAGTTTGATGGAGGAATATTGATCCATCCTGGTGTCTTTCAATTTGCAACCCAAGGAATATATTTGCCTGGTCATCAGTAACCTCAAATTCCTTTTTTAGTCCATGGATTAGAATGTTGATATCATCTTGGTTTTTAGCCACAATTAGTCCATCATCAATATAGATGGCCAAAATCAGCCTTCGATCTTTATTCGTGCTAGTGAAGATACATGGATCTGCCTTGGTAGATTCAAATCCGTACTTCTTTAGAAATTTGGTAAACCTCTGGTTCCAACATCTGGAGGATTGTTTGAGTCCGTATATGCTCCGAAGCAGCTTGCAGACTTGATTTGTTCCATTTGAAAAACCTTCTGGTTGCTTCATATATACATTCTCTTCAATCTCACCATTTAGAAAAGCAGTTTTGATATCGAACTGCTTCAGTTTGAGTTTTTCTTTTGCTGCAACAGGTAAAATCATTCGAATTGAATCAAATCTTACTACGGGACTGAAAGTTTCCTTGAAATCAATTCCAGCCTTTTGATCAAAGCCTTTGGCAACTAGTCTTGCCTTGTACCTTTGAATATTTCCATTTGGATTCTTTTTAATCTTGAAGACCCAGCGATTTCCCATGACATTGGCCCCAGGTGGTAGTTCAACTAGATCCCATACGTGATTTTTAAAAAGAGATTCGATTTCTTCATTCATAGCAATATTCCAGTTTTCAGCATCATCACTGTTTACCGATTCTTGGTAATTGAGAGGTTCAGTACCTTCTGCAATAAAACAGTCATCAATGTTAACATAATCAGCATATCTCGCTGGAGGTTTGATTGTCGATGATTGGCGCAGTCTGCTTCTGTAGTTTGTAGTCTGGTCATTCTCAGTACCAGCTATTTCAGATTCTTCAGATTGCACTTGATCCTCAGAAGTTATATCATTTTGAACGATATCATGATCTTCAACAAAAAAGTTGTTTTGAACAACTTCAGGAACTTTATCTTTCTTTTCATCGGGTAAGAATAATGATGTGTATTCTTCCCTGTTTTCATCATTTTCTTCTTCACTTTCAAATGTATTCATGAAAATGACGTCACGTACTACATTTACTTGTTTTTTGTGAGGAAACCAAACTCGAAATCCTTTAATGTGGTCTTCATATCCAATAAAATATCCCTTTTCAGATTTAGCATCCCACTTCTTCCTTTTGATCTTGGGAATGTGTGAGTACACTATTTCTCCAAATATATGTAGATCTTTTAAATTTGGTTTACGACCATGCCAAAGTTCATAAGGAGTGAAATCCTTTACTGAACTTGTACTTGTGCGATTTAATACATACACCACTGTATTGACTGCTTCAGCCCAAAAAGTCTGTTTGAACTTTCTTGCGTGCAGAATAGTACGTGCTGCTTCAACTACTGTTCTGTTCTCCCTCTCGGCTGATCCATTTTGTTCTGGTGTATATGCCACTGAATGCTGGTGCATGATTCCATGGTTACTGAGCAACTTGGAAACATTTTCACAGTCAAATTCCAATCCGTTGTCAGTTCTCATGATTTTTATCCCATTAGAACAGTGTTTTTCTGTTTTTTTAACAAAGTCAGTCAAGCAAGCAAGAGCTTCAGACTTTGCATTAATAAAATACACATGTCTATAATGAGAAAAATCATCTTTTAGGAGGATAAAGTATCTTGATCCATCTAAACAATTTTGTGACATTGGACCACACAAATCTGCATGAATAATCTCACCAATAGCACTGGTTTCGGAAGTACTCATTGGAAAGGGTAGGCGATGAGCTTTTCCAATTGCACATGCATTACAAAAACATATGTCGTTGTTTTTAACTTTAACACCAAAATGTTCAAGTACCTTTTTAACTCTAGGATAGTTTTGATGCACTAGTTTTTGATGCCATGTTTCCAAAGTATCTGCAATATTAGCACAGTTAGTGTTCAATTCTTCATGTTTTTTGCTCGGAGGCTCAATTTCAAATTGCATCTCGAATAAACTATGTCTTTTGCGTAACCCCATAGCTGACTTGACCATTTTTCAAAAATTTGCACACTTTATTCTCTGCAATTTGTTTTAGACCTTTGTCTAAAGCAACACAGCTCGAGAAAAGATTGTAACTAAGATCTGGAACGTATAATACATCTGCTAAATGATTTTTATTCCATTTTTTGCCATCAAATGTATTCACGTTTATATTGCCTTTCCCACAGGCTTTTAGAAAATCACCATTTCCAATACGCACCAAGATTTCTTGATTTAATGGTTTATAATCTACAAACCAATCTCGATGATGAGTCATGTGGTCAGTTGCACCTGAATCTTTATACCACATGTCAGCCTTTTTAGAGCCTTGTAAAATAGATGCTAAGTCCTCACTTATAAGTGCAGTTCCCTGTGTTGTATCACGTTTTTTGCTTGTGTCATTTTTATCAATTTTATTATTGTATTTTCTGAATCTACAATTTCGAGCCCAATGGCCTGGCTTGCCACAAACAAAACAATCCCCTTTTGGTTTAAACACATTATTAGAATTGTTTTTATACATACCCTGTTTTGCACCTTTGCCTTTATATTGAGATTTTGATGCAAAAGCTTTGCTTTCAGTCTTTTCAGTATCATTCGCTCGCATTTCTTCAACTCTTAATCTATTAATGAGGTTCGTTTTTGTACGATCAGCCTCAGCTGTTGACTCCCATGCATACAGAAAATGACTAAAACTCTTTGGCAATGTAAGCAGAATTTTTGACACTATCATCTTGTCATCAACAGTTTCACCCATGCTTTTAAGTCGATAGGCGAAATCTTCAATCTTTGAAATGTGTGTGGCCATATCAGCTAAATCCTTAACAAATGAGTGCCACTGCTGCTGAAGAATGTGCAGAGATGCTTCGCATTTTTGCTCATACACAGACACAAGTTTTTCCCACATTTCTTTGGCATTTTCTAGATGCACAAGATGAATCATGGTTTTTTCACTCAGAGTTGTCACAGTTACTCTCTGAGCTGTCCCGTCTGCCTTTTCGAAATCAGATTTCTTTTTTTCATATTCTTTTTTCTCGGCTACAGATGCATTATTATCTAACATAGTGGGCATAACTTGTACACCTTTGACTACATTCCATAAGCTGTAGGATTTCAATATAACTATAATCTGAAATTTCCATACATACCAGTTCTCGCTACCTTGTAACTTGTTAATACGTAGTAATTCACTTTCCATGTTTATGTGTAGAGGTTAATTTTCACTTTTACACACGCGGTCGGAATAACCTTTTTATTTGCACGTAAACACTTATATTTGCACGTAAACACGTTTTAAACTATCACTGAATTGATTCACTTTCCATGTTTATGGCGTTGGGTTAATTTTCACTTTACCACGCGGTCGGAATAACCTATTTGCTCGTAAACACGTTTTGGACTATCACTGCTCAATTTCACAAAAATATTGCCCTTTGCGCGCACCTGGGCCCATAACCTGTTAAAGATATATAGTGGTGGGCAATTAACTGAGCGACAGTTAAATATAAAATGGATTTATTAGAAACTAGCAAAATACCCATGCTTCGCTACGGAGTTTCACGTTGTACGTAATTGTACAATTATTGCTCGCTTAATAGTATAGGATTAGATAGATTGTACAAATTCTCAACTCTTAGTTTGTTTATTTACATTCATAGCAACAGCTATTTATTATTTATTTCGAGAAAATCGTTAGAGCCGTTTCCGAGAAAAAAAAGTACATACATTTATTAATTAATTGAACTTCGAAATTTTCTCGACTATAAGAACCTGCAAACAACGAAGTTTTTCAATTTAAAACAACGATTAAAAACTCAGAACTAAATGTATTCGGGGTTTCCAATAAACTGAGATGTCAACCACTTCATTTACAAAGTATGCAATTCCCGCGATAAATTTCATTATTTGGTTTTTTGCCCCTTAGGAGTGAAAGTTTTTGAAACCGTTTCTTAGTGAGCACCTAAGACCTATGATGAAGCTACGTTCAAATTTTCATTGATATCCATTCAGTGGTTTCAGAGATATCGTGATCAGTGAGTCAGTCAGTGGTATTTGGCTTATATAGATATCTATATCTAGCCGATTTACCCAGCGTTGCTCGGGTTCATAATTTATTCATAGGCTCATAGGCACCTATTCTTGTTCTAACGTTATATTACTTGTATATTGTATAATCTTCCTTATATTGTTACGTTCGCATTCTCACTGGAGGAATACTCTGTAGCGCACCTGTTTAAGAACATGTCATAAACTGTATTCTTATATCTGGAGAAGAATTCTGTTGCGGGTGATGCTCCTGCTCGATTTCTAACTCTGGGAGAGGGCGAACAGCTAAATTAGTTTTCAATAAAATGTCTACAGTACTTGCACGCGCTGCGTATTTACTGTCTTTTATAATTCATTGTGTTAATGTTGAAATAAGGCATTTGTTAAATTAGTGTCTCCTAAACGTATTCTAACAATACAATACCTCTATAGATTTCAGCTTATCAATTTTTAAATTCAAACTGAAGCAAGTGCATTTATATTGTCTGAACACTATGATCTGAATACATTTGCTATCAAAACTTTGTTTTTTATACTCGCTTATAACTTACTTCGATCTTAACTTATCCACTTTTAAATTCAAACTGAAACAACTCTGAATTCACACACTATTAAGAAGTTTCTTAAGATGCATACACCACCTTTGATATCATAACCTACATCTTTACTTATAAGAACCGTGGACTGTGGCCCCGCCGTCTTTCGCGGGATCCGACCTAAGACTCCCCGGGTTCCGTGGATGAACTCCGGGGAAGGCCCGTCGGACGACTCCCGCGCTATTTCCTACGCGGGAGACTTCCACCGATGCTATGGTAACCAGAATCTATTCTATTGGGTTGCCATAGTAACCAGATCTAATAGTTTTTAAGACCCAAAGGACCCCCCAAAGTATCGTATCGAAAAAACACTTGTCCTATGTTGGTTCTCCCGTTGCGTAAAATATTTGTGCAAAGTTTGGTTGAAATCGGTCCAGTGGTTTAGGAGGAGATGTGGAAGACCCCAAAGGACCCCCCGAAGGATCGTATCGAAAAAACACCTACCCTATGTTGGTTCTCCCGTCGCGTAAATTATTTGTGCCAAGTTTGGTTGAAATCGGTCCAGTGGTTTAGGAGGAAATGTGGAAGACCTCAAAGAACCCCCAAAGGACCCCATCGAAAAAACACCTATCCTATGTTGGTTCTCCCGTTGCGTAAAATATTTGTGCCAAGTTTGGTTGAAATCGGTCCAGTGGTTTAGGAGGAGATGTGGAACATACATACATAGATACATACATACAATAGGGGGGGGGGGGTTTGCGTGATACAATTTCGGAGATTTCGTGATGAATCAGTGAGTCAGTGGTATTTCTCTTTTATATATATAGATTACAAACACACAAGCTGTGCTCACACAATACACACGCACTAACAACTACAAAGACCTAGTTACATCTTACGTTTTTCAAGTTGGCACTAGTGAACATATAACTTCATTTTTATAATCACAAAGTATATAATATTCGAATCATTTTTTATATTTCATAAACATCACTTTTACTGATACTTAATGTTTATTCAACAATATTTATAATTAATATTTAATAAGCAATGTTTTAAGACTGTAAATGGCTACTGTAAAAATTCATCCTTACAATATAATCAGTTTTCCATTTTGTTACTCAATAAATATAAAAATATGCTCTTATTTTTCTTGTATTTGTATAGTTTTTATTTTAATAATAATAAAACTTTTTACAAGAATATATTTCTTTATTATATTATAAATTTGCATATGTTTTGATAGTAATCCAACTATCAATAAATATAAATATAAAATTTATAATTTAAATAAAAATGTAAACAGAACAAAATTTAATCTCTCTGATTTAACTACCTTTAATATAGTAAAAAACTCATAACTTAACTCTGAACCTCTGTCTTACCAATGCACAAGGTAGATTCCAACATTTTATTTACATTTCAAAAAAAAAAAAAAAAAAAAATTGGCTGTTCAAATAATACGAATATTCAGAAAAAAATGTTGGCTGTTAAAATAATACAAATATTCAGGTATGTTTTGTCTATTCTGATTTTACTGATGTTTACATGTATTATGAATTTGTAATTTTTAATTTGAAATCCCGTCATTAATTAAATAACTGATTATGATTAAAGTGTCACTTTACATTATTAATTACAGTTGATTATATTATTTCTTTTGTTTTATTTTTTCATTTACCGGGTACTTGAGAAAATTGATTAGAAACTCTGCGTGTGTGAAGACACACATTTTAGGTTGGCATAAATTTCTATAGAAATTGTTTTAATAACTAAAATATCTGGAATTAGTAATAATTAAATTAATAAATAATAATTTCATAATTAAAATATATGGTACATTCTATTCTATGGGTATGTGTTTTTGTGGTTATAGTATCACAAACACACATACACATTCTATATATATGATATATAACTGTACATTACCTTATTATAAATCAAAACAACCAGTTGTATCCAATGTGTATGAGCAGGTGTGCTGGGGCGGTCTGATCACAGTGAAGCGATAAAGCAGTGTGGACACATATTTATCGTTAACTGGAGGGAACCTTAAGCAAACAGCATGATGTAATAGCCACACTTGACACATAATAAGATTGGCTTCCATGTAATCAATATATATAAAAGAGAAATACCACTGACTCACTGATTCATCACGAAATATCCGAAACTATAACACCTAGAAACTTGAAATTTGGCGTGTAGGTTCCTTATGTGATGTAGGTATCCGCTAAGAAGCGATTTTTGGAAATTCGACCTTTAAAGGGGGAAAAAGGGGGGAAAGTTTGCCTTACTAACTGACATAGAATCAACGTAGAGCAAAAACTACTGAATGGATATCAATGAAACTTTGAACATAGCTTCATCATAGGTCTTAGGTGCTCACTAAGAAACGGTATTAAAAACTTTCACTCCTAAGGGGCAACCCCCCCCCTATTGTATGTATGTATCTATGTATGTATGTTCCACATCTCCTCCTAAACCACTGGACCGATTTCAACCAAACTTGGCACAAATATTTTACGCGACGGGAGAACCAACATAGGATAGGTGCTTTTTTCGATGGGGTCCTTTGGGGGGTTCTTTGGGGTCTTCCACATCTTTTCCTAAACCACTGGACCGATTTCAACCAAACTTGGCACAAATATTTTACGCAACGGGAGAACCAACATAGGATAGGTGTTTTTTCGATGGGGTCCTTTGGGGGTTCTTTGGGGTCTTCCACATCTCCTCCTAAACCACTGGACCGATTTCAACCAAACTTGGCACAAATATTTTACGCGACGGGAGAACCAACATAGTTGAGGTGCTTTTTTCGATGGGGTCCTTTGGGGGGTTCTTTGGGGTCTTCCACATCTCCTCCTAAACCACTGGACCGATTTCAACCAAACTTAGCACAAATATTTTACTCAACGGGAGAACCAACATAGGGTAGGTGTTTTTTCGATACGATCCTTCGGGGGGTCCTTTGGGGTCTTCCACATCTCCTCCTAAACCACTGGACCGATTTCAACCAAACTTGGCACAAATATTTTACGCAACGGGAGAACCAACATAGGACAAGTGTTTTTTCGATGCGATACTTTGGGGGGTCCTTTGGGTCTTAAAAACTATTAGATCTGGTTACTATGGCAACCCAATAGAATAGATTCTGGTTACCATAGCATCGGTGGAAGTCTCCCGCGTAGGAAATAGCGCGGGAGTCGTCCGACGGGCCTTCCCCGGAGTTCATCCACGGAACCCGGGGAGTCTTAGGTCGGATCCCGCGAAAGACGGCGGGGCCACAGTCCACGGTTCTTATAAGTAAAGATGTAGGTTATGATATCAAAGGTGGTGTATGCATCTTAAGAAACTTCTTAATAGTGTGTGAATTCAGAGTTGTTTCAGTTTGAATTTAAAAGTGGATAAGTTAAGATCGAAGTAAGTTATAAGCGAGTATAAAAAACAAAGTTTTGATAGCAAATGTATTCAGATCATAGTGTTCAGACAATATAAATGCACTTGCTTCAGTTTGAATTTAAAAATTGATAAGCTGAAATCTATAGAGGTATTGTATTGTTAGAATACGTTTAGGAGACACTAATTTAACAAATGCCTTATTTCAACATTAACACAATGAATTATAAAAGACAGTAAATACGCAGCGCGTGCAAGTACTGTAGACATTTTATTGAAAACTAATTTAGCTGTTCGCCCTCTCCCAGAGTTAGAAATCGAGCAGGAGCATCACCCGCAACAGAATTCTTCTCCAGATATAAGAATACAGTTTATGACATGTTCTTAAACAGGTGCGCTACAGAGTATTCCTCCAGTGAGAATGCGAACGTAACAATATAAGGAAGATTATACAATATACAAGTAATATAACGTTAGAACAAGAATAGGTGCCTATGAGCCTATGAATAAATTATGAACCCGAGCAACGCTGGGTAAATCGGCTAGATATAGGTATCTATATAAGCCAAATACCACTGACTGACTCACTGATCACGATATCTCTGAAACCACTGAATGGATATCAATGAAAATTTGAACGTAGCTTCATCATTAGGTCTTAGGTGCTCACTAAGAAACGGTTTCAAAAACTTTCACTCCTAAGGGGCAAAAAACCAAATAATGAAATTTATCGCGGGAATTGCATACTTTGTAAATGAAGTGGTTGACATCTCAGTTTATTGGAAACCCCGAATACATTTAGTTCTGAGTTTTTAATCGAAAAACTTCGTTGTTTGCAGGTTCTTATAGTCGAGAAAATTTCGAAGTTCAATTAATTAATAAATGTATGTCCTTTTTTTTTCTCGGAAACGGCTCTAACGATTTTCTCGAAATAAATAATAAATAGCTGTTGCTATGAATGTAAATAAACAAACTAAGAGTTGAGAATTTGTACAATCTATCTAATCCTATACTATTAAGCGAGCAATAATTGTACAATTACGTACAACGTGAAACTCCGTAGCGAAGCACGGGTATTTTGCTAGTAGGTTTATAAAACAATTTCTGATAAATTTCAAAAGTAGTATTATTATTCCGTGTAGTATTAGTTTCTCTTCCTAATTATATATTGGAACTCACACACACACACACACACACACACACACACACACACACACACACACACACACACACACACACACACACACACACACACACACACACACACACACACACACACACACACACACACACACACACACACACACACACACACACACACACACACACACACACACACACACACACACACACACACACACACACACACACACACACACACACACACACACACACACACACACACACACACACACACACACACACACACACACACACACACAGTGCTGTGGATGACACAGAGCTACCGCAGTACTTTCGGCACGAGTCAGTCAGTCCCAAACCACCCAAACCAGGTCCTAAGACGTTTCTGCTCCTATCATCGTCGGAAACCACACATAAACTTACCAGGGAAACGTAACCGCTCTTCATCCACTGGATACGTCCAACGAGCGGGTCTGGAACCGTCTTGTCGCAAGGGGACTAACGCATTTCGCCGCTGTGGCATTTAAAAACATAAATTGTTGATAGGAGACATAACGTGGCCTCGTGGAGGCAGAGCGTTTCAGTACCAGGACAAGCGGACGATGTGGCCAGTCACCGAACTCGAGTCAGCTAGACGCACCTGCAGCGCCCGCCGGTTGCATTACCCGAACCTCGAGCGCTGGACGCACGCTTGTTCCGATTATCAGCCCCGATACAGACTAAAATTGATTAACCCTGTGCACCTCAAGGCAGCGTGCGCCAGGGTGGATGTTCCGGAGGGAGAAAGGACGACCGGTAATCAGTGTTACCTCCCACTTTCCAGGGCCGTAGCCTAGACCCACCTCGTGGAGTCCAGCTAGGCACACAACGACTTACCATTAGGGGACCTTCCTCACCTGAACAGGGATACGCTGCGTAGACATGCTACTAGGGTTCACTACGCTTGACGTCAAAAGGGTCCCCGGGACAGGGGTCATTACCTCGCAGCTACTGCCAAGTCTGTTCCCGTTTGCAAGACACACACGCGTTAGCCCAGTTTAAGTCAGCCTCAATTCAACCGAAATACTGGTTTACATCCGCACCGCGACGAGGAGTTAGGTATGTGTCATGTGGAGATAGCAGTATAGGAAACCTTCCTCTCGACCTCTGATATTAACCCCAGGCTCCCACCTGCGACACACGCACATGAAAAGGCGTGATAGACTGACCACACCGTGGGTGTAAGGAAGCTGACTTTATTTAAGCTCATAACTAAAACCCAGCCATAATAGTATAAATGGCTAAGGAACAAATTTTATTTAATATTAGGACTTCAGCGTAGAATTCAAACAATTGTCATTCAATGTGAGTGAAAGATTGGATGAAAGTAGTTTTTGGTAGATTACTTCGTCAAGGAAAGCTGTAAATATGCAAAAACAAAACGTATCAATTCAAGGTAACCATAAGTTTACTTGAAGGAAATGAAATCTACTATAGGAAGAAAGTGAAGTCTGATCACTCGCAAAATTTATATTAAAATCGCCACTCAATATCATTGGAATTGTATCATAACTTTTTGTTCAGTTAAAGAGCCGAACCACCTGGCGTGTTTACACTAGTAACAGTCTGTACGTGAAATCGATAGTATCAGGTATTTTTTATTGACATATATGACATGTACATAAATGACTACGATTAGTATAGTCTGGCCCTTTTCTAAACGACAGTCAGCAGCACACAATTCTTCAACCAACAAAATACACACCGGTATTGACAGACAACAAATCCATTTGGCGCATGTCAGTTTGCATATGTGGAGTGACACATGACCTAAACAAGGATTCTAAAAACCAATGCCGAAGATCACTCACGATTCGAAGGATATTACAAGCACAACGCAAATTGTCTGGCACAAAATCGAGGCCAATGATTTACCCTGTTGTTACGTCACTGGACAAAAGTCTGTCGCCACATTTGCATCTTTTTTTTTTTTGAACACAATATTTTTATACATGGCTTTGTAACTTTTGTTGTTTGTGTGTATTATGTTATTTTAGTTATGAATGTATGAGAACAGCATTTTAAGTCCAAAACATCAAATAAGCACAATAGTGGACAGTGTCGGAAACACGGGAGGTAGGCCTATTGGAACTTTTGAATTTGAATCCAACTGACCGACTTTTGCCATCATAGAAAAATTTAAATGCGACGTTTCGACCACCCAACAATTGACATCCGTCTTCAGGATGATTATAAACTAATACATGTAAAGGGTGAAAGGTGATACGTGTGGGGCCAAAAACCGTACCTTGTGCGAACAATAGGCGTGAAACAAAGGTGACTCACGAGAAGTCTTGGGGAACAGTTTTACAGCTTCTTCTCCCATCTGCAAGTATTACTTCACATCCACCATTTTGGAAAAGGAAGATCTACTTCCTTATATACTGAGCCTCCAAATTAGCTTAATTGGTTTGTCTGTTCCAGATGTTCTCATCAACTGATTTGTCTTCGTTCTATAAATTTAAGCGTAGATTATCATCATTTTGGAAACAGAAAATTTAATTCCTTATATAGGCTACTCAGTCGATATGTCTGAAATTGGTCATTGTTCAGATCACGTACAAGCACACGTTTTTTGCCATTTACAAATACACAAACTTTCGTACTTACACCTGTGTGTGTGTGTGTGTGTGTGTGTGTGTGTGTGTGTGTGTGTGTGTGTGTGTGTGTGTGTAATTACTACATGTTACTTCTATCACGTTTACCCTCAATCACCCAGCCGCCAACATCCTATTTTAGCCTACATATATAAAGAAAAAGATTTATTTCAATTATTACGGCCCATTTGTGAACTATTAGTTTGTAACGACTCGCACGCTTGGATATTAAGCGTGAATTCTGAACTATTTGTAACGACTCAATACTAGAACTGTTTCTTACGACGATGACTGTGAGGCAGATGTGTCAGGTATAGAGGGGGTTGTAAAATATCCTTCTTGGGTTCATTTTTAGTGCACCCTAATTGCTCACTAGAGAAAGTCTTTTGGCCTCACATGTATCACTTTTTACCCATGTAAAGAAATAAATAATACCCTGTCATCAAATGACAGTGAATCAACAAAATAATAATAACAGAAGTTCACACACGTAATATATGATCAAAAGATTAAGTAATACAAATAAAGACTTACTATGAAGAAACACACAACACTCGCAAAAAACAAGCACAATGAACACGAACAGTTGCCCACCAACAAAGTTAACAGAACATTGCGACAGGGACGCAACGGGTTCAATCCTTTTATAGTAAAAGTGTAAATGTGCGGCAAACACCGCCTGGAAGACGGCTGCCGATTGTTTTGATGGCCAAAATGTCGCATTGATATTTTTTCTGTAATGGGAAAAGTCTGTCGGTTAGATTCAAATTGAAATGTCTACAATCCATTACAGCCATCTTTTAAATATGAGAACTGTTTAATGTTCTGAAAACTCTTACCGTTACGTGAATAATAATTAGGTATATTATTTGAACACTGTTGTCCAACCGACAAAGCTCCTTTGTTATCTCATTTAGTACTTGGTCAGACACAGCAAAAATATTATTTTAGAAATCTGTCATAAATAATTTTTCATGTACTGTAACGTTTATAATATTGTTATTTTTAACAATTTGTAAGATTAGAAACACCAGACGATAAAAAGAATAAGGATATACTGAGGAGAGGATTTGGTCCAATACGATCACCACCGATGTGCTCTTGACTCGGGCTGAAGACAAAAATCGAAGATTAAAAATAAAAACAGTCAGCCTGATCTTTACACGTAAACTATGTATCTTACTTCCACTTCTTAATTTACTTGCACTTTCTATGATTATTAGTAAATATTATTGCTAATTGTGCACTCGGTCATTTATTAAACAATCGTTTTCGATTTTTTTTTATTAATTTGAACGACCCTCTGTACAAAGTGATATATCCGTAATCGTAAATAAATTAGGTAGTCGACTCAAAACGTATACATAGTTTCCCAAAAGTGAATCATATTTACAAACGTCTAAGTACGCATTCATTTAACATCGTATGGTATGAACAGGATATTGACGTTTACAATTTGCATTTACTATATATGCAGCACATCCGTTTACATGTAGGCCTATAGTGACGATATAATCATTCCTGATAATCGATCGAACCGTAAAAGTCATAAGTACAATTCAGAAAATATGTTGAATCTGACAATTGTTCAATATCTTTTTACGGTAATCATAGTTAATAATAGAAAGCTTATCATAAATGGTTCCGCGATTCCATTGATAAGGGTCTACGGCATATTCTCTTCTCTCTCGCTTGCTCCCTCTTTCATTTAATAAACTTACAGTCGCTTTAATTATTCCGTGTGTGTACCTATATACCTGCACTCGCTCATACGGCGTGTGAGTATTCTGCTTGTGTATCTTATCTTCTTCTCCTTCTCTAACACAGAGGTTGGGGTAGGCTTGCAATTTCTTCTCTTCGAATACAGTCTCTTAATTATCGCATACCTTCTTCTTCCTTTTATCACATCCATGTACTGTCTGGCCGTGATTCGAAGATTGAGCATTGGGTAAGGTGGGAGTAGCAGGCCGGGTACTACGCTCGGCTCAGTGGGGGTGTTGTAATCTCTAAACTGAGAACATCACGTCTCACTAGTCCCCCCCACGCCATTTATCTCGTCTCTTGTTCTCTCAACGCATTCACGCATTCCTAACAAAATCATATTACCATGTAGGCTACTTTAGAAGCAAATCCTGTGGAATTTGTTTATAAGGAACGCGTAAATTTCTTCCTTGTAACCGATATTCGTTTCCCCGCGAAATACGGAAAATTTTCCCATAAAGAGATAGGCTTCATATTGACAACAAGAAAAAAATAAAAAAAAGATGTATGAATTACAGAATTTAATTTCAAAAACTAAATTAACTAAGCAAATGCATAAACTACAAAATTTAATGATGTTAATTAACATTTATGTTTAGTAGGGTATACATTAAAATAATTAAGTTACCTGTAATTCACTACAGTTCACTGTAATGCACAGAAGCTCTAGTAAATTTAAATCTAATGTTATAATTATTCAAATGCCGATAAACAGTATTTCTTAGACACTGTTGAATTAGAAGTACCGTTTCCTAAAGCCCAAGTTAATCGTACTTTTCCATAAATCATTAAGATTTAACGTTTGATGCCTGATATTTTATGAATTTTAAATACAGTAGACTGCACACTAACAGACAGACGGCAGATTCAAACTAAATATAAGTGAAAGTAATGCTGTAAAAGTAAACTTAATAAGGTCTAAGAATACAGTACCTATTCTTAGGGCTACGCGGCAAAACAAAAAAAGATATACAGGTAACGAGTAACAACCATTTAAGAAATGGACAATTCCGAAAAATACGACATGTCAATCATTCCATGTGAAATGTGTGGTTTTAAAATACAACGTACACTATGATATACTGTACGTACATTACAAAAGATTTTGCTTATTTCTGGAATACATTCGTAAAAGGATAATTAGTGTAGGTTAAAAGAATACTTTCATTATCAGTTTGTATAAGAAAACGTTCCATATCTGAAATAAATTGGTCGACAGACTAAAGTTGAATCTACGTAGTAGGTTGGAGAGGATACTGGGTCAATGGTCGAAGGGGAGGTGGTGGAGGGTGATGACGTCACGAACAGCTGATCATGACTTCACAAACAGATGCTCTCTTGACCTACATAAACAGCCAGTGACGTCACAGAAACAACGATGGGGTCATCGTTTTAGGCGGTGTCTATTGATTCAGTGTTGAAACAATGGTTTCATTGTTTTCTTTTGTTTTCTAATACTGCCTATTGTTTCAGTGTTGAAACAATGGTTTCATTGTTTTCTAGTGCCGCCTATTGTTTCAGTAACGTCTATTGTTTCAATGACAACATTGGCTGTCGAGGTCATCACCCCCCTCTCCTCTGTTTCAGTATTCCCCCCTGTCCACTGTTTCAGTATCCTCTCCGTGTTGAACTAAGGGGGCGTGGCAAGCTGTGTGAGCGTGCTAGCGCGCGTGTTTGTGTGTGTTAGGTCATATGCAAAAATACAATGTTTAATCAATGTAAATAGTATAATTAAGAAAAATAATCGTAGATATTACAAAATTACAAAAAATCTTCCTACATCAGAAATCTTCCTACAAAAACTCTAACAAATAAATATAATAAAATTAAACGATAAGACTGAAGGATTTAGCGAACGAGCTCTCGTTTATATAGACGGAAAATCCCCTCTCCCCCTCAGTCTTGTTCTACTAACGAGCGTAACTATTGTGCCATACTGTTGCGAAATATGATGCAACGGTTCCACTTGACCTACTTCAAAAGCTCACCCCCCCCCGGTCCATCGATGGCATCGGATTCTCCCCATGTTGTACGCGGAGGGGTATACTGTTGTCGTAGTGTGTGTGTTTGCGTGTGTGTGTGCGCGCGCGCGCAAATTTTTTGTAAAATATTTCACACCCGTTCATTTCGGTCTAGTTCTTGTTTGTTTCGGTCCAGTTCTCGTTCGTTTCGGTCCAGTTCCCGTTCGTTTCGGTCTAGTTCTCGTTCGTTTCGTATTCGGAGCTCGGGCTCGTGACTGTCGACACTGGACTAAATGGTATAGCGAACGAGCCTTGTTTACACAGACAGACAATTCCTCACTGTGCTACTAATGAGTGTAACTATTGCACAACATCCTGTCAACACCATACTGTTGCGCAATAATATGACGCAACTGTTCTATCGATCGAATCGTGTCGTAATGAGTCACGGTGATATGGTGCAACAGTACGTTTCCCGTAACCGGGTCGAGGATTGTGAAATACCTTGACCTAAATATTTTTTTGGTTATAGCCAATTTTGTAATCAGGGTCATACATATCCTTTCGGTAATTACGTATAATTACAACAAAGGTATGTACTCTCGTCGCGTTCCAAGCGACCCGTGAGGTGGGACAAGATACGCTTCCCTTTTTTTACGTGGTTTCCCCGTTTCGCGGATATACGAAACAGGCCTACTCAACACGCTAAGAATTTAGTACTTTTAACGTGTACAGGGTTGGGTAAAAACAATCAGACGTACACCACACAATGCTGACTAAAGCTAATTCTTTTTATTAATTTTTTATTTTTTTTATTTATTTTTTGTATTTTTTAAATTTTTTTCATTTAATCTAATAGTTTGGTATACGGTTAGAATATCGAAAAGCGTCATCTTTTCACGTATCACATACACAAAGATTCCGTTACATCGAGACGAGTTTACAGGTGTTTCCACCGTGCCAGTGACTCGTCTTGGAAAACTTGACCACGTTTATGGGTATCTCTACCACGACAGTGACGTAGCCGGTTACAATCGTTCATCTCTCTCTTTCTCTCATAACGTGAACAAACTCGGACAACGCACCTCGGTTTCCTAACCGATACATAAACGTATATACTATACACAAACTTATAATAGCCAATATCGCACTGTGTAGTGTAAAGTCACACACACAAACATGCATTAAAATACATAACGTTCATGCACAGAGTACATCGTATATACTTAACTACTATACACATGCTAATAATAGGCTACATCCCATTTTCTAGCGTAAGGTCACACACGTTATTCATATTAATAGACTTACTGCCTACGTCTCTGTTAGCAGCCGGACATATTGGTGAAAACTAGTGCTTTCTAACCTAAAAAAGTGTGCTTTATTTCGTGTAAGTCGTAGTACAGAACCATGGCGGTATACGCAACTCGTATGATAACACACAGTCACAACATTCACAGTAACTACAACAACGTTCCCAGTCAACCACACTCGCTCGACTGACACAAGATGATGTAACACTCGGCAATATGTATATAGATCACGACTTCCTGTTGGTTGTGGTGGTGGTGGGGGGGGGGACGAAATCAAGTTCGTCTGTGCACGGTGTTGGACAGTGGAGTGTATACGTTGAGCGAATCGTGAAGTATGATGCAGAAGGCCGTGGTTTCAGCGGGGAAATTTTCCGTGGACTCGAATTCCAGTCGCACGTCGACCGATGAAGACTTGAGCGACTCACTGACTTCTACAATCGAAGACGAATAGCGGTGCTTTATCTCTGAACTCGTCCGGCGATAGAAGTACATTGGATTTTAGAAGATAGAAGTACTCCTGTGGTAGTACGATTTTTGAAAACGAGAATACATGTCGTACAGCAATGCTTATCGTCCATTGGCGATATCCAAGTTCAGGTTATCGTACGGGTAGTACTTTTCGTTCAGAAAGAGTCTCGCGTTTGTCACCCGGCAGTGATCGAATTCGTCGGCGTGTTTTTTCACATCGTTTTTTTCTGCGGGTCTGGAAGGTGAGTGTCACGAACCGCGGCTTCTCCAGTTGCGACGTGATCGTCCACGTCTGCCTGCCGGTCGTCGGCAATGCCGAGTACTCGTGGAGTTCCCAACTGCGAAACGGTATGGACAGCGGCGGGTCCTTCCGCATCAGTTCCAACAGCTCCAATCGCGTATCGTTGTTCACGTGCACGTACGGAACCATCCACAAGATTTTAGTCAGTTCGAGATCGGCGTTAGCCGTAGTCGCGCTGCTCGTCGTCGTCGTCGTCATCAACGTAGCGTTTAAATCGGTGGACGTGCGTAACAGTATCAGTTCTTGTTTCATGTTTAAAATGATCCGCGTAAAGTCTTCAGCGAATCCCATCAACATACGCAGCAGTACGCAAAAGTTGAATTCACCGTTGCTCTTTTCGGCGTTATCTCGTTGGTCGTCGGTGCCACCCATCCGCCGTTTTCATCGCATCAACGTCCGGTTTACCGACGGACAGCATGGTTTTCAACGTGGACGTGACCCCGACGTTTTTGGTCCGATCGACTTCCACGCCGGCCTATTCGTAACGGATTTCTTCGAAGAGAAACGCGATCACGTTGTTCACCAGTTTCACGTTCACTTCGTCGGTATCGCTCGCTCCGGTCTTCTTGCTCTACTTGCCTTCGACGTACAGGAAACTTTCCTTCGGCAGAGTGAAGACGTCCTGCTGCAGCATGGGTATACGTATTTCATCGTTGTTACCGTACTGCGACGACGCGTACGGCGCGTGACTGTGGTACTCGTAATGTGTGACGGTGTCGTCGAAAAGCGGACCGCTATCGACCGCCAGGATACCGCTGACCGCCATGTTATTTGTTTATCGTGATTTTGAAGCCTAGTGAAATCAGATAGCGTCGGTGTTAACCGCTTCAACGTCGAGCGTCGACTGACGGCTTTCCCGAACGTACGCTCCTCTTGTATCTTCGCGAGACTTGCGCGAGACGATGACGAAGATGCAACAGAAAAACAGCTATTGCTGAAGTAAAACCCCATCGTTACACCCGTTTTAGGTGGATTCGCACGGTGATGACTTCACTGCGAGAATTCACGATACCTCCGTCTTGATCGTGTACCGATACGGTAATGTTACGTAAACTTTGTACGTTCACCGGCAGATATATGACGTTGTTGGGCGTTTCGGCTATCATGAATCCCGGCTCGACCGTCGGGTAGGACGAATGCAGAATGTGCTCGTTTCGTCCGTCCTTGTATGAAACTTGCACGGCGTTACCTCCAGAACGTTCACTTTGTTAATGTTTACGGTCGCGTCCGACGTGTGTAATTTATACGCTTCCAACTTGGTTTTCTTGATGAAATCCAGCATAGCAAATATTCCGTGCTGTGTACTACCGAAATCGATCTCGTAAGAACAGTAAAGTTCACAGTGCAGCGTGTTGTTGTTGGCGCGCAGACCGAATTTCGGGTCGACTAACGCTTTCTTCAGGTACGTTTCGATATCACTGATTTCGTACGCACAGGTCGGTAATTCGATGAGTTATAACGTTTTACCCGTACCGCCGCCCTTCAGTACGGGAAAGACGTTGTTTCTGCCGCTTTCCACGTTCGGAATAGAGTTGTACGTGGTGAAATCCAACAGTCCGGCGTACCATTCGCCCGCCGTCAGTTCGAGTGGTGGAAAAAAGTCACAGACGAGTGCGCTCGGATCCGTGCCCGTGACGGTGACCGTCAGCGACGACATCTCGTCGTCTACTGATCGTTCGACGACAAAAACTCTAAACATAAATGTCCGCAGACGACCGTGTCCGGCGGTTGTTTACGCGCGTAATTGTAACGCACGTCGGTCACACTCGCGCCGAAGTATCGCATCAGCTCGACCGGCGGACGTAAATTGCCGATCTCGTCGAAGTACAGGACTCGATCGCTTCGCTTCTTGTAGCTTACCCAGTGCGTACCCGGTCTGGCGGTATCGTCGAGATTCAAGACGGCGCTCTCGTTCTTCCGCGGCGGCGAGCGCGGTAACGCGTTCCGCATGTATACGCCTCTGAAATAAGGTACGTTCAATTTTTTCGCATACTCGTACAGATCGCGATCGGACAACGGGCGCACGGGTATTTCAACTAGATTTTTCGGTACGGACACAGGTACAGTCCCGAAGCCGTTTTTGCGGTTATTACCTCCACCTCCTCCTCTTCTTCCTCAGCTCTGTCGCCATTGACTTCGAACTCCCGAACCAGTCGTTCTTCTCGTCGTCGTCGTTCTCCTCTTCCTCCTCCCGGTCGTACGTACTACTGCCTTTCTCCGCTGCGACGACGACGACGTTTACGTCGGCTGCACAGTCCGCCGCCTAACGCCGATTTCGCTTTCATCGGCATGGCTACCGCAGTGGCGGACGCTCGTTCGCCGATGCCCGAGTTCAAAGCCTTCACTTGAGCCCACGCCGCCGGCTAGCACGCGATCCGCTGCTCATCTCTGCTCGTTGTCCTTGTATGTGGTGTACGCGATGTCGTGTTCAGAACAGGCTTTGTCCAACTCTTTGACTCCGCGTTCGCCGCGCGCCAATCTTTCCTCCAGTCTAGTTCCCGGTCCGAAGAACTTGTATCCGGGCAGATGCAGTTCCACCGGTAACACGTCCACCGCTCGATTGATCAATGTCAGTACTGACCGCGTGACGAAAGGTATCACGGTTTTAAGCACTTTTCTGATAGGACCACGCCCCCTTTTTTTTTTTTTTTTTTTTTTTTTTTGACCTCGTATTTTGTACATGACTACTATTTACCGACCTTGTAAACGGATCTCCAATCTTTGTCCTTCCCTCCTGGGCCTTATCCAATTCCGCTATTAATTCGCTCGTCTCCTCGTTGTTAGCGTGTATCAACTCTGCCTCTTCGGCGTTGAATGAACTCCGCGCTGCGTGCGCGTGCAATTTATAGATGTACGAAACTACTTTCTTCCATCGTCTTTGGAACACGTTTGCGAGTTTGTACATTTCGCTTGTTGTAACGCCCGGGGCTGGGGCCTCACAAAGTGAAAGCACCAGTCGTGCGGACAGGTTAGCTGTGGAGGTGGCTCGTTATTAAATAAGGCATTTACTTAGATTAATAATATTTCTTTAATTCATTAGAGTAACTACGTTCGTTAACAAGTTTTATCTTGATGAACAAATGACAATAATGACAATACAAATGAACAAAATAACAATAATTGAAGTGACATACTCTCGTTACAATAATTCTATTGAGTGTTTTCATTAAGACATAACATTATATATAAAAAAAACATTCTTTATTAAAACATTATAAAAGCTTTACTAACTATATTTCGGAATTTGGTACGTTACCGCTTAAAATTAGGCATAAATGATGAAGATATCAATTATACATATTCCTTAACAAATTTAGAACACTACTGAGCACTTCTGAGTATAAATATTTCATTATCCAAAATCGATTAATGCTTTAAGTTTGAACTAAGTAAAACAAAAACAAAGTTGTAATTACGCTTTTGATGTGGCTCCATCGTAGACAGAAGATGCACATCTACGATGTACGGAGAGTGCGCAAGGACGCCAAAAAGAGAACAAGTGAAAAAAGAGAGTGTGTACTTCCCAGTGCTCTCGTCAGTTTTATACACTGCGTGACGCAAAAAGTCTCTATGAGTTAACGCCCAAAATTCAGCCAATCAGAACTGGACTCTGCACGTGTCTCGAAACTTATAAGGTCACACGAGGGGACAATTTAACATTGATTTTTGTGAACCAAAGCGGAATTCGTTCGCGAACACTGACGAGTAAACAATTCTTAGCTTCCCTGGTTGATAACTCGCTACACGTGCCATGATGAAAAACGGTCAGCACACTTCCACACAATCGCTCAGTTTGTTCCTTAAAATAATTCTTAAGATTGTGCCGGTCGTTTTACGAGCCCGCGATTAAATACGCAAAATAAACCCAATACGGTATATTTTTTTTATTAAAGAAATTATAATTCATAACGCACAATTAGTTTAGCGGGTACTGCGTTTAACGTTTAGCGGAACGGCAAAATTTACTTCGCCGTGCTACACGCCACGCGCCCTATCGGTCGCCTTGAACCAGCAATTCAGTAAAGCGCATTATAATACGTTTTTCCCCTGTCTCGCTTGGTCATCCACATAAGTAACATCAGGTACCTCTTCGACAGAGCGAAGTCTCTTTTGTACGGAATTCTATCATCTACCATGGGTAGATAAACACGCACAAAACTGCGGGCCCCTGGTCTTAGACGTGGACGCTGCCTCAGGATGACCATCTCCGCCTGAACGAATAATAAAGACTTTCGACTTCGCCTGTCGTAGAGGACAACAACATGACCACGTCCACCAACACACGCCCTGGAACTGGTAACCTCAACATCACCAGGTGACCTCAAACCATTATTATAATTTATTATATCTACATAGACACCCGGATCTGTGCTGTTAACAACTTATAACACTTGGGGAGCACGAGTGATACATTGTCACATTTTGATCATCTTTAAAACGTTTTAATCAGGCCCCACTTTAACTAGACAGAATTGTGCGCGGATTTTTTGATAATGTACTAACTTGGTATTAAGTGTAAGCCCGGGGGCTGGCAGGTATCCAAGGCCTATCACATTTAATTCAATCATTATTTTCTTTAAAGTTTCCAGTAAAGGGGGGTATTTCAAGTATTAGAGGTCTGGTATTTCCATGTATGTAAGGGGGGGGAGTTCCGTATGTGACAGGATGAAACCTCACCGGCTGGTAGGGTTTAGCTGTAATTCCTGTCAATTTAGTTCACAAATTTAAATTACATTTTTGGGGTTTATGTAAGGGTTATAAGCGTCTAATTCAGTAACAGTCCGGCCCCTGCTTAATCCTGTATAGGCAGCCTTGTATGCAGACACAGGCATGCTCCAGGCTTAGGAACATGTTGGGTCCCTGGTCAATCCAGTTTTCTTAACATATTACATAACTGATCAGGACATTTTATTATTGTAAATTTTTACAGGCTATTGTTAAATTATTAATCATTAATTAATCATTATTCAAATTATAAATCATTATCTCAGCCAATTCACAATTACAGTTCCGGCCAAAGGAAAGATGGTGGCTTACCGTCTTTCCTATTTATTATCCTCAGTTCATTTTTCTGACTCATTGTTTCTTATCTTACCAAATTTAAAACCACTTTAATGTTACATCTGGCATTTTGGGCAGTCCAGATTCGTGGAAGCAATAGTGACATTTTTATACTTTCGGATGTCTGCAGAGAAATGTCAATAAAAATAAAAGGTGGGTATATAGGCGAGTGCCTCTGTTTTTCAAAATTATAAGGACGTTGGGTATCGATATAGCGAGACTTATAATGTGGATGTGACGGAGATATATATTTATATATGTATATTTATTTGTGATTATGTTTGTGTTATTTTTGTGGGGCATGTACGGGGAAGATTTATTTACACGAAAAAAATTTGCATTATAAAAAAAAGGAAAACAATTGTTTTAATAGATATATATATATATATATATATATTGTAACATCACAAGATGTCACCTAACCTAAATGTATGTTATCAGATTTCATAAAAACGGAATAACCATGTAAATAAGTATAGAATAGTCAAAATAAACAAGAAAGAAGAAACCAAGAGGGAAGAATAAAGCAGAAGTGCCATGTGAAACAGTAACCCAATAGCTGTTTGACACTACAACTAGACTGAGACTAAAACGAACTAATGGACAGAATAAATTTAAATTCAACTGTCAATTCAGTAAATGGTTGATGTAAACCGAATGTCATTTATAAACAAAAAATAACCTAATGAGCAGTTAAATACTGTGAAAGCAAAATCAGCATTTTGCTGATAATAGATGTGACAACGAACAGTAGATAATGAATGCCAAAACCAATGTTAACAATGGCTATATTGTAGGAACTAAGATGCATTTCCGCATCAAATATACCTGTTAGAAAAGAGAGCTATTTATATAAGAGAATCTTATACAAATAAGATGTCTCCATAATTTACCGAATTGAGAACCAATAGGCATTATTAAGGCCAAATTTCAGTGTAGGCGATACACCTTAGCACGCTTAGACCAAACATTAGTCAATAAAATGACTATCGATGATTATCACCAGTGCAAACTAAAATGCACAAGAACTATGGTTATGCATTGACATAACGAAAAATGTTATTAAAACGATAGGTTTAGCCATAATTTTAATTGTAAATAGTAGCTTAAAACAAACTAACGGGAAACGAAATGTCATAGTCAGTAGGATCATTTATTACAATGTATAGAATTAAGGTGTACAAGTAAAGTTTAGTGAAAAACGTCAGTACAGGATTAATGGTGTTCGCGCATAAACATTTGATTAATAAAATGTTATGTGGATACAAGCAAGGTTAATCAAAAGTGTAAAATCGGCGACTCATAAAGAGCAGACGACAGTAAGAATAATGTACCCGAACGTTGATTTTATAACAATGTCGGTTAGAGTGAAAGTAATTCGAGAATGAGTGGTATCAAATTGAAGGAAAAAGAACAATCTTTAATTTGATAGTAATATTAACCCAATCGCAACTGTATTTAGTGCGGGAGAGGTGTTAGCATCATTCTAAAAATGTACATCGGGAAACTGTTTAAGAATAATAACAAAAACGACAACTAGCTGCTACCGCAACATTCGACGGTTAGGAAAAGCCGTTATCAACTGTCAAAAAGTGACACGTCACGCCGACTCACCGGCGAAAGCCAATCAGAAAATTAGTTAGTAATCAACATTTTTACCTAAAGCCGATCCAAGAGAGGGGTATATAAAGACAAACCAGCGAATTTTGACAGAGACCTTTACTAACTAGCAAGCAGAACAGACGTACGCCCGTCACCGCTACGTTTTTTAATAACACTTAGCGTCAGTTACATTGTACTTCGGAACCAATAGTTTAACAACAAGAAATTTTACTTCAAGTTCATCCTCAACCAACAACAGTGTTTAAGTGCAGTTTATTTTAATTTTGTGCGGGAATGACGAACAGAAAATAATTTATTGTCATTATTCACGATCCATTTTAATCAGAAGAGGATCGCATTATTCTGTTCTTGTGCGAATTAGTGCCGAAACCAAGTAATCATTATAATCCGATTACTTAAGTGATAAAAGGTTTTAATTAAATAATTAAAACTCTGAAGGTAAAAGTGCAATTATTATTAATCTTGATCTGAGTGCAATAACTTGTATTTTTGCTACCATAACCTGTACTGACGCAAAACACAAAAACAGTATTTAAGATTACACCACGTTTCGATTTATTATTCAAATTTGTTATTAGTAAGTAAGCTATATGTTAGTTGTAAGGGCTCTCAATTGATAAATATTGTCATTAAAAAAGCAAGCGTTGATGAAACGCACGATCTTTCAATAGATCGTTTTTTTTTCAATTACTTGGTAAAAGTAACCTAAACTTAGTTGATCAATTGTATTATTGGATACTGTGTAGGCATAATTGTTTTCTTTCGTGTCTCAAAGAATTCACAACTGAGATAATAATAATAATAATAATAATAATAATAATAATATTAATAATTGTAATAATTTTCATATTAAGAATAAATAGTATCTGGACTTAACCAGATTTATAATTCATGTTCTGAGCAAGCCGTATGAGGCATATAATAACTAACTTTTAATTGTACAACTTTGTATGTTTACATTATGTGTATGTTTTGAATTCACTATAAGGGTGCAAATAAACCCATTATTAACAGCATCACCTGATTTGATTTATTTTTTTTTGAATAATTAAATATTTTCTTATAATAAACTTAAACAACCTTCTGTTGTGTTTAACATATTGGAACAGCATTGCCAAAAAGTGGTACTCAACTGTTTTAAATTTTCTTTTCATCTAGTAATTTTTATGTATGGGTTTTACACGGGATTTTCCCTGAATAAATCCGTGTGGCGCCCATTAATTTAATAAACAAGGTAACATAACCTTGCAACCAAAGGGAGTTGATGATTGTAAGCTGAGTTGACAGTTTAGTGAACTTCAAGTAAACGCAATCAGGTACGTAAAAGTATATGTTTGTTTATAATATTGTCCAGACTTTACGGGACTTGACTTACTCAGACTACCTGTAATCAGAAGAAGTTCCTACTACCAGTTTCAACCAGACGAGAACTATTATCAAGCAATCAACTGCTATACTTCATGTTTTAACTTAAGTTAATCTAGCATTTAAATATAATCAACTTCATTATTTTTTTATTTAATACAAGGGAATTCTTTAAAAAACAAGTGTAATTAAACCATTGTAAACACTGTGAGTAACTTGAATGTTGTATGGTAAAATACTTTACTACATTAGTCACCTTCAAGTAGAAATAACCATTCTCAACATTGAGTTATCTCAAAAGAACACTTCACCCATAGATGAATTTTGTTTTAATGAGACTTTTAATATTTTAACCACGAATTTAAATTTAAACAACAACCACTCTTTTATTTTGCTTCAAGTTAATTGTAAACACACACGTTTTCATTTTATTACAAATAGAGTAGACAACCCGTGTGGCTTTAAACGGAATTTAACTATTATTATAATATAATTACTATAAACGGGTAAACATAATAATAATTTTATAAATATTTAAGATAACCCCGAATCGCGTTTTCTTATAAATTAACGCATACAACGCGGGGCAATAACATTTAAATAAGAACACCTTTATAAGCGTCATCTTATAAATTGGCGCACCAACTAGTGTGGCTTAAAAAATATTAAATAAATATATTTTTTATATTTTATATTAGCCCGGTAGACACGAAAAAATTAACATGCCGCACACCCATCAGTACGATACAAGATATAAGGACAGTAGGGTAGGAGAGATGCAACGGGATGTAGATACATGCGAAGAGCAACCCACAGACGAGATGGGAGTTATTACAAACAACAATATCGAAACTAGTGCCAACGAAATACCTCACGTAGAACCAGAGATAGAAGTGACAGTAGACAACCAACCCAGACGGCCTGAAGAACTCCCACAACCAAACAGACCATCCGAAGAGATGAGATGGGAAGCGATGATGAAGATAATGATGGAATTAAAGGAAGACGGTAAGAAATCTTATAAAAAACTGAATGACTCGATGAACAAAAATCTGGAAGCATTGAAGGAAGACAGCCAGAAAAATATGGAAGCATTACAAGAAGATGGTAGGAAATCCAGGGAGGAGAACCAAAGAAATATTGAGTTAGTGAATAGAAATATAGAGTCGATAAGGGAGGACCATCGGGACTTAAATAGAAATCTGGAATCACTTAGTAAAAATGTGGAATCGCTGAAAGAGGACCTAAATAAAAGAATTGACGATACTCATAAGTCTATGGACGCGCTGAACGGTAAAATCGACGATAACCGTCAAGCCATTAGGGAAGAATTGAACAATACCTTGATCGGAATTAGCAGGAGGATGGAAGAAGGCAGCGATAAAATAAACACCAGAATCGACGTGGAGATTGCCGTTGTAAGGGAGGAAATCGTCGAAGTAAATAAAAGGTGCGAACAACACGACCAGGACTTGCAGCGAACCAGAGAAGAGGTCGACGGGAGATTTAATACCATGGAGGAGATGACCGAAGCAAGGATAGAGTCTTTAAAAAGGACAAACCAAGATGAAATTAAACGAGTAAGGTTAGACATAGGTGAGCGCTGCGAAGAAATGAGTACCTCCGTGGATGCAGTGAGGAATTTAACGGTCGCAAATCGAGAGAGGATTGAAGAACTTAAACAGCAGGAAATAGTACAAATGCGGGAGGAGATTGAGATTATCCGCAACCGTCCGATACCAGGTCAATACTTACTACCGAATGATAACCGCGACGCTATCAATTTTAGAAATTATCGACGTAATCCCATTGAATTTTTAGCACGTGTGGAGGAACACTTTGCGCGGATTAGAGAAACTAGATGGAATAACATAAAAAGTTTAATCGATGAATACTTTAAAGAAATCTACGACAATTGGTGGACCGCAACACGCCACGAGGTTCACAGCTATGATGAATTTAAAACTCAATTCCGCGCAAAATACTGGTCCGAGGCGACGCAAAATATCGTACGAGACCATATATGCCACGGAAGATATGATGCGAACCGAGGAGGGACCATGACTTCGTATTTCTTAGGTCAAGTATGTCTTGCAAGAAACCTAGAAACAAAGATACCGGAGGAATGTCTTGTCACAAAATTGTCTTATCACTTTGAAGAGGGTGTCGCAAAAGCACGTCAGTGGGGACAGATTAAGACAATAGCAGCTATGTCAGCGCTGCTCGAAGATCAGGAGCACGAGGGGTATTACCGGAGGAGTCGTCGACGAAATGACCAGTTTAATACCACAGGCGGCAATACGAATAATAATAATAATAACTACCCTCGAAATTCTCGAAATAGTTTTAATAATAACAACGGTCCGATAAACCAAAATTATAATAACGCTAATAACAACAACAATAATAATAGGCCAAATAACCCGAATAACAATAATAATATTAACAATAACCGGCGACCCAATTTTAATAACAACACTAATCGACCACCAAACCAAGGCGGGAATAACCAACCGTCGCAACATCGACGAGCAAATTACGTACAAGCTAATTACGACCCCGATAGAAGGCGACGATACCCACGTAGAGACAGCTACAGTGGAGAAAGAGGAAGCATGAGAGGAGGACGATGGAGGAGTAGTAGTATTGAGGGTGACGACCGCAATAGTGACTATCGACCGCATGTACATTTTGTTCCAGACCAGGAACCCGTCCAGCAAGGAGGACGTACCATGATAGATGATGGGAGCAGTAGGAATGACCCAGACCGACGCAACGAGGAGAGTACAAGCTCTTTAAACTCCTCGCGGCAGTGAAAAATTATGGTAACATAAGCCCTTCGCTGAACCACTCTATTGGGTTTGATTACGGAAAAAATACGAATAAAATCACTATCTTATTTAACCATTACTTGAAGAATATACGACAGGAATTGCTAGAGGAAGTAGTAACAGATCACCAGCAGCACACCCACGATATAGTATACGTGACAGCCACCATTAACGATGTAACTGTCAGGTTGATGGTCGACACTGGGGCCAACGTATCACTAATGGATAGCACCGAGCTCAATCGTATTCAGGAGGAGAGCAGAGTCAGCATACCTACGTTACCTGTTACGAACATCATCCTGATAGGGGCTACAGGACGACAAAACAAATCAGTAAAAAAGCAAGTTAGGTTGGAAGTAACCAGCCAAGGGGTAACCATTCCAATGATTTTTCTAGTAGCAACAGGTCTACCATTCCGTA
Source organism: Magicicada septendecula (assembly GCA_034769895.1). Taxonomy (NCBI): domain Eukaryota; kingdom Metazoa; phylum Arthropoda; class Insecta; order Hemiptera; family Cicadidae; genus Magicicada; species Magicicada septendecula. The sequence goes on from CM068371.1 coordinate 123,132,107, forward strand.
GCTTGATCGGTTGCGACCTTCTACGTAAACACTCCGCCATAATCAATTTAAATTCAGATAAATTAACTCTGAAAACAACTGACGCGGATTGGATTGCAGACATTGTAGGAAACCGAGAAGTTCCCCATGAAAGAACGATATTCCATATACTGCGAACGACCAACCCTAGACACCAAGTATTTAGACACGAGCGGGAATACAGTGATAATAACGATGATCTATGGGCAGAGAAAATCAGAGAAATAAGACAATTCCAATCGACTGATAGAAATAAATCACCAAGTTCAGGCCAACTAAATAAATTAATAACAATATATAATAAATATAGACACGTATTCTCAGACCTACCAGGAAAAGTTAAAAATTATCAATGTGTATTGCATTTTAAGGAACCAGTAAATTTTAATCGCAAATCTTACCCCATTGCATATTCCCTTAAGGAGGCTGTTCGGTCCGAAATCAATCAGTTAATAGAGGATGACATAATAGAACCCAGCCAGTCCCCTTATACCAGCCCTATAGTGGCTATTAAGAAAAAGAACGGTAAGGTAAGACTTTGTTTAGACGCACGAGAAATAAACAAACACCTAGTCAATAACCGAACATCTCCAGGCGAAATTGAAGAAATTCTAAAGAAGTTCCATGGTGTACAATACATAAGCTCGTGGGATACGGTCTGCGGGTACTGGCAGGTCGAGCTGCATCCCAACAGTCGAAAATATGTCGCTTTTATATTTGAGGGACGTAACTATCATTTTAAGAGGTTGCTGTTCGGGCTAATAAATTCAGTCGCCATTTTTATACAATGTATGGATCAGGTGTTAGGACAGGAAGCACTGAAATTCACGACCGTCTATGTGGACGACTTGCTCATAACGTCCACCAATTGGGAAGAACATTGTCAGAGAGTAGAACACGTATTGAACAAATTATCAGAGAATCATATTACCCTAAAATTGGAGAAATCCCAACTTATTGCAAGAGAAGTACAGTTTTTAGGTTTTCAGCTCACCGAATTAGGGATAACTCCTTCGACAGAAAAAATCGACGCTATTCAAAGGTTCCCCACCCCCAAGAACAAAAAACAATTACAATCTTTTTTAGGATTGTGCAATTACTATCGAAAATTTCAAAGTAATTATTCGGAACTAACTACCAAATTGTCTCCGCAATTGTCCTCGAAGGATAGATGGACATGGGGTCCAGCACAGGAAGGTATATTTCAAAGGATCAAAACAAAATTTCTAGAGACAGTAATCTTAAACCATCCAGATTTTGATAAACCTTTTTATTTGAATTGTGATGCCAGTGACATCAGTTTAGGCTCCACATTATACCAAGAAGACGACGAAGGAAACCACCTGGTAATAAGCTTCGCAAGCCGTACCTTAAACAAATGTGAAAGAAACTACAATGTCACTGAAAAAGAACTCCTGAGTGTAGTGTTCGCGTGTAATAAATTCCGCACATACATATTAGGATACACGGTCACTGTTAGAACCGATCACAAGTCAATATCCTTTTTGAAGAGCTGCAAGTTGAGTCATGGACGGTTAGCAAGGTGGACTTTGGTCCTACAAGAATATAACATTAATTGGGAATATGTTCCTGGCAGAAAGAATACACCGCCGACGTACTATCACGGGTAAACCTTACAAATCAGACTTATGAAGGCGAAAAGGAGACACTAGCTAAAGTGTATAGCTTATTAAGAAGCCGGACGGAATTGGAAGGCATTATCAAAGAAATAAAGTCACATCAACGACAAGACGATAAACTGGCACAACTATTCCAGAGGTTGGATAATAAAGAGGAAAAAATAACTCCGTATTACTGTGTAATTGATGATATACTGTTCATTAAAACTAAGTATCACGATCACGGTTGGAAATTATGTGTACCTAAAACATTGGAGAAGGACATAATCATAGATTACCATATCCGCTATGGGCACATGGGTGCTGTCAAGGTAATCAAAGCGTTAGAAGAACATTTGTATATAAAAGATATGAATAGAAGAGTGAGGCAGTACATCAGAACCTGTCAAGTTTGTCAGATGGTAAAATGCACAAATGAAAGGAAGGAGGGACAGATGATACCCATAACATCTTCAGGGAAACTAGAAAAAGTTTTTGTAGACATCTGCGGCCCATTTCCTAGGAGCGGAGGCCGCCACCAGTATAAGTACTTATTGATTATCTTAGA